>CM052895.1:41764602-42035662 GCA_028534135.1 Potos flavus
ATGTTGTTATTGCTTATTATTGTTGTTGTTTGTATTCCATGCAGAAACCTCCATGGACAATTAGAGAAAAGACTTTTTAGAAGAAAATGGGGAAGAGGCAAACCCAAGAAGAGCTGGGTAAAGAGGGAAGGAAAGATAACTGGAAAACACGGTAATTGAGATCAAATGATTAATATATGCAAAGCACTCAGAACAGTGTATTATATGTAATCAGGGCTTTGTAAAGGTTACTGTTTTTGTTACTACTCTTGTTACTCATGAAGAATGTGGACTTGAATAGAGGGAGGATACTACAATAGCTACCTTTCATTTTGTGTCTCCTTAAAGTCCAGCCCTTTACATTCATTACCTCATGTAATCCTGATAACAACAATTTCAAGAAGATATTATTACCCCATTTCACAGGTGAGGAAACCGGGGCTTAGAGAGGTCTGCCCAGGCTGTTCTCACAGAATACCATAGACTGCGTGCCTTCAACAACATGCAGGGTTGGTAGGGGTTGGAAGTCCAAGATGAAGGGTGCTTGCCAATTCAGTTCTTACTGAGGGCCCTCTTTCTGGTTTGTAGGTGGCTGCCTTATTTCTGTATCCTCACAAATGGAGAGAGGGAACTCAGGTCCCACCTACATGACCTTATCTAACTTAATTACCTCTCAAGGTCCCACCTTCCAATACCATCGGATTGGGGATTAAGGCTTCAACACATGAACTTGGAAGGACACATTTGGTCCCTAACAAGACACAAAGTATACTACCTAAGGTCAGAATTCAAACCGAGACCTACTTGACTCTAAAGCACCACTATGCCTCAACCAGGCTGAGGATCATTGTTGTATGACTATGGTGTAGAGGATGGAAGCAGGCAAGCAGAGGCTGAGAAAAGGGGAAAGAAACAGGAATGATCCCAATAAATTCCAAATGATATTGATTGACTAGGCCCTGCCTATTCCCAGTTCCCAGACTCGCACTGCCCAAAGAGCAATTATAGGTTCTTCCCTGGAATAAAGTAAAACATGGTCATTGTAGCAAAGCTCATCTCCACATTCAAAAGAGACATCCTGCCCCTGGCCAGGTTCCCACTAAAGTACCAACTCAACAGTCACGAAGGAGGGTGGAAAGGTTACCAGTCAGAAAAGGATGAGTGCCAAGCCCAACCTGTTTCATTACCAAACTGTTAGAATCAGAAGAGAGTGTCTACCAGATCATCTAAGGAAACACTAGCAGCCATGTGGACTGTGGAGGTGCACAGGATTCGCGGTCCCAGAGCCCGCTCACACACAGCCAATGTGGATTTGTGAGGGCAGGCCTCGCTTTAAAGAACTCCTTGGGTTTGTCTGGGTTTTATTTTTTTAGAGGAATTACTGGGATAGACCAAAGAAAACCAAAAGCCTAGGATTATATTTACCTAAATCCCAAAAAGCATTTGATAAGGTTGCACATTAAAGTCAATTGCCCCAGGTAAGAAATCCTGGTGGGGGTAAAAGAGCTCAAGGTGAAGATAACATGCTTCCCAAAGAGGAAACAAAATTGGGTAACAAGAGGTAATAACTTCAGCTGCAAAGGGGTTACTTGTAGGGCTGGTTTGATCAGGAGACAAAGACTTTGGTGGTTCTTCACGACTGTTTGTTTTTTTTTTTAGATGGAAAAAAATATTTAACCATGCTATTCCAGGCTACCAGAATAAAAATTTACCCTTGAGCCCTCCCCTCCCCACTTCTTCCTCCAATAACTACGGTACACCACTGCTGTGCCAGGCACTGTTGTAGGCACTTGGGCTAATCGGCAGCCCAAAGACATGAAAATCCCTGTCTTCCTGCACATACAGTAACTGCACACACAGTGCTTTCACTTGAGCATAAACACCAATGTCCTAAATGTCATCAAACCCCAGGAGAGTTGCCCTAGTTCAGAGTTCGAAAACGAAAGAGTTGAACAAACTCTCAGGTGATTTGTTACAAAGGTCTCCTACCCCACCAGAGGCTACCTGTTAAAGCTCCCAGAAGTCCTTCACTTCCAGGTTAGGATTAAGGGGTACTTGCAAGCATTCAGTTCTTGAAGTGAGTATATATACAGAGGCCCCTTTGCCCCCGCAGACCTGAAGCTCCTTGAAGGCAGGAATCACTGCACTACTTTTGTCTCCCACATCTCTGTCTGGCTCATGGGAAACAGTGGGTTCCTAATCTGCAAATGTCACTGACGTAGTCACCGGTTTTCATCAACTAGAGGAGACCACAGAAATAGCCACAATAACATGTCTGAGCATATGAAAGATTAATACTAAGAAGATTGTGGCAAACTGTTCTCCAACCCACAGGGGCCAGGAAAAAAGTGAGGAAGTGGATGTGAAGGCTGCTCAGTGCCGGAACAGGTTGATAAAGACACCTGTAGAACTTTCTTTCTCAGAAACTCCTTAAAATGAAAAAGATTCTTCTGAGCCTAAGGACATTGGGGATGGAGGTTTCTGAAAACAGACAGTGGTAATAATCTCTTACGTCAGTTCTAACTTGTGGTAGCAACGTAAAAAACATGACGCTGATACTGGGGAGTAGAGTTCACAACAGGAAGTTTGGGGAGAGAGTCCCCCAAAAGGACCTTTGTCAATGGGGCACAAAGGCTCTCTGGAAGATGGAGCTTTGGCATGTTAGAAGCCCACTGCCTGAGCCCCTCTCAGATGCATTGAGTGAGCTTTGATAAACTCTGGTGACCCTGAAGCCGTAATTGGCTAACAGAGGATGTAACAGTAACAGGGGACTAAAATTATCTTGGAGGTTAGTCCTTGAAGAAGTCTTCACCTTGTCTGAAAGAATGTGGATAGGATCTCCTGTTGCTCTAGAGATGGAGGCAACAGCCACGGTCTGTCAGCTTCAAGCAATGAGATGAGTGCACCCAAGGACAAAGAAGGATTGCCTCCCACTGCTTATATAGGCTGTGATAGCAGAAGTAACATCGATCAGCTGCAAGCGAAGGTAGAACCTGGATCCACAGCCATGAGAGTCAAGTGTCTGCCTTTCCCCTCTCCTCTCATCCCTGCTGTCTTCCGTGTCCTGCCAAACACATATACACACTCAGATAAGCAGCGGAGTCCTTGAGAATCGGAGAATTCTTTTATTTAGCGCACTTGGGCAGCTTTCCTGACCAATTATGACTCTGACATCCATTTGTACTGTACTTCAATAGAGCGAGTCTGTCCACAGTGATCTTGTCTTTGAAATGGTCAGGTTTATCTACGGCCTTGTACTTCTTTTGTGGCTACTTCTGAACACTGCAGGCTTCCTACAACAGGTGTGGACATCCAAAAGACGTCTGCTATGGGAAGCCCGTTATAGACAAGACTGGTGACTATACTTAGCTTCTAAGTGTGGAAGGTATTTCTAAAAGCTTCTGAGTGTCTCAGGTGTCATATCTTTTGCATCAGCGGAGGAAGTATTTGGAGCCCAAGTCTCAAAACTCAATGGCCACTGTTCTTTCTTTCTTTTCTTTTTTTCCGTGTAAAGTGCAACTTTATTTATTTTTCAACTAATGTCTTCATTCCTTTTTTTATTATTTAAATTCAATAAGCCAACGTATAGTACATCATTAGTTTTCAATATAATATTCAATGATTCATTAATTGCTTATAACACTCAGTGCTCATCACATCATGTGCCCTCCTTAATGCCCATCACCCAGTTACCCCATCCCCTCACACCCACTTCCCTTTCCACAACCTTCAGTTTGTGTTCTTTCTTCCACATTTTGAATTGGAATTTCTTTCACATTTTGAATTTCTTTCCACAATTTTGAATTGCTTTCAAAATTCAAACATTCTCTTTACATTCCTTACTAAATCAGAGTGCATTTCTTAGTCACGTCTTTACAAGCCTAAATTTCTCCTCCCCTTACAAAAAAATTTTTCAACCTCATATTGGCAAGCCACCTTCTTGCCCTCAGGTCTGGTAATCCCATGGATTTGGCTTCCAAAAGACCTTCCTCATGCTGATCTTTCAGACCAGGAACAATCATCACTCGGGACATTTCTGTGTCTAAAATCACGGACCGCCTGGCCTGGGGAGGGTCTCGAGCCTCAAACATCACCATGCCGAATGCCCCCATTTCATGGGGGTAGAAACTGAGTACAAGGGAGCCACCAACTATATTGGGTTCATGACTCACAACTATGACTTTCCTACTTTACCAGGCTATACTCTACAACCCTAGCCTCAGCTCAGAATTGTCCAGAGCCCATTCTCTGAGCTCCCTGTTCTCAGCTGGCCATGACAGGGGTCAAGGACTCAGAGAAAAATTTTAACTGACCCATTTTCTGAGTAGACGTTGCCACTCTGAGGTTTTGACCCAGTACAATTCACTGCTCCACAGATGAGTGCTATGATACATGAACGGTAAGAATTCTGGGTATGAGGCAGATGGGAGAGAGACTATGGGTTGAGTGGTTCTCTTAGATCCTTGAATCACACCCTTGGAACTTGAAGAAGATTGACAGGTCTCTGAAACCCAAGGTTCCCACGCTATTTCCTTCTGATTATAGGGAAAGCATGTTGCCCTGAGAAAGGGCGGTGACTCCAGGAACCCCAGCTTCTCTTCTGCCACAAATGTTCTGCAAACCTTAGACACATCTTTAATCTCTCTGGGATTAGCTTCCTGGATGACTTAATCCTACAGCCTCCCCCAGTTTTAAGAGGTTATGATTTATGATGAAAGTCCAATAACCTCCAGTTCAGGATTTGCAAACTCAGGTACTTAGCAGGCCAGGAAATTAACATAAAAAGTAGGTGCTGGCCCAGTGATGCCGGAACCTCTAGTTTTTATCAAGAAAAGACCCAAATCCAAATATACATGTGAAGAAGTTGTGATTTTTAAGGCTGACGATTCCAATATTAACAACAACGACGACGACGACAGACTTTGCAGGGACAGAAAAGTGCCCCCATCCCCAGGTCCTGAGTAGCACTGACTGGCCACCAGGAGGCCACTAGGAAACTCAGGTGGTCTGGAGCTCTGTGTCCAAAGGATGCTTGCAGGTGCTTGGGAGTATTATAAAGAAAGTCTGCATGCACCTTGGAAGTACATTTCTGGGCAGAAACAAAGGATTGCTGTGTCGTGATTTTCCCTGCAGTGGAAGGTTCAGAGAATTCCCTAGCTGGGTGGTCCAAAGAGCTCAGACAGGTTGGGCTCTGCTGTGCCCCAAGGCTCCGGGTGCCCACAGTTCAGGGAGCGCCTATTGTTAGATTACAGCTCTGCTTCGAGGAATGTGAAAGTGCCTGGAGGTTATCACGTTACCATCCCAAGAAAGGAAAAGGACGCCATTCCCTCAGTGCTTTTTAGGGGACAAGCTGGCCGTGATCCAGCAGAGAAGCCTGGGTACAGAGAGAAGGCCGTTCAGAGAGGCAGACAGACAGGGAGGGGGTGGAGCCCACAGGTGATTAAGGAGCCAAGGACCAAGCCCGGTAGTAATAATGCCACTGCTACAACTCTTACTTTTTGACCTCTGGCTCTGAGTGAGAAGCACTTTATAAGCATAATCTCACTTCATTCCTACAGCGAGGCAACGAAGATGCAGTCACTTGCCCAAGATCACCCAGTAAATGGAAGAGCTCAGATATAAAATCAAGTGTGCCTGATTTCAAGCCCATGTCAAGAGGTGGTGGCCAGTGTAATTTTAAGGGACAGAGATGGGTCATGTACAAGAGCCTGGTCTCTCAGTGAAGGGAGCAGCCTGCAGATTCACATGAGAAAATTAATTTTTTTCTTTTTTCCACAGAAGAGACCACTTGTAGCTTCAACTTCCTTCCTGGCCAAGCTGAGGCCACTTTCTTCTCAAAGCTCCCCCAGTTCTGTGTGTCAGGAAAGTAATTGATGCAACTTTTGAAAACCTGACTTTCTTGCCTGTCTCCCCAGACCTACGAGGCCACATTTTATTATGTGTGTAGCTAGTCACATGATTCCAATCCTAATAAAAGAGCCGTGGACCAAAGAATGACCTGATTTTTCTGAAAAGCTTTTGCTGATACAGTAACTGATTTTATTTTCCCATTAACAATGAAATTGGGAGTCTCTTTTAGCAGCTTGCTGCATGGACGACCAGCACTTCAGTCCCACTCAACAGCCATATTGTTCAGAGAAAACAGTACCAGCAATGACTGCGAATGAACCCAATGAACGGGCCTGGCACTTCATGGCATATTAAATTATTTGACATTGCCGGGGCCACCACTCCCTGCCATGGAATCAATCTTTCTCTTATCAGAAAACACATAAAGGGTCACAAGTTCCATTTGAGACAATGGCTAAGGGGGCAAAGAAGGGAAAGGGACAGATGATTTATCTTTAAGGGCATTTAGTTGAAGAAAATTTCCATGCATCTTGCTATTATCAATCCACAGGGCAGACTGAGGAAGGAGAGGCTGCACGAAAATAGGGGAATGAGGTGAACAGGGACTCATCTGGTACAAACAGTTTAGCCACAGAGGGCAGCGAAATGAACACAGTGAGTCCAGAAATGTCAACTGCACAGTTAATCCCCAGTGTTCTGGCTCTGATTGCTTAAATGAGGACCCCAGGACCTCAGAACTTGTCCACAATCAGGGCACCTTCATCATAGTTTGGATGGGCTTATCTAAGAGCTCTGGACTTGGTGGATTCCTTGGAAGGAACATGCTTACCCTGGTCGATACTGCAAAAGCAGGTCTTTGCTTGGTGACCACTTAGGATGGGTCTGGGCTCTGCTTGGCACTGCAGTTGGAAGGAAGAAGTTACAAAGCATTATATCTCATCCCTGCACTCAAGGAGTTTATACTTGACATGTGAAACAGCCACAGGAGGCCCGAGGATATGGACCAAGTAACAATAAACAGTTAATGCTGCTAACAGAGAAAGAAGAGTGAGAGGGAGGAGAGCTTAGTCCTGGCTCAAGAGCTCAATGCTTAGTGAAAAGTTCCAAATTCCACTTTTCTTGCCTGTTGCCCCAGGCCTGTGATGAGGCTTTCTAGGACATGCAAAAGGAGCTGAAAATGAAAGACGCTATAAAAATGAACTATTTCTTATTTTTCTATTGTGAATTAAGAAGTCGACAGTTAGTTACTCATCTGTTGTTGTTTGTATTCACAGTGGTTGTTTGAGGTGAAGAATGAAAATATGGGATCCAGACAATGTATGATTCTTTGGGGCTTCCACCTTCCATTTTTTTTTAAGTACTTTATTTTCAAAGTCTTTTAAGGTTAAGTTCTGCCTTAGTAAGCAAAGTTAAATATCACCCTTTATATAGATCATATAATCCAGGGTATGTGTTTCCAAGAGTCAGACAATTAATGTGACTAAGTCACGGGGACTGGGGCAAGTAGGACATCAGGTGGGGACCCTGGGGTACTCAGGAAGAGGGCAGGCTCTGTCGCAAGCAGCCTTCGTTAGCCAGCAATGCCGCGTAGTTGCCATGTGGGGATAGGGTCCCGTGTGGCTAGCACTGCCAATTTTTTGGGAGAATATGAAATGGTAGTTTGTACGTGAAATTTACCGATGTTTCAGTCATTATTTAGCTCACACTCACAGAGACCAAGGCAAAACCAAACAAAACCCACATCTGGATCTGCTCCATGGATCTCTGGTTTAGAATGCCTGATTTGGAGCCATCTGCTCATTTCATAGATGGAGAAAGAAGATGCATAAAGGTGAGATTACTATAATTAGCTCAACGGCCAGGACTTAGTTTTCCTGACTCTGAAATCTCAGTTACTTTTACCATACCATATTGACTTACAGGAAATAAGTTTTAGAGAGCTTATAGGAAGATTCAGACTATCGAAGGCCTGAGAAGGAAACTTCTCATTCCCTCCACCTCTTCATCCTCAGTTCACAATTAACCACAAGCCGTCTTTGGGGACAGCCTGGGACCTCCTTGTGGCAGCATCTCAAGCCTTTCCCAGATAAGTATTCCTTTAGGGTCTGTCTTGACAAGGGGAACATGTGAGCAATTGAAGCCATCTACCAAGAAAGGCAGAGCATGAGACCTTGACTTATCTCACTGGGGAGTCTCAAAAGAAAAATTCCCAGTGCTTTGGCTTGAAGGCAGCTACAGACTGCCTTTCAGTACTCTTAGTCCCAGGACCAGCAAAATCTTCCCAGTTTACACTTCGTGGAGTGGGAATCAGCAATGGACAGCAAGCCTTAGGTTCGTCTCCTCCCAGGAACAAAACCTCCCAAGAAAATCATCACTTGACGTCTGATAAAAATAGAATTGCATTTTATGCCTCTGTCTCCTCTCTCTCTCTTTAGGCTCTTAAGGTGTATTTTCCGTCATAATGGCTGATTTAGATGGGATTCCCGGGGTGCTGCATCACTGCTGATGACATTAATAGTCTTGGGCTCCCTGAATTTTGATTGATTGCTATAATCTGTGAAACTATTTCAGGACATAGATTTATTATTATTAAGCCTATAAAATGGTGTCAGGGTCAAAGCAAGCTGATGATGTGTGTTGTGATGCAAACATGACCAAGGGGGGGATGCCACCATTTAACAGACGTGAGTGGCAGGAGCAAACAGTGTTTCATCTTCCATTCCTGCCCAGCCTCTCAGCCTTCTTCCAAAGGGGCAGCGGATGGAGGCTCCAACTGCACTGGGCAAGGAGAAAAGGGGGCGTCGGGGGAGGTGGAGAAGGAAGAAAAAATGTGTACTATTAGTTACTCTCCTAAATGGTTTAATTCCTTAAAGAAGTTTTAACAGCATTTTCTAAAGATTTTATTTATCTATTTGAGAGAGAGAGCATGAGGGGGTGGGGAGGGAGGGAGAGAAAGAGAATGAGCAAGGAGAGGGGCAGTTCATTTAGAAGTGGCTAAAAACTTACTCTATTTTTTTTCCTCTGGCCTCCGGATACTGCCTAGCTTTCCAAGCTCAAACCTTTTGTTTTGGGATGGGAGAGCAATACTGATGCTATCTCACTCAACCTCCATCAGAGAGAAAAGAAAAGGCTAAGCAGGGAACTCTTCTCCTAGCCGTTTTATCCTTTCTTCCTTCCCTCCCTTCAGAAAGTCTGGCTCCAGTATTAAGAGCAAGAAAATGGATCTCATATTAGGCTGGGTTCCAGGAAGATATTCTCAAGATTGCCATTTCAAATTCCTTTTGAGAAAGGATGGGGTATACAGTAAAATAATAAAATCCATACATTCCGTTTATGCATGACATAAAGAAAGCTAAAAAGAGCTGCATTCTTACTCTTCAAACAATAAAAAGCCAGACTTGCATATTCACAATTTTTTGTAAATTCATCAGAGAGCTGAGGTCACAGGGCAACCAGCTAGCTAACCAACTAACCAACTAAAACTAAGTAAACTGAAGGAAGATAGATAACTGCGAATGAAACGGGATGTGAGCCCCTTCTTCCCTGGGGCTGATGCTGCTGGACATGCTCTAGAGAGGAGTCAGCTGAAACCACTAGAGAATTCACTGGCAGGGGTCACATGTGGGCAAGGGAGACAGGAGAATACTGGGAGCCATGGATAGGAGGCCAAGTCATGCAGGCCCTTCTGTACTGACCTAGAGGGCACTTGTGGAAGGACTGGCGAGAGGCACGGGAAAGCATCCCTGGGGGACAGGTTGGGAGAGGGGAAGGGCAGCCACTGCCAGAAAGGCTTGAAATTTTGCCTGGATTCTTCCCCAGCATCTCCTCTGCAGAACAAAAGCTATAAACTGCTATGGGGGGGGGGGGGCAACCAACACTGACTGCCCAGTGCAAATGGGGTGAGGAAAAAACCCTCTACCTCTGGGATAAAGGGGAATGCTGTATAATGACAATGGGGTTAGTTATCCAGAAAGACTATGATCCAAAATTTGGATATACATGATAGCAGAGCATTAAAAATACTTGAATCAGGGGTGCCTGGGTGGCTCAGTCTCTTAAGAGACTGCCTTCAGCTCAACTCATGATCTCAGGGTCCTGGGATGGAGCCCCACGTCGGGCTATCTGCTCAGCAGAGAGCATGCTTCTCCCTCTCCCTCTGGCTGCCACTCTGCCTATTTGTGCTCTCTATATCTCTGTCAAATAAATAAATAAAATCTTTAAAAAAAATACTTGAATCAGAAAGAGACAGAAATGAAAGGAGAAACAGCATTATACACAGAAACCTCAGTACTCTTCTCTCAGTTATTAATACAAAGGATAAAGAAGACCTGAAAAACATTATCAACCAACTTGTCCTGACATCTATAGAATACTCCAATTAATAAGCCAAGTACACATTGTTTCTAAGTGTACATGGACAATTCACCAAATCAGGGCCATATTCCAGCCCATAGAATAAACCTTAACATATTAAAAAGACTAGGAAACCATGCAAAGTATGTTCTCTGGCCATAACCAGAATTAAACCAGAAATGAATAACAGAAAGATATCTGGAAAATCCACAAATATTTGCAAATTAAGCAATGCCCTTCTAAACTATCCAGGGCTCCAAGAGAAATTCTCGAGGGCAATTAAAAATATTTTAGCTGAATGGAAATAAAAACAAAACATACCAAAATGTATGGGATACAGTTAAAGTAGTACTTAGAGGGAAATTTATGGCACTAAATGCTTTTACTAGAAAAGGAGAAAGTTTTCAAATTGGTTATCAAAGCTCTTACCTTAAGAAATCAGAGAAGGAAGAGCAAATTAAATCCAAAGCAAGAAGATGGCAAGAAATAACAATGCATAGCAATCAATGAAATTTGAAATAGAAAAACAATAGGAGAATATCTTCTCCATCTTCGCACTTACTGTGCTGTGGAGATCCCAGCATTCTAAAATACCATGAAGAATTCAAAGCTAATATTTCCTTGGAGTGGCCAATAGGCTCCTAGTAGAGTGATCTTCCCTAGAAGTCAGCCAGGAAAGAAGAATCTGGAGGTCAGTGTCTGGGGTTGGCACTGCCCTCTGTGATCCAGCAATCCAGGTCTTAGCCAGGACAGCTGAAGAGGACTCCCTCAACAACCCCCCATCCCTGGGGAGTGGCCAGTCAACCACGGGAGCGAGACAGACAACGCCGTGATGACAGGGCCATGGGTTATGATGGACATCAACACAGACTGTGAGCCCTGAGGGAGCATCTCAGTTGGACTAGAGACAGTGCAGTTAAATTCTAAGATGGACAAGGCATCAGCATGAAAAAGAAGTAGAAGGATCTACACAGAACAACAGGGGTTATTTTCATGATTAACATAGAAAGGGCAGTTTACTGGAACAAAACATGCCAAACCGAAAAATCTCAATGAAAAATGTCTTGGTTTATATCTATCAAAGTCCTGCTCCAAATCCTGTAAGTAGCATATGCGTTATTCACTTAAGCTACTGCTAGGGTCCCATGCTTTAGAATTTTTTGAATGCTGGCTTGTTAGCAGCGGATTCAAATCTCTTTAATTGTTCTTTTCTTTCTTTCTTTTCTTCCTTCTTTCCTTCCTTCCTTCTTTCCTTCTTTCTTTCTTTTAATCGTGTAAGAAAGAGACAAATACAAATAAGTAACAAGAATTAACCATTTCTAAGGAAGGGGACTAGTGAGGACGAGGACTCAGAAGCCCAGTCAAGGTGATAATTCATCACGTTTCAGTTGAATGATGAATGGAAACTTGCATAATTCACACATTAATAAACAAAGAAGCTATGTAACACCACCAAAATTCAGTGCAAAAAGACACTTAAAAGTATGTTGTTAGGTAGTATATATATGTGTGTGTATATATATGGCAAACCAAATCCTGATATGCTAAATGAGTTCAAATTTCTGTATATCCAAGATTCTTGAGGAGACACAGTCTATATTTAGACTTCCATCAATGTTCAAAGCATTGTGCAGAAATCAAAAAGCCAGCTTTTATAATAACCCCATATAAATGGGAGTTCTACGGGATATGTGTGTGTATAAAGTCTTCCCTAGAAAGGCTTCCTTAACCAGATGGTCTTCCTCCAACTAAACTAGGGGGGCAGTGATGGGCAGTGAGACTCGGGGAGGCCAAACCCCTCCCTGGGGCTAGAACAGGAACTTGCTCTGTCTCAAGGAAAGCCAGGGACTACAACTGCGCTCTGACAAATTATCTCAGAGCCTCATGAGAGGATAATGTGTGAGCAGTACGGAGCTCAAAGGAGGAAGAGAGAGGTTAGGGCCAGGCTTGAAGGTCGGAGCCCAGGCTATGGCTCCAAAAGGAAAGTTAAAAAGGCCTTCTAGAAATGAGTAAGCGGTCTACTCCATTTTCACACATCGACATGTTCTAGAAGTTTCGTTTATATATTATTTTATTTTATTTTTTAAGCTTTATTCTGGTCCCTTGAAAAGAAAAGTTTGTTGCCCTCTGGTGAGCCCTTAGCTTCCAAGTGGCTTTTCTCCTGGGTCCTGTTAGGACCACAAGGTAGGCCCAGACTTGCTGGCCTAGACAGACAAAAGAGAGAACTCAACAAAGCAGTCTAATTCCCAGCATGGTATTTTTATGCTTCCTGAAGAGTCAGGGGGCATTGTCTCGAACCTCAGCTTTGTCTCTAGAACACTATCTCCCCATCTTTTTACACCATTTCCGGCCATGGGGACCAGACACCTGTATCTTAAAAAACTTCCTCCTATGATTCTGCTCTGCAGTCCCATGAGGACCATTGTATTAGACAGGAAGTTCTCAAAGGACAAAGATCTTTTTTTTTTTCCTCTATGTATTCAAGTAATAATTATTGAGTGTCTACAATGGGCCAGGAACAGTTAGGGGCTGCCCACATGATAGTGAGTAAAAGGGGTAACATCCTTGCCCTCGTGAAATTTTTATTGGGGGAGTCAGACACTAAACAAATAATTATAGTTAATTAAATATTTACAACTGCTTTAAGAACTACAAAGGACAAACCTCTATATCCCAAGCACCTGGCCCAGCACTATATATATGTATAATAAATATTTGTCCATTGTCTGCTATGCTACACGTTATCTGCATTGGCGGTAAATGCCCAAGTACATTCTGGTAATAAGTACTGGCCAAAGAAAAGACTGTCAGATAATGTGAAGGAACCCTGGTTTAAACAAAGTCCAACAAGCTTCTTCAACGCAGGACCCCTCTGGATTTAAACAAGCTCATGTATCCCGTGGCTCCCTAAGATAGCTGGCTGGTGTGTCGGAGGCACTTCTGCAGCAGGCCAGGGAGCTGAATCTGGGGACACACTTTGGGAACCACTTCTCTGAGTGTTTCAGGTGGAACGTCAATGTTCGCCTCTGCAGAAGGCAAGCATCCTACTTTCCCAGTGCTGGCAGATCGGCCCTGGAGAGTGTGGGGCTGACCTAGATTTTCTCCAGTAACACAATCCTGCCCCTCGCCTGGGGAACACTCTCTGTGCCCCCCAGATATGGAGAACAAAGGGAGCAGCCCAGCCAGAGGATGACTTCGCCGGTGAAAATGAATGGGTCTGATGCATTCAAGATATGAGGGTACAGAAATAGGAACTGCAATTTGAGTGCCTGCTGACTTTGCTTGGCACCACTTGGGGTTCAAGGTCAGGATAAGGGCACAGAGTCTGTGTGACACCTTTCTATCAGAGCTTTCAGCTGCCAGAATGCTCGGGGGCAGCACCAGGAAGTGGCTGTGCCAAACGTCACGCAACGTGGCAGCAAAAGGTGATCCCAGGAATGATCCAAACTGAAAATGCAGACCCATACTTCCCATTTAGGGTTGTGTGAGACCTCCTTATACTAAAAAACTACTTGTTGTTTATCGGAAAGTCGAATTTCACTGGGCATCCCATGTTTTTATCTTTATTTAAAATCTGCCGGCCCTCAGTTTTGCCCCGGGGGTGCCTGGCTTCGCATACGAGGGGCCGAGGGGGCCGCCCCGCAGGTGCCATCCGGGCCAGGCCCTAAGAAGCCCGGTCCAGCTGCTGTGCAGATGTGCGGGACACATCTTGCCAGGAGGAAGGCACTCCTCCTCCTGCTGCCCTACTTGGCCTAGGTTCACTGCTGGGGAACAGGTCAAGGCCACACTTCTCATTTCAAAAACCAGGTAAAGAAGAGTTTTGTCAGCAATGTTCTGGCGAGTGGAATAGATGTGACGAGTAATTCTTACCCAGGGGCAAGCTGGCAGTGTCTGGAAACAGTTCTGGTTATCACAGCTGGGAGCGAGGGCCGGCATTACTGGCATCTAGTGGGTAGAGGCCAGGATAAACATCCTACAATGCCAAGCACAGCTCTCACATCCAACAACAACCCGGGCCAAAATGTCAGTAGCGCCGAGGTTCGAACACCCTGACCAGAGGAAAAGTAACCACACCCCAGAAGCAAGGCCAACCCTAAGCAGATGTGCGATGAGGACAGAGTTGTCATCCTCTGGTCCTAACCTTTTATCTTTCAACAACCCCCGCATCACAGAGTCCGGCATCCCTAGGCAACCCTTGGTTCCTTAGTGGAATGAAAACAGCATCAGGCTACCGTACTCCAATTTTTATTAGAATACTAACGACTTAATATGCTAACGTTTCAAAACATATTCCTTTTGTGTGAGATGGTGTGGCGGTCTTTGCCAGCCCCATATGTCAGACGCAACCTCCCCTTGTCTTACTGAAGGAACTCCTGAATTTGTCCAAAGAAGCAAGTGCCCAGTGAAAACCAATAACCACCCTCCCCCACCCCAAACATCCTCTCAGATAGAGGTGAGTCTAGAGGGTGGAGGTTTGGAAAGGATACTGCTTGCCTAATAAAAATGGGTGGACTTACCTGGCACTGAGCTTTGTTCCTTTTGTTCTTCTTCCTGGTTCATTCTCACCTGGAATGCGGATGGAATGGGTAGCAGAGGCGCAGCGGCCATCTTACCCCTGTGAAGACAAAAGCCACGCAAGGCGCTGGAGCAGGCGGCCATGGCACAGGGGTGGGAGCCCTGGGCGGCCTTCTCTGGTGTGCGCCATTCTGGGTTAGTGATTCCAGACTTCTTACATGAGAAAAACAAATGATTTGGCGAAACAACGAAAGTCGGGTTCCCGTTGCATGCAACCCAACTCAGTCTTGACTAGCACAAAGGCCTGGATGGGAAAATGTCTAAGGCAAGCGTGGAAACTAATGGTGACATACCAGAGCCTTGGCGCTCGTAAGGAGTGAGGAAGTCTTTTAGGCATGGGGAATGTCCCCCCACCACATGATCTAGGCTCTTCTGCACATATGGAGCTGCCCTAGTTCCAACCCAAGGAATTGATTAGATAAGCACTTGGCTGACTAAAAATGGTGTCAGTCAATGCCATAAACAGTGGATAAAATTCCAAGGAGACAAATGATGACAGGAAGGGCACTCGGGAATGCCTCAAGAGGCCCAGTGCAAAGAGTAACTGAACAGTCTTCATTAGGACAGTATCTCTTCAAACTTAGAACCAGAAGATGCTTTTGATTGTACTGACTTGAGTGAACACGGCCAACGAGGCTCGGAAAAGAGGTGGTCTTGGCTCCTCCTTAAAATTGACATAGGGTGTTTACTGTCTTTTCGTTTCTACTCCAGGCAGAGATGATGATCAAGAAAAGGACATCCTTAATATATGGCATTTTTACAAAAAGAATAGGAGCAAACACTCCTACCCTTTGCAGAACTTGTCAGGCTATCAAATGTAATGGGAACGAAGCCTGGGATGAGGTCTTATGTCATCCTTACATTATAGACAATTAGGGAAATGGCCCCTCCCCACCAATTCACACCCACTTTCTTTGTCCCCTCCTAACCTTTGTCAGTGTGCCCCAAACAGGACAAGGCTGGGCCAGTGAGCGGCCCACTCGTACTTGTGGTGGGGTCATCTTCCCAGTGAGCAGTAGCCCTGAAGCAGCTCCTTTTTAAGACATGACCTTGGCCACTCATCTCTCTGTGCTTTAAGTTTCCCCATCCGCATAAATGGTGTCAGTCATAAGCCCCACCTCCCGGGGTTCCTGTGAAGACTGACAGGAATCATCTCAAAAAGGGCCGGCCACATACTGAGCACTCAGTGAGTGTTAGTGGGCATTATATTCGTATTAGCTCTATTTGAGCTCCATGCTGTGGCAGAGAGGTGAGAGGGTTTCTTCTTGAGGAAGAGAGTGCTGTCTCCTCCTGAGGCCAGCATGGAGAATTGGACATTGTGTTCTTGTCTGATTGTCTGATTGAGTAATCCATGGAGAACAGACAGCCATCCCTCCTGACAAAGAGCTAGAGAGTCACACCTAACAGCATTGAAGCAGTTACTTCCTTGGAGGGCAGGAGACGGGCCTCTCTGTCCTGTCAGGTCTGGGGTGCCTACTGCCCCCCCACCCCAGGCCTCGTGATCCTGGCTAGCATTGAGTCCCAGAGAGGGCCCTGAGGTCTTGGAGTCACATGAGAAGCTAGCTGCGGCTCTGGGGGGAGGGGGCAGAGGGTGCAATCATGAGGAAAGCTGGCAGAAAGGAGAAGGGAGGGAGGGAGGGCCGTTCGTATCCCAGGTTTTCAGGTCTCCCTCAAAAGCAGTCAGTCTGCACAAGTATTAGTCTTCAGGCTGCTCCTGCCAAATAGGACATATATGTTTAAACTGGAGGACCCAGCGCATGTCAACCATTAACAGGACTCCCAACAAAGCAACAGGGATACAATATGCCCTTGTTTGGAACCCTCCCTGAATCGTGGCTTTGTGTAACACAGTCTGTGCAAACTGCCTCTGGGCTGGAGGCCACTGGAAATGGGCAGCCCGTCACCTCAGGCTTTATCTAAAAGCCTCACCTAAGAAACACAACAGCCCAAGTATACCTGACGGGATTCTTTTGAAGGTGTGTGTGTGTGTGTGTGTGTGTGTGTGTGTGCGCGCGCGCGCGCGTGCGTGTGTGTTGAGGGGGAAGGGTCATGGGGAGCACCAAACTGCAACTCACATGTGAAGTTCTCACTGCACAATTTGTGGCAAATGAAGAAGGGGACACAAAATGCATCATTTGAAATCACACGGGGAGGGCAATTTAACCAGATGCTGCCACCCAGTTACAGACCGCGCGGTGTGTGTGGGCAGGGCATCTGTCCTACTGGCAAGCACTTGGTTAAACAGTAAACAGGTTCCAGGACATTCGCTCTCCCCAGAGGAGAAAAGGCTGCTCCTGAATGCTGGCCTGCCTGGCCGCTTGCACGCCTCTCTCCAGGGATCCTCAAGCAGTCTGTAAACATGCACTCATTGTTGAAGCAAGCTCACTGCGTCCTGGAAGGGCAAGGAATGCTGGGAAGGAACCAACAAGGGCCCTGTCGTACTCCCTGGTCACAATGACCTCAGGTCCCTTTGCAAGCCTGAAATATCTCAGCGGGATTCCAGTACCTCCTTCAGTGTGAAATAACCTCCAAGTTCAACAGCGATGGGCACAGCTGATATCCTCTTTCAAGTTCCTTTGCCAAATTCTTCTCCCAGCACAATCCCACAAGACAGTCTACATCAGCGTTTCTCTTAAAGTTTACACCTTGATGAAAATTTACAGGCCATTTCAAAATATTTTGACAACTAATTTAAAAGGAAAGCCACAAATAGAACAATATAGTCGTCCATCAATAGGACACTTGTTTAAGCATCATCTTACCATGAAATACTATGCAGTTGCTTCGAGAATAACGTGAGGCTACATATGTGATGTGGAATGATCTCTGCAGTAGGGTGAAAGGTGATGTCCCAAAAAGTATGTCCATGTCCTCAGCCCCAGAATCTGTGAATGGGAATTTGCTTGGGAAAAGGGCTTTACAGATGTCATTAAGTTAGGATCTAAAAATGAGATCAGTCTAGATTATCAGGGTGGGCCCTCTATCTAATGACAAGTACCTTTCTAAGAGATAGACGAAGACACGCAGAGAGAAGAGAAGGCCAGGAAGCTATATGAAGTTGGAGGCAGAGACTGGAAGGATATAGCCATCAACCAAGGAACATCTGGCTGCATGAAAGGCTGCAAGAAGCAAGGCATAGCTTCTACCCTAGAGCCTCTGGAGGGCCTCCCATGCTGCCCACACCTTGATTTTATACTTCTGCCCTCCAGAGCTGTGAGAAAAGACATTTCTGTGTTTTAAGTCACCTAGTTGGCGGTGACTTGTTACGGCAGTTCTAGGAAATGACTATAAACTCCAAGAGAGATTTAAGACTAGAAAACCAAAACCCAAAAACAATGCCAAAGACAGTATATACAGTTTGTAGCATAGTGTATACACGATTAGTGACATTAAAAAAATGTTTATGTTTGCATATGCATAGAATATGACTTAGGAATATAAGAGATACTAGTAACAGGGCTGCCTCTGGGGAGAGAGTTTCTTGTGTTCTGCTGTAAATCTATCTCCTGAAGCTGGGCACTTGGAGAGACAGAATATGGACCCCACCACATTCTAATCCCTGGAGCTGATGAATATGTATATTAAATAGCAAGAGAAAATTAAGATTGCAGAAGGGACAAAGGCTGCTAAACATTTGAATTTAGATAGGAAGATTATCCTAGACTGTCTGAGAAGACCAGGTATCACAAGGGTCTTCAAAAGTGGAAAAGGGATGGAATGCTATATAATCTGGCAATAAAAACAAATGAAGTGCTAACCCACTCTACAACATGGATGAATCTAGAAAGCATCATGCTAAGTGAAAGCAGCCAGTCACCAAAGACCATATATTGTGTTTCTATGTATATGAAAAGTCCAGAATAGGCAAATCTAGAGAGAGGGAAAGTCTATTAGTGGTTTCCAGGAGCTTGGGAGAATGAGGGATTAGAGGTGAATTGAAGGCTACAGGATACAGGGTTTCTTCTGGGAGTGATGAAATTGTTCTAGAATTATCATCAAGGATACACAACTCTATGAATACACTAAAAGCCACTGAGTTATACATTTAAAAGGGTGAGTTGGATGCTATGTGATTTTTATCTCAACAAAGCTGAACACATCGAAAGGGGAAATTGAAGAGGAGTCAGAGTCAGATCAGAAGATACGACCCACGAAGTTGGCCGTGAAGATGGTAGAGGACCATGAACCAAGGAATGCAGGCAACTTCTAAAAATGGGCAAAGGCAAACCTGCAAAAAGGACTCACTGAATTTAGACCAGTGAGACCCGGTTCAGACTTCCAAACTCCATAACTTTAAGAGAACAAATTTGTGTTATTTTAAGCCACCAAGTTTGGGGTAATTTGTTATAGCAGCAATAGGAGACCATTATAAGCACTTCTTACACCCTTTTTCCCTTTTGAATTTTGGCCCGAATACACGTATTACCTATTCAAAATTTAAATCAAAACAAGGCAAAAAAACCTCTTCAGGACAACAACTGGAGCCATCTGGGAAAAAAATTTAAATATCTGTAATATTCCTCTTTGGAGAAATATAATACAATCCACAAATGTGAGCCATATATGGAATTAAAAAAAAATTTTAGTAACATATAATGTATTATTTGCTTCAGAGTTACAGGTCTGTGATTCATCAATCTTACACAATTCACAGCACTCACCATATCACATACCCTCCCGAACAGTCACATTGAAAAAAGGAAGAGCAAACAGCTTTAAGTAATTTTAGTAATAAGTATTATTTAGCCAATAGATAGTATTATTTCCACATGTAAACAATAAAAAAACTTATTAGAGATATTTTAATTTTTTTTTCTCATACTAAGTCTTTGAAATCTGGTGCATATTTCAAAATTATAGCATGTTTTGGGGTGCCTGGGTGGTTCAGTTATTTAAACATTCAACTCGTGATTTTGGCTCAGGTCATGATTTCCAGATTGGGAGATAGAGCCCTGCTCCATGCTGGACATGGAGCCTGCTTAAGATTCTCTCTCTCCCTCTTCCTCTACCCCTCCCCACCTCTCTCTCCCTCTTACTAAAAAAAATAAATAAAATAAATAATTATAGCACATCTTCACTCAGACCAGCCATGTTTCTGGTGCTTAATCACCACCTGTAGCTAATGGCTACTGTGTTGGATATGGATCTATAAACTCCAACAGGAGTGAGGAGTAGGGTTTTTTTTATTCTTTAAATTCTGGTTAGTTAACACAGTATAATATTAGTTTCAGGTGTACAATATAGTGATTCAACACTTCCACACATCAGCCGGTGCTTATCACAAGAAGTGCACTCTTTAATCCCCATCACTTATTTCACCCATCTCCCCACCCACCTCCCCTCCATAACCATCAGTTTGTTCTCTATAGTTAAAAGTTTGTTTCTTGGTTAGCCTCTTTTCCCTGCCCCCCGCACCCATTGTTCATTCATTTGTTTCTTAGATTCCACATATGAGTGAAATCATATGGTATTTGCCTTTCTCTTTTTTCACTTAACATAATACTCTCTGGTCCATTCATGTTGTTGCAAATGGCAAGATTTCATTCTTTGCTGTGGCTGAGAAATATTCCATTATATATATATATTATATATATAATGTATATAATATATATATATATATATACACACACACATACACACACACACACACACCACATCTTCTTTATCCATTCATCTATAGGTGGACACTTGGGCTGTTTCCATAATTTGGTCATTGTGGATAATGCTGCTATGAACATCAAGGTGCATGTGTCTCTCTAAATTAGTATTTTTGTCTTCTTTGGTAAATACCTAGTAGTGTGATTGCTGGATCATATGGTAGCTCTATTTTTAACTTTGTGAGGGACTCCCCATACTGTTTTCCATAGTGGCTGCACCAGTTTTTATTCCTGCCAAAAGCACAAAAGGCTTCCTCTTTAGGAGTAGGTTTTTTACCCTTTGAGTATCCATACATAAGGATGCAGCTACAAAAACACTTATAGAAGCATTGCTCAAAGAGTTAAAAAAAAAAAAAATGAGAACACAACAGTCTCAAATGCAGTATACGCATACTGTGGATATGGATATTACAAAGAATGAGTTGAAGCTGTATGTATTGACATAGAATATTGACCATAATACTGTATATGGCTAAATGAGACCAACCAAGTTAAAAGTGCTTTTTTGGTAAAACTTGTTAGGAAAACCATTTAACATACAGACATATATGGAATTATTCACACTATATTGTTAATATTTTATTTCACACTTCATGAAGCGGTTTTGAGGTATGACAAATAGGATTGCTAACTTTCTCCTTGCACACATCATTTTGTCGTATATTGCTTCATAGCTCAAAAAAAAAAATCAAGAGATAGATCATCCCAAGAATAAGTTGCTAATCAACAACTTTAGGAGCTACCCCAGTGGTTGTAGCATTGTCAAAGCAGCAGCAACCACATCAAAGACCTCTCTCTCCATCAAAAGCCTTATTTAAGACTTACTCTCCTTTTATCAGGTACCTTTTTCTAACTAGAGGGAACATCTAAAAAAATGCTCTGTGAAACACTATTTCTTAACACGTACATTACATTACCATGCCTCTAGAGTTAACCAATCTGCTGTAGAAATCAGTATCTATTCTGCCATTCAGAACAAGAGCTTTCATTTTTCTAAGCTCACACATCCTCAAACCCATCTGATATTTAGACAACAGAGAGATTTTTTAAAAGCTACAATTTGCAGGAAAAAATACAGGAGTGGGAGCCACCATGGAGTGAATACTAAATAGAAATCAAGAGGTTCCATGCATGGATTAAAAGAAAATACTGGAAGGTTTCCAACATTTCAGACTCTGGGGTGTCCTCCACATTCAGCATCGGTCTGTATCATTTGTTAGACAGAGCCTCCAGTTCAGTGCTGGCCCATTGCCCCTACAGCAGCAGCATGCCCCAGGCAACTCTGGTCCCACAGCAGCCCCCCAAGTCCAAGAAATGAGACTCTTGTCACTTGGGTAATCCAAACACAAGCTTAATCCTACAGCATACTGTCCGCAGGAGCTGGGCCACCACCCGCGGCCCTGAGAGTCTGTCACTCAAAAAGCCCAATCAGGAAGTGGCATAAATGTGTTCCTTGGATTGGCTTGTGTGACCTAGTCCCTCAGAGTATTCCTCCAGGCAAGGGATAACCTGGCAGAAAGTTTGGCCAAGCCCCAAAAGGTTGTCATAATATTTATGCTCTATGTCCTTTTGTTCCTACAGCAGGTAACATTCAAAATGGTAAGAGTGACTTTCTTTGGCATCCCTCCTCCTCCTGCATTTTAAATATTTGCATGAGTGAACATGGTGGGGGTAGTGGGCAGGGGATCCCTTTGGAGCAAGCACTCAGAAGTGGTTGCTGGGTCCCATTCCCCTCCCTCCCCTTCGCCTTACAGACTAATTACAAAATGGCAGAGGGGAGCTAAGAGATCCATTCACTTCAAGGAACATACACCAGGGGCCCAGTACGTCCCAGACACTGGAACAAAGTAATCATGATGTTAGTTGAAACCCAGATTTGGTTGTTCTTAATCTATTTGGAATGTTTTAAATCACTTGACTAACTGAACACAGTCAAGAAGAGAAAAATAACCCTAATAAAACTAAAAATGAGAATACTTCAGAAATTCATTTATTTTAATACTGTTCTAAAAATAATTTGAAAGTATAAACTCTATATGGAAACAGGAAGTAAATATTTATAGAACAATGGAGATGATAGTCAGATGTTTATGAATTTATGAATTTTTTAACAGCTTTTTCAACTACAAATTGTATAAAATAATCTTAACTTAGAAGCAGTATTTTTCCTTACTCATTTCATGGACTTATTTTACTCCAATTTTGTATCTCCACCTTTGACATCACTGACTTTGTCATCATTTAAGCCAATTCTGATGATCTTATACAGTTTCTAAAAAATATCACTTTCAATTCTGTCCAAATTGAGACAAACGTATAATGCTGACACAGGAAATTTTATCCCAAGCCACAGGTGCCCATTTCTGAAGAGAGTAGCTCTTCCGCCCCCGTTTTATTCGTGGTTATAACTA
Source organism: Potos flavus (assembly GCA_028534135.1). Taxonomy (NCBI): domain Eukaryota; kingdom Metazoa; phylum Chordata; class Mammalia; order Carnivora; family Procyonidae; genus Potos; species Potos flavus. Next base: position 41,787,428 of record CM052895.1, read on the forward strand.
CAACTTACTGTCTCACTTTTTAAAGTGATGTATAAAATACTTATTTTCAATGACCTAGAATATTCGCCTGTGAAGTCACATACCCAGAATGACAAAAACTTCTCAAAATTTCTTCACTTCTCTCTCACAGATCTTAGCACACAACCTTTAAAACCATCTCCAAACAGCAAGCACTAAATTTGTTTCAGGTTATCTGCCTTACACAAATAGTACTTAGTTGTGCAAAATAAAATACCCCATTATAGAAGACACTCAAATATGAGGCCAGCCCCTATTTCCAGCAGGATAATTATAGGGAAAAATGCTTTTTAGAACTTCAGACTGTATTTGGCATGCAGGGTAAAGAAGTGATTTGCACTGTTCTTAAAGCTAAAACACCATCTTCCCAGAACATATGTTAGTAGATTGTATGTTCCAGAGATGGCTGTACCAGTATATCCCATTCCACTTACTCTTAGGATGGGATATTAATACCCCTCCATAGAGAAGTGTGGTGGTGGTGGTGGGGGGGTTTACATTCCCTTGAAATGAGGTGGGCCTCATGACTGGAGGAAGTGACACTAGATGATTTCTAAGGCTAAGTCATCACAGCCATAGGACTTCCACCTAGACCACGTGATGACCTCTGCCCTTAAGAGGCCAGCCATCGCACTGTGTGTGAGGAAACCAGTCAACCAAGGAAAGGGCACATGTGGGTGTTCTGAGTGACAGCCTCACCTGGAGTCCCACCCACCAAGAGCCAGCATCAACACTAGCCGAGGCTAAGTAGAGCACAGATGAAGGGACCGCACCAAGACCTGCCCAAACCGCAGATCCAAATTTGTGAACAAAATAAATGACGTCATTGCTCGAAGCCTCGAGGTTTTGGTGGTTTGTTAGGCAGCAAAAGATGATCAAAACAATGTAGATTTTTCGCAGCCAGTAATATACATAAAAATTTTTATGAACTTAAATGAAAGATCGTCTACTTATTTCTGTCAATGCTCATCCTGTTCAAAGGTGAAACCACTGAGATTTCTGTAAATTTTTACTGTTATGTAATTAATATATGACTTCTCTCAGTTTGTGTTTTCTGCAAATGGTACACATTTAGAAAGCATGTTAGGCACTCAGACTTTGTTGGCAGAAGTACAAATTGGGACCCACTTCCTGGAAGATAATTCATTCCAACCCCGCCCCCAAAAAAGGAGACAAATGTTTTTTAAAAAATGTACATTTCTACGTCCCGGAAATTCCACTACAGGAATTTATCTTGAGGAAATGATAATGGATATATGCTAAGAATAGCTGCAAAGATGTTTACATTGTTTATTTTAAAATATTGAACACAATCTAAATATCAACATAGCATTGGGTAGTAAGTTCTAGAATATTATTTGGCTTTAAAAGATGTGGAAGATGGAGATTTACTGACATGGAAAGAGGTTGAAATATATTATCTGAAAAAATAAAACTGTTTAAAAAACTATATAATTCCATTTTCACTATACTAAATATATATGCATATAAACATTCACAGATCTGGAAGTATATATACCAAGATTCTAACAGGGATTAACTAAAACTAGTAGGATTATGGATTTTGTCACTTCCTTTCTTCCTTTCCTTCTCTTTTCCTCCCCTCCTTTTCCTGCTCTTCTTTTTTGCATATCTTTTTCACTTAAAGTTACATTGCTTTAATAATAAAAAGAACATTAAAGTAACTTGAAAAATTTTTTACAAATATCTATTAGGATTCCCCAGAGAAAGAGAACCAATACAAAGAACCAACAGGACATGTGTGTGGGTGAAGAGATTTATTTTAAAGAACTGGCTCATGGAAATTGGTTATTTTTTTTAAGCAGGCTCCCCTAGGAGCAGGGAGCCTGATGCAGGGCTCAATCCCATGACCCTGGGATCATGACCTGAGCTTAAGGCAGTCGCTTAACCAACTGAGCCACCCAGGCGCCCCTAAAGAACTGGCTCACGGATTATGGAAGCTGACACGTCCCAAGACATCCAGGGTGACTGGTTAAGCTGGAGACCTGGAGAGCCAATGTTGTACCGCTGAAGCCGTGAGAGGCAGAAGGACCAATGGTATGGGTTTGGCCCAAAGCCTGGTTTGTTTGAGGCTTAAGAAAAGTAGATGTTTCAGTTCGAGTCAGAAGGCAGGAAAATCTGATACCCCAGCTGGAAAGCAGTGAGGCAGGAGAAATCCTCCCTCACTGAGAAGAAGGTAGCCTTTTTGTTCTCTTCAGGTCCTCGAATGACTGGATGTAGCCCATTCATGTTAAGGAGGGCAATCAGTTTAACTCAGTCTGCAGAGTCACATGCTAAATTCATCCAGAAACACTCACAGCCATGCCCACAATAATGTTTCACCAAATACCCAGGCACCCCCATGGTCCAGCCAAGTTGACACATAAAATGAGCCATACCAGGAAAAAAAAATTCTATGTAAATCCCAGTTGAAATCAAGAGAGATTCAGAATTTAGTCTTTTCTGTGCCTCTTAAATCTTTTGTCAAAAAGTTTTAGAACATTCTTTCTTTAGAACACTCTTTTACCTGATGGGCATTTTGGTCTTTATGTGTTGGGGATGAGTAAAAGTATGTGAAATCTACTTTTCCCACCATTCCTTATTTTATTTGAAATTCACATGTTGGGGATGGTACTCAAAGATCCCAGGATGGTGCCTGACTGGCCCACACTCTAGGAGTGGACTCCTTCCTGACTGTGTGTTCCTATATCTCTGAGTGGTGACATCTGTCACAGAGCTTCGTCTTCCCACGCTGATTCACGTGTGTGGGTTCCGTGTGTGCAGAGCCCTTAAGTTGCGCTCCCTGCATTGAATGGGACCACAACCTGTTTCATCCAAACCAGGGATGAAAATGTTCAACCCGGCAGGGCTGAGTACTGAGCCTCGCAGTGCACGGCCAAACACTCGCCTCCACTTTACAACCATTCCTTTAATGAACTGCCTTTGAGCAAGATTCCCCAGCTGGAGCATCTACTTTACTGCAAAGCTTTAAGATGCAGAATTGTGAACTGTCATCACGGTCAGACTACTGACTTGCACCACCATCCAGGCCAGTGTTTCTCAAACTGTAGGTCGCAACTGATACCAGTTGGGAAATCCACTGAGTGGGTTGTCCGTGCTTAAAAGTTCAACAGAAGTTATCAGAGGGCCTCTCCTATTAATGTTAGGTATTACTGCAGGAAACTTCTGCCTCAGATATATATAGGTATGTGTGTAATCTGAGTCACAGTGTAAATGTCCTTCTTATGATGTTTGCGATCAAAAACATTTCAGTGCCACTGATCTAGGCCTTATCTTTCCACAGTCGACAGATGTCTTGCTAAAATTAAGATAAAACCAGGGTTGACTTCTCGGGTGTGAGACCCGTTCAGTCGATCATTTTGTTGTGCTTGGCTGTCACCGTGGGAGGATTCCTAGCTGAGGACTGATGTGAGCAGAGATGTACCAAACAGCAGGGAGCCCACACAGCTCTGGTCCAGCAGCAACGGTCTGGGCACCTCGAGCACCCAGCTGCGGACCGGGTCGCCGGGCACACAGGACCAGCCTCAGGGCAGTCTGGAGCACCATGGAGCCCTGAGGGTTTGCTGGGGCGCAACTGAGATATAGATTTGCGGCGGCGGCAGCTGCAAAGAGGCGGTCGCAAGCCCAGGACAAAGGAAGAGACCAGGGATGCGAGGCCAGTTCGTCTATTGGTCAGAGCCTGACCTTGCTGCGCCTGCGCAGATATCAACTCTTCCACCTGAGCTGGGGAACAGGCACGGCGGTGTTGGGGCAATAAACTGTGGCATTTTATTTTTCTTTTTTTTCTTTTCTTTTTTTTTAATTAAAGCATAATGTATTATTTGCCCCAGGGTACATGTCTGTGGATCCTCAGGTTTACACATTTCACAGCACTTACCATAGCACATACCCTCCTCAATGTCCGTAACCCAACCACCCTATCCCTACCCGCCCCTACCCCCCAGCCACCCTCGGTTTGTTTCATGAGTTTAGGAGTCTCTTATGGTTTGTCTCCTTCCTGATCCCCTCTTGTTTCATTTCCCTCTCCCACCCCCCACAACCTTCCACCCTGCCTCTCAAATTCTTCATATCAGAGAGATCATACGATAATTGTGGCATTTTATTATTACAGAACAAAAGCATGTACAGGGACGTCGAAATAAAGCCTATTAGGGGGTTCTGAGAATTCTTCAAAGAGCTTAGAATATCCAACTTTGAACAATTCTGCAATATTGCAAATGAAATATCCACAGGCTTATAAACGGATATTAATGGAAATATTGTAGCACTGAACTAAAAAAAAAAAAAAAATGAAAACTATTTTCCTATGAAGTTTGAGATGAAGTGATTAATGACAAAAATAATTTTAAAATTCAAATTTCATTGTAACTGAATATATTGCAGTAGAAGGCATAAACATGTTTTGATTTACATACAGATCATGCAGTCACTTGTAGTTTCTTGTACACCCTCTGTAAGTTTACAAGAATTGTCAGAGGAAACATGAAAGGGCCATTGTATAAATTCACATGTAAAATTAAATTCAGACGGACTGAAAACCATTTTTTATGAAAAATTACATCTTCTTAGAAAAATTGTTCTGCAGGAATCACTTCTAGATGTGCTAAAGACTTTTATATTATTTTGATATCAGAAATTTATCCTAATGTTGTCATGGCTTATCAAATACTCATAACTCCAATAATGGCTGCATTAGATTTTTCTCAAAATTACAAATAACAGAAAAATATTTTCAATCTTGAGTTTAAGAATCACCACCGTCACTTTCAATATTGCTTTTAAAATATAAATATTTTGGGGCACCTGGGTGGCTCAGTCGTTTCTTGGCTCAGGTCATGATCTCAGGGTTCTAGGATCCAGCCCCATGTAGGGCTCCCTGCTCACCGGGAGTCTACTTCTCACTCTTCCTCTGCCTCCTGCCCCTTGCTCATGCTCTCTCTCCCTCTCACAAATAAATACAATCTTTAAAATAGATATGTTAATATTTCAGTATTGCTCAAAGTTTAAGTTTAACGATCTAATAAATGAATTTGGAGAAGTGAGCCAATAAATAATTTTCAAACAATCAAGATCACATTTATTTATTTATGGTATTGTTTACAATGACAGCATCATAAATATTTTTCATAATTTATAAGGTTGTGTTATTACTCCTACATTATTATTCATATTATGTTTTATAACAAAACATTTTTTTTTAAAAGCTTTACATTTTAGTACATTTAGTGGTACTTTTTCCCTCAGATTCATTTACTTATTTTAAAGAGAGAGAAAGAGAGCAGGGAGGAGGTGCAAAGGGAGAGGCAAACAAAAGCAGACTCTGCACAGAGCCCAAAGCAGGGCTCAATCTCACTGCCCTGAAATCACAGCCTGAGCCAAGAGTCAGTCACCCAACTGACTGCGCCACTCAGGCAACCCAGAACTTCCTCATTTTTGAACATGGACCCTGCATTTTCATTGTGCACTGAGCCCTGCATATTATATGTAACTGGCCTTGGAAACAACATTGGTTTCAAGTCAACAGACATGTATGGAGTTGCTGATTACATGCACTAATAAAAGGATTGATTAAGATGAAAAAAGAGATGTACCTTCAAGGAACTTACATTCTAGGATTCTGAGTCAAATAATGTTCATCTGTGGTAAAATGTAAGTGTCATATAAAGAACAACAGAAGTATTATGAGAGTATAATAGAAGGAGATTGAATTAATCCTTTTATTTATGACCTCCTAGGATTGTCATTAACTTTTGGGCATAACTTAAATGTTTACAACCAACATTGACTTCTGACTTCTTCAGGAGCCTTAGGCCTGGGTGTCAAGTTTCAGTTTAACACTATTCCCCGACCAGTCACAAGGGTCCAGGTGATCGTGTCAGAAGGGATAATGCCCTCAGTGAGCCGTCCTCTGTCTCCAGCAGCATGAAGATGAATTGTGGAAGGAGTCCACAACTGGTCTACCCCAGGCCGCAAGAGGTAAGTGTCGGATAGACTGACACCCTTCCACTCAAAGTCATCAGAAGTTTGGAAAGGAAGTGTCCCCCCTCTAACTTAAGCACCCTCTCAGGTCTGTCCACTTCCCTCATGGGCCACACAGGATCAACACCTGTGCTAACAGAGCCAGGTCACCGCTGCCTCGGCCACCACCACTGACTAAAGAGCCTGTTTCGTTGGCCGCTTACTCTGACCTTCAAACCACTCACAGGCATAGCCCAATGGCACCTTGCCACAGCCTGTACCACAGCCCTCCAACCTCATGTCGCAGGATTTTCTGTGGCTGCTGAGACAGGAGACATCCTAGGACCCACTTGGTACCCCGGTATGGACAACCAAAGAAGTACAGGTGAGTTAACATCCCTTGGGATGAATTTCTCTTTCCATTTGTGGAATGGACTGTCAAGAGATACAGAAGTTTTGTGTGGCGTCTCTGAAGACATCTTCTGAGACCACATAATAGCTTTCCCAGGGGCTGTGGGCAGCATTCCCTTCAATGTGCTTTTCCTCTGTCCTGATTTCCCTGCTTTTCCCATCACTGCTGATCCCTTACAATTTCACTTCGAAATGAACTGTTACTGAACATGTAAGTTTTTGACTCAGGACTAATATCTTAGGTGATGTGGACTGAGATATTAATGTGCTGCAGGTATATTTCTGACATGAACATGGAAGAAGCAGTAGGAACTGGTTAGGAGAACAGACTCGAGCCAGATGCCTGAGTTCGAATCCCAGCTCCTGCATTTAGCAGCTGGGTGACACTGGACAAATCACTCCATCTCTGTGTTTTTGTTGCATCTGCACAAGTGGATAATAATAGTAGCTGCCTTGTAAGTTTTTTATTTATATTTATAACCGTTACCATGTGCTTAATAAATGTTAAATAATTAAAGGATAAAAGAGACACAGACTATCTTTCAATTTCTTCGCTGAAGAAACTGCCTCATCACCAAACAGAATCCATGGGCAGACTTCACCTTGTGACCTAAGTGAATACCAGGGCTCAAAGATAGAAGCATCTTCGGAGGTAAAATTTGGAATGAGAAAAAAAATGAAGCCAAGTGCCACCTACTATTTATAGTTGTGTGCTGGAGACCTGATTGTTAAATATTCAGGAATTTGTGAGCCAGCTGTTAAAGTGTTATTAGCTTGAAATTGGCCACAGAAGGAGTATTTATACCATGAAAATCGGCAAATGTTACAAATTAGGACTTTAAATTTTTTTCCGATTCTCACAAATGCTGTGAAAAGTAAGTGGAAATATTTGTTAAACCATAAAGTACTACAAAAATTAGTAATAATATTTGCCTCTCAAACTACTTGATAATGCCTTTGATCTCTGCACTATTTGGCTCCACTCGAATAATGAGTCCTTGATGCTTCTAGCCATCATTCATTTCTTCTCCAAGGGCTCAAGGAAAATAAAGTGGTGATCCCTACAAGACACCATGGGCTCGCTAAGAAGTGCATTATTACCTCAGTTTCAATCACCTTGCACGACATACATTATAAATTTCTTCAATTTGCATCAAAGTTAAAAAAAATTTCAAATATAAATTTTAACCCACATTTAAAATTAGAGGCATCTGGTTAGCTCAGTTGGTTGAGCATGTGACTCTTCATCTGGAGGTTGTATGTTTGAGCCCCATGTTGGGTGAAGAGATTACTTGAATAAAAATAGATAAATAATAAAACAAGTAAAATTCCAAATATAACTTTGAGATACTTGAACTACATTCAGTTCCTTGTTTTCTGTCCCTGTTCTCTCCCCTGTTCACTAACTTTGCCCAGGTCTCTTCTATCTGGAGTGCTGTGTCCTCCAACATGCTGGCTTTCCCCTTCCCCAGCCTCCCACTCCGCCTACCATTTTTACCTCACAGATCTCTGTCCATGCATCAGTTGGGAAATCTTTCCTAATCTCCAGAATCAGGGGGGATATCTCATTCTACATGTTCCCATTGTAGCCTCCTTGGACACATAAGAAAATAATTTCTTATTTCTGTCAGTTCACAACCATTTAAAAAGAGCTGCCTTCTGAGTATTCCCACAAAAAGATGTTCAAAATGAAGTGAAAAAATACAAAAAGACATATGTAATGTGTCTTTAGTAACATTTATACAAAGAGATACGTTTGGAAATACGTAGAAAAATTCCAGAAAACAATTGCAAATGGTCATCTCTGAGGAAGGAGTTTTAGTTTTCATTATATGCTATATTTTACTGTCATTTTTTTTATAATAAAAAGAAATAGAGAAAGAAGCCAGTTCACTTTCTCATCTCAATTAATAGCCTATGCATTTCCTGTTCCTTGTTGTATCCCCAACACTTAGTGCAATGCCCATAGCAGGTGCTCATTAAAAACTGAAAAATTACTTTATAGCTTTTTTTCCCCCCATAATTCCTACATGGACACATTTTTATAGAAGAGCAGTTTTTCTACAGAAGAGCTTACTGGTATGAGTAGAAAATTAGCAAACAAATCCTGGATAGTTCAGAAATTTACAAGCTAATATCTAACAGATGACTCAGATATGTGTGCAATCTCACTAACATAAATCACGGATTCTTAAACTATGAAGTATTTATTTTCTAATAAATCATGGAGGGGAAAGGAGGCTGAGAGCAAAGGGAACATTTCCGAAGTCTCTGATCACATCCAAGTACACATGGATCCTCAGATTCACCACTAATGCTGGATACACTCCACTGCAAAGATACTCACTATGACCACTTAGGTTCTGTGATCCTGTCTCAGTATATTTCAAGGACTATTTTATTTAAAAGGTTTCTAGCATATATGAGTTGGCTGTACATACTAGAAATTTAATTCAAGCAGATCTAACTTTCATATCATCTGTGGCTTTGAACCAAGGAGTATGTCACCAATGCAAGTGACACCCAAAATCTACCTTTAGATTTGAAACTATATTATATATTTGAAAATGTCAGTATTATGTTATATACATTTATATATATATATTTTTGCCCTCGGCAGGAAAACCCCAGCTTCTTACTAAGTCTATGAGGGTCTCCATAGACCACCATGGTCTGACTCCTGCCCGTCTCTCTAGCTTTATTTCCTTCCATTCATTGCCTGTCCCAAGACTTCCAGTCATAGTGCCTTTGCTGTTCCTTAAATACACTAAACTTATTCTTGCTTCAGTCTTCATACTCATTGACCCTCCAACTGGAAAGATCTACATGGCGGGCTCCTTTTGAGTCGCATCTCAGTTCAGACAAGTCCTGTTTGCCAGTGAGGTCTTCCACAGCACCAGATGGAAACAGTGCCCTCCTCTGTCCCCACTACTTGCTCTATCACAACATCACGCTTTTTTTAAAAATACCACTTATCATCATCTGAGCTCATCTTGTACATTATTATCTCTTTGCCCCTTGTTTTCCATAAGACGGAAACCAGGGATAAGAACAGGAAATTTGTCTTTCTCACTCACATTACCCTGAGCCATGAAAACACAAAGGAGGAGCATAAGAAATACAAACAAATGTCTCAATCAAGTCACAGAGGTCTTTCTAATCATGTGATCCACTCCTCTTTTCACAGAGAAAGAAGCAAATAATGCAGCTTCAGGAGGCCGCAAATTTGCTTGAGCAAAAGGCACCCCCACACACTCTCAAGAGGACTGCTATGACAGAAAATGTTCCCAATGCCCTTGGGGTTTGGAAAATGGAGAGCAGAGCAGATTGGACGCTTCAAGGCATGGAAGACTCCCCTCAGTATATTGGGTAGGCCATTGCTTTGGTTCCAGAAACTATTTTTGGAAATCTTATATGGGGTCAAGATTCAGAATGTTCACCAATTCCATTATGTTTCGTGAATATTTTATATTTTTGGATTTATCTATGAATGAGACCAAGAAAAAAACCAGCCCTTTCTTTAAAAACAGTTATGCATGTTTTTTGGGAAACAAGAGAAAATAATCAGAGGAAAGTGACATTTTTGATATCTACAACATCTTTTTCACGGGACTTAACAGATTCTGTCCCATAAGCATCATTAGCCCCAATTTGAGAAAACTGTTAAGAAAGTTAAGAAAGGCCATGCAGAACTGGATTAAACCCCCAGTTTGTCAATCAGGATGGTATTCAAGACTCCACAGTCCTCCCTTCTGCCCCACAAAGCCTCTCATGAGGTCCTTGAATAGCAGCAATCAAGAGTTCAAGAGAAGGACACAGACAATTATACCACAGATCCCCTGACTCTTGAATCAGCTCTAATATACACTATACAGTATCAAGAGTTCCATTACTATTAACTTTAGTCACCATTTTATTTAATAGGTTTTCAACCAAAACCTATTGCCTCAATGATCTGAATGTTCTATGAAGACAACTTCACTGTTCACAATAGCATGTTCTTTAATGTAAAAATCTTAAATTTGGCCTCCTGTTCTCATGTACATTAAGACTAGCTTTAAAATTTTTATGTATGTTACTCTATCACTATATTAATTTTTTAAGTAAGCCATCTCAAAGTCATTGTGAAATTAAGCTAAATATAAAGAATAAATTATACAGTATATACTTACTGTGGCAGACTACAAAAATGTCCATACACTTTCAGCTTCCTTTTATCCATGGCCTTTGCCATATGCCTTTCACTCTTCCCAGGAGGAGGTGGAATCTGTTTTCCCATTCCTTATATCTAAGCTACTTTGGTGACTTGCTTTAGCCAAGAGAATATAGCAAAAACGGTAGTATGCCAGTTCTGAACTCAAGCCTTGAGGCCTTGAATGCTTTTCTTCCTCTTGGATCCTTGAGATCACCACATGAATAAGCCCAGGCTACCTTTCTGGAGGATGAGAAACATTTGGACCCTTGGTTCCACTGTCCTAATCAACAGCCAGCCACATCACAGAAGCAGAAACATCTAGATGATTTGTCACTCACTCCAGGCTCATGAGGGTGCCCAGCTAACACAAGAAGAACTACCCAGCTGAGCCCAGCCTAACTAAGCTAAATGGTTGTTTTCTTAAATGACTAAAGAAGCCATACTACCCGATAAATGTATATTCATAACAGCCATTAGCACGTGTGTACTAATACTATAAGTCATTTGGCTTTTTGAGGTTGATACAGTCTTCATTTTATAGCTGACCCTTACAAAGGTTTAGTGAGTCACTTTTCTTCTTCTCCTATGGTAAAGTAGACCAACTTATTGAATTACAACTACAGGAAAAGTTAGTTAGAACTCCTTAGGTTTAGATTTTCTAGTATCTCACTTATCTACCTTCCCACTTGGCCTCCAAAGAAAAAATACATGAAGCCTGAAAAACTTTTACAAATAATCCTTATTTTTGCTTCAAAGGCTACCTTACAACATTGAAAGGGAGAAACAAAGTCAAGTTACACAGAAGAGCTAACTGAACAGGGGAGGTTTTGCACCATCTCCTGACAGACTTTGATTAAGTACTGAGGAAGCCACGTGCCCTCTCAAGTATCCAGCCTGTTCTTGGTTGCCTGAACAAACCTGAAGGTTACTCTGTAGATCACTCCTCAGAGGGCCTTTGAGAATACAAATTACTCACTTGGAAATTTATGGGATGATATGTCTTGAGAATGTCTTTGAAGGTACACAAATGAGCATTCTGTTTTCCTGACTACAAAATTCAGACAGTACCAAATCACAGGCCAAATTCTGTTTATTCTCCTTGTCTTTGTCCACTAAGCATCTCTCCTCAATGTGCAGACATAAATCAGCCGCCCAGGGTCAGAGTCTAACAACTTCACGAGAGATTGGGGAAAAAAGAAAATAGTGTCCTTTCCTGTTGGCTCTGTAGTATATAACCTGTAAGACTCAAGATCCCCTCCAGTAAAAGAGAGTTTAGGCAGTCTAGCGGTTGGCTGAAGGTTATATTATGGGAGGATGAAACAAGGTGAGAGAGAACAAAAGGTTGCTCAATAATCACATCTGTGCTCAGAAAGGTAAATACAGATCATAAACTAAAATAAGCAATATTCAAATATTTCTACTTGATGCATTCCATTTTTCTTACACTCATTCTCCTCCAGTTTTTACTTTGTTTCTTGTTGTTTCTGGTACTTTATCTACTTTACCAATCCCTTCCTTCCCCCGAGGACTCCGTGTGTGTGTGTCTGAGTGCACACACTTAGGGACGACGGGCTTTGAGGACAAGGGAGGTGGGGATGGATGGACCCAGAAAATGAGAATGAGGGGGATGGATTCATATAAGTCTAAGAAAGGTAAAAGCCATCTGCTGTAAAAATATATCCAACTGGAAAACAAATTCAATTTATGAGCCTTAGGAAGGACTCAGTTATAATGGCCCAAGTTCATTTTGATTGTTACAAATTTTCAGAAGGACCCTTATACCTCACTTCCTACAATGACAGTTCTAAGTCAATTAACCTAATAGCTCTATGGGGTAGGCTCTCTGCCAACTAATGCTTCCTCTCATCCTTGCTTTTTAGTATAGAATACAAATTCATATTCTTCACTTGTTGTACCTTGTTTATTAGACTAACCTTCTGACATTTCACTAATGCTCATTAGGGTAAAAGTGTGTCAGCCTCCTAGGCAGACGGAGTAACAGTGCTTCAACTGATGGTCCGCCTGTGTTGCTCCTGACCAATGGGGAAAGGGCAAGTGAGCCTGGAAATTCAGGCAAGAGATTGTGCTAAAATATGGACAAGGACAGACACTACAAATTTGCTTCCTGGTTTTGTATTCTGCAAACTTGTTATATGGCTTCTTGTTAAAGAAAAAAAAATTCTCAAAATTGTTAGTGCTAAGAAATATTTCATTATTTTACTTAGTTATAAAAAGAAATACTGAACAGATGTATCTAACTGTAATACTATCCTAAAATCCAGAGAAAGTCAATGAATTTTATTTTGACAAATTTAAATTTATACATTTTTATAATTCAATGAAATGAAAGATTTTGGTTTTGGTCAAACAAAATCATCCCTATTGGATCTAATAATACAAAGATTCATGTGCATGCTTAATGACTCATTTTTTTTTTTTTTTTACTTGGCTCTTTTACTTTTGAAAGCTGTTGAGTCATTATTTTTGTTTGTTAACCAATTTAATTTTTAGTCATCAATTTATTAGGTTGATGAGCCATTTAAAACTGTGTACTCATGGGAGGCGCCTGGGTGGCTCAGTCTGTTAAGCGTCTGCCTTTGGCTCAGGTCATGATCCTGGGGTCCTGGGCTCAACCCCACCTCAGGCTCCCTGCTCAGCGGAGTCTGCTTCTCCTTCTCCCTCTGCCACTCTCCATGCTCATTTTCTCTCTTTCTCTGTCACTCTTTCTCTCAAATAAATAACTAAAATCTTTAAAAATAAAATAAAACTATCTAAATGCAATACTAGGAAAAAACATTAAATTCTACTTAATAAGGGGCACCTGGGTGGCTCAGTCAGTCAAGAGTCTGCCTTCAGCTCAGGTCTTGAATTCAGGGTCCTGGGATCAAGCTCCACGTTGGGCTCCCTGATCAGCGGGCAGTCTGCTTCTCCCTCTCCCTCTGCTGCTCCCCCTGGCATGCTCTCTCTCTCTCTCTCTCTCTCTCTCTCTCTCACTCTCTCTCTCTCTCTCTGCCAAATAAATAAAATCTTTAAACATTTTTCAATTATTAAAAAGTTTTGCCTGCATTTTTGTAACTCCCCATTCTGCTGCCTATGAACTGCCCACCTGCATGACTGTAAAGAAGGGCACTCACCACCATGCTTGCTAGGAGCACGATCATGACAGTGACCACAATGGTGGAGGCCTTGTGGAGCTCGGCCTGTCTTGGCTGCCATTGGCTGAGAGTCTTCAATTTTGGTAAACACAAATGCCAATTCAGACATGGAAACTGGAGCAGCAAGCAATTACAAGGTGATTGTTCAATGTGCAGAATGGTTTATAGTAACGTGTCAACACATAGAACAAAAATGGTCACAGAAATCCTATACCTCAGAGGACAGAGAGGGAGTGCAGAGAACTCACTCATACAGTGGGACTGGGGAAGTAGGAGTTATACAAAGGCAGCTACTAATTGAAGGTAGATTTTTTTGTTCAAAAGTGCTCCTGATTTAGATTTACTTTTCTCTCTTAGAAAACACAAACGACAAAGTTAAAAATGTAGTTCCTTTAAGAAACAGTAGCTTAAAAACTTTGTATCTGCAGACCAACATTCAAAGACTATTCAAGTTCATCAAGGTAAATGCTGCTCCCTCATGGAATTTTACTATCTCTTGGGGAGGGGGGGAATCCTTCGTTTCACTGAGAAAATAATAAAATTAAGCAAAAATGTTTTCTGTCCTCTTTAAAAAGTTCACCTAAAAACCCAAAAGATTATTTTAAGTTCTGTTAGATAGCCACTATCACACAAGGAATATGTTTGTCCCCCAGGGCACTCAAAATTCTTGAATAAGCACTTTATTTCACCTGGCATTCCATGCATTTCCCCACAAACGTCCAGCCTATATATGTCCCCCACCCATAAACATATATACACCTTCCCCACACCTTGCTTTAACTCAAGTGTCATTGTCTCCCCCAGTATCCTGCTTCTCTATAACAAAATATGCAGACGAGATAGCCATGGGATATTGTTTTCTGGCACTAAGTTGAAATAATTCTGGCAACTGGGACCCCAGAGAGATTTCAGAGATTTCACCATCTGAGTGGCTGGCTGAGTTGCTTAAGATCACAGACCAACATAATAGCTCCGAGGATTATTGCAATATTGGGGAAAACATTCCAGAACAAGTCATCTCTATTTACAGTAATAGCTTAAAAATGTTCCCAGTATATAACTCTGTCTACTTGACTTAAACTATAACTCTCTTAGGTATGTAAGTACTGACCTATGTAAATTGGTGTGTTTGTACATATATCAGAGTAGGTAATGATGTGCACTCCAAAACAAATCATTTGGTTTACTTTGTAGAGATACACTTTTCTTTTTACCAAGAACGCTCCCCCAATCTATTTTTAGAATAGATTTTTGCAGCCGAGGCTGCTAGTTATTCTCTACTCTCTGTTTTCACCTTCTTTTCTAGTAATGCAATTTTTAACACACACAGGGCTGCTCTAAATAGATGCCATGTTACCCAGCATCCCTTGCAGCAGAGCATGGTCCTGTGAGGAAGGTCTGGTCAATGAGAAGTAATCCAAAATGTCAGAGAGCAGCTCCTGGGAACCTTGTGGGAGAGTTGGCTGACACATGCCCTTTGCCTCTCTTTTTCATCACCTCACCCCTCCTGCTGTCTGGGAACAGATGCCACCTTGGACCATGAACACGAGGTCGCACTGCACAGGAAAAAGCCCAGCGGATTGTTTTCTAAGGATTTCCTGGAGCAGAGCCACACTACCCGTCCTACACGATTTTATTCTCCTCTTTCACACGAGAGAAATCCATGCACATTTCTTGAGCTCTTTTGAGTTTCTACGACTTAGGGTTTTTCTGTTGCTTGTACACAAACCTCAAGTTACAGAATGCGATCTGGTATGAAGGAGATTGCTAAGTCCCCATCTGACAGCCCTGAGAGAGCACAAAGATAGAGGAGAATACAGGAAAAGGCATTAAGTCTACCAGGAACAATAAAGACTTTTGAACAGATACCTATTAAGGTGAGGGTGACCATTTAGATAGAAAATAGAGGCTCTGTCCCAAGTCCACACAGGATAGGGTGAGGGTGAGTCAACCATCAAGAGCTGTTTGAACAGCGTGGTGGACTAAAATGAGGTAATCCAGACTTCTGGCCTCTTGGCCGGAAGCTCAGAGGCTGGAAAGGAAGACTAGATGGAAGGGTCTTTGAGAAGGTATGTGGGCTAGGCTGACACCAGCTCCGCTTCCGTTCCTTGAAGCTGACGCAGCCTGCTCTAACCTGTGACCCCCTGCACATGGAGGACAGCCCTGGGCAACTGCACTCTTGTTCCTCTAACGCCCCCACTGCAAAAATAACCCTCAGCTGCTCCAGTCGTACTGGAGGCCATGGGGACCAGCCCGGCCCTACGCTCCGCACTCGGAGTTCTGAGAGGGAAGGGCAGCCCACTCAAGCAAGCATCAGATGCCTGAAGATTCCCCTTCCTTCTCCAAGTGCAGCAGCTGCAGCATGAAGGAAGGAGACTCAGCTAACGCTCACCATCCCACATGCTCGGTAAGCGCACAGGAATTGCAGCAGAGGAGGTAGCCATTCCTGGGTGCCTAGGCTCCCCTCGAGAGAGTGAAAAGTATAGGGGCGCAGAGTTTTAAAAAGTCCACGGAAAGCCCCCACGGCGGCGGAAGTCAGGGCCAAAGGAAACAGGCTCCCATCTGCCCCAGAACCAACACCAGGAAGGGACTGCTAGAGGGACCTGGGAGGGATAACAAGAAAATCAGCAGCAACTAGAGCTGCAGGAACTGGAGCCCAGCAGTGTGCAGTCGTGACCCCTTGGAGAACGGGGCGGGGCCAGAAGAGACGAGGAAACTGCAGGTGTTTCAGTTCCACACTATTTCAAGGCAAAGGAGTTTATTTTTAAATACTTTCTCATTTTCTCAATAGAGCTTACACATATTCCCCTCTGAAAGGATGACACACTTGCACGCTCTGGTGACTCCTTTTGATGTGGAGACTTACCCTGTTGCAGTTCTGTAGACACTCAGGCTAAGAAGATAAATACCTCCTACATAGGCAGCCCTCGCCATTTCTCAACCTGACAATCTCCCACTCAGCCATTTGTACAGCTAGCCCTTCGGTGAAAGTGACCAGAGATTCTCCGCCTGGTAGGCAGCATAGTAACTAGAACAAGTAGATGGAAGTGCAAGGACACCCAGAGAAGGACTGGCGAGGCGCCCGACTCAGGCTGCCTGTGTCAGCTTGATAAGTCCTCCAAAGACCCCTACTATCGCTGCAGCCTGAGGACTGGTGGGAGGAGAGGTAGGGATGATGCTGATGAAGCAAAATGCTGTTACCCTTGACTCACCCAGTTTTTAGATTAATTAGAGTATCAAGAGACTTGCCTTTCTTCTGTTTCTCTCCCCCTCTTTCCCTGTGGTCAGCTCCTGGCTTTTAAGCAGCACACCACGTGAAAGCATGCTCTCAGATTCTCACCAACCAAGGGACTGATGAGATCCTTCATTCAAGGATACAACAGTATTAGATCATTTCCCATGATTGAGATAATCTCTGCTCACTCCCAGCCCCAAACTAAACACTCTTAAATTTTCTGGAATGAATCACCAAATATTTATTGAGTACCTATCGTAGGTGTCCTGAGTGTAATAATGACATGATCAATACGACACAATGGCTGTCTTTGAAGAGCTCATGTTCTATTTGGGAAGGACGGACACATAGAGACACATACACACACACACATACACAAAGTTAAGTGTTCAAAGAAAACTGAGAAGACACATTCGAGGTTTATTTTCATAGACAAAAACTACTGTATTACTTAGATGGAGAAGGGACCTTTCACCTAAGTCACAAAGGAGGCTAAAGACATCAGAAACCAAATAGGACTGTGATAGCCTATGTTGTAGGCTGAATTTTGTCCTCTTCCAAAAATCCCTATGTTGAAATGCTAATCCCCAGTGCCTCAAAATGTGCTCTTATTTGGGGAGAGGGTCTTTATAGAGGTAATTAAGTTAAAATAAGGCCATTAGTATGGGTCCGAATTTACCAGGATTAGCATTCTTTTTAAGGAGAAATTTGCAGACACACACCCAGACAGAGAAGACAATATGGAGAGACACAAAAGATTTCCCCCCCTACAAGTCACAGAGAGAGTCCTCAAACAGACACATCCCTCACGGCCTTCAGAAGGACACAACCCTGCTCACTTGACTTTGGACTTCTAACTTCCAGAAATGTGAGACAATGCACTTCTAGGTCACTTTTTAAGCCACCCAGGCTGTAGTCCTCTCTATAGAAGACTGTGGAAAAGAACACAGCTTGCCACATGAGTAAGATCTGAGTAAACACAGGAGGATGAGAAAAGCCTTACATGGGAGTGAAACAGCAAAAACAAAATAACTAAGCCAATTAGAATGCCGGGAGTCGTCTGAGAAAAGCAGTTTACCTAAAGCAAAATGTTCATGTAAAGGAATGGTAGAATACACCTGCTCCGGTGAGGAGTCTTCAGGTCTGTGTGCACTGGGCTGTGTTCTCCACTAAGGTATTTGGGATGTATTCTAAAGGCAGAGGAGTCTGGTGGCATTTTATCAGGGCCATGTGATAATAGGGATGGTGTATTAGGAGAATGGTGAACAAAATGGATTAGAAAAAGAAGGCTAGAAGAAGGTTGGTCAGTTCTAAAAGTGGTTCTTAAGCTTGACTGCAAATTAGAATCACCTCGTGTGATTAACGGTCCTATCGACAGATGGACGGATGGACCCCAAGGATATCCACAGTTTCATCCTGGGAACCTGTGATGTTACTTCACATGGCAAAAAACTTTGCTGACTTACTTTAGGGTCTTGACATGGGGAGATGTTCCTTTCTTACCCAGGTGGACCCTAACTGTAATCACCAGTATCCCTGTGGGAGACCGGGGAGGGAAATGGGACTTGCAGAAGAAGAATAAGGCAATGTGACAACTGAGGCAGGGTGAGAAAAGACACATGATGTGACCACTTATGAAGGAATGAGATGGCTTCTAGAAGATGGAAAAGCCAAGGAAACAGATTCTCCCCTAGTGCTTCCAGAGGGAGAGACAACTTAAATTTGGCCCAGTGAAACTCATCTTACACTTCTGGCATTCAGAACCATAGGAGAATAAACTTGTGTTCTTTTAAACCACTAAGTTTGTGGTAGTTTTTTGTATCAGCCATAGAAAACGAATATATCCAGGTAAGATTTACCCAAGTTAGTTATCTGGGCCTTGTTCTAGAACCACTAAATCTGAGGGGTATGCCCAGACATCGGTAAAACCTCCTTGGCGGGCTGCTAAGTTGAAGGCCTCTGAGGCAACAGTGGGCAGTATCCAAGACCTGGATCACGAACCATGCTACAGAGAGGAAGAAAGAAATGCTGAAGATACTGTGAAGAACAAAACACTTGCAATATATTGACTATTCAGCTACCTCATTAAGGGAAAGAGGCAAGACTCGAAAACACATCAGCTTTAGAACCTGTGTGCGCAGAGCACCCATGCCTTTCACAGACTGGGGAAGAAAGGCAGGCGGAGCAGGAGGGGGGTGGGCTTGGGCAGCAGGTACTTGTACAAGCGTGCAGTGAGAACTGGAGAAAGGATTTGAGAATGATCATTAGAGGTGGAAGTTGAAGCCATGACCGTGAAATTTCCAAGGGAGTTTTGAATAGAAAAAAAAAAAAAAATGGGAGTGATGGAGAACAGAACCAAGCCTCTCCCATATCGCAAAGGGTGAGAAGAGTGAGGAGACAGAAGTATATTTCTCAGGTTCTCTACAGAAATCAAACCAATAGGATATATACAGGCATATAGATTCACTATGAAGGATTGGCTCACACAATTACAGAGGCTGAGAAGTCTCCAGAGGCTGGTGGTATAGTTGGTGGTATAGCAAACATCTTGGATGCTGGCTCGTCTGGTGCTCAGGCCTCTGGGCTCAGTCTAAGCCCAGAGGCCTGAGCACCAGACGAGCCAACATCCAAAAGAAGAAGAAGATGGACATCCTGGCCCAAGCAGACAGCAAATTCACCCTTCCTCTATCTTTTTGTTCTATTCAGGCACCCAGCAGATTGGACGATGCCCACCTGCATCAGTGAGGGCTATCTATCTTCTTTCCTCTGTCTACAGATTCAAATGCTCCTCTCTTCCAGAAATATCCTCCCAAACACACCTATAAATCATGGTTTACCAGATATCTGGGCATCCTCTAGTCCAGGCAAGCTGACACATAACAGTAGCCATCCCTAGAAAGTAAAATCAGAGTGGCAGAAGGCACGTCAATATTATAAAAGCCTGGTGGGGGGGTGGGGGTAGAGAGGCATGCTTGGGAGACGGAGGGGAACACAGTGTGGTCACATGTTGCACAGACGGCAAAGAGAAGGAGGACTAAGAAGTGTGGCTGATTAAAGGTTAACAGGGACCTTTGAGAAGGCAGTTTCGATGGTACAGAAGAGGTGGCGGCAAAAGTCAGATTCCTGGGCTGCAGGAAGGAGTGGGTGGAAGGATGTGGAGGAGATAGCAGAGGCTGGCTTTGGGGGCTCTAGAGATGACAGCAAGATGAAAAATGGAGGCACAGCCTAACAAAGCAGATGGAGGTAGCTTAGTCTAAAGGGTTCTGGGGTCACATAGACCTGCCAACCCCCACTCCAACTCCTTCATGGCCTAAAACTTGCATTAAGCAAATTGTTTCATATTCTGTGTAGACTCAGTTACCTCATTTAAAAATAGCCACAGTAATACCTACGCCAAAGACTTCCAACAATCATATGAAAACAGAATAGGTAACTTGCTTATTTTAAGTGTCTGGCACATAGTAAGTCCCAAAAATTGACATATGTGCCAAAGATTGATATTGTGAAGAAGCTCTGGAGCCCCGCCTTCTTATAAATATGGTTGCCAGGTAAGATACAAAGACTCACGGTTAAATTTTAATTTAAAAAAAAAAGCCCCTTTTTAATATAAGCATGTCTTCATTATTTCAAGGCTATACTTACACTAAAAAACGACCTGTTGTTTGTATCAATTTTCTATTGCTGCTGCAGCAAATCATCACAGTGAGTGGATTAAAACAACCCAAATTTATTATCTTATAGGTACAGAGGTCAGGAGTCTAACAAGGTTCTCACTGGGATAAAATCTGTATCAGCAGGACTGCATTCCTACCAGAGGCTCCAGGGAACAATTCACTTTCTTACCTTTTCCAGCTCCTGAGGCCCACACACATTCCTTGGCACGCCGCCTTCTTCCTCCATCTTGGAAGGCAGCAACACTGCACCTCTCCAATCTTCCTTACTCATACTGCCCGCCCTCTGATTGCAGTTGGCAGAGGTTCTCCACTTTTAAGGACTCTGATTAATTGGGCCCAGCTGCATGATGGAGACGACTCCTCTTTCCAGGCTCCTACACTTAATCACACCTGAAAGTCCTTTTGCCATGTAACATATTCACGGGTTGCAAGGATTAGGAGATGAGCCTATTTCGGGGTGGACATTATTCTGCTTACCACATTGTTTATCTAAAATTCTAATCTAACAAGGTGTCCTGTCATTTGCTAAATCTAATGACCATGACCCTACCTCTAAAACTTTAATTGGGAAAAAAAAAATTGCTTACTTCCCCCACCCTTAGAATCCCAACTATAATTTCTAGTACTTCTTGCCATTTTACAATCTTCCACATGCATTTCGCATCACGCTGTTATGTACACAGGTTTGAGTTCAAAATTTCATGACAGAAATCTGTAGCTATTTAGGGAAAAAATAGAAAATTATATAATAAAGAGAAATTCTACTTTATTTCTATTTTCATTATGAAATGAGATCTTGATTTACATAATAGGATTTAGTAAAGAAAAACAGAAACAACTCTAGGTATTTTAGGTAGGAAAAAAATTTAATACAGGGAACTGGATGCATACAAAACTCCCGGGAGGGCTGAAGGAGCTAGGGAAAGCCACAAGCTTTCAAATATGCTGCTAGTTTTAAGAGACAGGAAGTTTCAGGGACTAAAGGAAACTGATAGTAGTGATGTCATCTGCTTCCAGCTCTGAGGTGGATGATTCACAGGAGAATGTCTGGGATTCTGTGCAAACTCTGATATCAGCTGACACCCACACACCTGCCCACTTCTGACAGAAGAGCCATAATGTGGCTTCTGGTTCTCTTCTGCCTTCAAAATCTCATGCTGGTACCTCTGGTCCTCAGCGTAAGCCTTGAAACTACTGGCAAGGGATGCTGGGAAATGTAGTTCCCAGGCTTCCAGCCATAACAATAAGAAGGAAGTGCACAACAGATGAGCCGGCCTATATAGCTAAAGAAATAAAGAACTCCAAAGAATGGAAAGCAGAGAGCTTTTGCCAAAAGAAAAGGCAACTAATTATTTATTTTATAATTGTAAAATATCCAAATCCTTAAGTACTCAGCTGCAACTTTTTCTTTTAAAACAATACTTTGCTGGGGTGCCCAGGTGCCTCAGTCAGTTAAGCCTCTGCCTTCGGCTCAGGTCATGATCTCTGGGTCTGGGACTGAGCCCCGGGTCGGGCTCCCTGCTAAGCTGGGGATCCACTTTTCCCTCTTCCTCTACCCCTCCCTTCTCCCCCCCCCCCACTCGTGCGCACTCTCTTTCTCTCAAATAAATAAATAAAATCTTTAAAAAACAAAAAAAACAATACTTTGTTCATTTGCTGTGGCAGTCCCATTGTCTTCTGGGTTGTTCTACCCCTAGGATTTCACTGACTGCATATTCTTGGCCATCAGAATTTTGCTTTTCCCATCTAAGGTGGCAACATATAAAAAGAGGAATGTTGGTAAACATGTTTGTTCCCAGGACTAACTCATGATGTCTCATCCTACCATTTTGGTCTCATGATGGCTTTCTTGATTTTTCTCATTAATTCCTTATCCAAGCCCCGTCTACCTACCCACAAGATGACTTGGAGATCTGGTTTCTTTTTTTATCCCCTTCCTTTGCCAGGATGTATCAAACATCTAATAGAGCTTGGTCCCACATTTCACAGTAGGTATCTAAGATATAGATAGATATGGCTATAGATATATAGATATGTAGATATCTATATCTATGTATGCATATGTATATGCATATGCATATGTATATGTATATGTATCAAGTTCTCAAACCTGAGCATTGCCAAAGCTTAAGGTTTATAGTTGGGTAAAGTAGATTTGGTCTTCTTTTCTCCATGTTCAGATCCTTAATACTTGTATAGGTTTATACAGGTACTCAGGTACTCAAATCCCTCTTTAAAAAAAAAAAAAGAGCCATTTGGGAATTAAACACTGATTAGAACTCTTTGTGTTCTCTCACAGAGCATGGAAGACAGAATAATCTAAGCTTATCAGCAGCAAGTGTATGCTTTTCAGCTCTGTGGCCTCAGAGTTCTAGCACAGATGTCAGCAAATAGTAGGTGCTGAATAAATGTTTGTTATACTAAATGCTGGCCCCTTACTTTTAACTCTCCAAGCAAAAATGTACAATTTGCTTCACAAGTACTTATCAAGAGATTCTGAGAAACACAAATACGTGCTTTCTATGATACAAAAGCAAAACTCAAATCATCCCATAAAGTATCAGATAGAAAAAGGTAATGCAATAAAAACAGACTGGATATCACATTTGTAAGTGCTCTCTCTTCTTAGTCATGAGTACACATGAATTTCCTTCCAGTCTTTCCAGAAAAGTGTGTGGGGGTGTGGAAACAGAAGGGGGGTGTGTCTTAAGGCAATGAGCAAGGGTGGAAGGATTCAAAGTGCTCCGTTGTGTTCAGTAGTGCTTTTCTGGCCAGGATCACCTCCAAGCAGGCTTTTGTAGAAAAGGAGAGAAGGAGGCCAGCTTCCTTTTCAATCACACAGGACGCAGCAGCGTGCACGACCCCCACATCCAAGCTGCAGGAGACTCTGATAGCTTCGGCAGGAGCAAGGGAGACACTGTGAAGGGGGCAGGAGTCCCCGGCCAGCAGGGAAGGCTGCGGGCTGCCCAGGGCCTCTCTCGGGGCAGTTCCTGTGCTCTGGCTGCCAGATGTGATGCATACCTCAGGGGCCTGAGCGAAGGCCCAGGGGGGCCTCTTCCTCACTTGTCTTATCTAATTTAACAGGGTTTCTTTCTGGCTCCCTTCAGCTTCAAAAGGGGGACTGGAGTGCTTGCCTATATGACAGAGTCCTATGGAACTTTCTCAGTTGGTATTTCGAAATAAGCACTGCAGGCAGCCTGTCAGGCAAGTGCAGAGAAGCAAGAAATGTGTGCAGGGGTGTGTGTGGGTTGGGGACTGGAAGAGAACCTTGCCACTGACTGGATCCCATTTGTTCCTTTCATTATCAAGCTGCTGTTCTTACTCTTTTTACCAAGACATTTTTTCTTGCCCAAATGCAAAAGCTAGAGCCGCAGGGCCTGTCAGTCTCTGGCCCTTTATACAAACTGTGGACTCACTATGGTTAGGGAGCAACAGCCTAGCCCTTTCCAGAGGTGCTGACAGTTCATGTCCAGGCTCCCTTTCAGCCTGCAGGCAGGGAAAGGGGAGTGTTTGCTCGAGGCGGCAGCTTCTGGGGGTTCTGCCATAAGGCACAGAATGGTTCCCCTTACTGAGACTTGAGGGAAAAAATAAAAACCAGGACAATGACAAGCAAGTTTCAAGCCTGCCTATCATCATTTACAGGGAAGACGTTCCTTTTAGATTTTCCAGAGTCTATGATCCCTAAGCCAGGCCTTGCTCCCCAGTCTCTGGGCCTCAGCCCATCATATATGAAACAAAAAGGTTGGGTTGGAGGGTGTCCAACGCCCCTTGGAGCTCTGACTTCCCCTGATCCCATGATCTCCTAATTATTAAGCATGCTGGAGACCAGCGGAGACCTGGAAAATCCAGAAGAATGGAAAAATCCTGTGATCTAAAGGTTTCCACCTTAGAACAGCATTTCTAGAATTAGAACATGTATGCACGAAATCACTGAGCCACACACAAAAAGATCGGACTCTGGTGGTTTCCCAGTTTCTCTAGCCTGCCCCCTGAAATCCTAAAATCTGCTCACCTTTCCAGAGGAATATAACTGAGTGAGTAAACTCCAGCTGCTCTCCCTCCCCATCCCCGCCTGGTCTTTCTCATTTAGTTAGCAAGAGAGGGGGTGAGGCTTGGTTTAAAAGCCCTCTCTGCCCTTCATCTCCGCCCCCGTTATTTTAATGATTGTACAAAGTATTTAACAATAGAGTTTTACACAGAATGCTAAGAACACTTTTCTTCATATTTTACAGAAAGACTGGAAACATATGGACTTTCTATTAATATTCATACACCATGGCACAGCCAAATTGAGCTCCCAAATAGATGCACTATGATTTGTTTAAAGACTTAATGACAATAATGAAGGCAGGAAAAGACGAATTTACTTTACATAGCCGAATGAGAAATTGATTCACGAAAGAGTAAATAAAATTTAATACGGTCTCCAGCCCCCTGAAGTAGGTGGTGCAGAATTTGGAAGGCTGACCGCGGTATGCCAATAACCACGCTCTTTCATTGTGCAGTCTCTCATTTTGTTCCTCTATATAGCTCTGTAAGGATAGGTCATTAGCCCCCATTTTACAGATGGGAATGCTGACTTAGTGAGATTAAGTTGCCCAAACAGTCAAGACTACTTAAAGGGTGAATGAAGACTTTCAAGTCTTCTGATTCTTCATCTCCCATCCACAGCACTAAATAAAATATGAGTGATCTTTCGGGAGGAAACAGCTTTACCTTCTCTGCTCACCTGTTCCTGGACTAAGAGGGTGAAAGTCAGTAGAGGGGGAAAAGAGGTCAGCTCAGGGTTAAAACGCTTCTCAAAACAATTTGATCCTCGCCCTGCTACACTCAAATGCTCCTTCTTCTTCCAGGATTTGCCCAGAGACCCATAATCACAAAAACTATAGCTCCTTTTCTCACGTGTGACTACACAGAAGTGCGTGGGCAGAGCCCAGTGCAAGGACCTTTCTGTTGTCTGAAATGATAGAGCTACAGCCTTCATGGGATATGACGTTGGGTGGGGCACCCCTCCACAGTTTCACCATCTTCCTTTCTTTGTGTCCTTTAGGAGACGTGGAAATGTTAAAACTCTTGTTATCAACTATGGAAACTTTTCATGTTTAGTGTGAAATGGAGAGAAACTTAGAAACTTGCAGTAATCAGAATATGAATTTTGAGAATACACTGATGTACTCATTTATTCTAATTCAACACTTTAGAAAAAATATAGTTTCAGCTCTGACTGTGCACAATTCACTGGTAGTTTTATGAAGAGAGACCCATTTTGTTTTGCTTCAAAATTCAGTTAAAAATATTGCTGCCTGACTTTATTTGGGGTTCATGTCAAGGACTTTTTTTTCATGGTTCTTCTTTATTGAGGCCCTGGAAGGCCCATGAATATTCAGAGTATAAAAGAAGTCTTTAAAAAAAGACAAAAGAAAACAAGAAAATAAAAACCCTCAAGAATGCTAGATTTTTTAATGAAAAATACTAAACAATAGGCTTCTCATGTTCATTATTTAAACAAGATGAACTGAAATGTTTATCAGTGCACTTTGGATTGAAAAATTGCAGGTCCTTCATTTTTTGTTTTCTAAATCATTTCCTTTACAATGGTTTTTCATGCCCAAAGGATAGCATTTCATTCTCTGAAGACCTCTGACCTCGTGTGAACTTTGAACTGACATGGCAGAAGCAGTTTCTGGTTCTGTGTTTTGGAGGGATTGGTGAGGAAGTATTTCAGGGAGGTCACGTCGAAAAGTCTGAACTACCCAAGCATGTGTGAATAGAACTTCTGTAACTTAGAGACATAGAACCTGAAGGGCAGATGTGTAAATAGGGGATTCTGTTTCCGGGGGTCCCTACCTTTGACCAAATGGTCAATTTTTAATACAGTTATCTGGTGATGAGACTTTGGCAAAAACAGTGTGGTGGTTTTGAGTTCTTTTAGTGTTACTGGTGGTTTTAAACGCTTTTTCCCCTCCCCCAGTTCAGTATTTCTAATGCAGCATTTCTCAGCCACAAAAGATTTCAAAACCTCATGTCTTAGAAAATGAACACTTCTCTTTGGTTCTTGTCTTTCTTCATTTTACACACATACATACACACGGACACACACACACACAAATACACGCATACTCCTAGTGGGAAACTTCTCATTCTTTTTAGTCTTCACCCCACCAGAGCTGGTTGTTTGGAAATTATCATAGACTGAATTGCCTCATTTTTGTTAAACATCATTTCATGCAATCACCGAAGGTGGCTCTATAGTAGAAGTCTGTTAAAGTAGCAGCTTTTAAATCGAATGGATTTCAAAGGCTTTTCTATGCCTCAGTTTCCTTGTCTGAAAAAATGGGGCTAATAATAAGAACTCTCTCAAAGGAGCCTGAGAGAATTATAATGAGGAGAGTCCAGGAAAGCCCTCATTAGGTGTTCAATAACAATCTGATGTGACTGTTCTAAATTCAGGCATCTTTTGTTCTTTGGACCAAGATCTTGCTGGACTAAGGTTGAGGGTACATGGAGATGCTGAGATGTGCATCCTTGGACAACGCTGAGAGGAGGTGGGCAGAGAACTCAGTAACCCAGTTTATGGTTAGCCATCCTTCAGGGGATCTTCCCATCTCCCTGAGTTTGTCCTAACAGCAAAAGTGTAAGTTTCCCCTTTCAGATCACAGAATAAAAGGTGCTCTACTTCTCTGCCAATCTCAAGCTCCATACTGGCCCAAACCATGAGGGGACAACTTAAGCCTCCTCCTGAGTGTTAATTCAAATAGCTACATTACAGCGGCACACAAAAAGCAGGCTTTCACTTTTATAAGGTGGCCACTCTTGGGGAAGGTCAGAGACTCAGGATAAGATTTGCACCTAGAAATAGAATAAGACCGATCAGCCTTTATTTATGGAAGTGTCCTGTACCAGCACCATCTTGCCAGGTAAAGTGAGTCACAGGACCCCTTCCCCATCCCTTGCCATTGGGGGAAGGAAGTAACAGAGGGATCCTTAGGCATCCTGGGAGGCTGTGTGTGTTTGCAACTTGAAGAGAGACTTCTTTTCTCTCTCCTGTTCTCTTTTTGTATGCCTACTGTCAAGGCACCTCTGACACAGCCCACCTGCAGCCTCTTCCAGGGTCCTCTGCCATGTTTCCGAGGAGCTGCCTTCTTCCTCTTTAGTTTTATTTCTTAGAATGTGAAAAATCTCTAGCCAAGTTTTTTATTTAGTCATGCTCAAGTTCTCATGTTTTTGTCAAATAAGGAAAAATCAGGAAGTTAACGGCTCTCTCTCTCTCAGCAACTCAGCCAGTGCCACACTAACATGGAATTAGGACTCCTGAACTCAAGACCCATCCGAGATTACCCCACCTCCATCCACCACCAGAAAATGCCTGAGATCCCTGCCACTTGGGCATAAATCGAGATCTAGCATAGGAGAAGAGAGACCCACATCAGGATGTCACAGGAGGATCAGCGAACGAAACTCATCCACCCTTCCCTCTAATATCCTTCTGGAAAAAGAATTTCTTCTTACCCTGAGCCACAGAAGTTAATGCTTATGAGGCAGATGGCTTGGGTATGTACTTCAAGGCCTGTGACCCTGAGCTCGGGACCTCACCTTCCTCTAGCCTGGTGTCCTTATCTGTAAAGAGGACACAGGGACTGTACCTCTCCCTGGCTCTTCTCCCAGTCTGTTGCCTCTTCCCCTCACTCCTCAGGTTCATCCGCCCAAAGACATCTGTCCCGCCCCATCTCTTGTTTGTAACGCTCATTCTGGCTTCTCATTTTACTGTAGCCTCTAAACATAAGGCAGAACTCCCCAGCGATTTCTTTTGAGCCACCATAAAGGACACACGTTGCTAGGCACAGGCTAGAGGTGAGCACGCACAGTTGATGCCGCGCGGAGGCTGCATGATGCCTGGCCTATAGAGAACTTCCTTAGAAACTTCCTGACTTCAGGCAACCACCTTGAGGTTCCCCGAGTGGAACCTCCAGCTGAGGAGTGTGATTTGAGGATCCCTGAGCAGAGGGCTGTGCAATCCAGGAAGCAGGTGTGCACTGCGTGCAGAGGCATTCCAAGAATAGTTTCAGCCCGGGAGGACAAGACTGGGCTGTGACTCATGTCCCCAGTGCACATCTCTGAGGCAGCGCCGCGTGGGCGGGGACGCTCACTCTGGGCAGCAGGGGATTACCTGGGGAGGTCGGGGACCGGGGCCAGGAGGACAGACTTGTGCACCCAGGCAGCCACGCTGACTCACAAAAGAGAGCGAGAGGGCAATGACCAAATTTGAAAGAAGCACGTTGCCTGTGTCAAGGAAGCTCTTAGAGAAACCGGAAGCGTGATCAGCTGGTACCCAGCTCAGAAAAGGAACGTTCAGGGCATCTTTGGGCCTTTGTTCTTGCTCAAGTTTATCAAGATGAGCGTCTGCTGAGCACAGCACTGGTGATTCTGAGAAGCGAGATGCAGCCCTGCCCCCTGCACTTGGGCCCCCACAGTCATCTATCTGCAAGGCCCGCGGAGGAGGGAGGGAGAATCCGGGTTCGGGGTAGCTCCCACCGCCAACCCACCTCAGTCCCGCCCGCCCTCCTGCGTGATCACTCTAGCTGACATCTGGTGACAGCTTCCCCAATCAGTTTCGTGGGCTGCCAGCAGCCAACTCGTGGCCGGCTGAGGGACAGACTCTGCTCCTGGAGATAAGAACCCTGGCACTAGCCTGAGCCAGGCCAGAGGAGGAAGCATATGTTCTAATGTGTCTACCTAGAGGAAGACAGATTTTTTTTGTTAACACAGAGTCATCCTACGGGGTAGCTGTGGTCTGTTCCCTGAGCACTCACTCTACGGCAAACTCTGTGTTAAGAATTTCGTTCACACCATCATGTTTCATTTTACAACAGTCCTGAGAGGCAGATTCTTTTAGTAGCTCCGTGTTATGGTTGGGGACGTGGAAGCACCCAGGGGCAGACCATCTGCTTACCACACAGAGCCATTCGGGTCACACTGGGAACTGGAACACAGGCCATGCCCCCTCCCAGTATGATTTTGGTTAGTCCCGATGAGGAGGAGGAAGAGGAGGGCGATTTAAGTCTTGGATAGCTGGGTTGCCTTTTTCAAGGCTGGGTTCTCAGGGGTGTCTCAGGGTGTCACTGTAGGGTGAAGAGGGAATGGTGGACTGTTGAGAAATTCTTGGTGACAATGGCCCCATCGTTCTAGAGCCAGCTGTCCCAAGGCCCACCTACAGGTAGGATGAGGATTAAGTGTCCTTGACTGAGTAGCAGGTCTGGGCGGAAGTCCCCAGGCAGCATAGGGCAAGGGGCCTTCTTGATGAATATCGACTTGCTCCTGCCCTGTTCCCTCTGGACCCTTGAATGTATTGCTATGTAGGGCATTTATACAGAACTCTCCAGGGAATGACAGAAAGGATAACCCACCACTCAGGTGGAGTTGTCACTCTCAAGAGAGACAGCAACCTTTAGTCCAAGAGTTCTCAAGCATCAGTGCCTTTAAAATCAAATTCCCAGCCCAGGAACTGGCATGCTGACAGTGTCCCAGGATGTAGGTCTTCTTCCCAGTTCAATAAAACAAGGGAAGCAGACATCGAAAATTTCCTCATCAAAGGAGAGCCAATAACTTGGGTGTCTGGCCTAACCACCGCATCTTTCCAGGATGTTCTTATTTTTGAAAAAGAACTAAAAACAGTTTTCTCACAACCAGCACAGGTGAATGTTCTTAGAGGGGGGAGAGGGAGGGGCAACCCCCCATGATACCCTCCATTGCCTTGATGAAAATCATGGGAAAAGATGATGCAAGTATGAATGGCCTGAGCTGCATTTGGGGGAGTCTGTTTGCCAATGGTGCTATAAAACGAAATATTTTCAGTATAAAAACAAGTATCTGGAAGATGAGGGCAGGCAGGTAAGCATTTGTGTGTCAGAGGGAGGCTTCTCCCTCCAAGTCCAGACACAGAGGTTTTTCAGGGTAGAGGGTGAGAAGCCTTCTCTCATTTCCCAACCAGCCTCTCTCCTGCTTACCAAAGTAACAGGCTTGACCTGGGTTGTGATATGAAAAGCATCATGAAGGCCTGTGGCCCAGAAATTTCTCTTTAACCCATCTGACACTGTATCCATATATGGTTTTGCCTCTGGAGGCACCGGGAACTGTAGGATTATCCACGTGAAAGTGCCTGAGAGAGAACTTACTCCCTTGTCATCTGCCATCTTGGTGCCGATTGCTCACACACCCTGGCAGCTAGCTGACAGAATGAAGGCAGCTGAGGAGGCATCACAGGGATAATGGGATGGGAGAAGGCTAATCAGGCAGGGCACCTAAAGGGGGTGTGTGCTCTCCCATGACAAAGGCCATTTCTGCTCACTCCCTTCCCCCTTAGATTAGAGTTGGAACTATCCCTGTCCTCCCCGCCAAAAATCATGAGTGCCCTCTCCACAGCTTGCCCCATTCCTTAGATTCAGTATGCTAATTAAGAGTCCAAACAGCTGACCACATCACATAGTCTGGCTTCTTCCTTTTTCAAAGGATGGGAGCAAGTGTGCAGTGTGTGTGTGTGTGTGCGCGTGTGTGTGTGAGGTACTGAGTTCCAAAGCTACAGATTTCCTTCCCTTTCTACACACCTTGGGCCCTTCCATGGGTCCACCAGTTTGGACCATCCTAAGAACTGTGCAGATGAGAGGCAGAGGCTGGGAACCTGTCTACTGTGGGGAGACAATTCCCAGGTGGAGCTGAAGCTGTAGCCAGTGGCCTGTGAAAGCAACTGCCTCCTGGTAAGATGCAAAGGCCAGAGGTCAGCCAGCTCATATCACCTGCCCGTTCCCCGGGCTTCATTCATCAAGTCAGCAGGGCCGCGATGGGCAGAAGTAAGGCGGGGGGGCCGCTACTCTCCTCCTCGCTGACACTCGGGAGCAGACACCCAGGGTCACAAAGCATGCTGGAAGGGAGACAGTGAGGTTGGGCAAAAGACAGCCTCTTGGGGCCTTAGTTCCCTCAAATTCATTGATCATTGATTCCTTTCCGGCACTAAAGTTGTATGATTCCGTAAGATGTCACCATTGTTAGTGGGGCACACATTTTGATGCGTGCATATGTAGAGAGACATCATACAGGTGTTTAATTTACATTAATTCAATTATACTAGTTTTCTCTTTTATATACTTAAAAATAAAAAAGCTGTAAAATTATATTTTGCACACACATAAGCATCATATATTTATAAAAACACAATACTAGACAGGGTAATATGCCCA
The DNA here is from genome assembly GCA_028534135.1 of Potos flavus. Taxonomy (NCBI): domain Eukaryota; kingdom Metazoa; phylum Chordata; class Mammalia; order Carnivora; family Procyonidae; genus Potos; species Potos flavus. The sequence continues at coordinate 41,819,326 of CM052895.1, forward strand.
GAAACTTGTGTGACTCTACTTTATGGGAGACTTAAAATATTTTCTCATTTACCTTTGATTGCACCTCACTTCAGAACCTAACCCCACAGAAGGTGAGTATTATTATGTGGCTAGTGGTGCCGAGGAGTATAAAGAAAAGAATGCGGGTTGGAAGTCAGATTGATTTGGGTTTGAATCCTGGATTTGAATCTCAGCTACATCATCTAGTGAGTGTGTAACCTTGAATAAGTTACTTAGGTTCTCCTGACCCTAGTATCTTCATCGTCAAATAAAAATGAATAATAATACCCACCTCACAGGATTATGGGGAGATTAAGTAAACTAGTACATGAGTCTCTACGATAATAGTAAATGAGACTATGGCGCCCGGGACTGTGTATCACGTGGTGGAGCCCACATACACTGACATGTCTAGCATTATTTCAGAAAGCCAAACGAGCACTCTAGTAGCCATTCGCACCGAGAAGAAAACTGTCCTGATGATCTCTAAAGACCCTTCCATCCTATCTTCCCGATATGTCCTCCAAGTTCAGCAGAGGACTCTACAGTCAGAAATCTGGAACACTGTGTTTGTTATCTGCTCCTCCTTGAGCATCACAATATATTGACCTGTTAAAGGATTTAAGTCCTGCAGTGAAAATACTTGTTTAACTTGGTTTAACCCAGTTTTCTGACATGTTCTATCCCTTTACAGTTACTAATGTCCCTGAGACCTGGTCCCCCAGAGCTATTTACCTTGGTAAGTATTTCCAAAGGGCACAATTAAGAGAGCCTAGGTCACTGTGGGCATGTGTTGCTCTACCTTTGAGGAGACCCCAGCTCAGCACATAGGCTTATGCTGGGCAAACAGGCTCATGCGTATTTATTGGGTAGCAGCACAATGAAAGTCAGTGTTTCTCAGTACCATGAGCACCAAATTCATCTAGGGTGCTTTATAAAAATGTAGCTTCCGTGGATCCATCCCAAAGCTGCATTAGACAAATGCATCAGAAGTGTGCACCTTATTTGAGAGAGAGCATGAATGGGGCAGAGGGAGAGTGAGAAGCAGGCTCCCCACTGAGCAGGAAGGCCCACTCGTCAGGATCCCAGGACCCCGGGATCAGGACTCGAGCCGAAGGAGACGCTTAACCAACTGAGCCACCCAAGTGCCCCAGAAGTGTGCACTTTAAATAGGCACTGCAAGCATCAACTCAATTTGGAGATGCACTAAGTAGGTGTTAGGAGCTAAATGTGAGCAGGCAGTAGCAAAGAGGCCTCGAATACTCCTAGCTCTCAACCTCCAAGCTTGTGGAACTGATTTAACAGTTGGTCGAGGGGACAAAAGGGAATCTTTCCCTACCTCTTCGAGTCAGAAGCTCTAGTGAGTAGGTTCATGGGATGCTATCCATCACAGTTGAGTGTGGGGGCCTTTAATCAGATTGCTTTTCTGCCCCTGGCCCTCAGAGAATGGGCATCTTTATCTCCACAGGACCTGTCTCTGCCACAGGGGGCTGTCACGTGGGAAAACCGTATCCTGGGGCCTGACTCTTCAGCACAGGCACGGCTACACAGGAGTACCTGGGGAAAGGGTGGTGGTGAAGGAGACAAGCCATGAAGGGCAGCGTGCAGCCTCAGGGGCAAAGGTATGAAAACGATAGGATGCTCTTTAATTCCTAGAGGTTGATTCCTTGCAGAAGAGCCCTTTTGCTAGGACTATTAGGAGTAAGGGTCTCCTTGAAAAGGGAATGGGCCCGAACGCTTGCTCTAGCCTTTTGAGAAGATAAAGGGGTCTCTCAAGGGACTAGATAAGCCCAGTCTCCAGCTTTATCATGCAGAGATGTCGTCAAGGTCATGGGCCTCATGGCCCCTCATGTGTAATCACATGTCCCCAGAGTCAACCTGGGAACCTATCTCAAGATGTACATATTTGCCTCTTGAGGTGAGAGAGATTCTATTGCTATTTCTTCTGCTTTGCTATATAAATTGTGTGAAATTTCATCCTGCCTTCTGTGGTGTCTTGTAGGCTAGCTATCTCCATGTCCTCCGTTGGGCATACTCAAATAATGAATCAGTTGTCTTTCCTTCCACAGTGATGTGAAGACAGCTCTGTTTGTTGGCTAGACTTTTAATTCCCCAACAGTAGGAAGGGCAGGTTGAACTTCAGCTGTCTCACTCCAAGGAGGAATTCAGGCTCCTTAAAGGACGAGAACAGGGTAAATTCTAACAGTTCGCTACTGCCAATGGGAGCTCTCTGGGGATAATGAGAAAGGAAGGAAGGAGGAGCTTTGGAGGCTGGAGCACACGGAGCAAGAGCATTAGGGGTCATGGGGGGAGGGGGTCAGGAAGACCCTCCTGAGGTAGAGTCTGCACCTCTTTCTTCTTCACTGAGGTCATTCACTGAGCTTCTGTGAGCCTCCCTGCACTTAAAGCTCATTTTTCCTTCCTCCCCAAATTTTATCTCCTTTTTCTTCTTTCTGGAGAGAGGAGATGTCAGCACAGGAAAGCCATGATACTGAGACACAGGAGGGAAAGCATGCTCCCCAGGGATGGCTCAGCCTGGTACTTAGCAAGCGGGGCAGGAAGATGTCTTGTTTCCTGTGACTGTACCATGCAGCCCGGTGGGTGCTCCCCTCCTCCCGCTGCCGCCACCAATGCTCAACTACTTCCCCTCACTGCAAATACCACCTGCTGTGGCCCGGTATGAGAACAAGAGCAGTATGAGTAACAAATTCAGGAAAGCTATTTGGTGATTTACAGGAGTCTGATTTCCCTCCCAGGAGTATCTGCTTTGTAAAGTGCAGAAGGGAAGGGGCAGGGGTGGCACCGGGGCCCTCAGACCCTTCCCCTGCCATTCACCTCTGGCCTCTTCAAATGCTTGTGGAGCAGAATTTCTGGTTGAATCATATGGTTTTGGGTGAGAAAAAGGAGGCTGATAAGTGGGGGGAGAAACAGCGAAATGCTTTGGAAAATGGCACGATTACAATCTGATCAAATAAACCAAGTAACCTTTCTTTCCAAGTGTAACTGTCTGATGAAACGGGTCTCAATTCCTCCTCTGTCTCGCTCTGCACCAGACATGCTAGCTGCTGCCATTCGGCGCCCAACTAGATGCTGACAACCAGTCAGCTTTCCATATAAAGGAAGGACAGGTTTTTCCCTTTTAGCTAACATTCCCCTTTAAGGAAGAAGCGTCCGTCCGTGTGGTAGGTTTGTCTGTCCTACTACGTGTGCCATGACTCGCATCCACTTTCCATGAGACCCCCCCATGCACCTGCCGAGTCGAGCTCAAGTGAGTTTCTGACCATCACTGGGTTTCAGCTGCCCTCCATCCGGACAGCTCTGCCCTGAGTTCTTCTCTATTCTTAGGCTATCTGTGACATAGTGACCCATTTTACTTCTTTCTGTTCAGAAATGGCTGTTGTGGGAGGGGGTGGGGGAAGGGTGAATCACTTTCTATGCGTAACAGAAGTAATACAAGACATCCCCAAACATCAGACACTTTTTACAGTTGAAGTCAGGCTCTTGAACAGGCTTTGAAGAAAACCTAACAAAACAGTTACCTCTGGCTCCACACCTGGTATGAGGCTGCACAGCCTGAAATAGACCTTCACAAACTACTTCAAAGCCCGTGGAGATACAAGTTTCAAACAGAAAGACCATGTCCCTCTGACCACTGCAGCATATTTCCTTTCAGCCAGGCAATAAGCCCACTGTACCAGCAGAGTTCCAGTGTCTTCCTGACTTAGCACAAAGCTGCCATCTTGTCATGTCTCCATTAGCAGGCCTAATGGTGCCATAACTAATAAATCAGGTAGAGCCTGGCTGCCTCCGAAAAGATAGACTTGCCTTGATTCTCTGTACCACACGCAAGCAAGCAGTAATTTATACATTGCTTGGAAACCTGTAGCACAAACACTGATAAGTAAATGTTCAGTTGAAGCCAAATTCCCCCTACTATTCAAGAAACAAACTTGGATGCTCACTCTGAAGTGTCAATCATCTTGAACCATGCTGCTGTCGAATTTAGCTAATTTTTTTTTTCAAAGTAGCATCTCCCATTAAGCCGAATGATGTCTTTAGGCACAGTAGTCCTTTAAAATGTTGTATGGTATTGGAGTAGAAAATAACTTAAATGTGGAAAAAAAATGTTAAGTTTATTTGGACAATTGGCTATATAGCCGGGGTTAAATGTTCACATTTCAAGTTACTCTTTTTTTTTTTTTTTAAGATTTTATTTATTTATTTGACAGAGAGAGAGAGAGATCACAAGCAGGCAGAGAGGCAGGCAGAGAGAGAGGGGGAAGCAGACTCCCCACTGAGCAGAGAGCCTGACGTGGGGCTCGATCCCAGGACCCTGAGATCATGACCTGAGCCGAAGGCAGAGGCTTTAACCCACTGAGCCACCCAGGCGCCCCTCAAGTTACTATTTTTAATCAAGAGTTTTCAAATAATTACAGCCTAAAGGAAACCACAGTAAAAATTTTAACCAGAAATTTACTCACTGTAATGGATAATTACCAAAGAATAAATAAATAGCATTTATGAACAGGAAAGAAAGAAGAGTTGACAATGTTCAAGTTTGCCAACTTTGAAGAGCAGAATCTCTTCCCCATAGCTCCTCTCCTCCTCCACATCCCTCTGAGCTCCCCTATCCACTTTAATCAGGAGCTCAATGACCTTCTGCACTTCCCCTCCATTCCTCTCTATTGAAACTTGCCCAATGGAAAAGATCTGAAAGTCATTTTCATTATGGTATAAATGACTGATAACCTAAGTGTTACATGTTTTCAGGTTATTCACTTATTTTAACATACTACATAATGTTTTAGTCTAAAGAAAGAAGCTCTAATGGGAAATCTAGCAGTCAGACCATGGGTGAAAAATTATTTTTGCCAGTAAGCATGGTAGCAATGGGGGAATGACTCCTCAACCAAGTGAGATCTTAATAGCATAGACATTTTATTTTTTTAAATTTTTAAAGGATTTTACTTATTTGAGAGAAAGGGAGACCATGAGTGGGGGGAGGGGCAGAGCGAGAGGGAGAAGCAGACTCCCCACCGAGCAGGAAGTCTGACACAGGCTCGATTCAAGGACCCTGAGATCATGACCTGAGCCAAAGGCAGATGCTTAACTGAATAAGCCACCTGGATGCCCCAGCACAGACATTTTAGAGCTATTAATGAACATGGGATAAAACATAATATTGGACAAGTATACTGTTTCAAAAATAGTTGTGTTCCAAAAATATAAGTGGCCTCACTAAATGTAGTCAATGCAGTACATGGGATTTGAGCATTTGGAAAAATTAGCAAGAATAAACATTGAGAACCCTCCCCTGCCCCCCTGCACACGCGCACACACACACATACACACACACATTTTTAAAGAGTTTACTATACAGTCTTACATTGAGGGGATGGAAGAGGAGTGGAGCAGACAAAGAGCCCTGAGGTTCTTGGAGGACCCAATGCTAGACGACCATGGGACCCAAGGCCACTGCCCTCAGGTGTTCCACACATCTGGGGAGGATGGAACCTGGGGAAAGGCTGTAAAACAAGGTAACTACCATGTCACTGGTGACTTTTATTGAGGATAATTCCAGAACCCACTGTTCTCATGGTAAAGACCAAACATCTCAGGGCCCTGGATAATCTGGCCCCTGCCAAGCGCTCTCTCCACTCCTCCCAACCTCAACCCAGCTCTGTGCTTCGGCCAAGGGTCTTTGCATTTGCATTTCCCAAGTCTGAAACACTCTTCTGTTCCCCTGACTGTTCACCCTTCAGATTGCAGCCCAGTAGTTCTAGCCCCTGAGAAGCCTTTCTGACTCCTCAGTCTAGACAAAGTCTTCTGCTTTCACAACTCCTACTCTTTCCCTTCAAAACCACTTTTCCTAATTTGTAATTATGTGTTCATGCGATAGTTAAGTCCTGTCTGTGTCCTCCACTGTTCTGTGTATACCACAGATGGGAACGTATCTCATTATTTTACCTTTCTGTTCCCCGTGCCGGCGTACAGCGCTTGACACATAAAGTGTGCTCAATAAATGTTAATAACCAATAATTCTCATCACATGCCATGGACTGCATGTTTGTGTCCCCCACAGAATTTGTATGTTGAAGTCTAACCCCCCAGTGTAATGGTATTTGGAGGTGAGGCCTTTGGGAGATACTTAGGTCATGAAGATGGAGCCCTTCAGGAATGGGATTAGCATCCTCATAAGGAAAGACCTCTCTTCACCACATGAGAATAGAGCAAGAAGGCATCTATCTGCAAGCTAGGAAGAGGACACTCACTGGATACTAAATGGGCCAGCACTTTGATATCAGATTTCCCAGCCTCCAGAACTGTGAGAAATAAATTCCTGTTGGTGAAGCCATCAGGCTCTGGTATTCTGTTATAGCAGCAGGAACTGACAAAGATTTAACAAGCTGTGTAATCTTGAGCACTTGGCTTAATTTCTTCAAACCTCAGTTTCCTTATCTCTACTACGGCATTACGAACAGCACCTATTTCTGAGGGTTGTCTTGAACATTAAATGAAATAATATATACAAATTATTTAGTACATATCTAGGACGTAAAACACTCTATAAAGGATTCCTACTACTACTTTACATGTTACTTCTGTGCACCAGATTTCTTCACTATAAAGTGATGGTTTTGAAGGTTCCTTCTGGCTTCAAATATGCTATGACTCCTAACTCATCTTAAAAGAGAAGTTCTTTGTTACCTGGATTTGTCAACTTGACAACTTTAACAATCAATGCACTCACTTTTTTTCCAGTTAAAAAAATTCGGCAGGAACCAGCAATGATTCATCAACTTGTAACATGCATGAATTTAGGGCAGGACCATTAACTGTATGAACTTGCGTCTCATGTACCCTAACTCTTCATTCTTCTCATGAGATTCTAGAAGTGCAAAGAGATGATACAGAATGATGAAACTCCTTTTCCATCCGCTGTCCTGAAGAGGGGCCTGTTTTTAACTTTTGATGATCTAACAAGAGGGTAGATACATATGCACTTATTTGAAAGAGAAAAAAAGCCCAGAAAACTAAAAGTAAGGTATTCATATTACACAAGTCAAAATATTAAACAGAGGTCGGTATGTTATGTTGTGATTTGCTATCTCTCTTGTATATCTTTCTTGATTTTAACACGCATGTACGACATAATGTTCATTACCTAGTAATGATAAACTAGATACAATGTTTTAGTTCAAGTGAAAAACATGGCCTATGCTCTTATAATGGGTAATGGAAAGTTTTATACCCATTTTCTGCATGAGAAAGTTGAAAATCTACGAGGGAAGATAATCACCAAAAAATCACACAGCTAATCAGGCATGAAACCAATGCCAAATAAGCCAAAAGGTTTAAACCTCCTGATCAGACATCCCACTTCCCTGTGCTTACCTGCCAAGTCCTCAAAGTGTGAGCTATACTTCATGTTTGTTTCCCACAAATACATCCTTATTGATAATGTCAATAAAGTAAATTTCATCACCCCCTTGGAAGGGCTCTGTCTTCATCCCGGCAGTGTTTTGCCTTCCAGAAGAACAGAACAATGCACCACAGTTTCCAAACGCCTTTCATTTGTCACGGGGACCTTTGCTATTTGGATCATACTTCTTCCTTCTCAGACCGGAGCAAAAATAATACTTTGGTCCAAATAATTGTCTCTGTAATAAAGACAATTTCAATGGTAAGCACCTTTCCCCCAAACTCCTGTCTCTCTAGTGCTTTATTTTAGGCTGACCCATACTATCTAAAAATGTTTCAATGACATCTGAAGCTAGAGGGGGACAAAGTGACAAGAAAAAAATTATTAAAAACAACAATCACTGTTGGTTTACAACTTTATAGTTTACCAAGTGAGGTAGCTAAAGCAGGTCTCATCATTCCCATTTTATAGATGAGGAAAAGGAGAATCACTCAGATTTTCTGACTTCAAATTCTATGCTAGAGCTACAATTACACAAGATTCCTGAGTACTTTGTTATCATTGTGATGTTCATTTCTTTTACCATTCAAAACCAGAAGGGCATTTGCCTGAACTTTGATCCACATGAGCCATTAGAGAAATCAGAATTGGAATCATCAGCCCAAACTTACTTGAAATAAATTTACTTATTCTCCAGCTACACTTTGGACAAGTTATTTTTAAAACAATTGTACATCAGTAAAAGTCCATAGGAACAATGAACACTCTATAGACTTCTGATGGAGAAAGTGAATTCAGAGCAGACCTTGATATGGTGTCAAAATGAAACAATGCCTGGGCAAGTTCCATTACGGTTGCACAAACAAAACCAAGGAAATGGGAGAAGAAAGGAGAGAAGTAAAGTATATTTATGTCCTGCAGGGCTGGAGCTGTGGCAGGAAATTCCAAGTGAGAATTCTCGTCAGTGCCCCACCATCTGACCCTGGGACTGTGGGGCCTTTGCAGAGTCAACTCCAACCAGGCATTTGTTGGCCCATCCGTGGCTCCAGAGGCTGAAGGGGCCTGGTCCTCACTTAGATTTCCCATGTTCCCCAACACCTGGCCACTCCATTTGTAGGGCAGCTTCCCTTCTTGCTCCTACAAGTCTTGCAGACTTCCAGTTTAAAGCAGAAAGAGCTGCCTGTCTCCCTTCACCCTTTACATTACTGCTACGTGTATCAGTCACTGATCCCTGCCTCAGTAAATCTCTGATGAAGTGTTTGAGACCTATTAACCGGGAACGGACAACCTGAAGAGACATGTGCCTGACACATAGTAGATAGTCTCAAATTGTATTACGTAAAAACCACTTGGGATACTCATTTAAAATGCAGATTTCTGGAACCTATCCCTGGAGATTCTGATGTAGTAGGTTTGGGATGGGGCCCAATGTCTGGATATTAATCAGACACTCCAGATGATTTTGATGTAGGGGATCCAGGATCACACTTTGAGAAACAACAGACTGAGTGCTAAATAACTGAATAAAAGAAGAAGTGTATCATGAATGAGTATCACTGCCTGAATAGTGTCTCCCACATCTGTCTTACCTTAAGAATTATCATGATACTTATTAAAAATTCTGATTCCTATGCCCACCCGAAACCTAGTATTCACAATCTCCAGGGAAGGCATCTGGGAATCTAGATTCTTAAATAAGTGCCCCAAATGAATCTTCTGATGAGGTACCTTTGAAGAATAATAACATAGACTATGGTTACTATGGTTTCCCCAACCCTTACTTCCTGGTCTTTGAAGCAGTGACTTGGGGTGACCATATCCTAACAGGTACCCAAAGCTCCCACTGTCTTTACTAAAACTGCTCCTTCACTGGAATACCATTTTATAGCAAATTAGATGCCTCAGCCCTATCCCAGGAAATAGTCTATAGCTGTGGATTCAAATAGTTTTAATATAATTGGATGAGATTTCAAGATATTTAATATCAGTACTGTGTGGGTATCAACTAATAAAAGTAGACAAAAAATATAATATAAACATTTTGTGTTTACTGTATAACTATCAGTCCCTATTACTTTAAATGATAGCTTTTCAGTTGAGTAAGCCTAATAGAGCTTGGGAATACTGATGGATTTCCAAGATTTCCTTCTACTTTATCTCTTACACCCCTTTATATGAGGCTTGAGAATGACTGCTAAATATCTTCAAGTTAATGCCTGGCAATTTTGCGCAGGGTTGGTTAACCTATCTTTCCCTGTTTAATTTGTGCATGCTTGGTGCCCTGACATCTATTCCTCCCCAGACCAGAAGTTTTTAAATGTGCAAGCCTATTGTGCCTGGGGAAAAATGTTGAACTTTTGCCTTTGTAATAAGATATGCTCCAATTACCAACTTTAGCAATTTAATATAGTTGAATAATAACTGAATGGGACACTTTGTCACTCAGTCATTATTCAAGCTCCTACTGGGGGTGGAGTGAGGAGTTGCTGGAGGTCAGCCTATTCCTGGGGGAGCTCAGCCGCACAAATCAACTGAGTTGGGTTTTTTTTTTTTAACAGTATTACAAAAATGAAAAATTCCAGGAAATACAAGTCAAACTATAGATTTGCAAAACACTGTAAAAGCTCAAGTCCAATTTTTTTTTAAAATAGCATCATGTTTACTGTTAATTTAAGACATTTTTATACATGGAAAGTATGTTGGAGGGATAGAGCAATCACCTGGATAATTCAATCTAAGAAGTGCTTTGTAGATGGACAGGATCCAGATAGATGAGGTCATTTTTGCACAGGCCAGAGATACATGAAAATTTCCCCTCACCCTACACTGCATGTTAGGGTGGATTCTGAAGACATTCCAGGATCTATTACAAGCTTTAAGCACTCGTATCCTGCTTTGATGTGTACAAAGACATTTCTGCTGAAAATTGCAAGGTCTCTATTTATATGTGAACCTTGAAGAAGCCAAGGATTTTTGTTTGTTTATTTTAGTCTTAGTTTTTTTTTCTTTCAGATGTACTGTAAAGCCAATTTATTTCCTGTGCCTAGGATGGAGGCTTCTTTTGCCAATGAAGAAACTGTTACATACAGACTTTTAATTTATGTACTTAGTGTATATAATGTGTTCTAGAGTCTCATGAAAGTTAATGAGAGAAAACCCAGGTGGCCTGGCAGCCTTAGAGAACTAGGGTGTGGTCATTTGGGAAGGCTGCCTCTCCCTCTGGAAGGACACCTGGTTGGGATGGGGCTGGGCCACAAAGTGTTGGGTCAGTAATGGCCGCTGCCATGTTACGACAGAATGAAGCTCTCAGGAAAGATAGGGCGCTCTTCCAGGACATAGGAGTCCTGATTCCTGCCATTCCACAATGCTCATTTTACTTTTTTTTTTCTTCATTTTTTGTGTTTTTTGAAGATTTTATTTATTTATTCGAGAGAGAGAGAGAGAGCAAGAGAGAGCATGAGCAGGGGGAGAGGGAGAAGCAGGCTCCCCACTGAGGAGAGAGCCTGATGCGGGACTCAATACCAGGACCCTAGGATCATGACCTGAGCCAAAGGCAGACGCTTAACCAACTGAGCCACCCAGGCATCCCTATTTCGTGTGTGAACCTCACTACTAAAGAGGTCACAGAAGTTTCTTGACTGCAAATTTCTACAAGGAAGGACCTCACCTGCTGCCTAGCCCAAGGATCTTTTCATTTCCAGGGATGCTTAGAAGACTCAGGAGAGTTGCAGGAGTTCTGAAAAGAGTTCCGGAAAGTATAGGAAGCCCTGAAGGACATGTGCTCCACCAAAAGAGGCCAGAGATCTCATGGGAGTGGCTCCTCTTTATCACCTCCTCTCCTATCCCTACCCCACTTTATGCCAATCCCTAGGGTTTTATAAGCCATAGACTGAGCTGAGGCACCAAGCACAGGTCAATAAAAAACCCAGGTCTGGGACTGATAAATTATTTAAGGGACCTCAAAGGGTTTTACAATTACTCATCACCAGTGATAGTGACACCTACTTACTGTTAACAAAAAATTTTGTCCTTTCTGGGGTATCACAGATAAGAAATGCTTAAAGACAGGTAAGCACTCAGTGCATTGGATGGATTTCCTTGATGGTACATCTAGCTTCATGATACATTCCCTGAAACTCACCAAAGATATCACTCTCACATGAAGACAGACAGAAGTTGGAAAACACTTTGCCCAAAACACCAGTTTTCTCTGGTTGGATGCTCCATGGCAAGTACCTTTCTCCATGCCCTCTGAATGGACAGAGAAAATCTCAGTCTTTGCCTCAGATTTCAGTTCAGGGAACAAAATTGCTTATCTAAAAAGATGCAGTGGCCATTGCCCAGAGAATATTGAGCTTTTATTCCAGTGGAATCAGAATCCCCCTTTCAGAGTCCTGGCCCACCTTGAACTGGTTCTTAGAGAAAAACAGACTGACTGCCCCATAATGGAGCTGCCAAGAGAAATTCTAAGCCACACTTTGGTAAATGGAAGCCTCAGCCAGCATCACATGCCCTTTTGGAAGCATCTGAAATGATCTTGATTGTTGTCTTCAGTAGTATCCAAACTATGGCCTTACCTGACTCTTCCCCTCCTCTCATTTGAGTCCGATCTGATGACCACACCCCATCTCTACATCAACACCAGCTCAAGTCCTTCTTTGGACCCACCACTTCTTGCTATCCCTAGGGTCATTCTCAGCCTCTGTTTCTGAGTTTATCTACCCAACCAAGCCTTAGTCTAACCTGCCATAGCGGATTATTCAAGCTGAACACATACATGTCTGCTAGCCCTACCCAGGCCCATGCCTATCAGAAGGCCTAACTTCATCCTAGGCCCCTGCTCTGGCTCAGTGCCTCTCGCGTCTGTTGCACAACTGGGCACCACGGGGAGCACGGCTGCCATCCACAAAGACCAAGATGGAAAATATGAGCCATCCATTTGGCAACAATGTTGGCATCCTCTTTAATTCATGCTGCCAAGCCCTGACCAGAAAGATCTTGGCCTGCGTATTGCCCAATGCAGTCAGTCCAGACTCAGGGCGGCTCGTCATGGCGAGTAGAGCCAGGTCATGGTGGGTAGAGCCAGTTTTAATGAGATTTATACATGCAAGGAGAGAACAAAGGAAGGGGATCCAGACTCCCTATCGGCTTATGCCCCCTAGACCTAAGCTAGAGGAAAATCTAGAAAACTTCATGAAATTAAACAGTTTAAGTTTTTTTAATTATTATTATTTAGAAAATGACCAAAGATATTCTCCTCTTTAAAAAATTTGATTTAATTTTCATAGGAAAAATTGAGTATGTTTTCTGTACATATAAAGCAGGTAGATCTTTTTCCAGGAATAACAGAAACAGGAAAATAGATGTGGAAAATGAAGTAAGTGAAGTAGGGTATGTGTTATACTATAGAGAAGAGCTGTGTCATTGCTGCCTACAGAGCGCTAATCCTGTGTCCCAAGTGATTTTGAAAGCACCTTAAAGAAGCCAGGAAGAAAATTAAGCACTTGCATATGCATTTCTTTCATTTTAATCTCTCCCCAAATCTTTCTAGTGTTATTTCCCCCACTTCGCAAATAAGGAAACTGAGGCAGCTTCAGAGAAGTTAAAGCATTGTTCAAGCTTGCAAAACTAACAAGTTGTTGGGCTGGGAGTTGAGCCCAGTCTACCAGACACCAAAGCTTGTAACTGCCTCCAATTAAAGGTTGTCATTAACTTAGACAACTGTCTTCTCCATGGAGCATATGCCAAAAGAAGTTTACCAACATTCCAAGACGATGTCATCAGGGAGAGCATGGTCAAGTTACCATTGTAGGAGTCCTTCCAGTACATTTCCCAAAACTAATGTTGGAAGTGTCAGAAGGTGAGTTTGGTAATTGGTTGACTTTTAATAGATGATTTATTTTAAGCTGCCTGGCCTGATGATGCAACAAGCAGGGGAATGAGCTTGGTTTGAAGATAGATTTCTGATCTTCTGGGAAGTGTTTCTGCTTTAATAAGCTTTGACTCGCAAAGGAAATTCCTAAGGATGTTCAGTCACAACCTACCGAGCTGCCCACTCTGTAAATATACACCTGCCCATAAGCACACATGTGTCCAGGAATAGAAAATTCTGTAGCCATGGAAGTGCTGCTTTCATCAGGGAGGGAGCCCACTGTAAACAGCAGGGAGGAGACTGTTGGGGAGAAATCCTTTTTTCTTTCAGCTTGGGTCCAGTGACTGGGAACTGCAAATTAACGACAATAGATAGATTAACAGGAAAAAAGACAAGGTTTACTTATGTTGACACATGGACTTACTCAGTGATGGGTAACTCACTCAACAGCCAAAGATAAAAAGAGGCTTTCTATGGGGCTTTTTGATGGCAATGGGAATGGGCAGTCTGTCTCTAAGGCAGCTAAATTCACAGGAAACTCCCATCAGAGTGAGGTTAATGGAAGCCTGTATATTCTAGAAAAAAGATGTGGAAGAGTCTCTGCTTTGGTTAGGTAAGAGGAATTAAAGTAAGATTTCTTTCTGTACATTTTTTAAGCTCAAATGTTTTCACTTTAAAATCAACTCTGGAGGTCTGGGTGGTTCCTCCCATTCTCTCCATTTGAAACTTCCCTAGAAGTTTCACCCCCCCAAAAAGGAAGCTTGATTGCTGTGGAGAGAGATTTCAATTACAAGATTCGAGGAACGATATAGAAAGGGAAAGAAAAACGAAGAATAATGGTTGGAGTAGACTATGAACCCAGTTTCTGAGTCCAGAGGGAAGCTAGTCAAGATTTCTACATTTTGGGGAATACCTGGGTGGCTCAGTCGGTTAAGCGTCCACCTCTTGATTTCAGCTCAAGTCACAATCTCAGGGTCATGAGATTGAGCCGTGTCAGACTCCACACTGGGTGTGAAGCCTACTTAATATTCCCTCTCTCCCTCTTCCTTTGCCCCTCACCCCTCCATCTCCCCTTTCAAAAAAAAAAGGTTTCTAGATGTTGGGTTTAAAGCATCTTTAGTGAAGATGGTAGTGGTAATGTCACAGTCATGCTTACTTTCTGGAGCAGAACATGGAAGATGCAGGTGTTCTAGTGTTTATTAATAGCCCACACTGTTGTGGTGATAAATCCTTTCAAGTTACAGCAAGTTGTCCAGCTTCAGTTTGCTGGGCTTCGGAAAAAAGGCAGTTTTCATTCCAGTGACACCAAGTCAGAATGGGAGAAAAAGTGGAAACATTAATTACCAACAAAATATGTAAGACAATAGGGTACAGTTTACAAAGAGGTACAAAACAGCTCAAAGACAATGAACAAGACTCAATGCTGATAACACAGAAGGGTAGGTTATTATTTTTCATGGAAACATAAAACTTTTCTCTACAGTCACGCCATCTTAATCAAAGATAATCAAATTAATAGAGCTACCCTATGACCCAGCAATTGTACTACTGGGTATTTACCCCAAAGATACAAATGTAGTGATCCAAAGGGGCACATGCACCCCAATGTTTGTAGCAGCAATGTCCACAACAGCCAAAGTATGGAAAGAGCCTAGATGTCCATCGACAGATGAATGGGTAAAGAAGACGTGGTGCATATATACAATGGAATATTATGTAACCATCAAAAAAATGAAATCTTGCCACTTGCAATGACATGGATGGAACTAGAGGGTATTATGCTACAGAAAATAAGTCAGTTAGAGAAAGACAATTATCATAGGATCTCAATGATATGTGGGATTTGAGAAACAAGGCAGAGGATCATAGGGGAAGAAAAGAAAAAATGAAACAAGACAAAACCAGAGAGGGAGACAAACCATGAAAGACTCTTAATCTCAGGAAACAAACTGAGGGTTACTGAAGTGGAGGCAGGTAGGGGGGATGGGGTGGTTGGGTGATAGACATTGGGGAGGGTATGTGCTATGGTGAGTGCTGTGAATTGTGTAAGACTGATGAATCACTGACCTGTACCCCTGAAGCAAATAATACATTATATGTTAAAAAAAAAATTACTCTTCTTTACAAAATAAGCCTAGTCTCACTAAATTTGGCCTGATCATTTACATTAATGCAGCAAGAGTGGTAACTGACCACATAGGCCTTTTTATGTTAGCTTTACTCTAAACTATTACAAGGAATCTCAGATTAGACTTTTAAATTCCTTTTGATTGGCCAAGCCAAGAACTCATCAGACTTCATCTGCAGTTCCTATAGATTTGGGTGATCTCCTCTTTTCTTGAGACCCCCCAAATATTCTAAAGTTCCTGGGGCCTGCCAGAAAGTGACCTTCTGTACTCACCTATAAGGTTGGGAAACCTATAAGCCAGTTAGCAGGCCAGTTTTTTTCTAGAGGGCTTTGTAAACATTGACTCCATAAAGGCAATTTTAATTCCTGAAAACTGTCCGGTCATACCTGATTGTAAGCATACTATTCTCAAATAGGACATTTTAATAAAAGCCTTGGTGATAAAACCAAATTTCTCAATTATGTCCTGTTATAAGGAGAATGAACAGATTCTTACTGAACTTTCAAACAATTATATTGCAATGAAAATAAGAATATGCAATAAGAGTTTCTGAAGCCTAGAAGGATCAGATAGGGAGAAAATGATAAATGTTTCACTTTTATTTACAAAGATATAACCTACTAAATTGTTGTGAATTATAGATAGCTTAAGAGATAAGAAAAAAAAAATCCAAACAAGAGAAAAGAGAAATTATATTTAGAAAATAAAACATTAAAGAAGTAGAAATGTTCCAAACTATCAAAACTATAAAAATTATAATCATCTGTTCATTCAGTCCCATGTAATTAATTCTTGTTCTGCTTCATCCTGGGTTAGCAATGTAATGGACGTATAAGATTCTCCACTAGAGTTCTGGAAGTCCTCACTCACTCCAGTGGCATGTTCTTAGTTATTTAAGCAATGCCATCAGAAGCCTGTAACCCATATAAGGGTGGCTGGGTTATGGACATTGGGGAGGGTATGTGCTATGGTGAATGCTGTGAAATGTGTAAGACTGATGAATCACAGACCTGTACCCCTGAAGCAAATAATACATTATATGTTAATAAAAAAAAAAAAAAGAAGAAGAAGAAGCCTGTAACCCAGAGTACTTGTTACAGACCTTTCTTTGATTCTCTGAGATATCCCTTTTGTTGAAGACAAAGTGTTCTGGCTTGTAGCAGATTGTAAGAGTTTTTAGGAAAGCACCAGAATAAAACAGTAACTACCTGAGAATGACAAAAAAAAATTAAAATGACAATGGTTGAAGTTTGATGAGAGTTCATTGTAAAAAATAACACAACTGATGAAGAAATTTGGTTGTTTATGTGACACACAACATTTTAAGATAATAACTGGAATTATGGCTGATAACATTATATCAAGACATCATGGATAGGGAGGGCATTAACAACTTTCTAGGAAGTTAGTTCATATCTCTCTTTTTACAAGGTAAAAGGAATAATCCTTTGAGATTTTCCAGAGACTCTCTGGGAAGTCTCAAAGTCACTTTGGGGTCAAGGAGACTTCATTTAGAATTTGATTTTAGGAAGCTGTTCAGAATGTCACAGGTTTGAACATCTCATTAAACAAGATCATAGATCAGTTTTTTGAGGGGGAAGAAAAAGAGACTTGGTTTTCTAAAATAATCAAAGACATGACAAAGCACGGGAAATTATTTCAATAAAACACAGAATCTGTGTTTACAAAAAGGTAATAAAGAAAATCGTTCACAATTTCTTACTAAGAACAGACTAATAATCCAATAAACTTTGTCTTTTTAAGAGAGAGAAAATCAAATTCTGGCTTTGCACTGGTACATAGTGATATTAAAACTCATTTTAAACCTTATAATAAATCCATTCAATCTTAGCCAGCTTGACCACATGAGATACGATTCTCTGTGCACTCCACAAACCCTCAATCCCCAACCCTTTGCAACTTCCTAAATCCATTCGTGTTTTTGTCCCTCACTTTTCTCTTTGTCATTCTGAAACAATCTTTAAACAATTACTTTAGGACAAAATTACTCTTTTATTCCCCCTTCACAAATACAATCCAAAAAAAAAAAAAAAAAAAACAAATACAATCCAATATTTCTTGAATATTTTGCATTCAGAGTTTTTATTTCTTCACTCTTATTATTTCCTGTAGCTTCATTTACATATACTGATTATAACTTTCAATCCTTAGTAACCTTTATTTTGCAGATAAAACTAAGAAGTAGACAATTGTGAACAGACTCTCATATACCTGTATTCTGTAGTTAAATTAGCAAATTCACCAACATATTATCTCATAATTTCTAGATACATGTTCTTCCTCATTGTACAATTTCTTAATGTTACAAAAAGACCATGCTTATTAATAGATCCAAATATCTTTAGTCTCTCTGTATAAATAAGAAGCCCAAAGTAGATAAAGTTATGTTCACTAATGGCTCAGTGTGGTACCTTATCTAAAAGTGATCTAGATATTCAATGAATATCTGTCATTTAATTTAACTGAGTATAACTTCAAGGTTTCAAATCACCAAAAAGATTTTGGAAACTACATCTAAGCAGATATATAATGAAACACAATTATTATTGAACTAAAGTTTATAAGAGCAATGGTTAAATTTGATTAAAATCAAATCTATAAAGTTTTATACTCTTAAACATCTAACATATATAGTATTAGCTTATTTGATTAATAAACGTAAATAGTCTAAAAATATATGCTTGCATCATGATGCTGTTAACTCAGAAGACAGAGTTGTTTTTATTAAGCCAACAATATGAAACTGGTCTTATTTACCAAAGACTTACCCAAATGATGTGAATTTGAAAAATATCTGTTTTAGTTTCTATGTTTCTCAATTTTAGGAATATTTGATTTATTTAAGCATTTCTTTTGCTTTGCCAATTAAAATAGAGCACCTTTACGGAATTTTATGAATTAATTTGACAAGGTAAGAAAATACATTCTATAACATGCATACCTAGACATACATACATGTACACACAGATACAGAGATCTTATAGCTTTCACAGTAATCCAAAACTCACTAGTTTATGTAAGAGTTAGTTTTCACCTTTGCCCCACTTTTTATTCAAACTATGTTTCTGGATGGAATGTTATTTGTTCAACAGAAAGGCTAAAGCTTTTTATCAGTATTTGTGGGGGAGACCTTAACGTTCTTTCTCTCTGCCCTGATGTGTAATCACGTAGAGGCTGCAGTTCAGCCCTGGGTGACTGTGTCAGTGGACTGAGACGTTACTTTTTAGAGGCTGGGTGTGCTAAGGAAATGGGCATAGTGGGTTTGTTAAGGGGGAACACGGGTGCTTATCAGGAGGAGAAATAAATTTCTCACATTTTATGACAGGAAGCAGTAGTATAAGCAGAAGCAAGGCACCCCTCGGCTGAGAGCCAGAGTTATCTCCTTGGATGTTTGCATTTGAGAGAGAGATGGCTTTCAGGTCTTTGAGAAGACCGCTCTGAGGGGGTAGAAGATTTATATCTCGAAGAGGGACAGGAAAGATGCAACCTTTTAAAGTAACTGGTCCAAGAGGGTTTTCAGGGGTTTTGGCTGGAACAAACAGTAAATTCTCCTGGTAGCACTGAGTTTTCCCAAGTACGCATTTTAAAGGAGAAGGGGTGTGGCAGGTGGATACAATCATTTGTGTTGGGAGTCTGTAGTTTTTAATAGGTCCAGGTTGAGGCCTACTTAAGAAGACGGTTCAGGGGAGCCTGTTTGAGGAGGCTGAGGCCTAGCCAATTACTCTTTAAGTTTTTCTTCCTGAGTGCAATATCCTGACTTTTTAAAGTATCTGCAAGCATCTGCGAGACAAACAGGGGATTGGTAAGAAAGATGGGTGAGCTTTGGGTTACTCCTAGAGCCACATTCTGTTTCATAAAGACAAGGTGAGGATGATTATTTTTAATTCTTCAAAGAATGCCGTGGCAGCCTCAGTAATAATATTAAGGGGCAAGTCTGCCCATCCAACTACATTACTTTGAAATTCTTATTTATATCAGGTGGAAACCAAAAGATTTCCATGTTCCAGGACTTCTGGATTTAGAGCTCTGTACCTTTGGAATGTTTTTTTATAAATCATTCAACAAAGGCTTAGGGTATATTTCTTCCCTCTGAGTACATCATTCTTCTCAAGCTCAATTAAGCTACAGAGGGAAGGCTTCTACAAGAGCTTCTATCAGGCCCTGACTATCTGCCCCCAAGTGGGCCATTTGTAGGGGGAAGGTGGTAGAGGGATTTGTGGTGGGTGTAGATTTTAGTTTCTGCTCTAAATCTGATTTCCATTCTTTAATTTGTTAAAAGAGCCTCTTAAGCTAGCTGATCATTTGTGTGTGTATGTGTATCCTCCTTTCAAGATGATCTTGCCATACTGGTAATAGGATTTTTGTTTAAGGTGAGAGCTCTTTAAAAAATATTTTCAAATACACAATCTTTTCTAAACCATAGGACCTGTTGTCTGGCCACTGATGATTTAAGATCTCCAAGGGGGTAACTGTTTTGAAGTGTGACTCAAAACCAATAAAGCCTTTCTATGACTTAGCCACGGACGTAAGAGGCATCCCCCTAAAAGGGTACAGGAAGATGAAGCCCCATGATCCAAAGTCACTACCAATGACAGCCAAAGAGAAAGAAAGCCAAGAATCTCACTCCAACAGGTGATGAGAATGGCGTCTGTGAAAATTTGTGTCTCTAGATTCTCATAAAAGCGAGACCCCTCAATCACAGACCTTCCTACCTGTCACACCAGGTAGAGGATGCTGGAATGGTACTTTCCAGCACTAGCAAGTCAATGAGGAAATGAAGGAGGAGGCATTATGGACAGAGAACTCTTATTTGGATTTAGACAAACCCCCTAAGAGCTGGCAATGGTTTGCAGGACACCAGCAGCAAATGGGGTGCCCACACTTATTTTTGCCTGCAGACTACAGATCACCATGCCTCCAACCTAAGGGCCTCTTCTAAGTGTAGATTTGAAAACGTGCACTCCCAGGCAGACAGAAAACCAGAGAATGAATGCTCTCCCTAGATCCAGACCAAGCTCTCAGGACACAAAATGAGACAATGAGGCCACAATAGCTATCCCTGGGAAGGAAAGGATCGGTAATAAGAGCACTCCAACCAGTAGTCACAAAATACAAAGAGTTGGTTTGTGTAAATGTTTTCTCCACTAATTTGAATCTTGGCAAGAAAGAAAAGGAGAGGTGCTTGTTGCCTAGCTCCACCAGACCTTGAGCACCTGTAAGGATACTGACCAAGGTCAGCTGGGTCAGAGGTCCTCGGATCTGAGCAGTAGGCTGTAATCATCACCAAAACTGTTACGAGATAAACTTTTCTTCTTCTAACTTGTGTCTAGTCATTGCCGGCCTGCAAATTAACTGACAATAGATAATTATCAAGAGAAAAGACAAGGATAATCTATGCATACCAGGTGGAAGTACTCAGTGATAAGGCACCCACTCAATGCCAGAGATCAGAAGGTTCTTGTACCAACCCTCACATAAGGCGTGGTAGCGCTGTTAGTTAGGGCTTTAATAGGAAGGTATGAAAGGTTCTGCTGTGCTTTTTGATGCTACTGGGAATGGGTAGACTGTCCCCACCACAGCTGAATTTGCAGGAAACTCCCTGGTGGGGGGGATTAACAGTAGTTGTATTTTCTGGATGCTCTGCTGTAGTCAGATAACAGCAATTTAGATAAGATTTCTTTTTGCGTCTGCTTTAGCTAACCCCTTTTGTCTTTGAATGATCTTTATACCAACCCCGGTTTGAGTGGGTCCCCGCAAGATTTAAGACTTGTATCATTACAAGAACCTTAAAAAAGGAAAAGTGCCTGGGTCCTTCCTGGGGCAAGTTTTGAGTCAGGCAGTATTTCTGTGATGGGCTTGAGAGCTTTGGGAAGGTTCACTGAGTCTCCTGGTTGCAGAGACTTTGCTGCCTAACACAAAGGCACTGTGGGGTCATCGATACAGTCTCCACAAGGCTGAGATCATCCTGGGCCTCATTCCAACAATGCGAGCCCTGGCTTCTGTGCCCACAGTGAGGGCTGGCATTTCACTTCAGTAAGTTCCCAAGATCCAAGATGATTACTTGCCTTCAGAAAATTACTGCATAATATTTCAAGACTTAAGTAATAGCAGTTTTTGAACTGTTTACATATATATATATATATATATATATATATATATATATATATATATGTATTTACTTTTGCCTTTTACCCACCACAAGCAGGAGAAGTAGACTATATTTTGGGGTCACAAATTGATCTCAGAAGCTCAAAAGCAGACTTTCAAGGAAACATTGCTATCAGAGGAGATATTTAGAGAAGAACAGGTGAAATTCAAAGAGCTAATTTCAAAAGGTGGTATTCCATATTCTGCATTACTTTGAATTAGTGCTATTTGGCTGCAAGGACACCGTACTTTCTGTTTGTGAGAGCCATGCTCACAACTTCGGGAACTCCGCAGTTATTAAGATAGCTAAGGAGGACATCTCCTGAAAAAATCATGGTCTCAAATTCATTCGAACTGCTTGTACAGAACACAAAGCATAGAAATTTAAGAAAAATGAGCCACTAGGTGATCTTTTTTTTAGAAGACGGAAAACCTCATAAAAAGAAAGGCAGGCATAGTCTATAATATAGACTCTCAGGACGAAATTTCTTCAGGCTGGGCACCATGCATTTAGGGCTCACTAACCTGATGGGACACAAGAAATCAGTAGCAATGGAGAATAAGAACGTAGACTGAATGGTTCAGAGTTTGAGAAACTTCTTTATAGAACTAATACAGATATTGCTAATTTGTGGTTCAAATGCTGGCTCCCCAAAATACTACCGGAATAATGTATTGGTACCAAATAATGCTTTCTTGGGGGAGGGGGACTGTCCTGCACACTGTAGGATGTTTCACAGCAATCCTGACCCAGACCCTCTACATGCCAGTAGCACCCCCAATCATGACAATCAAAAATGTCTTGTGACATTGCCCAGTGTTTCCTAAGAGGGAAAATCAGACCCAGTTGAGAACCACTGCTTTTCAGGTAACTGAGAACACTATCGTGATAGTGTTAGTAGAGGCTTAGAGCGAGGAGGTCAAGGTTGAGAACATTTTGAGACTGTGAGGTCTGGTTTTTCAATGTGTGTCTTTCAGTGAGCGGATGGGGGAGGTCTGGTTAGGGTTGGGTGAGGGTGGTAATACAATCTTTAGAATTAGTGAACTCAGCAAGGCGAAGATGTTCAGGTGAGGGTTTTGAAAATGCTCAAATTGATGTAAAATTGTCCCGTGATGTTTTCTATCACTGAGTTGATGGGTCTCTGGGGAAGTTCCTGGAATAAGCAATAAAGTTATTTGTAACGATTAGGTTCCTGGGCAATAGCTTTCTGGAATAGTAAACTTACGCTGATGAAGACCCTAGAATAGTAAAGCCATGTCAGTATAAACTGCGTGGATGTAAACGGTTTTGGTTCTTGGTGGATTTTTAAGTTCCTTGTTTTTTTCCCCTTCAGGCTGCTACCTGCCTTTTTGCTGATGATTAGCATATTCAGAAAGAGCCAGTACATAAGAGACCCGGGAGGCTGAGCTGAAGAGCATGGACTGGAATCACGGTCAGGGCTTCACGCTGGTTTCACTACACTACTAGCTGCATAACCTGGGCTAACAACCCACTCTCCTCGAACCTCAATTTCTCCATCAATATATTGAAGTTAAGAATAGTATCTCTCCATCGGATGTGGTGGAGTTTGAATGAAATAATACCTGTTTAGTGCTCTAAACATAATATACACTCGGTGTCAAACCACTCTGCAGAACTGTGAAAAAAATGCCACCGCAACTGTGCACCTCAGCATGAACCATCATACTTTGGGAACCTCCATCACTGTCTTTCCTATAAGCTCTAAGAAAAGGCTGAGTTTAAAAAAGAAGCTGAAATGCTCTCTCTGCACCCTGGAAATATGACGGAGTGAGACTGGCTAAGTGTTCTAAGTTCCTCTACCCATACTCTTAACTGAGCATGCTCTTTGATCACCATGAACATTGGTGGGGTGCCTTAGGCTGTTGTTTAGTAATGTCACTGCTGTGAAAGTTGATGAACAATAAGAGCACCATGGCACTAGCTTGGTCTAGGTTCAAAGCTACTTTTCTGAAACTCGTCCACTAGAATATTCATCTCATCTATTCTCCATGGTATGTTTTAAAGACAACACCCTGCTTTAGTAGCAGTGACCTTGAATCCATTACACTGTAGAATTCTACTCTTTGTTCTCTCCTAGTTCTGCAAACAAGTCATATTCTACAAGTGGAAGACTCACGTGTACTGTGCCTGGTGCTGATATAGGCACTTTGTAGAATTTTCTCATTTAATCCTCACTCTGTAAAAAAATACTATGACGAGAAATCTGATAGTCATAGAGTCAACATAACTTGCTGAGGAGAACCCACTGATAAATGAATGGAGGCAGGTTTAAGCCTATGTCTCCTAAGCTCCAAAGCTGATGATTCCTCTACTGCAGCATATCTCCACATATCTATTTCTCAAAACAACAACAAACAGAAAAACCCAAAGATATCAAACACAGCCTAACCATGGTTTTATAGAGCTGGCTCCACATATAGTATTTGACCAGAAGAACTGTTTTCTGGAACACTGGCAAGGAATACAGACAATCTGGCAAAGTGTTAGATCTAATCTGACCATAGGATAACTGAAATAACTGACCAACAACCTGAGGGAACCACAATGTCAGTGCAGCTGTAAGTCCAATTCTAACAAATGAATGATGCAGATGCAGCCCATTGGTTGACAATTCATTGCTATTGATGGGATTGGGAGGAGAAAAAATTCCTACACACCATCCTGTCCCTCCCAGTGCAGTTTGAGGCTATATACATTCGGCAAAGTAGTATTAAAATAACATAGGATATCAACAAAATGGTAGTAGGCTAGGGGAATTTTACGGAATAACAATGTTACTGAGGAGTGACATTGGAATGAAAAGCTTCAAAAAAAAAGTATCTTCAAGAATAGGTTTTCTGCAAAAAGGTTTTCCCTTTTTTTTTTACAGTGATGATGACGTTATTATTTTCAGGGAAGGTGATTCAGTAAATGGGCAACTAATGCAATTCGATTTTTAGATCTTTGCAGGTTGTGTGGTTTTTTTGTTTTTTGTTTGTTTGTTTTAGCATGGATCAGAATTTATTCTACCTCAGCTCTGGTCAATGCTAGCTGTCTGATTCTGTATAAATGACCTGATATCTCTGGGCCTCAATTTCCTCCTCTGTAAGAAAGAAGGATTGGACATATGATATGGAGCAGGTCCCTTTCTGCTCCTGAGTCAAACTGATTCAAAAAGATGTTATTAACAGACCAGTGCCCTCTACAGGCAACTTGCTCTGCGCTGTAAGAATTCATTAAAGGGGTGTTAGCAAAATTCTCTTGGTATATTTAATGTGGTGACTTAGTGTCCAACAATTATATTTTGTTATCCAAGAAACCATGGTTGTGAAGCAATTAAAATTTTAGATTTTGTCTAGACCTCACTTCACAGATAAGAAATGTGAGGACTACCATGGCAGTTAACTTTTCCACTCCCTTTGGAGTAAGGCTGGGGCTGGAATACACATCTCTTGATACTCAGTTCCCTGGTGTCCAGTAGTGACCTTTCCAGTCCTTCACAGTTGTCTCTAAAATGCTCTTCCCTCCCCTTATCAGATAGCATTGGAACTCCGCATTTTCTAAATTTTCTATGTACTTACTACTCTAAAGAATTGATGAACTGTGGATTTTTCCATTAGAGCAGGAAATGGCTCCTTCAACATTGCCTAGTGATTATATGAGCACGTCATGGCAAGGTTGCTTTCTTGCAACCTTTCCTGCTACTGATGGGGAGGTCACTTACTGACATTGCCAGCAGAAAATGTATGCATGCTCAATATCTGATTGATTCCCTTTCAGTTCAAGAACTGCTAAAAATTTTAATCCTTCATGCTGAGGCCTACTCAGAAGTTGGGACACAGTACTCATTGCTAAGGTGGAGGACACAGAAAAAAATGTCCTGGACAGCTTTCAGTAAAAATCTAAGTCTGTTTAAGCCTACTTTATAAATTTCTTAAATTAATTCACATTTAAATTTTTATTATTTCACAAGCAGCATTTGTGCCTTATAGAAAGTTGTGAATTCAGATACAGAAAAATAAGAAAACAATAACACCCTATTCCTACCACCCATTGGTCACCACTGTTAACACACCTGTGCGTATATCCTGAAAGCTTTTTCTATGAGTTGCTGGGGTTCAGGCATATGGTTTATCTCAACTGAAGGCAATCAAGGCTTAACACGCTCAAGAAGAGCTTTTTACCTCCCCCTTAACTGCCTAAAAAAATTTAGATAGGGAGCCTCTACCAGGAAGAGAGCTACTACCAGAGATAACTCTTTTTTACATCAGAAACACTTCTTTGCATGGCATGACAAACAGCTGTTTACCAGACATATGCTCTTCCCATCTTCCTATGAATCATTTTCCTTCCTTCTGAAGCCCCAGATCCCTACACCCTTTTCCTTACCTCATGATGGCATAAAAACCTTGACTGCCTGACTGCTTTTAACCATCTCATGTCTTTGTGAGGCTCCCATACATACGAGATTAAATGGGTGTTTTCCTATGAATCTGCCTTATGCCATTTTAATTATTAGGCCAGTTAAAGAATCTAGAATCTACATACATATAGATACACATTTACGTATTTTTACAAAGAGGAGACCAGTTTGTAACCTGCTTTCTTTAAAGATATTCATCTTTCCTTGCTGGCTCATCTTCAGCTTATCTAAAGCTCAGCCTGTATTCAGATTTCCCTTGCTTGTCCACAAAATGTCCTTTACAGTTGGTTTATTCAAACTGAACTCAAACCTGGGATCCTGCATTGTACCTAGTTATTATGTCCCTTAAAAATCTTTAGCATGCTTTCTTCCCTCTCTTTATTATTGTTATTTTTTCATTAAACTCCTTGTTGAAAAGAACAAGGCAGGATGAAATTTTGTGTGTTTTTCCTTCTTTTTCTCTCTCAGATTTTTTCTTTACATAAACCAGATTTTTAGGAAATTGCCCCCACTCTCTATCTTATCTTCCCCGGAAGAGATACTGCTTTCATGATGTAACAGATGGGGCACTTGGCTGGTTCAGTTAGTGGAGCATGGGACTCTTGATCTCAGAGTCTTGAGTTCAAGCCCCACACTGGGTGTAGAGATTACCTAAATAAATAAATAAATAAAAACCTTAAGAAAAAAGAAAGAAAGAATAATGGTGTAACGGATGGTCAACTGCTTCAATCTGAAGTTTTTCACTTCACATGAAATCTGTAAGCCTGATCAAACACCTCTATTTTTCTTTAATTTCTCTCTCTTCTCCCATCCCATCTCCCCACTCCCAGAACAAAGGAAATCAAAAAGGATGCCAGGGCCCATGATAAGCTATAGTTCTCAAACAAAAGGATGTCAGGCCCCGTGATAAGCTATAGTTATAAACAAAATAGGCCTGGCCCTTATCCTCAAGAAGCTTATTATAGTCTAGTGGAGGAGGGAGACTGCATGTGGATCATTAACATTAAATGCTTAATTGAATGATGACACATACAAGCGCTGAGAAGGCGAAGCATAGAATATGAGGGGTTGGGGCATGAGAGATGGCTCAGGGAAGAAAGGGGCCTGGCGTAATATATTAGGGAAGCCTTCTCCCAAGGAAAGACATTTAAATTGCAGTTGGTTAAGCAGAGTTGGGGGGAGGACTGTTCCAGGTGCTGGGAACAGCACTTACGAAAGTGCTGAGATTTAGGGATCATGTCCAGCCTCACTGGGATCAAGGGAATGAGGGGGAAAATGTACTGGGCTCAAGCTGGAAAGTTAGGCAGGAGCTAGCCCATTCAGAGGCCAAAGACCACGTGAATGATTTTTGCACTTAATCATATGGGCAGGAGGGAGCAATGAAGAGCTCTATGTAGAGAAGACACATAATCAGACTTGGGTTTTACTGAGATCACACTGACCATTGTGAGGGCAGTATACTGAAGAGACAGCACTGGATACAAAGAACCAGTTAGAATGCCATCGTGATTGTCCAACTGCGAGATAACGCTTTGGCCTAGACTGATGGTTGGAACTGATTGCAGAAGAGTGATTTCACAGATATTTAGCTAATTAGAAAATGGAGTAAAAAACACCTGAGGACTGGGCGCCTGGATGGCTCAGTTGGTTAAGCAACTGCTTTCAGCTCAGGTCATGATCCTGGAGTTCCGGGATCGAGTCCCGCATCGGGCTCCCAGCTCTGCAGGGAGTCTGCTTCTCCCTCTGACCTTCTCTTCTCTCATGCTCTCTCTCACTTTCTCTCTCTCTCTCAAACAAATAAGTAAAATCTTTGAAATAAATAAAAATTTAAAAAAAACACCTGAGGACTGATTGGATGGTAAGGGAGGGGTGCGGGAAGGGGAGGCGCTAATGGTAAGAGGTCCGTTTCTACGCAGTGACTGCAGCCCAGTTCAAACTGGCTTTAGCCTAAAAGGAAATGGATTGATTCAAGTATGGGGAAAGTCCGGGAGTAGATGACATGCTTCAGACATGGCTGGATCCAGAAGTACAGATGACATCTTTAGGAACAGGGCTCTTTCTGATTGGTTTATCTTCTGCCTTGGCTTCACTTTTGTCCTCAGGGTGGCAAGATAGCACCTGGAAGTTCCAGGTCCACATCCTCATAAGGCAGTAACTCCAGCAGAAGAGAACATCTCAGTATTTTCAGGAAATATCATTCCTCCTGAAGCAAACAAACCTAGGGTTGGGGAAGAAATCTGAGGAACCGTTACGAACGCAGTAGGGAATGGATGCTAGGAAAACAATGACGGTACTTATTATAGGTAACAACTAGAACTTTCACAGGCACAACTGAGTGGATAGTGGGGTCATGTGCTAGAGGAAGAATCAAGGGTTGAGAGGAAAGATCGCAAGTTCAAGTTTGCACATGTTCTTTTCCAGGCCTATTAAACTTATACATACAGACATCAAGTAGGCAGATGGATACATGTGTCCGAAGCTCAGTAGAAAGTTCTTGGCAACAGTATAGTTTTGGGAGTTATCAGTACACAGGGTATGGATAAGATCATCTAAGAAGTGTGTCAAATAAGAAAAAAGTTAAAAGATGAGTAGAAGAAAAAAGCTGCAGAACAGAATGCAAAAGGTGTGGTCAGCTAGTTAAAAGGAAACCTAGTGGGAATGGTGCTGTACAAGTCCAAGATGTTTCCTGAAGGTGAGTATGGAATGTCTATGTGTTATACTTTTGAGAGATCAGATAAAAGGTGCAAGTGTCCACTGAACCGAACAACCTGGAGATCATTGGTGAGCTTAGTCAGTGGGGAAGAAACCCAGATATGATAAGAGGTTGAAGAGTGAAAAATAATTTAAAAAGATGGCAAAGAGGACAAGTCTGCTATGAATGGGTGGATGCTGACAAAATAATAGCTAGATTGTGAGATGAGGGTCTAAGGAAGGTTCTGTGTTTCATCTTTTTTTTTTTTTTTTTTTTGGTGACAGACTTGAACTTTTTAGGGAGGAACGCTGGAAATACACATGCTAAAAGATAGAAGAAAATGGGATCCAGAGCGGATGGAAAGACCTTAGAATAGAGAAGGACCACTTCCTTCACTAAAAATGGAAGGGAAAATGATGAATACTGACTCAGGAATGTGTATAGATCTCATGGCCAGATGATGACGTCATTTCCACATGATGGCTTCTGTTACCTGAAGTAGGAAGTCACCTCCTTCTAATGAGGAAGGGATCTGAGGTTTGGAGAGAGGAGGCCTGAAACGGTACAGAAAAACAAACTAGAGATGGAGCAAGATCTCAGAGCAGTGCCTCTGGCCCAGCAAAAGCTGACTTTGGCATTAATCTGACCAACTGGTGATTTCCTACAGCAGCTCCCATCAGTGTGAGTGCCAAACCCGAAGAGATGGACAGCTGACTGGCAAACGTGATGGAAGAATACAGTAAGAAGGAGTTGATGGCTGAGCAAAACCCTACCCTAACACTCTCCATAGGATTCCAAAATTCAGCTGCATGCAATGGAGAGCCTTGCTACGCCTAGATTAGTGAAACGACAATGGGGGATGGATGCCTGATGTCTACTGAATTGCATCTACAGGATGTGTTCTCAAAGGCTTTTAGTGAGTGTACAAGACCATGATTGAAAGGTTGAACCATGGAATCCATTTGGGTAGAGAGGGAGGTGAGGCGAGGAGGGCAGCAAAAACAGGAGTATAATAGGAAGACCCCAAAGTGGAAGAACAGGTGTGGAAAACAGAGATGGCTGGCCATCCGCAACACAGAGTTAGCCTTAGAAAAGACAGCA
Organism: Potos flavus; assembly: GCA_028534135.1. Taxonomy (NCBI): domain Eukaryota; kingdom Metazoa; phylum Chordata; class Mammalia; order Carnivora; family Procyonidae; genus Potos; species Potos flavus. The sequence goes on from CM052895.1 coordinate 41,849,135, forward strand.
AGCCTTGCACCCAGGCAATGGGAGGAGTCCCATTGACCCTTGTTAATCCATGTGGTCTTGTCTCTGCTTCAGATTCCTGATTTAAAAATTGGGAAAAAATGGTATCTTTTCTGCTCACCTCACTGAGCTATTGCCAGCGATCATGTAAAGTGCTCTAAAAGTGTGGGCTGTACTAGAAAACAAACTCATATGTCTCTTTTTTCCATTGTGGTGGAGAGGGGGTGGGTGGAAAGAGAGGTGGTTACCCAAGAACTCACCACTGAGTAGCAGTGGCCTCTCGTGTGCACCGGGCTGGGGTTTGGGGAGGAAAAACAAACTGTTCATACTCTGCCTCCAGCTGTTGCTACTTATAACAAGCTGCTCTTTAGCATCACTGTGGTTCTATTTTAATTTTTCAATTGTTTGTTTTTATTCCATAACAATCTAACCTTCCTGGATCATTCAGACACACTAAGACATTAGAACAGGGCATGCAGCCGGAGTACTCATGCTTCAGAGCATTAGTGTAGAGGTGACCCTTTCTCTCCTCAACGCAGCTGCTGTTGTTTTAACCCTTCATCCCTCTTCTCTTTGTTTTCTTTTTCCTATGAATCCTCTACTCTCGGAAAAACAAAACAAAACCCTTTTCTTCCTGTGATTGTCTCTAATGCAGTAAATGGCAACACTACTCACCCAGTTGTTCAAGCCAAAAACGGGATTTGTTCTTGATTCTTGCCCTTCCCTGATATCCAAACCCCTGGCAGGTCTGGTTGACATGACTTCCAAGAACAATCCATTTTTCACAGTCTTGACCACAATCACCAAAGCCCAGCAACCATCAACTCTCAGAGGGGCAGCTGCAATAATGCTTACTTGGTATCCCTGTTTCCCTGTTCGCCTGCCTATCATCTATTCTCCCATAATCCATTCTCTAGAGTTCTCTTTTCTAAAGCATATGTCATGTGTCACCTGGAATAAGATCTGTCCCCCATGCCCACTTCACTCAAGGTACCCTAGCCTTCCTCTAAGTCCTAGAACTTGCCCAGCTTGTTTTGGCCTTGAGTCCTTACCCACAGCTGTGCTCTTGCCTCTGAAGGTTGTTCTTTCTGATCCTCATGTGGCCAGTTCTTTCTTGTTATTCAAATCTCAGATTGCCACCTCCTCAGAGAGTTCTTCCCTGACCACAGAGCCAAAAGTGGGATGAATGATCTCATTTGTCTCACAGAAACATGTACATCCTTTACCCTGTTCTTTCTTGTCTACACTTCCCTTCTTTTCCACCCTTAGGAAGTTCTCTTTAATCCATTTTTTAAGTTAGCTTTGGGTTCTATTAAACATCACTCAGAATTCGCCAAGCACCACTTGTGTGGCTACATTAGTGGTACAAACATTGCCTTGGGGGGTCTAACATATTCCTCCCTTCCCCTTTCCTTCTCTTCATTCCTCCTCTCTTCTTTCCCTCCCTTTCCCCTTCCTTCCTCCTCTTCCTCCATTCCATCACATAGCTACCATGATATAGCAGAGTCACATTTCTAAACATAAAGGCAGCTATGGTATAAAGAAAGGAGTACTTGATCTGAAGTCCAAACACTTGGGAGAAACTCTACTTTACTTCTATTTCTCAGCCTCACTTTTCTTATATTTGAAGTGGCAATAAAAATTACCATTTCGTAAATTGTTTTTGAGTGAGATGGTAAGTGTATCAGTTATCTACTGCCACAATAATGCCAACTAACAAACCACCTCAAAGCCCATTGACTTAAAACAGCCATTTACTATTCTCATTCTTCTTTGGGTCAGCTGGCCAGCTTTGCCGATCTGGCCAAGGCTCATGCATGTATTTGCAATCAGCTGTCCATTCAGCTGGGGTAACTCATCTCAATTTCCTATGGTCTCTTATCTTCTAGGCTAGCCTAGGCTTGTATTTCTGGTGGTGGCAGGGCTCCAAGAGAGAAATCGGAAACCACATTTCAAGTATCTGCTTGCATAAAGTGTGCTGGTATCCCATTGTCTAAAGAAGTCACATGGCCAAGACCACTGCCAAAAAGCATGAATATAATAGAAGTATGAAAAACCATTGCTAATAATGCAATCAATTCACCACAATGAGAATGAGTCATGATAACATGTAGTCTCCTCCTCTGGGAAGTCTTTCCTGATTTCCCTCAGCACTCTTTAATAGGCTTCCATCATAAATATTATTGATGAATATTTACTGAATCCCTAAACTTCTCTAGATGCTAGGTGCTGGAGTGCTGCATACACAAAGAAAATTGTGACCAAGTCCACTGCACTGCAGTGGGAGAGGACAGAGTGAATAAGTAAATGCATGAAAATATACATAATTCCATATACTGATATGTGCTTTTTTTTAAAGATTTTATTTATTTATTTGACACAGAGAGATTGCAAGAAAGGGAGTACAAGCAGGGGGAGTGGGAGAGGGAGAAGCAGGCTTCCTGCTGAGCAGGGAGCCTGATGTGAGTTCGATCCCTGGACCCTGGGACCATGACCTGAGCTGAAGGCAGACACCTAACGACTAAGCCACCCAGCCGCCCCCTGATATGTGCTTTAAGAATACAGCTTTGTAGCTATTTAAAGCATGTCGGTCTCTTCCTCAATGCTGGGATCTCCCTAGGGCAGGGACCAAGTAACTTCATGACATCTCCACTCCTCAGCACAGTTGTCTGGCCCATAGGTGCTCAATAAATAAGAAACTGCAAGTAGGTAAAAGAGACCTACTGAAGACATGGTAATGAAGGGTGTGAAGCCAAGAACTTTGCCATGGCAGTAGCTATTCATTCTTGGGCTCTAGTTCCTGTCAACGCTTATATATTCCCATGGGAAGACACAGGGACTACCTTTTCTCCCTGACGGTCCTGACACAGACATCTATCACCCAGTAGTGACTCTGACCAACAGCTCTGGAAGCATTTGTCCAGTTCTGCTTCTCTCCTAATCCAAAGAAGCATTTGTTTTCCACATCTCAGCACTTGCCTATCTCAACAGAGTCAACGGTGGTGGCAAAGTCAGAGAGGACAAGGAATATGTGGGCCTAGGTGCTTGCTGCTTCCACTGGAGATTGGGAAAATGGAAATTAATGATTTTGAGCAGAAAGGTTACACATTACTTCACCTCTCTCAATGTGAATCAGAAGTAGACTTGGACTACAATTTACACATTTTGCCAATAATCATTAGAGTTCCTTCTTTCTCTGGCTTGGTTCTAGACCCTCTATTTCAATGTTATTCAAAGCCTCTTTCCAAAGACTCATATGCCTACTTGAAGACACTGGTTGGTTTAAAAAGCACTGATTTGGCTACTTGTCAGGCTTTGAAATGCTCAGCTACTGAGCCTCCTTCCTACATTAGGGATATCCCTACAGCATGAGTCTTGGTAGAAAGCAGAACCTGCCTCCCAACTAGAAAGGGCCATATTCTAGCTTTCCTTCTGCTCAATGGCAGGGGTCGGATGTGCATATGACTAAGCCCAGCCAGTAAGATGCTCCTGCCTGGGGCAGTGGCGCATTCTTCCCTTATTTACCAACATAGTAGAGGTAACAGTAGGAAACAGTGTCCTTCAACTAGTATCCAGTGGAGCTATCTGTTATGGGCTGAATTGGGCTCCTCCAAATTCTTATGTTGAATACTTAACCCCAAGTATCTCAGAACATGACCTTGTTTGGATATAGGGTCTTTACAGAGGTAATCAAGTTATAGTGAGGTCATTAGGGTGGGCACTAATCAAATACGACTGGTGTCCTTATAAAATGGGAAATTTAGACACAGAGAACATGCATCGAAGGTAAGACAATATGAAGATACATACAGGGGGACTGCCATGTGAATATGAAGATGGTCATCTGTAAGCCAAAGAGAGAGGCCTACCGCAGACCCTTCCCTCACGGCCCATGGAAAGAACCCTCACCTCAATGGCCTTCTACCCTCCAGAACTGTGAGACAATAAAATTCTGCTGTTTAAGCCTCCTGGTGTATGGTACTTGGTTATGCCAGCATTAACAAACGAATACACCATTCTCACCAGAAAATTCCTGTGACATGGTTTTGGCTGTTGCCCTAGCCTCCTTGGATTTCTGGTTCTCTGTCTTCAAGGCTTTTCTGAACCAATTAAGTATCTCTTCAAGAAATTATTTTTTTGAGTAAGTTAGCCAAAGCTTATTGTTTCCAACTAAGAGACCCAACTAATACAAATATCATGTTCTGAACAGTTTTCCCTCGATAGGTAAATCTGGGTTCTTTTACCCACCTCGCTCACTGAAACAGATTCTACTTCTGATCTCCATGGTCCAACCAAAGTTTTATAAGATTGGCATATCTGCTCTTCCTCTGTGGTTGGTGGGCTTCTAACCAATCTAGTCCTACTTCTCCCTTCCTTCACATAACATAAATGCAGTTTTCTCATATGTCTCTCCTCAAAGTCAGCTAATCTGTTGAACTTTTTCACTGAAAACAACTACGATCAGATAGTTGAAGTTATATTACAGAGGGAGATGTGCCACCTGACACATGGTATACTCTGCTAATATCAACAGGTTATCCTCCAGCCCCAGCACTTCACAGGTGTTGGCATTAAATGCGACATTCCAATTTTATTCCTGCTCTAGCGTGTGTTGTAAGTAAGCTACTCTATTGTCCTTACTTTGGGTTGAGTCACATTAACATCGTCACTTGAACTTTTGGCTTCCTAATACGTTTTGATACAATATCCAGGTTAAATCCACAGCAACAGTGTTCCATTCCTTATAAATATATGACACTGAGGCTGTGTAACCAGTGGTTGGGTGAAGCTATCTTATCTGAACATAGGTTTGCATAGGCTCGAAAGGCTGGTGAGTTAAAAAATTCATTTTGTTGGTTGTGCTGATATTTCACACTTCAGGGGCCAAGGGGGAAAAATATATCAGAGGAGTGGAAATTACTAAGTCTGAGCCCTCTACTTCAAGTTCAACACAGAGAAGAGGGAAGGGGGAAAAGGCCGACAGAGTATGATGCCAGCTAGTTTTTGCCCCTATTTCTACTTTCCACAAAAGAATAGGGAATTCACCTTTGTTAGGGAAGAAACGTGCTAGACACAATGCTGATTGCTTCACAAATATTCCATTTAGTTCTCACAAAAGCCCTCCAAAATCACAACTACCATTGCCATTCCCATTTTATAGATGAGCAAATATGTTTTCACAGTTAGTTGGCCAAGCCATGTTCTTTCTACTACACAGAACATGTTGTCAGCATCGAGAAACCCAAGAAGGAAGAGAGTTCCATTTCCTCACACAGAGTAGGTATAATTAATAGGACAGGAAAGTCAAGTTGCTCCTCAGAGAAGTCAACAAAGCTGGAATGCATTATCACCTCTCATTACTCTCTTCTATCAACTCATCTCTGACAACCCAGTAGAACAGCCGTCTTCTGGGGGCTATGCCTGTTCAACATCTAGGATCTGATTTGTTCCGTCCATTTTGAGTACTCAGGCATTTTGTTTCTTTTCTACTCTCCTTCTCTCTGGCTGCCTCTTTTACAGTTTATAGCTTGAGTATTTGGTGTATATTTTATAGCCATTGATGGCTGCTGTGGCCCCTTCTTCTCTCTGGAGAAAAAGACAGTATAGATGGTATAGAAGGAAAAAAGTTCTTTTCTTCCTTTCTCCTTTTGTTCCCTCCCATGAATAATAATCTGAGTGAGTGATCTTGAGCAAACCACTTGGCCTCTTGAAACGTAACCATTTCATTTATAGAGATGATGGTACCTTGTGTATCTGATGGCAGGGGCATGACCCAAAGCATTTCCTGAAGCTCTACTCCCTCCACAAGAAGCATTACTCAAAACAAACACACTCTCTTTCATATGATATGAATAATTAAGTGTTATTCCAATGACATGCCTTAAAGAGAGATGTCTTCTAGTGGGTATTCTTCTGAATGGCAGTTATGACTGGTAAACACACCAATCTTGGGGCGGTGGGGATCAGACATCCCTGACTACAGGCCCATTCTGCATGTGTCACTGGTTACAGCCTCCCCCCCGCCAATGCTGTACTAAAATTTAGTTTCTGAAATATTTTTATTTTCCAAATTACACAGGGAAAATGTTTTGCTTCTAGCACCACTAACACCAGGGCACGAAGCACACTTGGACCCAGAAGGGAAGGGCAGAGTAATTTGGGAAGGGAAGTTTGACCTGCTCTCATTCATTTTTTAATCAAACACCTCCACATTGGACATTCCAAAAATATCATGGGAAATTCTTTAGGAAATTTTCATGGTTGAGATATTTGAACTTCCTGTTGAATACAGAAAGCAAGAAGTTGTGCTTGGCCTCTCTCTTGCCAGAGCACAGTAATGGCCTTTCCACTGGGGGCACTTAATTTGGAGCATGAATTTGAGGCTGTGAACCCAAGAGGGTCTCTGGTGGGGGTGAGATGGAGCTGCATCTTTGTGAATGCTGTAAGTTACCCTAGTGTGTACTTCCTTTCTTTGCATGGAAAAAAGGTGGAGCCAAATGATAAATGAAGACTTTATGTAGCAAGGGAAATAACCTACTGTTATGATTGGAACTCTCTATGAGACTTTTTTTTTTTTTTTTTTTTTTTGGAAATTAGAGAGACTCTAGGGCTTACATGGAGATACTAACCAGAATTTTTAAGGCTATGATGGTGCCAGGTTTCCTAGTGAGAAGCTGTTATTCTCTTTTTAAAGGAAGATTGTGGTGGTAGTAGTAGTGGTATTTCCAATAACCACAACAATAATAGTAATACTTAATATGATTAGGTATTTATGAAGTTTCAGGAATCTTTAAATGCTTTATGTGTATTGACTTGTATATTCCCAAAATAACCATAGGAGTTAAATGCAATTATTATCCACACTTAACAAATGAGAAAATTAACTAACAGAGACTTTCCGCATGGTCACTCCACAACTGGAGTCAGGATTTGAACCCAAGATGTCTGGTTCTAAAACCCACACATTTTAACCACTACACACACAAAAAAACAAAAAAAACAAAAACAACAACAACAACAAAAGAAAACAAAGAGTGGTTTCCACCTCCCCTGGGATCTCCCCAGGGCCCTCTGTGACCTGTGATTTTCAACGGCTCCTCTGTGGGTAATTTCTGCTCACTGAAGTTGTCCCTAGTGATACCTCTCCTTGGACACAGTTCCATCCCAGGGACTCTCAGCACATGCTCCATTGGGGAAGTTTCTGTAACTGGAAGTGGCTTCCATCACCATCTCTTATCATGGCTGCCACCAATGAATGGTGGTTTCAGGCATCCGTTCCTGCCAACACATTTTTTAGAATCCTCATGGTATCTGCTACTCCTATGGCAACACCCAAGTATCTCCTTTATTAGCACAACCTCTAAATTTTAGTTTACTGAATTTATAATGTCACACAGCTCTTTCAAGGAACTTATTTGAGTAGTATAGTATCGTAAAGATGGCATCAAGAAGCAAGTCTACTCAACCCCTCATCTGCCTTTTGTTCTTTGAGGTATAGCACAGATCCACTTGGCTTATAGGACCCAATAATTATGCTTGTATATACCTGTGTATATACTACTTTTGAATTTACAATGTTCTTTTAAAATTCATCATCTCGTCTAATCTTCACCCTAACCCTGAGAGACTATGATGTGTTCCATTTTATAGATGAGAAAATTGAAGCTCAGAAAGCTTAAATGTCTATCTTAATATTTTATACTAAAGTCAGAGCCAGGAGTAAATCTAATCTTAGAGTGCTAATTTCACCATACCGCTACAAAGGGTATTATCAGTCTTTTAACTCTTTGACTTTATGGGCAAAATAGTATCTTGTTGTTTTAATTTATACTACTTTGAGTATACCCGAGACTCTTTTGTAGTTCTTTCTTTCCTACTGCCCATGCCAATTTCTGTTTTTGAGTGTTTATCTTTCCTGAATTGACTAATAGAAATCTTGCTGTAAGGGAGATGTTGAATCTTTATCCATCACATATTTTGCAAATATGCCTTCCAGTTTGTCCTCTGCCTTTAATGTTTATTTTTTACCATATACAGAAATATAAAATCTTTATGTTGTCAAACTTATCTGCTTATTTCTTCATAGCTTCTGCCTTGGAAAAGGCTTCTTGACTAAAATCATGCATTTTTTTTTTCTACCTAGTTTTACTACCTAGGTAGTTTTACTTTTATATTTAAGTTTTTAGTTCACTTGGAATGTATTTAAGTGTATAATGTGAGCTAAGGTTTCAACCTGGAGTTTCTCAACTGAACAAAGTTATCCCAGCATAATTTATTAAATAATGTTTTACACTCACTGATTTGATCTTCATCATATTTTTAAAAAAAAATTGTATTTGGGTCTGAACTGGGGCTTTTTATTGACTTCCTGTGATATGTTAATCTTGATTCCAGTCCACCCTCTCTACCCCTTGGCCCCACCCACTCCCCCAGGAGCACAGATGGTAGAGTGTGCACTCCTATCTCAGCAGCTCTCCCCTGGGCACAAAGTGTCTTGGCATCAGCACCTTAGGCTTAGGCCTTGTCAAGTGTGTGTGTGTGCGTGTGCGTGTGTGTGTGTGTGTGTGTGTGTGTATATCTTGTGGTTCTCAAAATCAGACAGCCATTTTCTACCTGTGACTTTGTTACCGTATACAGAATCTAGAATCTGAAGCTATTCCCTTAGTGACTGTTCCCATTCAGAGAACTCTTCCTTATTCAAGAAAAGTTTTGCTCCATTTAATGTGGGCTTTTGTGGAGATGATTTTGCAGCCCTCATTTTCTCTTAAGGTATGCAGGTTATCAGGAAATGTGGGAAAACAGGAGAATTCAAGACCCAAGCAATGCATGTTTAGAAACTTAACATTAATCTGGGGAGTTAGAGACCGAATTTATGTTTTGTTTTTTTTTTCTTAAATCCCTATGAAATACTCATTTCTGTACAATTCATAGTCTGGATCAGGTCACTTAGCCATACAAAAAGAAATAAAAAATTTCTTTTATCATAAAATGTTACATCTGAAATGGACCCTGGACATCTAGTTCAACCTCCTTGTTTTTACACATGTGGAAACAGGCCCAGAGAGCTTCTATAATCTATTCAATAGATTGGAGCCAGGATTAAAAAGAGGGTATCTCAATGGACTACAATCTGCCCCTACCCCTCTGGCTCAATATATGGAAGTTAATTAAATCAAGCAATTCTGTCTACCACAATTGTATTAAAATTCATTATTTTTTTTCCCAAATACTTTTATTTTTTCAGTGTTACAAGATTCACCGTTTATGTACCACACCCAGTGCTCCATGCAATACGTGCCCTCCTCAATACCCACCGCCAGGCTCGCCCATCCCCCCACCCCCTCCCTTCCAAAACCCTCAGTCCCTTGTTCTGAGTTCACAGTCTCTCATGGTTCTTCACCCCTCCGATTTCCTCCAATTCATCCCTCCCTTCCCTCTCAAAAATTCATTATTTTTTAAAAGATTTTATTTATTTATTTGAGAGAGCAATCATAAGCCAGGGGGAGGGGCAGAGGCAAAGGGAGAACTGGACTCAATCCCAGGACCCTGGGACCATGACCTGAGCTGAAGGCAGACACTGAACCAATTGAGCCACCCAAGCGCCCAAAATTCAAAACTCAAGTGAGGACATAGGCTGAAATTGGAACAGTACTTATAATTCATCAATTTAAATATACACTTGTAAATAGCTATGAACAAACCCTCCTCGACTCATTCCTTTTCTGTCTTTCTCTTTCATCTTTCCCCCTTCTCTCTTCTTTCTTTCTTCCTCCCTGTCTTCCCCCTTGCTCTGGAACCTCTCCTGCCTGCCAGAAATAAACCTCGCCTCGCAGGCATCTTCTTGGAGCCCCCACAGTACATTTGGCTGGAATGGATGTGCCTCTCCTGTGTGGGAGGCAACCATTCTGCAGCCTCTTCTAGCAAGCTGGGGTTCTGGGTCCCACAGTTTACGCGGGAACAAGGCAAAGTGAAATGGGTTACAGCAAAATAGGATATGGATATGCTTGTAGACACAGAGCTCTACCCATGTTACTCAGGCCTTCAAATAAGCTGAATTCCAAGTCCTCTCCTGCACAACCTCAGCAATTCCACCTATCTCCCACTGGATCTGGTTCTTAGCCGCCAAGACCTTGGCTGCCCAGGGCACTGCTGTCCTACCAGGGACCTCTTCCTTCCCTGGCCTCAGGCAGCAGAGGACCCAGATGCAACTCTGCATAGTTGCATTCCCTCTTCTGTGAGAACAGCCCCACTCCACCAGGGCCCACATGTGAGGGCTCCCTTCCCAGAAGCTGGGCCCCAGGTGGAGCTCAACGGTCATTTTTCACGTAAAGACTGCTCTCAAGTCAAATCCAGAGAAAAAAGAGGATGTGTCTCTCTTTCGCTCTGCTCAGTAACTTTTCTGTCCTTTTGAGTTTTCTTTTATTTTTTCTTTTTAAGATTTATTTGAGAGAGAGAGAGGGAGAGAGAGAGCATGAGCAGAGGGAGAGGGAGAAGCAGACTCCCCACTGAGCAAGGAGCCAGATGTGGGGCTCGATCTCAAAACCCTGGGGATCATGACCTAAGCTGAAGGCAGAAGCTTAATCGACTGAGCCACCCAGGTGTCCCTCTTTTTGGGTTTTTATCCACATCACATAGAATGCCACTTTAAAATGCACTTCTAGGCTGCACTGAGATGGACTTGCTTGGAGACCGAACAACCCCCTTCTTTCCAAGGCCCCAGGCTTGTTGCGTGTCACCCAAAATGCTCATTATTTCTTTCATCAAATATTGATTGGTTGCGTGTTAGGTGCCAGCCACCATGAAAGGCTTTGTGTGTACAAAGGCAAATAAGATGCAGTCTCTGCTCCTAAGACCACCCCCTCATTCAGGAGGGGACACAGAAAAGGACGTGAACAAATGTAACAGAAGCACTGGCACTCAGGCCACAGCAGGACATCCGAGGGTGCGCACACATTTGCCTTCGTTGGCCAACTTCCCACACAAAAACATAAAAAATTATATTTTAAATGAATACCCACTAAAAATCAACGTATACTTAATATTAACAATTACACATGAAAATATTACTTCTACTTTTAAAAGAATTTAGAACATTTTCATGAGCTCCTGAAAGTATCACGGGCCCTTGCCTCTCCGTCCCCTCCACCCACAGGGAGACGCTGGCCCAGAATGCCAGTTGTATTTTCTTCCCTGTTTTGGGATAACTCAGCACCACCTCTTTATTCCTTCCAGCTCTTTCTGATGATAAGAATCCCCCTGTGATGGTAATTCTACGTTTGATTTCCATCCATTGAAACCATATACACTGACAAAGAATTGCACTGAAATCACCTTTAAATGCATGTATTTTTAATTTATCATGAGAGCAGCCACAAATATGTCTGCCTAATGATCATAGCTAAAACGTCTTGTCTCTTAACTGCATGAGCAACACGAGCTCACATATATTAACTCATGTAAGATGACCACCCAAAGGGGTGGTAGTTTTGCCAATGCCCTCACTGGACAGATGAAGAGCTAGAAGCACTCAGAGGTTAAATACCTTACTTTGGGGCCATACAACTAGTAAAAGGCACAGCCAGGGTTTGGATCTGTCAGGCTCCAGAGCCTTAACCACTCTGCTAGATGATCCCAGACACACGCGCATGACCCCTATCACACAGGCTCTTTCTCCACAATTGTGAATTTTCTATCCTCTACAAAGCCCGCCAGGAGCCCAAAGCCTACAGGCTGGGAACCTGTACTTAGGGTAAAATTTCTAACTTTTTATAGCATTCAGCTGCCACTGGGACTCATTTAATACATGAAACGTTCCTATTTCAGGGGCTGTCTTTTGGGAACACAGAAGCCATGCTTTCCCCATGTGCTCTCAAGCTCCTTCTTGTAGCTGAACATAAGCCGACGGAATGAGAAGCCATGACACTCCCAGCCCGTCCTCCCTATTCCCTAAAATGACTGAAGAGATTTGAGCACCCCACCCCCTTGACCCCTGCCTTGTTCATTGGCTCTCAGACTGGAATTATAGCCAGCACCATCTTGAGTTGTGCCTTTTACCAACAATGTGACTCACAGAGAAAGGATTTCGGTAAAAAAAGATGATGTTAGCTCCCAGGCCCCAGTGCCAGAACAATCCTTGTTTGCCAAGCAGGAATTTATGTAATCACAAGACTCAAGACACTTTTAATTTCCAAAGTGGTATTACAACCAGCACAATCATCCCACCTAGGTAAGTGCCAAAATACTCTTCCCTGAGCCTTCCTAAGGGCTTTGAGGTGATAGAAAATATCCTCTTGAAATGATACAGTTAATTCCAGAATGGAAGCTGCGCCACGGGAGAAAGAACAACAGGAAGGAAGCATTTCAACTGAGATGTACATCACGGCAGAAGGGATGAGACGACTGACCCATATACACAGGTTCTGGTCCAGAAATTGTATCTGCCTGATGATAACTTTAGTATACAACCAAAAGCAAGGATAGAAAATTATTACTTTTTTTGTACAGAGGGGCAGAGCCAGAGAGCTTGTATCTATTTTTCATTCATACAGCTTGAAGCCCACAACAGCTATGACTGGATAATATCATATACACTACAAATACATGAAAACTGACTCAGGAGAGTCTGCGATACCGCCACAGTTGGGTGACCAGGAACGAGTGCACAGATGAAAGATCACGTGACCATTTAATACAACATCGCCTCCTTTCTTTAAAAGGACCAAACTATTACCTGTTTTTAAAATTAAGTTCCAATTCCATGGCCATCTACCGTAAATCACTGCCTCTGTATAAAGAAGTGCCTGACCAGTTAGTCAGAGTTCCTGGAATGAGATTCCAGGCAGAGGCAAATGCTGCGGTCAGGGCATGTAGATAGGTGACAGATGGTGGATTGTAGCCTTTCAACACATAACCGTAACCTGATGCACTGTCTGAGTTTATTTTCAATCCCATACACAAGGGCTTATTGTTTATAATAAGCTCTCCTCCAAACCCACTTCCAGGAAAAGATTCTGTGTGTGTGTCACCCAGCATCACTTCCCGGGCTGCACAATGACCATGAGGACTCCAGGACCCAAGGCCAAGTGTCAAGTGACAATAATTGGGTTGGGGGTTGGGGGGGAGCTTGAAATTTCCAGTCCTTACTACTATTTATATAAGTGTCCTGTCTCGTCTGGTCTCAGATGCATCTTAGATGCATTACTTAGAAACTGCAGCCTTCCTTCTATTCTCTCACCTGGAATGAAAACCAATGTACATTTCACCAAGCCATCCCTACTTGTTAGAAAAGGAGGGCAGAAAAGAAAATATAGTCTCACAGGTTGGGTTTCTATCTCAAGGTGGGAAAACTCAATCATTTGCACTCAGAAGTAAACCAGCTACACTCACCCCCAGCCTAAATGTGTAAACATTAAATGGGCAATTCTAATTTTCTTCTTGGTACTGTGTTCATGTTCTGAGTCAACTCTTGCCTTCTCTCTCTTTACTTTGAAGCTAATGAATGCAGGTCCCTGATTCCATCTGAGATCATGTAATTCCACTAGGCTCTTCAGAAGGCCTGGGGTCCACAAAGGGACATGAATTTGAACGAGCACAAATTCTAGCTATATGACTCCAACTAAAATGTGAGGCAGAGAACAGCTCTGAGATTCATGAACATCAATTTACTTGGGGGAGAAGCTGGATAAAACTTTGAGTTTGGTCTCAAAATAGCCTGGACAATTTTAGTTTTCTGACAGCATTTGGTGGCAAGCCTGTTAAAGAACACCATCTTGAAATTTCCCGTTTGTGTGCTGTAGATAGCATATCATCTGGACACACCCAGAGCGTCAGAAGCATTAATCACCAAGGCACACCTGGCATGGAGCAGAGATGTGAGGCAAGGAGGAGACAGAGTCTTAGAGGGACCCCAGACCTTGTGCTTTCTACATTTCTGCCTATTTGATTGGTTAACGGCTTTCGTTATTGCTCACCCAGAGAGGACCTAGGGTACAGTGGTTAAGAGAATATATGCTACTACAGTCAGGAGGACATGATTCTGAATCCCAGCTCTGCCATGCACTGGCTCTGTGACAATGGAAGGTTCCTTAACTTCTCTGAGCCTTAGCTTTGTAGGGAGACAAGTACGCCAGGACTAGCACAGGACCTACACATATGGGAGCTCAGGGCTCTTCCTCTCTTACCTTTCCCTTTCCACTGAGTATTATGTGTATATAGAAAGTACTCAATCACTTCTCACAAATCATTACTATTCACACAAACTATTACTGGTGGCCCAACGATGTCGAACTTAAAATTATTATCTTCATTATTATTCAGGAAAAGGCCATTTAGGAGTTTCTGTTTCTGATTCTAGTTATCAAATCACTTTGATGTAGACACTTTTGTTCTGGACTGAGCCATGTGAGAGGCTCAGATGTAAGGCTAGCGCTCACTCACTGTTCTCACAGAGGGCTTGTATTCTCTGACTTGACAAAGTCTTGATGCCTGGCTGCTCTTGGCAATGGCATTAGTCAGTGTCACTCCTTCAGGTACCAGTCCCATGTTTATAATGTGATTCTTTGAGAGCCAAAGAGAAACAGGAATCAGAGTCCTTACTTTAGATATGCCAAGTGATTAGAACATCTCTGAAACACTGACATCTCTTTAATTAACAAATTTAGGAGGAAAAGTCACTGGGGTGGGGCCCAGGGGGCACTTGACCATCAAGCACATTTGAGTGCCCTAAGCTTAAGAGCAGGGTCAAGATTATCCAAGAGGAGAGCTGGTCTGGCACTGATACTGTCCCTTCCAGATTGAGTCATCATCATACCATGACCATGCCCAGTGGCAAATGGCTGAGTATGTGAGAAAAGAAAACTGATCACAAAGACTCATCTTGCTGGAACCCAACTTGCTGTGGCCTGGAGCCCCATGCCTGAGTGGAACATAGCATTCCAGGGAGAAGCACTCTGTCCTGCCAACCTCCTCTGGTCCCTAGACGGTTGAAGGCAGCAGCCCTTCTGCCTGCCCTAGACTGATGGACCGATGTTTTCAGTAGCAACACAGCAAGAGCTAGCATCTTCTTCCATGAGTAACTGCGCTGGCCTGTGCGGACTTGGGTTCTTAGACTTCTCATGGGCAATAGCCAGAAAAGTAAGTAGAGACTTCTCTTCTTAGTGGAAACGGAATTGGAATTATTATAAACTGAACATTCAAAGAAAGGTGAGGTTATTTCATATTCCAAACCGATGAAGCAGGATATATTAGTTATGCCTAGGTACATCTGAGTTGACAGCCTACGTAACATCTGTTCTAAGTCCTTCGGCAAATCCTTAAACTAAAGAATGTGTGAAAATTGAAAACAGCCAGGAGCTACCTCACATCTTAGGAACAGTTGTATCTCTTTACCTTAGTGCCTTCTAGGCCAGATTTCCAAATGAGGAATGTGCTAAAATGGAGGTGAACTTACCTTTTGGACTGGACAATCCATTCCCCTTTGGTAGCTAATTTCCAATCCCTTCCTCTCTGCAGTATGACCTTTGGCCAATTTAAATTAATTTTGAAAACTTGTATTCAGTTTGAGGTTCCTGGCCTTCAGAGGCAGAAATGAAGTTGTATCAGAATGATCTTGTCTTGAGCCTGCGTGGGGCTCGATCCCAGGACCCTGAGATCATTACCTGAGCCCAAGGCAGATGCTTAACTGACTAAGCCACCCAGATGCACCTTGTCTTAGCATTCTTAAAGAAAAAATCCAAACTAGCTCATTAGAAATCAATATGGGAAATATTCTTGTAATGGTACCATGAACACATCAAGAACCAGGACCTTTATCCCAGCTTTGTTTAAAATAGGCTCAAAGATACCGTTTAAATTGATTGGTTGTAATGCAAATCATTGGGTTTTGTATAACTATAAATAAAAGGCTCAGGCAAGGAAAAACCTTTCCTGGTATACAGAAATGTGACAGGAGAATAAGAAATTTTATAATCTGACCAATAAAGCATTTTTTACCTGAAAAAGCCATGCTCAGCATCAATACTGAACTTCATGACACTGTCCGTGGGTGGAGAAGGTGCAAAACATTGCTCACCATCATCGGCTGTGGGAGTGAAACAAAAGGGAAGTTGCAGAACCTGAATTTAAATTTCTATCTCTCAATCTATCCTTCCCACCAGCATCCCCAAGTGACCCTTGTTGGATGGGATGGATGGATGGAGTTTAGGGGAGGGTGTGCATTTTGTGACTTGGTTGGCTGGTTCCTAGAATCTGGCCTGGGACTGGACTTGATTGAAGGGACACTTTTCCTCTGTGGGCCTGAGGAGCTATATAGCATGATTAAGCTCTCTAGTCCGTCAGACATTGGTAAGAAAGACCTGGTATGATCACAATGCCATCAAGACATTGGACACTCACCCATTTGCCTCTTACAAAGTTTGGTGTATATGAAATTTAAGAAATAAAACAAGCAAGCAAAGGAGAAAAAAGAGAGAGAGAGAGACAAACCAAGAAAAAGACTCTTAACTATAGAGAACAAACTGAAGGTTAACAGAGAGGAAGGTTGGTGGGGGAGATGGATGAAATAGGTGATAGGGATTAAAGAGTGTGCTTGTTGTGATGAGCACCAGATGATGAATGGAAATCTTGAATCACAGTATACACCTGAAACTAATATGACTATGTTAACTAAATGGAATTTAAATAAAATGTTTTTTAAAAAAAATGTCTTGAGTATCATGCTTACTGGGTACCCATCACTAAGTTTTTTAGGGATTTAGGTTAGACATATACATGTTATCAATCATCCAAACCAAACCCTTTATTTTACTGACAAGCAAACCAGGCCAAAGTCACATAGATAATGAATGGCAGGTCCATGAACAAGATCCTGATTTCATGATTCCTCATGTTCTTTCTGTCACCTAATTCTTCCTTATGTAAAAACAATAGGATGTGACTTTTCTCCCGGAGGGGTTCACAACAGGGCGGGAGGGAATGAGACTTCGTGTAACTGAACAGTGGATATCTCAACATGAGAATGTAACAGGGATGGAACAGTGAATTAATATATGCCTGCAATCTACAAAGGATTTTATTATACATTTTCTCACATAATCCTTACATCAAATTATGAGAAATATCTAATCGCTCATTTTATTGGGAAGAAAACTGGAGCTCAGTTCTGCATTCTTCATTAGCATGTCTGCGGAAAAGTACCTCTCTTTATATCTGCTCCTCTGAGGACCTGGAATCAGTGGATTCCCAAAGAAGAGTGATTCAGTCAAAGCCTGATTGGAAAAACAAAGCCTGAGTTGGTGCATTGTATCTGCTTAGGCACAGAGAAGCCTCAGTAGGTGGAGGAAACACAGACTGCCTCCCCATGATTCTGTCACCACCCAGAGAAGGCTGGAACCAGTGACACACCCACTTACTTGCAATCTCAAATATAAATTGCCTAGGAAATTGAGCATGCTGAAGAGAAATTTTGCATCTTAAACCTGCAGCAGCCCCATGTATAGAAGTCTTTCTGGACAAGGAGTAGTAGAGTATATAGTGGAGAGCTCCTGCATGTGTAGCAGACCCTGATACCCATTTTGTAAGTTTGGTCATTTCATGAAGAACCAGAACAGGCATCAGTATAGGGGTGTGGTGATGGGTAGCTGGACATATATCAATGCAAGTGTTGAGGGAGAGACAGGCAGAACAGAGTGAGGATTGGTAAGGCATTGTAGTATATGGTGAGTTTAAGAAGAATGGTTTGAAATAAAGTGGTATAAAGAATATGGCTGGACAGAGAGCAGGGAAAGGCTCTTCGGGGAAGGGGTGAGGGTGAGAGAAGGAAAATCCTATGCTTAGCTGGAACACAGAACATAAAACAGAGCACGGTAGCTGGAGAAGAAACAGTCTGGTGAGGACTTTATGTTGGGAAGTCTATAAACTCATAAACTCAGCCACATTAGCCTTCATCACCTACATACAGACTCTTCAAATTCTTCAAGAATCCCATTCCACTTTGAATACCTTACACAGAACCCTGGCATTTTATATTCTCTTTACCTATGGAATTCTGAGTCAACAGGAAAAGAGAAAAAGACCTTGTCAGACTCTATTTCTGACTTCTCTTTATTTCTGACTCTCTCTTTATTCTGACTTCTCTTTATTTCTGACTCTCTCTTTATTTCTGACTTCTTCTGATAGAGATAGATGGAAGCCTGGATCCCTGGGGAATTATCAGGGTTGTCACAAACAGTGGTACAGGTTGTACTCTAAACAAACATACACAGAGATGGGGATGACTAAAGGTTGAAAATCAGTTTTTCCCATGATGTAAGTTCCATGAGAGCAGGGGCTGTGAGATTTTGGTTCCTTCCATATTCTCTATGTCTACAACAGTACCTGACATACAGAAGTACCACCAAAGTATCTGTTAATTGAATTAATAAGGAAATAAAGTGGTCTCAGCAAGATGGTGTCAAGCTGGACGATCACAAAGAAATGTTCAGAGGCTGCTCTCCCAGAAACACAACTATCAAGGCCACGACCAAGGCATATAGATCTGGTATACCGCGTTTGGGTTCTGCCCAGTAGTTAGGAAATAGCCAGACATGGCCAGTGTGGAGAAGCCAGGAGCAGTGGCTCAGAAAGAGGGGTGGGGAGAGTGGCAGGCACTGCTGTGTGCTCAGGGAGCTCATGCTCCCCCTTTTCCTTACCAACCTTATCCATATTTTCTTTCAGGTAGGAAGGTATCTCTCTAAAATCCTTGCTTTCCCAGACTACACCAAAGGTGTGGACGTACGCTTCAGGCCAGTGAGATACAATGAGAAACTGCTGGGGATTTCTGGGAAAGTTTTATTTTGCTCCCTCAGGTGTTGTCCCCTAGTCCTCTTTTTTAGTCCTTTGAGTCCCTCAGTCCTTCCTTCTTTCTGCTGAGAGCAACGACACTGAGTGTGGGAAAGAGGAAGCCATCTTGTGACCACTAGACAACAAGCATGAAGCAAAAGCCCTCCATTACAGAGAGAGGAAAGAAATACTGAAGGGGCCTAGAACACTAAAGACCTTACAGAGCCCTTGGGATTGCTCACTCCAGACTTCTAATGTGTGAGATCAACATCCCTCTTCTTGCTTGGTTAAACCTCAGATTTTGGTTACATGCAACTGGGCCCAATTCCTAACTGATAACAATAAGCAACCACCAGGAATGTGAGCCATCCAGGGACGCTTAGAAATACTTGAGGAGGGGACAGTACTTCTTGTATCCAATATGGTGACTTGGATTAAGATTGAAGGATACTTAGGAATGTAGTGTTTCCTCATGAAGCAGGATGACCTGGGTTACAAAATAATTTTCCAACAAAGCTTTTGAAGTTACTTAAATATACTATGAAGACAGTCTATAGACTCTCAAATATGTGTTTTTGGGATTTCCATTCTGACAAGAGCAGAAATGACCTCCTAGTTGAGCAATGCCTGAAAGAGCCATTTGTCCAGAACTTCGTCAAGCTTGAGCTACAAAGATGTGGCACAAACCAGTTTGAGAACTTCACATTCCTTCTGTTGCCTAATGCCAAGGAGCCAAAATGAACCAATTTATTTTGAATGGGTTGCTGTAAATTTGATCTCCAAATTGCTGGTTGGTAATTTTAGTGTCCGTGATCTAAAAGTACCCTATGATTGTAAGGAGGAACAGTTGATATAATCAGTGTCATCAAAATAACAACCTCATTTCACACACTAACACCTTGAGTTTGTTGACATTATTGGTAACTGTGCTACGCATCTATTCTGCTTTCCACAACACTGGTGTGAATTAGTGTCCTGAAGAGCTGTGGGCTCTTTGAAGTCTATTTGGAGACTTTTTCTGCCCTGAGCGTCCATGTAGCTAGAAACAACAGGGAGGTGTTGATTGGTAGGTATATTTTTAGTCGAATTACTTCAGCCCCAAATAGGGAGTGCTTCAGGCAGTAAGGAGTGAGATATATCTGATTAGGACTCATAAACTTTGTTTAGGACTACTCCTATAGCCAAGTGGCTGGCATGGCGTGGAATGGCTGCAGGTCTTTGGTGTTTTAGTGGGCGCCCTTAGGTGACCCACTCTCATGTGACAAAATAATGTTTCTGTGACAGACTACCTTGATTATTCCATGGAGCTTCAAAATTTATTTTCCAAAAGACAACTTCCTCTGTTCACATCTCTGTGAGGTAGTTAGAAGTCCTAGGCCAGCCACCCTGCCCCCTACCCGCTCCTGACACACACACACACACACACACACACACACACACACACACACACACACAGAAACTGAAAGGCAGCTTCAATACAAGTCCAGTTCTCGATTACTTTCATAGAGGGGTCAGAAATTTATGAATTATATTCAGATGCACAAAAGTAAACATAGATTATTTCCTCTCTCAGATCTTATCTTATTCGAGGGTACTATACTTCCATAGGTAGCAGAGAAAAGTTAATGTTCCTACTCCGGGTTTACTGTGTCTTTGTTGTTCCTTGGATGTTCCGGGCCTGACATGATGTGACTGTTTGGATCGTGTCTCTGTTGCCCATTCTTGTCTCTAGTATGATGCAGCTTACCTCATTTGTACCTAGCACTTGAAGTAGAAGTTGTGATTTCTGCCATAGCCTTCTGACATGAAGACCCCGCACCGTAAAATAACCTCCTTATTCTCCATCTCTCTGTGGTTCAAGGGCCTACCGCACTTCCTGATTCTTGTACTAGGACACATGAGGGTTCTGGAGCTCCATGTGGACCAAGAAGGGTACCTCTTGCCTTTCTGAACTCCCACGTGTGTGGTGCCATGCTGCTCCAGTGCTAGGCTGAAAACAGCTCCTCCCCAAAGGGAGATTAGCTAACATTTTGAATTAACTAACATTATTCTTGAGATGTCTGGGATGTGTCAACCTGCTGGGAGAGTTTCTCAAACCTTCTTCCACTGGGAATTCTGATGATGCTGAAGTCATGTTGCTCAGTTCTGATATCCTGCTTCTCTTTCTTCTCCCTTCCTGGATTCCTCTCTCTGGAACCTGAAGGACTTTCTTACTTTCCCTTTCAGTCAGATGAAATTTATTCTTACATCATATCTCCCTTCTTCCTTTTTCTAGGTCTTACAAATAAAGCTCTGGAGTCCAAATTTACCAGACTTCACTCTAGATAAGTAAAGGGAAGCTTTACAAAATAGAAGGCTTTTTTTCCCCCCAAAAGCTTGGCTTTCAAGGTTATTGTCACACTATGAACTCAAAACATTAGATTTTCAACTCAGAGGGAAATGATAACCTCTGAGTTTCAGTATCTGCCTACCCACTTTACCTGTGGCAATCAACTATAAAGGTCAAAGGAACTTAAGGAAACAGGATTTGCTAGGGATTAATATTTGAAGGGAGGAGGAAGAGAGGCTGGTTTAATATTTTAAGAATATTCTCCATTGAGCTTATGGGAGGGCCACTTGTTGCATATTAACAATATGCCAGGCACTGTGGTAAGAGTTTCTCTTGCTTTTCTTCATGGGATCCTTACAGTCCCCAAAGAGGACTTTACTAATGAAGACACTAAGGTCTTAGAAAGGTCTTAGAGAGGTTAACCTCTCTTACCTACCAATCAACACTAACCTTTAGAGAGGTTATCAATCTTGCTGAAAATCACAGAGCTCTTCAGGAATGGAGCCAGGATTTGAGCCTATGGGTTCTGCCTTGACAATTTGCAGAATGAGTGACAGTGACACTGTGTCTCAGAGAGGACAGAGGGGTGATGACAAGTAAATCCGTTCCATGTCCAAGAGCATACACCACATGTCTCATTATACCTTGCTTTCTTGTGTTTTCCACTAAAATTCTCATGCTCTTTGAAACACATCTGGCAAATCCAAGTATTGCTCAGTGGAAGAGAAGAACTGGCAAAACTCTGGCAGAATACAGAAGGAGGAGGGCACAGAATGTTCACAAAATACTAATTCCTAGGAAACAAATCTCATTTTCCTGGTAAGTTCACTAATTTTTCACCCATACCATTTTTGAAAAAGATTTTAACAAGCTATGTATTGGAACTTTGTTAGGGGCCTATATTGTAGATGTTATATTTTTATTGATTTCTTCTTTATGAAAAGGCAAAACCAAAGTACACAGCGTTCAGAGGACTTTCTTAAAATGGGAAGCATCTGAGTCACAGAAGTAAAGTTAAATTCTCTAAGCTTCCGGTCCCATAATATCTTTCTTTAAATACACTTTTGTCCTGCAGCTTCACTTTACCAAGATCACAGGATGACTCTGTAAGAAGAAGAGACTCCATCTGACCTGCCTACACGGCAGTGAAGCAACCTCCCTGGAACTCATTTCTTTTCACCCTCCAAAGAAATCATGTTTTAAACAAAAGAGGTGGCAGGAATTTGGGGGGGGGGGGGAAGAGTGAGTCTAATGTTCTTTTAAAAAATAGTGTTTCTTAAAGTATAGATCAATAACATAAGCCCATATTTCAATACTGTCATGTTTTCTCACTCATACTATCTATAACTTAGTAGACTCTTAGGAAGAGAGAAAAGGAAATAGTCAAACTTGTCTAAAGATAAATGACAAAATGTTCTAGAACAGCAGTGAAAACCATTAAGATCAGTGGTTGATGTATATGAAAACACCTTATATTACTTAAGAGGGGTTCTTTTATATAATCAAAGGTGATTTTAAAAAAGATGAAGACCCCAAACAAAAAAGCAAAGAAGGGAACTTTAAGAGAAAATGGAGCAAGAATATTACATGGAAACAAGAAGAATGGAAACAAGAATAGCTTTAGATACATAAAGTAGAGGAAGATGAAGGAGTCCACAGGGCTGTTAAGAGAATGCAAGAACTTTTTTTTTTTTTAAGTGAGAAAGACGGCTTGATAAATGAAATGACTTCTTTGTCTCAGTGTGTGAGCAGGATACATGGGGACAGATGCCAGAAACAGGCACACTTCCCAAAGGAAGAAGAAATAGAAAATTGGTTTCCTGCCAGAACAGGTGGCGTGTTGACACGGACACATCTGACAGGCAGCATTCTGAAGCTTTCCAAGGGTCTGACCAGGCCAATCTGAGGTTGTCTCTGAGACTTGAGGGCAAGGCACCATGGGGGAGGCTCAGTGAGATCGTTTCAGATGAGAAATAGCAGTGGAGGGTGAGCACAAGGCTGAAGGCTGGGCTAAACTCATTCAGAGCTCACGGTCTGATATTTTTAACCATCCATTTTGGGAAAAGAGCCAAATGTCTGGTTAATTTCAGGTGCTGGCAGATATTAACTCACTCAACTCCCTTTGACCTTCCCAATACTGTGAAAGCTTTACCAGGACTTTTCTTTCTTTTTTTTTTTTTTCCTTTTTACTTCTTTCTCCTTTTTCCTCGGTAGTGGTGGTACTGGTGGTTAATAAGTGGGTGGGTGGGTTTGAGATAGGGAAAGAATATGGAAGGGGGGGTGAAAAGTTGATGTAAAATGTTTCTACAGACTTTAGAATTCTGTGCTCTTTGTTTAACCTCCTTTCATTATCATCTGTGATTGGGACTCTAAATGGCACACCTACCCAATCATAAAAATGTTTAAATAATAGTCTGGGGCTAGATCTGGGGTAAAATCATCAAACCAAATAGTGATGACTTGAGGATAATGTTTCTAACCCGGCAATAATTGAGAGGCAGTAGAGAGTTGTAGTTACAAGCATGGGCTCAGAAATAAGACTACTTGGTTTTGAATCGTCAGCCTGCTTATTGACACTGACATTGGGTATTGAACTACATGATCTTGGGTATCGAAACTTCCAATGCCTAAATTCCCTCAGCTATAAAGCAGCACCTCCCTGGGGCAAATGTATCCCTATGCATCTACCACAGTTTCTTCTCCCTCCTGGAAACACAGGAAAACCACATTTCCCATTATCTTTCTTCATCTATGTGGGGCCCAGTGACCAGTTCTGACTATTAGAATGTTGGCAGAAGCGGGGATGACACTCCTGGGCTGACCCCCAAAACCTCCCACGAGATCCTCTGGGCTCTTTTTCTCCTCTCATGGTTTGCTTGCCAGTTGCAGAAGATCCAGGAGAAGATTCTGAGACCCCTAAATCTGTTGCTGCTTTCCCAAATCATGGTGTGAAAATCTGCCTCCCCATCATGTACCTGACAGTGAGGTAAGGAAGAAATCAATCTTTTATTGTATGAAGCCACTGAAATGTGAGGGTGTTTGTTATAGCAGTCAGTTGACTCTAATACTACCTCAAAGTATTGATCACCCATCCAGCATAAAGTCATTATAAAGATTAAATTAATTACTATCTATAGAAACTATCACAACAGTATCTGATACATGCTAAGCTCTCGATAAATATTACCTCACATATGATAATCAATATAGAATTGTCCAGTTGGGAATATCCAAAAATACCACTTGGCCCATTAACTCTAAGAAATACTATTTGTACCCTTTCAGCAAATTTGAGCATGGACTGGGCCACCAATCCCTCACAGTTGTTAAACTGGCTCTATGATACGCTGCAAATAATCACTTTGAGACAGACTGGGCAAGACACAATATTCAGATAGTTGGAAACCTGCAAGAACCTCTAACTCTCAGGCATTCTGGCTGCTCAGAGATACCTTTCCATAAAACATAAGCTTCAAATGATCAATAACATGACTTCAAGATCTTAATCAGGAATTTTGTAAGAGAAATCACACTGTTTAAATACTTGTACTACAGCACGGTTAGGTTTCTCAACAGTATATGCAAAGGGCTTAGCACACAACATGCTAGGTAAGCCCATGCTAGGGATCTAATAAGTTACAGCAATAACAATGACAACAAATAGTAATTCTCACTATTATTCGAATACTTCTTTTTTCTTAGAACTTCGTGAGTGTGTCTGTTGTATGCCTTCTATCTGGGGCTCTTTAGAAAGTGATACTATATCCTAATGCAGCTGTGGCCTTGCTTATTACATACTGCCATCTTTCCTAACATTTCATCTACTTTTTTCCTTCCTGCAGTCAGGGGCCATCACTTGTTCTTAGGCTGGCTTGACCTAATGAGGCTAATTGGTCCCTGCCCTCTTTATAACATCCTTTACTGATTTGCCAACTCCACACTTGTGTATTACGGAATATCAGGCACTAGATATGCCACATCGCACAGAGATCTCAACAATAATTAGGCAGCAGAAGGTGATTTTTCAAAAAAAAAACATTAGTCTCAGCTCTAGAATTTCCCTTCTTTCATAGGTTCAAGTCAATAGATAAAGACCTTAATGTTCCTTTAATGTGGAAATGAGCAAACCAGGCTGCTTTCAGGTTTGGCAAACTCTATCTGGCTATTTTTCAAGCATTATATGGCTGGCAACTTCTCAGATGTATTCTGCCAAATGCTTTTTCCCCTTAACCTGCAAGTGTGTATGTATTTCAAAGGGAATTTAAACCATAAATTTCTGATTTATTCATACTTAACTGATCAAAGTTGTGGCATCAGTCTTGATCAACACTTACAGGTTCTAAATTCTGTCTCTTTGACCCGGGAAACCTACAGAGGCTGGCAACAACCACCTCCTAGAGAAGAAAGAAAACCAGTTGTCTCGGCCTGGGATACAGCTAGCTCACATCTGTCTTTCATACTTTATTTATTTATTTATTTATTTATCCATGAGAGAGAGAGAGAGAGAGAGAGAAAGCAGGAGCGAGGGTAGGGGGAGAGGGTGAGGGAGAAGCAGACTCCCCACTGAGCAGGGAGCCTAACGTGGGGTTCAATCCCACAACCCTGGGATCATGACCTGACCTAAGGGCAGACGCTTAACCGACTGAGCCACCGAGGTGCCCCATTTTCAGACAATATTTAAAGTGACTTTTTCCCCTTTGAATTCTAAAGGAAGGGTCAAGAAAAAGATACAAATGTTTCCAAATCTCTCTTTTGATATCAACACGAAATGGAAGAAGTCCTAGAAGCTCTCAGTGAGAGAGGTCTGGGGGCAGCAATCTGGTTGGAAGAGGGTGGACGCCAGAGTCTAGTCCCAGAGCTTAGTTGGCATGGCACTTTATGTAAGACTGAGAAAACACGCACCGTCCATATCAAGGAAAAGGCAGGGTAACAGGGAAGAGAGGATGGCGGGGGGTGGGGGGGGAGTGAATATGGCAGTAATGGGGTTTCACGGTACTCCCTCCAAGCCACTCTTTGGGACTGTGTCTGACCTGACAACACCACACTTGGGATCTAGTATTTTGGGGGCTCCAATTTCCAGAAGCAGAAGGAACCACTAAAATACTGGCTAGGCAAGAGTGACAATAAAAGGCAAATCTTTACTAAAAGCGTACGGACATCTAGCATGCCAAATTCGCCTGGTTAAATGCCCAGGTTACTTTGCTGTGATCCATTTTTTCCTTGGCAACTTTTTATACTATTGGCTCTCCTCCCAAAGATGACAGAGCATCATGTGAGTATGCACGGAGGATGTTCACTCTGCAAATATTCCAGGGAAGGCTTGTCTCCTAGAAAGGCAGGTTAGAAAATTCCATGGATTTATTTTGGCTGCTTATGATATAGAACAGGATGAAGTGGTCCTATCTCAAAAAGATGGGAGATAGCCTTGGAGTGTCCCAAATATCAGTAACTGTGCAGACATTTGTCAGTTTACAAACCAGTTTTAAAGTAATGTTTCTAAGATGTACTTCCCCTTCTAGTCCCAGAATAGACGTATGGAGAACAAAGTTTAAATTTATAAAAGGAGGGGCACCTGGGTGGCTCAGTGGATTAAAGCCTCTGCCTTCCGCTCAGGTCATGATCTCAGGGTCCTGGGATCGAGCCCCACGTCGGGCTCTCTGCTCAGCAGGGAGCCTGCTTCCCCCTCTCTCCCTCTGCCTGCCTCTCTGCCTACTTGTGATCTCTTTCTCTCTGTCAAATAAATAAATAAAATCTTAAAAAAATAATAAAACATAAAAAAAATAAATTTATAAAAGGAAAATGTTTAAGATGTCTGCTTATCAGCAACCACTGAATGCTATTACATTAGTTATAACTTCCAAAGACAAGCATTTTTTCTTTTTAATAAAACCAAGTATGATGGACAGACTCTAAGATGGCCCCATGATTCTTAGTTCTAGATTCTTGATGTACATACCCTTGTGCAATCTCTTCTTCTCGTGTATGTATAAGACCTAGAACTTGCTTCTAACCTAACAGAATATAGCAAAAGTGATAGGCTATCACTTCAACTATTATGTTGTGTTATGTAAGACTCTATCTTGCTGGCAGATTGGCCCACATGGCAAGGGGCTAAACCAGTCTCTAGGGCTGGCTGACAGACACCAACACACCAGAGGCCTCAGTCTTACAACTGCAAGGAAATGAATTCTCCCCAAAACTTGAGGGAGCTTAGAAGCAGATTCTTGCCCAGTTAAGCCTCTAAATGAGAATGCAGCCCAGGAGATATCCGGATGACAGCCTTCTGAGACCCTGAGCAGGGTACCCTGCTAAGTTGTGTCCAGGCTCCTGACTCACGGAATCTGTGAGGTAATAAATGTGTTTCATTTTAAGCTGCTAAGTTGGTAGTAATTTGTTGTTAAGCAATAGATAACTAACACATCAAGTGTCTATCACCCATTTCTACTTCTCAGAGGTTTCATATTAAAACAATGAAAGAGCAAGCTGAGCTCTGCAGTCAACTTATAAATGGCACAACAAGCCACAACTCCACTACTGCCAAGTTAGCATCAGAGTAAAATGAGATAAACATTTTGTCAGGGATAGGCCTATCCTCATCTCTCAGCACACTTAGGAAAAAAACCCATAGTGAATGATAATATGTCCCTCAGGCATTCGAACACTGTCAGGGAAATGTTTTGTTGGAACAAAGAGAACCCAATACACCAAAGCTTTCTCTACCCTAAATTCACTAGTAGAATTTCCTTAAGGCCCCCGATCCAAATAGATGAAATAATTAGGAAAGCCCACATATATTTACATTTGCATCATCATTTGACTGTGAATTGCAATTTTCAAAAATCTTATTACACCCACAAAGAAATCCATACTTCTTACTCTGGCATTCAAGGCCTATAGACTCTGGCACAATCTGCATTTTGACCTCCCTACCACCCTTCCTGTTCAGTGTGTCTGCCCTACACAGGTCTTGCTCCTGTTCCTCAAGCACACAAAGTTATGCCTGCTTCCAAGGTTTCTCCCTGGAGCACTCACCAGAATTTCCATGGATATTTCCTCAGACTTCAGGCTCAATTGTCCCCTCCCTCAGCAAGACCTTCCCCAGTTATCCTGAAGGCCCTCTTCCCACCCAGTCACTCGTTTCCACGTTAACTACTTTTATTTCCTTCAAGATACTAAGACTATCTGAAATAACTTGTTTATGAATTTACATAGGTGATAATTCTATGTCTCTCACTAGAATATGATTGCCACATAGCAGATGCTCAATAACTATTTACTGAATACATAAATAGAGATACAATTATCATAAAAGACTACTAATACTTGATTTATTTTTCTTCATCGCTCCTTGCACACTCTCTCACAGGCCTGAAATTCCATAGTAGTTTTGCCACTAACTAAACCAGCATTTTGCCTACACCCGCACACATAGCACTATACAAGGTATCTTCAGGCAAAAGAAGTTGGAGAAGACACAGTTTTGCCCTTAAGGACTATACAAATTAACTGGGTGGGAAGATGTAGCACGCACAAATTGATCAAAATCTAACTATAAGGCATTCTCCACACCAATATCTGGGCCAAACTAAATACAGAATTACTTAGGGAATGCAAAGGGGAGTGATTAGATGATTCTTGAGATGGGTGCATCTGTGGGAGAGAAGGCTGGGCATTCAGAACGAGGTGAAAGGACTGAGGGAAAAGAACTAAACTCCTGGAGTTGATGTATCCATTTCCCAGAAGAAAATATATCTCTAATCTAGAGCTTGTCTGAGCTTTGGAATCACTTTAAAACAAACAAACAAACAAACAAACAAACAAACAAAATGCTGGCCTCTACCTAACTGAAGATACCAATATTGGCCTCAACTCCAATTTGAGTTAAACCAGAATCTCTGAGGGCTGGGTTTGGGATGAGTATTCTTCCAAAGGTCCCCTTGACTCAATGTACACGCAGGGTTGAGAGTCCCTGCCAGCCTGAAACGCCATTACGGGGCTTAACTGATGAGAAACACTCCCGGACGACAAGTGGGGGCAGCAACAGGTAACAGGTAAGGTTCTGGAGTAGAATAGCCCACATTTAAACCGAGGCCCTGCACATGACTGGGTGTTCTTAGGCACTTGACTTAACCTCTGTGAGCCTTGTGTACACATCTGTGGGCTGGGAAAAAGAATTGTAGTTACCTCCTAAGGTCGACGGAGAACTAAATGAGATAAGGCTTATAAAGCATCTGACGCCATGCCTCGCACATAGAGATCAAACATTTTCATTATCATTGTTATCTACATCCAGGAGTCTCTTTTTTTTTGCATTATCAAGTCAATCTATGTTTTTTTACTACCCTTTTAGAGGAGAGAATGTCACAGATTCACTGTAACAACAAATTTACACTATAGCATGTAGCTCTTAGTATCTTCTTTATATTAGGATTTTCTGAATGTTACTTCATTTAAAATTTTGTGATACATACTAATGCTCTTAAGCAAGAGTCTCTATTTTTCATAAAGGTACTGGAAAGTCCAATGTGTCTTTCTGAAGTCTTTGCTTCCATCAGCTATCAATTCTCTTAACTCTGACCATAGCCTGGACCTAGCACAGTTACAAATTCAAGCACATTTAAGCAGGACCACAAAGAAGTAAGACAGAGCTGAGATAAGTGCACCTGGGAGCAAATGAGCATCTTAATGGAAAGTGAAATCATGAGTGATGGGGCCAGCAGGCTCCTCTGATGAAGGAGGCCAGGAGCCCCAGTGTTGGAACAGCCCTTTCTGTAAAAAAGTTACAGGACATTTATGTGAAACATGGAGAAGATTTTCCACATTACTTGGATCAACAGTGCCGTCCTTCCCCTCATTAGTGTGGACACAGCCCTAGAATCCAGATCGTACCATGAATCACTCCCTATCTACCTCACCCTACTTCCCATCACTTTACTTCAAAGTGCCCTAACATGTGGCTGGCCTAATATTTTTCAGACAAGTTATTTAAACATTTTCCTCAACTTCTCAAAACTAGCAATGTGCCAAGAATGAAACCATTTAGATCATTTCCACTTCTCAGAGAGGAAGTTTATTCCTTTGAGCATTCAGAATTCACAGCATAACTCCACCTTCACATTTCTGTATTATGTTTAAGATGACTACCTTGTGACCACATAAAACACCAATTTGGAAATCTTGAGCAGAGAGACCTCAAATCCTAGAAAGGAAAAGCTTTAGGAGCAGTGGGTTTTAGAAACAAAGCAGTAAAGGGGCTGCATTAGGGGGAAATTGACAAGAAATGTAAGAGCTCAAAGAGAAAGTAAAATAAAAGAGGAATACAGAGGTGTCCTTTCAGCAAAGCAACACTGTGGTGTTCAGTAATTTTAACTTCAGTTATTGTAGTTTCAATGTCTAAAATATACATTTGGGTTTACTTCTGTAGTTTAAAACATGCATTTCTTGTATATTGCTAAATGCTTAGAAAATGAAGGCTGGAAGACGACCCTCTGATCCTTTGATGGTGGTCAACACTGGGGTAACATTCAGGGTGACTTTAAGTCTCTTTATTAGTCTCTTTAGTGACATTTGAAGCTTGTGTAATGAGCATTTATTATTTGTGTACTACTAAAAGATACATTTCTAGATGAAATAAAATGTGTGTTTTACAAAAAGGCTCTGGCCCCTTTGGAAAGAAGAAGTGTGTTTAGAAAATCCCAAAAATCTTCTGCTGAGTGAAGAAAGGGCTGTCACTGAGTACGAATTTTAAATATTTAGTGAGCTGGGAAAAGCTTTCTGCCTTGGATAGAGAAGATGAAAAAGACTCCCGGTCAGAAAAGGACAGCCCTTCTGGCTCCCCCGGGTGGCTGTGAGCAACTCAGCTCCCTTCCAAAGGCTCTGGCCATGGAGGTGACAGCAGACGCCCCACTGCATGCATTCTTGAAGGGCAGACCTCCGAGAAGCCTTCTCCTCAGCAAAGATTTAAGTCTCTGTTTCACAAATTCAATCAGTGCTTTTCATAATTCCAAAGGACTCCGGTTCAATTTTTTTTTTTTCCTCTTCCATCATTCAACTCGGAAACATTCCTTTCTGTGGATTTTTGTGAACTCCTGCCCAACACCAGGTGCAAATTGAAAAACTCCCACTGGCCAACTTCAGCATAGGGAGGACTACTGTTCTTTCAACAGAGACCTCTTTCAGGCCAGGGGCTCAGATCTTCGCCCCTGGGCACACGAGTCAGGGGTTTCACTTTGATCCGCAAGCATCACTCATGAAAAACTCCCTCTCTGTGGTGGCTGTGTCTGCAGACCCCTCAGCCTAGAGGCTCAGCTGCATCTGGCTGTGCGGACCTGAACGTTCGTCAGGGAGGAAAGCCAGAGGGATTCCTTGCCCGTCTTAACCTTGAAATGTGCAACCATCCCTGGCTCAGACATGTAATTTTCCAGCCACAGTGGTGTATGTGCAGTTGACATTATCATTTGGCAAATAAATACTTTACAGCAAGTTACCCTTCTTGCTTGCAGGTTAGAGACTGATGGGTGGTCTTTCTCACTTGGGGCACTCCACAGACAGATCACAGCTGTGCCACCAACATCCAAGGTAGGACATGGGTGCCTTTAGAAACGGGCCGGTTCAAACAGGAATGCAATTCTGGTTTCAACTTAGCTCTGCATAGTACTTGCGGTATGAGCAATCACCCAATTAAATTTTATTTTACGAGCCTTTACTGAGCATCTACTTTGTAATTTCAGCTGCCATAATTAATCCAAATACCTATTATTGAATTGAATTGCCACCTCCAGATCTTGTGGAGGGACTGGAAGAGCAGGATTAGTTCTTTATATTTGCCTCCAGCCTCTATAAATATTTTATCCTCTGCTAATTGAGGGTGGGGTACACATGGCTAATAATAAATCCTACTATTAGAGTTTTCCTGATCTGAATTCATTAGATTTGCACTATGGATGTGGTGAATAAACATGACATCCCAATTCCCCATTTGAAGTACAGGAATGGGGAGCCTGGAGTAAGGTTTTCAGGCTGTGTCTACCTGTTTTACAGCTCAAAGCCGTAGTTCAGATGACATCTTGGAAGAAAGACACCAAAATATCAGATTATAAACATTACAGAAAGCTCCCGATCTTACCCTGCAAACTAGCTGTATCAGTGAGCATCCTGCTGGATACAGATGGTTCACTCGTATTGAATTAGACTGTTCACAATGGCATGGGCAAGGTTTCAGGGAATAGACCAGAACAAGGCAATGCTCCATGGCTAGTAGCAAACTAGGAACTCCTGCTACCACTCGAAGCCCAAATACACAAGTAAGGAGGAGAGGATACCAGAAGCAGGAGAGGGCAGCTAGAGAGGCAGAGTTGCTTGAAAGGGACTGCAGCTTTGGCAGAAAGACAAAGACAAACCATAGCAACCAGGAAGTAGGGAGTCAGGGGATTAATACCTCAACTCCCTCCCTCTCCTCCTCCTTCCTGATCCCCTGCTGGTGTTCCCTATTAGCCAAGACTAACAGGGAGCTGGAGGGTAAGGGGGTGTGGGGTGCATATGGGTCAGCCTCCTGGGGCACAGAGAAGAATGGAGAAGGGTAGAGAGTGGGTGGGATGAGGGGGGCACAAACACTATTAAGAACACCACCTAGTTTTAAGTGCAACAAGTACACGATGAAGAGCACAATAAATGCATTCCTTCCTGGAAGCTAAAAACTAATGTGTAATTAGGGAGTTGATGCCTGAGCTGGTTCTAGTACAGGTAGAAGTCAATTTAGATGGAAAGAGAAGGCATTGTGGGCTGAGAGGGGCTGCGGAAAGGAATTTCAAACGTGTGTGGCCTGAGACTGGGGCAAGATGGGAGTCTCGGAAGGTGAGGGGGCCAGGTTATAGAATGCCATGCTGGGTAGAGGCAGTGGGATTTTTTTTTTTTTCTTTTTTCTAGAGAGAGAGCATGCACATGCGCACACATGAGAACAAGCGCAAGGTGGGGGGCGGGGCACAGAGGGAGAGAGAGAATCCCAAGGAGACTCCATGCTAAGCACTGAGCCCTACATGGAGCTTGATCCCACAACCCTGAGATCATGACCTGAGATCATGACCTGAGCTGAAATCAAGAGTTAGAGGTTTAACCGAGGCACTTCGGCAGTGGATTTTTTTTATGGGCTTTCAGCCCTGAAGTGTTATCAACAGACCTATAGTTCAGAAAGGCTGTCAGCTACACAGACATGGGATCAATGACACTGTTGAGCTTCAAACCCTTTTCTGGAAACAAGTAGAGCAAAGAGATTAGATAATAAAAATAAATAAGAGCATTTCTTCTGACCATAACAGCCCCAGAGAACTTGGTTCAGGTAACAGCTGAGGAGTCAGTAACCCAAACACTGTGGTTACTTATCTTACCAAAAGATAACCTTCCTCTAAGTTCGATGTATCATCCTTCCACAGAATCTATGGACATTCTTTGTATCTAGAACAACACTGAATATATCGCACAGAAGGGCCGGGTCCTTTTGTGTCAGAGGAAGCCCATAAAGAGCCTTCCTGGGCACCAAAAGTCCCCTCTGGTTGACTTTTTTGCTGCTCTCCTACACCACTGCAAATGGCTGCCCCATTGCTTCATGTTGAAACAAGCATACATCATAATTTGTGCAGCTAGTTGTTACTTTTGATTCAGTAGACCGCAACCCCCTTGAATGCACCACGCCATATCCTGCTGTGTGCCCCTCACTACCACCCCCAGTGATAAATATGCTCCAAACATAAGCAGGTATTTGGTTTTTCAAAAGCATACGTTCACTCTATATGCAGAAAACAACTCGTGCTTTGAAAGGAGGGGGTTCCCTACAACTCACCAAGGTGTCTCTCTCTAAAACAATCTACGCCTTTAGGTATCCATATTGTCTGAGCGCCAAACATTTACTTAAATCAGAACAAGTATTTCTAACATCTATAATATACTAGCCTAGAGAGTCAATGAAAAACAATAATTTTGAACATAAAAATAAGGAAATGTGTGTTAATGTGTGAGTGAATAAAAAAAATGACCTATTGTGTTACCTTTCCCAAATAATATTTAAAATTTCGCAGACCTTCAAAGCCTATTCAAAGATTGAATGTTGAAGAAGTTTTAAACACTGTGGCAGGGCTAGCAAGGAAGATATTTTTCATTAGGGAAGCATTTTACCATTTGTCATTTTATACCTCTCACATGTAGGGCTGCTGGAGCTCTGGATTTAGGAGAACCAACTCCCACTCTCTTAAAACCTTGCTGAACTGTCACCTTTTCCATGGAGGCTTTTCAGAGGACTCCCTGCGCAGTCCCCGGGAGTCACTCCAAATTCCACATTCTTGCAGCTAGTACTGCTTAAAATGGGGTTCTCAGTCATGCTCTTCAGGGTAACCTGTGAGTCTTGCTAAGCTTGCATCCCATCAGTACCATCCCTGGTTCAAATCATGCTAGTTCACATACATCTATCATCTCCATTAGACTGTGAACTTCTTAAACACAGGAGCCATCTATGAATATCTTTGTTTCACAAAGCTGGCACAAGTCCCAGAAATTAGTAGATTCTTGTTAAATGTGATCCTTTTCCCCCAACTGTAAGAGGTCCTTATCTATCACCTTATTCAGATGCCTTATCTTGACCCCAACCAACATATTCTAAACATCAATTTCCGCATAACAAAGTGCCACAGAAACACGGTGTTACCTCCAAAGAATTCCACTGGTCAGTCACAGAGGGTGTCCAGATTCAAGCTGAAGACCCCATCTGTCATTGAAGGAATATTAAAGAATTTGTAGCCATCTTTAATCTACCTCAGTAGCACTTGCCAGGCCTGTTAAAAGAAGACTGCCTGTAATTCTTTAATCATGTTGTCTGGCTTGGGAAATAGAGTTCAAAAGAGACAGGAAAATGTATAAAACAGAACAGAAAAATCCAAATCCTCTAGAGCCTGTGGCCTCTATAGCTTACTGCCTAACTCAACTACATTTGAATCTCATTGTAGTCTCTAATAGTTTTCTTTCCCAGAAGGAAACTGGATCTTTCAATGGTGGTGAATGCAGTAATTTGTACTCTTTATCAGCAGTAGGGCAGCATCAGAGAAGAAAGGTGCAAAAGTACTGGAAAGTCTTGGGGATGGGCCTAGGGTACTGAGCCCAGAAATCCTCCTCTGGGAATTCCTTTAGCTTGACTTGTGAGGGTTGACAACTTGGAATGACTCTTGACTGGAAATTCTCCTCTATTTTGCAAATTGGCGGCTCTAATCCATCCATGTACCTAAATCAGACATCTTGTGATCCATTTCCCACAACTGAGAAATAAAACCTCACCCACCTTGTTCCATGCCTGGACAAAGTGCATGACCTGACAAACAGACACAGGATCAACCAAGGTGGTTGGCTATCAGGTAGTCAAAGTGAAGAACTTTACTTGGTCAACACAGAAACTAAAATAAGTCATCCTTGTGAAGCTAGGTTAAAATGGCATTTGAGCTAAAAGCCCTTTTGTTGAGCTTGAAAATTCTTGACCAAGGGGTGGGAGGCATAAAGTGCTTTATGAGTCATGAGAAGGTCAAAGATCACCTTTCAACTTGTACAGCTAGCCCTAGCTACTACCGTGGCTTGCTTGCTCACCCTCTTGCCCCCTCCTCCTCACCAGCTTCATCATCTCTGTCCAAGACACAGTCTATCTGTAATGCATTTGGATCCAGTTCAAGGAATACACAGGAGGACTTCAGCTCCCAGAGTAAGCTGCTCTGTAGGAGGGACAGAGAAAAGAAAACACCCTGGGGCAGCTCTGTATATCCAAAAGATTAAAAATAATTAAACAATAAGATATTCAACTTGGATTATTTTGGGACAGTGATTAATGGCTCTTCTCTTTCTAACGGTGCCCTCCCCTAAGCTAATCCTTTCCAACCTCATTTCAGACAAAATGTTGGTTAACACTCTATTGGTTTCATTCCACTTACTCTTAAGTAAATCAAGGTTTATTATGGCCCTGACTTTCATACCAATCAACTGCCTCCCTCTCTCCTCTCCTGGCATAATTGAGGGTGAAAGAAAGGAGACATTTTCAAAGGCAGCAGTGCTTAACTGAGAATTACCTAACTCACCAAGTCAATAAAGGGTGGGTCAACCAGTATGCTGCTGCTGGAAAGAGAGGTCAGAGCCTCAGTGTCCCCTAGCCCAGCGCTGTGTCCACCACAAAAGAGCCACTCAATAAATGTTTGTTGCACGAATACACTATAGAAACAAGTATTTTCCTTTTCGAAGTGGGAAAGCCAATCCTTTCCACAGGGTAACAGATTGAGGTAAAGCAGAGGTGATGTTACTCTGCTGCTTACATAGAATTTCTCAGATTCCCTAATAAGCTCATGCGTCCATTCAACAAGCATTCTGAGCATCCACTATATGCCAGACTCTGAATTCCATCTCCATTTCCGGTGTATTAAAATTGGCTTTGCTGTAACACAGGTGGCGACAAATTGTAAATATATACCCCACCAGACGGTATGTAGCAGTTCTGTTGCACTCAGTGCACAGAACACTGAGGCACTTGGGAATTATTAGTTGAATAAATAATAATATAGAAAAACAATAGCCACGGATTATGTTAAGCATGACAACTCCAAAGCTCACATCCTTGAATCTTAATGCAGCCATCTCTTGGCAGCCCAGTGTATTTTGAAGAAATGGTGGGTATTCTTAGGTCATTTAATTTAAACTGTAAGAATAGAACAAAAGCATAGATTTGAGCCCTTTTGTCTCTCTTTACCTTTATGTGGTCAGGTAGAGAGCCTTGTGCATTGGCAAAGTCAGAAGGTTCATTGACAAGATGATAAAACCATATGGGGATTGTGGAGATCATTGAGAAATGTGGCAAGCCCATTTTCCTAATTTCATGATAAATTTAATTTGAAATAAAACCTTGACTTTTGACTTAATGATGAGATTAACATTAAACTAAGCAACTCTTAACACATTTTCAACTGCTTCCCCAAAAGACTCTGTCAGCTTCCAACGTGAACTTCCTAACATAAGGCGTTTTTGATTCTATAGCTCCAATAGGTGACGTGCAAACATCAAGGATTCATTCTTACTCAACTCCACTTGGTCACATCTTCCTTTATTCACCCAAGCCAGAAGTTTTCCATGTGCACAACAGTGACTCCCCTTTCTGATAGGAAGGAATGGAGAAAGTCCTTACAAGGATGGGTTCAAGGAGACTGAAGAGTCCCACTGTATGTAAGTTGAAAACAACAACAACAGCAACAAAGCCTTCCATCCTGCTCTGCTGCTGTCAAAAAGCAACTAAATGCAGCCTCTCTGTAAGTTGGACCTGAGCCCCTGAGCATCCCATACTGAAATGTAACTCCCTGATTCTGACTAAAGTCCCTGTCCCTGCATAAGCAAGGAGCTAATCCCACCACCCACAGAATGTTCTGAGGAGCCACAGAAAGATTGACTCCATCAGTTATGGCAAAGATTCCCAAGGCACCATCCTCCTAACAACCACAGAAGCACTGGGCTGAGTGCTTTTTGAGAATATTATCAATACTTTCTTTCATTAATACCACAAATCAGATTTCTTAAAGGATGAAGTTTCTATAAAAACAATCTTGGTATGTCTACCCAAGAGCCTATCTTATTGGCTGCCAGCATGCTCACCTAATTTTTAGAATTCAGGAGGTGGATCAATAAGGGAAAGCTGGCAGCTTCTGTAACAAACCACCCTAAACTGTAGTAGTGCGGCACCACGACCATTTATTTCCCACTCACATCAGTCTGTGAGGGTTGGATGGTTCTCCTAGATAGTTCACCTCCATGGACTGACTCAAAGATCTCGTCTCCTCGTAGCTTGTGCCACCATCATCCATAGAATATGGACTCCTTATACACATCGGAGGAGAAAAAAGAGCAAAGAAAACTGTCTAGAAAAATTTTATGTCCAGGCTTGGAAGGAACATATGTCGCCTTTTGCCCCATGCCATTGACCAATATGCAGCACTGTCTCCAACTTAACTTCAAGCGAGAGTAGGGAATTTAGACTGCCAGTGTGCCTGGCAAGAGGAGAGGGATTAGTAAGCACCAACCTCGTGTTTGCAATGTGGTTTATGTTTTATGACACTAATAGAGAGAATGGGAGGAAGAGAACCATCCTAACAGTTTTAAAGTGCTGAAGAAAAGATCATTCTATGCAATGCTCCCTCTGCTGTAACAGTAAAAAGGGGAGGAGCTTAGTGCTGGAAGCGTGTGCTCAGAAGTCATGTTGCTTCTGTTCACAGCACAGCTCTATCATGTATCAGTTATGTGATGCTGGGTAAACTGGTCAATTTCTTTGTGCATCAATTATCTGCAAAATGGAGTTAACAGTATTCACCTCAAAAAGGGTTACTGTAAGGATTAAATAAGATGAAATATTTGAAGCACTTGTCGTCGACTTTGGAGGCTGAAAGAAAGGGTAGCAACAGACCCAAGGAGATTTGAAGAACCCAACCTCTGAGATGGTATGAAATGAGAGGTGCTAGTGGACACACATGTCAGGAGGAAGGGGGGGGCGGGATTAGGAAAGTGTCTTCAATTTGGACCAGGAATTCCCTGGATTTCCAATGATACAAGCCAGCCAGACATCAGATCAACCAGTCACCTTGTTAAAGATGAAATTGTTTTCTGCAAGAGCAAGTAGAAGTACACCCTTAAATGGATACAGAAATGTCTCCTGGATGGCAAGACAGGGAGAAAATGAATCTCCAAATAAGGACTAGAGCCCTGATGGAACCAGAGTCCCTTCTCACCTTCCCTTACCATTGCTTCTCTCCTCACATTTACTTCATTGTTTTTCCACAATGCAACTGATTTTCTTTGCTTTGTCATGATGGAAAATAGCCACTACCAATGTTTACTTCTCTTCTACAAAGGTGGATAACCAAACGAAACTGGCATCTTATACCCAATTCCAAATCCCTAGAAGAGGATCTGATTGGTCCAGCATGGTCAGGTGCCACCCTTGGTCCGTTCAACTTCTGCCAGGCAAGTGGATTCACACTATGGGAACATGGCTTATGTAGTAATCCCGTGGATCAAGATGGGGAAGTGATGGCTCCTAAAAGAAGGGTAAGCTCTGGGTAAACTACTTCCTTCAGGTTTCTGATCATATACTGACTTCCGATATATTTTTATGTATTGCCACTTCCATTGCTGATCGCCTTAGTTTTTCATGGGCTTATAGTATCCTTTCTCCCCAATTAGGTTATACTATGATATGAATGCGTATCCCCCAAATTCATATGTTAAAACCTAACCCCCAAGGAGATGGTATTAGGCGGCAGGGTCTTTGGAAGGTCATAAGGTCGACGCCTAAGTTCTCACCAATGGAATTGGCACCCTTACAGAGGCGTCTCTAGGGTACTCCCTGTTCCCTTCTGCCACGTGAGGACACAATGAAAAGTCAGCAATCTGAAACCCAGAAGAAGGCCCTCACCTGACTATACTGGCACCCTAATCTAGGACTTCCAGCCTCCAAAACTGTGAGACATAAATTTCTATTGTTAACAAGCCACCCAGTCTATGGTATTTTGCTATAGTAGCCTGAACAGACTACGATGGGTTGTAAGTAACGAAAGTAAGGACCATGTGTACAATCTTTTTACTATTCCAAAGTGCTACCACAGTGATCTATAACAAGCATTTAAAAAACATGTAATGAATCAAAGAATAAATGATTAGTCTGGGGAGGGGACAAATTTTGCCAATTTAGTGGCTTTAAAAGGTCAGTGTCACACCCTTAAAGGACTGATTTACTTAAAGAAAGCAGATGAGTCATAAAGAAATGGTGCAAAAGACAAGCTGATGCTTCCCAGCTCTTTTTTTTTTTTAACTCTCCTTGCAAATGACTGGTTAGAGGCTTTAAAAATTAACCCTGCCACTGACTACTTATTACTTTTGTGTTTCAGTCCTTGGATGTGGCAGCTTCACCGGATACTTTGACCCTTACCCTTCTTGTCATCACATTCCTAAAACTGAATCTTCATGTAAATAGTAAAAAGTATTTTTCACCCTAATGTCACTATTACGGATGCACATGGTAAATATGCTTATGTAGTGCATTTGTTACTATAGCACTCAATTCCTAACTCTTTGATTGTCTTTGTTGCTCATTAATTCATTTGCTATCTGTTGAGGGCCTCCCATGCACAAAGCCCTGGGTATACAACAGTGACAAAGACCCACGGCCTCCCTCACAGAGCTACGATGAAGGTAAGAAGTCATCAGCAGGCAGGTATTTAGGAAACTACTAGCCCACATTTTTCGTATTTGTGGTTCTGCAGACAACAGTCACAAATAAAGAAACTTTAGGGGCCCCTGGGTGGCTCAGCCGGTTAAGTGTCTGCCTTTGACTCAGGTCATGATCCCAGGGTCCTAGGATCGAGCCCCGCATCAGGCTCCCTTCTCAGTGGGGAGCCTGCTTCATCCTCTGGCTCTGCCCCTCCCATCTGCTGGTTCTCTCTCTCTCTGTTAAATAAATAAATAAAATCTTTAAATAAAAAAAGTAATAAAGAAACTTTAAAAAATCTTCTGTTCCATAGCATCTAAGCAAAAAGAATCACTTGAAAGGTTACAAATAGGTCAAGGTAAAAATGTGCACCTAATTTAATGAATGAAATTTTATGCATTCTCTATAGTAACCGCATTCTCTATAGTAACCACAGTCTCTATTTTCAAGTGGAAGACTGACCACTGTTAAAGTGAAGACCCACTTGTCTTTCTTCCTTTCTATTCTTTTCTTCCATGAATTCTCATTGGCCTGGAGTTCAATTCCCAAAGGGCTTGGTAGTGAGAGAGGGCTCCCTGTGGGCCTGGGCAATGTGGCAATGAGAGATAAATGCAGTCTTGAGAGGTCAGCAAAAGAGGGATATGCATTTAATTTCACCTCCTCCCTCATAACAGTGAACCAGCTCAAGGCCTCAGGTGCCCAAAAGGTGAGAAATTTTATAGTCCTACTTGAGGAGGAGAGTAGTTGGCCCCTTCCCTTGGCCATTTAGCACTTATTCCCATAGAATCATCCAGTGAGAAGGAAAAGTCAATTGCTAATTCCCTCCATCCCCTAAGTCATTGACAAGACATCTCTTTGGAAACTCAATGGTGCAGCTAGATTCATGTGAAAGATAGAGGTCGATACCACCCTTTTTCCTACAAATCTACCTGCATACTCCATTCCCCCATCACCACCTTCCAATGTAACTGTGGAAGACACAACCAACCAACCAACCAGCCAACAAACAACAGAACACTCTAAATGCAAATGGGACACAGACTCGTGATGTTAGCCAGCCTAAGTGGGACGCAAGCTTCTTGTTGGAGTTCCAGCCCCCTTGTACATGTAAGTACATAGTTTAGTTTTGTGGTAACTTCTGGATCTCAGGAGGCTGCAGAATTAGCAGAGCTTGTGTGAGAATGTGGTTCCATTATTTATTCAGAGTAAATAGCCAAATAAAAGCCCATAGGAGTTGTCAAAGCTAGCATTCGACCAGGCCTGCGGGCAGAACTGTTCTTTCTTATGTCTTCTTCAGGAGCCCTTTCTAAAGAAAGCATCACCACATATTTAAAACATGATGGGCTTGGTCTGACTTCATTTTGGGTGGTGCAGAACTTTGTTTTTTTCCAACTTGGGAAAATAAGTACTGGCATTGCGGTCAACCTTGGGAGACTCACTACCTACTCTCCTCCCACATTTATAGATTGTTCCATTCTTACTTACTTTCCTCTTCCAAAGAAATGTGGATTCATTGTTCTACCATTACTCTATTCAGCTTTTGCCAGTTAAGTGGTAACAAATTTCAACCCTTTCTGAGATGGCTTTTCTCTTCCTCATTTCTAGGGCCATATATCACAATGCTGAGGTTGGCCATTATCAAATTACAGCTGGGACTTTTCTGTCCCAAATAGGTGCCAGACACATGGAGAATAGAGTTTGACAGTAGCCAAGGGCCTTTGTACTATCTTTGTGCACTTTTAAACCTTAGTAATTTAAGTTGTAGGCCTATGAGAAAGAATCCAAAAGTGGCTTTTAGAAGGCCATTTATTAAGTTTAAAACAACTACATTAGATAAGAACACATGCTGTATTTTCTTCCCCTAGAATCCATGACAAGTAAAAAGGCTTCCATAGATGATAAGGTGAACTCTATCCCGTGGTTAGCAGGCAGAAGTCCTTAGCGGTTGGGAGAAAATAATTCAATTTGTGTTTAATTGCCATTTATAACTTGTTTCTTTCACAGTTGCAGCCTGTTGTTAAACGTTTAAAAGCTGCTCTAGGATTTTATGATGTGTGAATTCTTAAAGCAAAAACATGTTCACCTTTTATAGAACTATTTAAATAATAACTTTAAAAAATAAAAGTGCAACAAATTAAGTACAAGGGATTTAATCAGGTAAGGAAGAGTCAAGGTCATTTAATGGCTGGGATCCCTGAGCCGGAGGTGTTGGATGAATCGCTCTCCTTGTCTCTGAGACTCTACTGCTGGCCCTATGTGCACCTGGACCCATTCTATATTCCATCTGGATCTGAGTTGGGCAGCACTGGGGACAAGCTTCAGAGAATAGGGACTGAGTTCTGCCTTCTCTGTTTCAAGTCAAAGGACTACAGAGGCTTCCTCTGGCACAGAATAAAGGTCTCCTTACAGGCATGATCCAACCCGACTCCAGG
Organism: Potos flavus; assembly: GCA_028534135.1. Lineage (NCBI taxonomy): Eukaryota > Metazoa > Chordata > Mammalia > Carnivora > Procyonidae > Potos > Potos flavus. The sequence goes on from CM052895.1 coordinate 41,891,970, forward strand.
AGGCATTTGCTGTCCGGCACTGCCCGTATCTCTGCCTGGGAGTAAGTGAGGATACGACATCGCCCCAGCTCACGGTGTAAGCCTCTGAGCTCTCTCAGCATCGGGTCCACACACTACACTCAGAATGACTCTACATGAAATACACCTGAGTTCCAATTCCAACTCCACCACTTAAACCAGCTACATGGTCTTGTTTCTGAGCCCCCATTCCCTTCTCCATAGAAGGAGGATAATAACAACTAACCCATGGCATGACTCTGAGATTTCATGAGAGGCTACATGCAAGGCACTTCCTATAGTGACTGCAACAATCATTAGCAGTTATTATAATAATTGATATGCATGAGGAAAAGTAAGTAAATGGTTGCTCTGAGAGAGAAATCATTGAAGTCATAGATTCTTTCATTTTGCTACAAAACACCCATTTATATTGATGTTGTGAAAAGCAGAGTCTAGAATTCTCTTCTTTGAGTCATTCCTGAACTTAGAATCAAATTCCAATGTCTATGCAGAGTTGGAATATAGCAGCTTCCACGTTCAAAGCAGAAGTCCTCAATAATTAAGGCAGCTTAAAAATCTAATAGTTCTCTCCTGGGAGAGCTCTTCTCAATTCTTTCTCTGAAATGGTTCTTGAATCTGTTCCTTCTCCTTCTGCACTGCTTTTGTAGAGTCGTAATGGCTTCATCCTGATCTCCCTAACTCTAAAGGTCTACCTCCAGGCAACAGAGATAGAAAATACTAATGAACTCAAGAACAGAGTCATTTAGAAATTTGCATTGCAAAAATTTCCATTGCTGTGATTTTTTGTCAACATACTGACTGTAGTTGATATTTCAAGTAACTATAAAGGAGGAAATTAGATTTTTGTGTTTATCAAAAAGCGGGAGGGTGGGTTACAAGAGTTCTAGGTGTTGCACCTTAGGAAGGCACACAGAGTCTGCACAGTCCACTCCAATGTGTCTTTTCGGGCTCACCTATTATCACTTCCTCTATGAAATCTACCATCAGTCTCGCTGAATTACAAATTATGTAGCCTAGGCTCCCAAACACCCTGTTCTTTCAACGTTTAGGTCTTTGCATATTTGGCTGCAACCGTCTCTGGAATGACCTAAAGGCTCCCTTTCCATTTACAAAGCCTCTATTCAAAGGTCACCTCACAAGAGGAATAGATCTGTAGTCCAAAGAGTCTGGGCTTGAATCCTGGCTCTGCTCTGTCCTGGTTCCATGACCATGAGCAATAAATAATCTTCAGTTTTCTCATCTGTAGGTGGCACAAAGAGCTCCACTATAATAGGAATAAAAATCTAGGCACTTACCAATCCCTGACTCTCACTGGCTTGACCACCCTGTCCCTCCCCCAGCCAGTTTAAAGGCAAATTCAGTTCTGGTTTCATGATTTTGTTTTTTTTTGTTTTTCAAATAGATCCCCTCTCCCCAACTATTTTTAGGAACTGCTAAGGAAGATTATTGAACACGGACTCTAAATCCAGACCAAGCTGACACACACAGTGCATGCAGAGATTGGAATTTTGTCCTCACTGTTAAAGCCACAGTCATCTTAGTCACCTAAAGGTAACCGACTTTCCTTGCCAGGTGGGGCAGACTGGCTGCCAGTTAGGCAGAAAATCCACCACCATCCCTGCCACCATCTTGATCCTCCTTGCTCAAGCCTTTGGGCACCACCACTACCATGTCTTAATGGTTATTTTTGGAACAAGACAGGAAGTTCCCATCATACATGTTTTGGTCAGTCAAGGATTTTCCAAATGATGCAACGATACTGACTGGATTCCAGAGTTTGATAGCTCTTCTTCCCCAGATACTGATGGATTGGAAATACAGGGCACACTTTATCCAGAAATCTCCAAACCTTAAACCTTGAACAAATCTTTAATTGGATCAACTCAGTAGGCTATCTCTACCCCTTTAGGACATTTTCCCAAAGGTTCTCCCACTGTTCCCACCTAAGAGTTCAAGTCCTTCTTAAGCCTCGGACCCTCTTATGCAAATCAGCACATTCAAATGAATACTGGTAATGTTACAGGGAGAGTATTTTATGCCTTTCGAAGAAGCTTCAGTTACCATCCAGGGAAAATCTACGTGATCGTAAAATTGGGATAAGAATATTTACCTAAAAGGATCCCAGAAAATGATAAATTATATTACATGAGAAAATTTCAAATGCCTGGTGCACTCCCAGGTACATAGTTCATTCTCAGGCAGATATAAGCAACCAGTGCTCTAAACACCACAGTAAAAGAGCTGGCTCTCCGGGCTCCTACAAAGATTAGTATGATTTCTGTTTAGCTCTGACTACACTGTGTGGGAATTGTACTGCTCCCTGTTACACTGGGACCACCTCTTGCTATCTCTGTACCCTCACCACTCTACAGCACCCTTGGCTTAGCACAGCACCTGGTGTATCACAACCCCCGGGAATCCTTAAATGAGTGAGTTAAGAGGAAAAATAGACCTGAAACAAGTAGATTCCAATTTTCCTTGGAAAGTAGATTTCAGCACATCTTCTGAAGCGTCTGTGTTCTTTTCCAACTCTAGATGAAGGTGTTTAATAATTTTTTTAGTCTCTAGTACCAAGCCCCAGTATCCTATACATGGTTGACACTCAAAAGATGTTTGTTGACAATGATAACTGAGTTAACGTTACCTAAGAACTGTTCAAACCACGACAAAATTCTATGCATTATCATTAACCCAAATTCCTGAACACCTATCCCTCAAACAAATAAACAAACAAAATGTCTGCAGCCTTATTGCTGACCCCTGTGAGTGGCTGTTCAGAGTGCCTGGCTGGACTCATGGTCTGGCTTGTAGGTGAATTTACTCTCTCACCCCTATTACTTCAAAGGCACCATGTTGGCCCTGAGTCTAAAAGAAGCTTCAGTTCCTAACTTACCACCACCGTAAGAGGGATTTCAACATGGGAATCAGAGAGCCACCTGAGAACTAAGGAGGCACCAAACTAGCACTTCCCATGCCTAGGTCTGCAGTATCACCTGGAAAGTGTATTTCAAAAATAGACTCCTCCTGTCCCCTTCCCTGACCCTCACCCCAGGTGTTTTATTCAGTAGTACATGGGCTTAGGAAGATGCATCTTCCAAAACCTCCACAGGCAGTTCTGAAAGAGCCTTCTGGTTCTAATGAGTGGAATCACCTTTGGAAATACAGTTGGGTCATCCATCAGAGCTCAGTTAAGACTTTTTTAAACTCAGCGGTCCATTGTGTTAAAAAGGGATGTAGGACCAAGGAAATGGGAAGGACACGCAGGGAGTGGTGTGGCAATATTCTCAGCCAACAGGATCTGTCAGGTGGAGAGATACCTTTGGCAGAGATACATGGGTACAATGGCATGGAATGTGACAGCATAAACCAAATGCTGAATTCAGAAAGCTAGGGAGGAATGCAGGGCAGGATATGAATTAATATTAAAAAATAATAATAATAAGATAACTCCACAAACAAAATTTTTAAGGAGCAAGGAAGGAAGGAAGCCTAAGGAAGCCATGCAGCAATTCAGGAAAGGCTGTAGAGAGGTTCAGCTCTGGGGATTTCCAGTGCACAAGACAGGAAAGATTTCACAGGAACAGCAGTAAGTGGTTCCAGCCTGAATGCACAGAGATCGGCTCAAGGCTAGGCTCCTTTCTTGTTCCAACATGTAAAGTTGTGAATGCCACCTAGGGCTGGTGTCAGCCATCTTGGATGTCTTACTCTGAGAGCTCTAGAATAATCCAAGTGAATTTGAAGAACAGTAAAATCAGAGAACGTGACTCAAGGAGATGATTTCTTTAAGTGGAAAATATTTGATGCTGATGTTATTTGCCAGTATTTCACTAAACATTTTTTAGGTTTTTAAGTGGAGAAAAAGATATCTAAATCACATTGTTCCCAAGCCTCTCCTTCCATACGGAGGTCTGGGGATGAATCCCTAAAGGCACAAGTTGAGCCAGATGGGGATGTTCTCTAAATGGAACAAGAATCAAGAAGCCAGGCATAGGCAAAAGCAGTCCCCTGACACCATGGAGTTATCTTAGAGACTGGCAAACATCAGCTCCAGGATGGTAGGGTGAGACACACAACTTGGAAATATTCTTAGAGACAAGAAGAGTTCTATGTGTGAAAATGCGATCCCATTTTGAACTCTGTGCCATGTACATTACACTTGCTGCTGATATTCTTTGGGCCTCTGCTGGGCCTCAGGACCTCTCAGTACCTCTCTGGGCCCTCTTTGGCCTTCACTACAGCATATGGGAACCCTGGGTCCCTGTGTGCCCTGCCCAGGCCACAGGGAATCAGTAGCCCCAGAATAGGTCCATCAGCCTAGACTCTACAGATGCTTTCAGTCCAAAAATGCAGTGGATGTGGCACTGAGACAAATGTGGAGCCACCCATGGTCATCATCTGAGAAACAGGCCACTAACCCTGTCTGATATTCTCTGGTTTGCCTTTACCAAACTAGATGCTTCAATAGCTGTCTTGTAGTAGACAATGGGATTGCCTCCCCCTTCTTTCCTTCTAATAGAAAGCCAATTTTGTTTAGGAATCCATGTGTTTAGAAAAAGCTGACCTCACTTCCAGCCCCAGAAGCAGACGTGATTGGTATAAGGAAGATTTCAGAGGTGGTTATGGGACCAAATTCCAGCCAAAGAAACATGAGGGGAAATCTGGAGGAACTTTTCAATCTTCCTAGAGCAAGCTGCAGGAAGAAAAAGTTTCCCCCTTCCTCTGTAGATTGCCATGCCTGGATATACTGCCCAGAACTGCTGTGGCCACCTCACTGCCTGCAAGATGAGGAAGCCAGCATCAAAGGTGAAAGGGAAGAGCGATGGTGAGAACATATGTCTTTTAAGACACCGTGGAGCAACTGTGTCAACAGACTCTGAAGTCTACTCTGCCTTGGACTTCCAACTATGGGAAATAATACACTTCTTTGTTTACAGCAATCTGAATCAAGGTTTTTTTTTCCTTATACCTGACAGCATTTTAATTGGTAAAGTCCCAGGAGAAAAATAAAGAATCTGATTACATCTTTTCCATTCTTTTCCCAAATCATCAAAGAATGCAATGCTGGCTTCCACTTGCTAGTCCAGTCTCTCAGAGACTCCCGCATCAAATCTCCCCCCTTCCTGAATTGGCATTTCCTCCTCTTTGTAGCCTCCGGTATTTGTACCATGTTTGAAACTTCTGTTTAAATGATCTGACTCCAAAAGTTAGAAGTTGTTTAATGCATGTGATTTAGGAAAGAGAAGAAGATGGAAGTAAAGATTATGGATGAAAATTATGAACACTGTATTAAATGCTTACAATGTCTCACACGCAGAGGTGGTCATGCACATATACCTACAGTGCAAGTCCAAGTCACCTTTCAAACTCAATGACTCTAGGACCCTTTCTATAACGCTGTGCTGTCCTACACAGTAGCCAACATCAATTAGTCACTTTTCTTGGCCAATAGCTATATATATTTAAATTTTAATTAAAATCAAATTTGATGAAAATTTTAGTTTTTCAGTTACACTAGCCACATTTCAATTCTCCATAGCCACATGTGGTTACCATATTTGACAGAACTGATATAGAACAGTTTTGTCACTGCAGAAAGTTCTATTGCACAGACCCATTACAAAAGTATCTCTTTATTCAAAATAAAATGATAACCAACAAATCAATCATAGGCTTAGGAAGCATAAAGATGGACCACACAATGGCAAAGATAAAGTTTTGGTTGAGTCCTGGCTCTGATTGCTTACCTAACCTCTATGAATCTTAATTTCTACATAGTCGATGTGGAGATAATATTTACACCTTGCTAGTGTTATGAGGACTAAAGTTGATGTATAGCGAACACCTAGGTAGGGTCTTATCATACAGATGATCAATGACAATACTATCCCTGGTTTCTTTCCTTGGGGATCAATCACACAAAAGTTTGTTTTGTCCATACAACCTTCTACACTCTTGATTCAAAGTGTGGTTCACAGATCAGCCCCAGCAACAGCACCTGGAAACTTATTAGAAAAGCAGACTCCTGGGTCCCACCCCACAGTTATTGAATCAGAACTTAAATTTTAATAAGATCCCAGGTGATCTGTATGCACGTTAAAGGTTGGAAAGCATTAATCCATACAGCATAGGCCAAAATTCAAAACAAGTATATTATGTGACCATACAATAAAAATTTCAATAGTGGACTATGAAACCCTAACCATAACTTTGAGGCCTCAATTTGACAAGCCTATGAGAGCCTAGTGGCTGAGGCCAGCAATGACGGGAACTTGGGTCAAGAAGTAACACCCAGGACAGAGAGAAAGCACTTGTACCATTCAAGCAAGATAATGCCACAAAAAGCAGAATCAGCCTGCTCCCTGTGTGGGTGATCTAGTTGTACCCGTGAATTCTCTAGGGAGGCATGCTACTGCTGCATAAGAAATTACTCCCCAGGAATAATGATTTAAAATAATAATTATTTATTATCTTTCCCATTTCCTGTGGGTCAGAAATTCAGACAGGTCACTGGATCTGGAGCCTCAGCCAGAAGGCTTGCAGGCTGGAGGTTGGAATCATCTGAAGGCTCCTTCAACCATGGTCTGGCAGTGATGCTGGCTATCAGCTGGGGGCCTACTTAGCACTGTCAGCTGGAACACCCACACACAGCTTCTCCATGTAGGCTGTATTTCTCAGAAAGTGGTGGCTGGGCTTCAAGGACAATCAGAGAGAGTGAGAACACCAAATAGAAGCCCTATTACATATTGTGTCCTAGCTTTGGAAGTCATCCAGCACCACTGCTGTCACATTCTGTTGGGCAGAGTAGTTACAAAGGTCTGCCCAGGATGAGAGGGAGGAAACATATACCAATGTACATCAAGGTCATACCTTGACATAATAATATAGGTATGTCGGAGTCACATTGTAAGAACATATTGTGGGAAGAGATGGCCATCTAATTGAGGCCATCTTATTATGGCCATCTTTGAGAAGCCCAATCTGCCACATGAATATTCTTTTTGGTTCAAGTTGTTCCAGATCTCAAATCACCACGCCCACCACCATCATCATAAACAAGTTCTTATTTAGTGTCTTCCATGTGGAGGACACCATATTCTGATTCATATTTATTTTATAGAAAAAGTTACAGGATATTCATCTCCTGTTGGTGTATCTTGTTCTTGGGAATTCTTTCATTTTTTTTTTTCCGGGAAAAATAGCTTCAAAGCTAGTTTCACTTTCAATTCTGTCTGTTCTTTTGCATTATTTCATTATAGTCAAACTCTTTGAGTGTGACATCAAAGAGATTGGAAAATAAAGTGAGAGTAAGTGGGATAGGTAGAGATAATGGCTTATTCATTGGTACTAAGTTCCCAAATAGGTTTTTGGTTGGTCTACAGCTTAAGATTTATTGAGACTTATTGCTAATGGCAAATAAAATAATTACAGCAAAATGTGCCCATGCATTAAAATTTAGATTTTCTTTTTTTTTTTTTGTAGCCATCTAACTACCTTGTATTTTCAGACTAAAACTTTTCTCTGTGCATTTTCATCTTTATAATAAAACTTTCTTGGCAAGACTGATCTCAATCTGGTGGGTTCTTATATTAGAGTAGAATCAAGAAAGAGGGAGGAAGGGATATAGTTTTCTAAATATGACAGAATAAAAAATACTAGTGTTTGTTTCTCATTAAAAAAAAAATCAGAGGCAAAAACTACAATTGGATCTGGCCTATAGCCATTCATCCTAAATAATGGAGGAAGAGAAACATAAGGCAACTGGATATAGACCTGGCACAGACTTTCAGGTTTCTAATTTTACATAATCTTCTGTGTTCCCTTTCATTAGAAAGTCACATTCTAACTTCCTATAGTTAGATGCTCTGCCCCTGCGATGGTCCTTTCTCCCCACCCACCTAACTGCTGTTAACATCCCAGGGTTCCCATTATTGCCTTCTAGAAATTTCACACACACACACACACAGTCATTCACCCCACATGCACACATTCACCCCACATGCACACAGTCATTCACCCCACATGTACACATTCACTCACATACATGAACTTTCACACAGTCATTCACATGCACAAAGTTATGCACACGTGCACACACACATGTGTGCACACACACAAGTTTAATACAACCCAGCTCCTGACTTTGACCACCAATTTAACTAATTGGCCATCTCTTCTTTGAACATCCCAGCTCCACCCATAAGCAGGAGGAAAACCTTTCACTTTTTGGGATCTACCTGGTAATAGCAATATTTACTTCCAAAGCTCACCCTCAACTTCTCCACTGCCAATAGCACGTGACTCTGGCCCATTCTTTTCTGCTAAACAAGATTATCAGAAAGCAACTAGAAGTCAGTGAAAATTGCATAGGGTTAACATTGAATCTGTTCTAATTTATTCTTAATTTCTCAAAATTCTACATTAAGTGTTACAGATTGAAATGTGTCCCCCAAAAAGATAGCTTAAAGTCCTAACTCTTAGTACTTGTGAATGTGACCACATTTGGAAACAGGGTTTTTGCAGATGTAACCAAATGAAAATGAGATCTATAGGCTGGCACCTAATCCTCTAAAGAGGAAAAGTTCGGAGACACACAGAGAGAACACCACAAGACAACGAAGGCAGAGATTGGAGTGTTGTAGCCACCAGCTACCATCAGAAACCAGGCAGCAGCGAGGAACGACTTTCCAGTGTCAGAGGAGGCATGGTCCTGCTGATAGCTTGATATTAGACTTCTCGACTCCAGAACTGTGAGAAAATAAATGCCTACTGTTTAAGCCACCCAATTTATAGCACCTTGTTATGGCAGCCCTAGGAAACAAAAACAGTAAGTATTAAAATAAATGACCTGGAATGAGCCTCATGACCAAGGAGACAAAATGGCCTGTTGTTAGCAAAGATAAGGATGAGGAGAGAACACGGGAGCCAGGCTGGGTAGGAGTCTGGTTGTCTTAATCAGCTTCAGCTGCTGTAGCAGAATCAACCGCATGGTTTATAAACAACACATATTTAATTCTCATAGTCCTGGAGGCTGAGAAGTTCAAGATCAAGACACCAGTAGATTCAAGGTCTAGTGAGGGCCCTACAACCTCATATGGCAGGGCACGGAAGGGAGCTCTCTGAAGTCTTTTTCTTTTTTTTTTAAATAAATTATTAGGGCTCTACCTAAGCAGCCTCATGACCTTGCAGCTCTCAAAGGGCCTAATTCAAATATATTAGATTTTAAATGAATATTGGGGAACACAAATATTCAGTCTAGAGCACTGGTCCTTGGTCAATCTAGAATCCCTTAAGTCTCCATCAGACAACTACTTTAGGGACCACATTGCTCCAGCTCATCCAGGAAATTTGATTCAGCCATGATGACCTACTCTTGCAAAAAGATAAATGCTTATCCCTGTGCATATTAGCATTTATATTTATGGAAGTCTTAGGTATAGCTGTGTGTGTTCTGCATGTTTCTGGGTGAACATTAGTCCATGGAATGTGTTCCTGGCTGTAGTCCACTTCCTGTTTACAATGACAGCATGGTGATTCCTGTAGTTGACAATGTACCCTGAATATGCTGGGGCTACCCTTTTAGGTGAACTGGTTGGAAAACATCCAAACCTGGAAAAGAAGATGTCTTGGGAGGCTGGGAGTGGAGAAATGGTCAGAGAGCAAAAGAGCAGCTTCTAGAAGTGCATTCAAAGAGGAGGGAACAAAAGTTCTCATTTATTCTACCAACTGTACCTGTATGCCAGGTATTTAACATCTCTACAGATATCCAACCCTAACAAAATTGTTAGGTATGGGTGAGTAACAGGAAAATGAAACTGCAGTTCTGAAAGTTTAAGTAATCTGCTCCAAGTCACACAGGTACTAAGCAGAAGAGCTAAGATTTGAATCCAGTTACATCAGATCCTCACTTGTAATGAGAACTCAAATATTACAACACCCTTCAGAAGTGCAGTTCAAGATTTATCAGAATCAAGGAAGGAAGCTAGATTCTTTTATTACTAACTTAAAATTGTAGGTACCCACATCTTCTACTTTGCATAATGGCAATGTTATACAAATGTTGCTACAAAGAAGGCTAGACCAACATGTACTGATTAAAATAATGATTTACTGACAACTGGGACTTAGGAAATTACCATGGCACTTTCCTTTCACCATAGTAACAGAATCCCCAATTTTTAGACTCACGACCAGATGTCTTGGTTTCATTTACAGCTTGATGTAACCATGTCTCTAGTTGCTGACCAATGGGAAATAGATGGATCTGTCATGCCATTTCCGTGAATTTTCTCAAAGAAAGCATAAGATACCTTTTGTCCCTTTCTTCTCCATCCCTCCTTTCTTTCTTGGAACTTGGGTTATGATAGCTTGAATTCTAACCACGATGTTGGACCCTGAGGACAAAAATCTCACTCTAGAGACAGCAGAGCAGTGAGTTGGAAGAGTCCAACTCCCCAAGGACTTTGTGAAGCAGAGTTGCCAATCAGTCCTGAACTGCCCACCTCCTTCATGTTCACAAGAGAGAAATAAATATCTATCTTATTTGAGCTACTGTAATTTGCATCTTTGTAACTGGCAGCCAGTACTAATCCCAACTGATGTAGGTTCATCCTAGAGAGACACTCCACTAAGAGCAAAGGATAGAGCAGGGACTGACATGTGCCATCAGCTTCCCATATCATGGAGGCTTCTGTTCTTTTAAATAAATAAATAAATAAATAAATAAATAAATAAATAAATAAATAAATAAAAAGAGGAAAAGGAAGGAGAAAGAGAAAAGGAAAAAAAAATAGGATGGCTCCTTCTTTATATTTTCTAGGTAACTTCATAGACACTGCTTCCCCCACAAAAAGCCTAAAGCCCTCAGGTCAAGGACTGCATACTCAATTCCCATCTATTGCCAATAAAGTCAATAAAAATTTTTTACATTTTTTTATTTTCTCCATTTTTTTTTATCTTTCTCATCCCCTGCTACTTTTACTGGTATATGCTCTATAATCTGTTTTGTCAAAAACAGTGATGGGGGGGACGTTGTTACCTTGTTTCTTGTTTTAGTGGGAGACATTATGCTATATACTTGACATGCATATCTCAGAAAATCCTTGCAAAGTCCCTGTGAGATAAGAACTATTGTAATTCTTGTAATTTCATATAAGGATACTAAAACCAAGTGAGGTCGGGCCCAAGGTTACATATCTTATAAGTGGTCAGATGTGAGATTTGAACTCCCATATTTCTGCCTCCAGTATCTGGCTTCTTAACAACTATTTCAGGCACTAAGACAGCCTTTGTAAAAGTATCAAGATCCAGAGATACTCAGGCTTTTCAGCAAGTATGGAGATCCGCAGAGGTATGAAAATGAGCACACATTGCCAAAGTGACTTAATGGATTTTAACATTTAGAATCTATCTGAATTATACCTTAATAGATAAAGCTCAGTCGAATCAGTCTGGTGAATTCACCATATTCCTCTCTGTTATAATTAATTTAGTCACACACATGCTCCTAGACTTGATACTGTTAGCAGTCACACAACACAAATTAATGTGATGTCACCCTAGATCTCTAAAGTCCCTATTCTAAATGCAATGGACATTTTCAAAGTACAAATACAGATAGTAACATCCTCTGAAATCATTCCGTGACAAAAGCAAAACTGATAAGCCTGTGTATACTGTCATCAAAGGCAACATCCTATGTTTGTGTTGGAATGGCTCATCTGATGCAGTAGGTGGGAGAAGAAACAAATCACTATTCATCCACGTGACCAGAAACAATTTTTAAATGAGATTAGACTTTAGGAAGGGCCTTTCTTTAAGCAGAAAAGGCATTTCTCCTTTCCATGTAAACTTGGCACTAAATGAGATTCAGCTGAGTTTTGGCTTAGACGTAAAGAGCTGGAAGATAAATTATTGCTGAATTTCTGAAAGTGCCTATTTCGAGACACAGAACAGGCTTGTAAGAATAATTGCTAAGTGACCAAACGAATAAATGAAAGAACCACACTAAGTGGCTTATAAGGCATGGGGAAGGGGATGGGTTACATTCTCTGAGCCTTACTTCTGTGTCAAATACAGCGGCTGGTGTGTGTAACAGGATCCTGAATGAGAGTCTGAGCTCTGCATCTGGGTGTTAGTAGAAAGGATATGAGACATGGCTCATTTGCATAAGGATCCCAGGTGTCCTATGGGAGGAACTGAATGCAGTGAGGCTGTGAAAGGACTCAAATGTTGCAATGAAGTCTGCCCTAGCACCCCAGTCCTCCACTCAGATTTACCCTCAGGAGACTGTAGGTTCTGTACTAGTTTCCTGTGGCTGCTGTAACAAATTACCACAAACCAGGGCCTGAAAAAACACTTTCTCTTACAGCTCTGCAGTCCGCAAGTCCAAAGTCACTATCATTAGGCTGAAATTAAGGTTTTGGCAGGGCCACAAGGGAGGCTGTCAGAGAAAATCTGCTCCCTGCTTCTTCCAGCTTCTGGGGGCTACAGCACTCCTTGGCCTGTGGCCCCATGACTTCACTACTCAAGGTCAGCATTCTCAAACCTCTTTCTGCTCTGGCTTCACACAGCGTTCTCCTCTGCATCACTCTTATTAGGATACATGTGATTACAATGGGATCCCACTTTGCTAATTGCATCAATCTCCCCATCTCAAAAGCCTTGCACTAAATTACAGCTACAAAGATTTTGCCATATAAATGAATGTTCATATGTTCCAGGGATTAAGACCTAGTATCTTTGGGGACTATTATTCGGCCTACTACAGGAACCTGACCCTGGAGTCTGTGGGGAACACACTCCTGGCCAGGTCCCCAGAAGTTATTCTATCATTCTAATGAGGGACTGCTGCTAAACAATGGCTCTAATTACAGTGTTACATGTAAATCTGCTATTTAAATGCAATTTGTTATGGTTGTTATGATTGCTAAGGAAATATAGATTTGATCATCATTCAGCTACTTGCCATAGCATAGTCAACCCCAGAATTATTTGGGTTTTGCCTGGAGCATTATCTCAATTTAATTAATGCTGTAAAAAGGAATGTGACTGTATTTATATGGAATCAAGTTACAAAGTGTTAAATTTAGTATACGTTTTCTGAGGTGTGGCTCATTCGTGACTTCCGTTCCTATCATCTTGTGTTTGCACAGCTGGTAAGTGTAAATTCAACATGAAAACACCCTTTGAAAAACCAGCAGACATTTCACTGACCTTGGAAGTGAATTTGTCACTGCTGAATTCTGTGATGATCTATACTCTAGTCTGTTGACTTTGCAGGGAGGTAAAGGCTATGGTGTTACTCATATAGGGGGGTCCAATGTTGGTCCAGCTTGTCATGGCACAAGATATGCAAACCATGCCCAGAAATTTTTCCCAGTCTAACCACAGAGATGAATGCTGAGCCATCCCCTTTGTGTAAGGAAAGGTATAATCCTGGCATAGGGAAAAGAGAGGGTGGCTCAGAGAGTTCAAAGTTCAGTTACAGCTCTAGTTAACCTCAAGCTCAGAAGTCCTGAGGATGTGGAGGCAAACAATCTTCTAGAAAGCATCAGACAATACCCTCTTTCTAATAACCGTGATCCAATCAATGAAGGCTCTACTGCCCTTCCCTCTTGCCCCTTATCAGCAGTTGGTGCCTTTCACATTCTTTTCTAATGGTCTGGAAAGGGGATCTCAGTTTTAAGAGTGGCCCTGACTACAGTTAGCAAAGCCTTGCCATGAAAATGCCTGCCCAAGTTCCTCCTCTTCAGTCTCTAAAAGGCTCAGAATGGCTCATGAAGGAAAATGGATCTTCGGCAGCTGCCTTTAAGGTTATCAATCCCCTCTCCCAAGCAGCCCCTGCCAACCCCACAAAAAGTACACACTCTCCTTCACAAGGACCTAAGAGGCTGCCAGTCAATGGCTGACAGAAATGGAAAATCGATTTCAGATTTATCTCCTCTGGGAATTAAGTATATTCCTTAGAAATAATGAATTATGAGGTCATGGAGGGCTTGTTCTCTTTCCTGCTTGCAGAGACATTTTAATTGAAGAAAAAGTGACGAATGAACAGGACATTCTAATTCCAGTGATGTGCTTTTCCCCATTTTAATATCAGCTGAACCACAAAAATGTTCATTTTTCTCTCTTCATTACTCCTCAGGGTTCAGGAAGAACAGTGTTGCCAAAGGGGGAAAAAACTAGGTAACTCTTGCTCCCTCCACTCAGCTTCCAAAAAACAAAGTAAGATGCAGCTCTGGCCTCAGCCAGTCTGTGTTTTCACTATTGGTGCAGCCATTCGACTCACTAGCAATGTACTCAAAGAAGAAACATACTCCACACTTTTTAGATAATAGTGGGACGCAAGGATGGCAAAGTCACTCAGAACTCACAGCACTGTACAAGGTGGAGAGGCTTAATATGCAAAAATAACTAGTTTCCTTGGCAAGCCTTTCAACAAGCAAAGCCAAGACCCCCTCCTCACTCCACCCAAGGCTACAGGTACCATCTACTGAGTGCCAGCTAGGATTCTGATCCTGCTAAAACTCTGTCAACAGACACTTTCTTACCTAATGCTTGTCACAACCCTTAGACATCCCACAATTAGTAAAATGCAGAGTTGAGATTAGAACCCAGGTAACACAGTCTGCATTCTTAAACCCTGTGCTCTCTCCAGCAGTTCCCACACACTGGCACAAATCAGAATCATCCAATGGGCTTGTGAAACCAGAATGCTGAGCCTAACCCCAGAATTTCTGATTGAGTACACTGGGGGTTCACACTTTGAGAACCACTACTCTAATATCTGACTCTGATGATCAACAGTCATATTCTAAAAGCTCTATTCGAGGAAGAACCTCAACTATAGAATGCCATTTTAAGACTTCTGTTCCCTTCTCTGCTTCCTAAGAGAGAATCTGAGAACAATGGCTGGTGTACCCAAGGCCAGGTAGAGAAATAGGAAAAAGTAGGAAATCAGAGACACCTACTTCTCTTCTAACAATTTCTCAGTTCAAATAAAACTCTCTAGAGTGGCCCAAGACACCCATCCTCAAGACTGTAGCTATGCCCTTTGAAGCGAATGCTTCTTTCCAATGGGCAGGAATTGATTCTATGGGAATGACTCTCTCTTCTCTACCATCCCAGCTCTTGCACTAATTCTCAAGTTTTCATGATTTCAAGTACTTTCCGTTTTCTATCTCTCTCTCTCTCTCTCTTTTTTTTTTAAGATTTATTTATTTGAGATAGAGAGCAAAAGTGTGTGGTGGAAGGGCAGGAACAGAGGGAGAGGGAGAGAGAGAATCTTGAGCAGACTCCCTGCTGAGCATGGAGCCCCACATGGGGCTCAATTCCACCACCTATGAGATCATGACCTGAGCTACCCAGGTGCCCCTTGGATTCTAGGTCTTAAGCTACCCAGGCCCTACCATTTTGAAGCCCAGTGAACTGAGCCACCAATGCACCACAACAGCGGCAACTTCACTACCATGTTCTCTGTGAGGTGGAGCTTTTCTGTCTCTCTGAGGGTAGGTCCCACTGTCTCACATTCTTTTTCTTGCATCATTATTGTTCTTTCTGGCATTATTATTGCTTACTGTTTTCTCATGTATTAGCTAACCATTGGTTGATTCAATAGCGAATCTGATGCAGTGCCATAAAAGGAAACACCCAACAGAGACATAGCCGAATACTTTGACTACACTGGGCAAGGATCTAACAAGACTCTCTCTTCCCACATTTCTCTTTCCCCAACAATATCCATGTCCTGGACCTGAAACAGCCACCCTTTTCCTCTCCCCCATTCACTTGGCAAAGTGAAGACTTTCAGAATGGACTACAATTATATAATTCCCTCCAGTGAACAGGACTTCTGTAACACTCCTGAACCTCTATAAAACAGGGGTTACCATACCTCCATAGCTCATGGAGCTATTGTGAAGCAGGTGTGCTCCTCAAAGAGGAAGCTTGATGTGACAAAAGCCTACTATGGACTAAGGTTTTATGTTTTAATACCAAAAAGCCACACGATAATAATGGGAGACAACACTTGAAGTTTCACCTGTCTATACTGAAAGACTTATTAGAAGTTATTTCCTTACCAAGAGTTTATAAAATGGACACCATTTGCCTGAAATGGCAAGGAGAACCAACATTTGTGGAGACCTACAATATAGAAGTTTCACCTATGCTATTCAATTTAGTCCTCATAATAGCTCTGAGAGCTAGACTTTATTATTCCCATTTCATAGTCAAGAAAGCTGAGGCTAAGAAGTTGTGTAATTTGCCCAAGATCAAATTGAGCCAAGGCTGGAACTAAGACTTGTCTTTCTTCCATATTATGAGGCTTTCTTGAAAAAGGATATAGTAAAGGAAGGCCAAGTAAAGGACAAAGATAAGCAACCTAGCAAGGAAAATAATAGAGCATACAATGGAAAAATATCAAACCTATTTACATGGATCACAGACCCAGGACACTTCCAATTCTGACACCATCTCCAATGTGTTTTATCTTCGACATACCACCAAGCAATTAACTCAATTCTCTGTGGATGCTGACCAGGTGTCCAACAAATTTAACTCCATTCTGATACTATCTACTTAGAGCTAGCATTAGATTCCACAGGTTAAGGGCCCAGTTCCACGACACTGTACCCCCCTTCTCCCCACTTCAGATGCCAAATACAAGTGAAGTTTGTTACCTCTGCTTCTGACAGACTGGTTACAAATGAGAAGTTCCCACAACCCCTCCCTGGGTTCAATTAATTTGCAAGCGCTGCTCACAGATCTCAGGAAATCAGTTTACTTACTAGATTGCCAGTCTATTACAAAGGAAATCACAGGATATGAATCCACAGCCAGATGAAGATACACAGGGTGAGGTTCCAAGGCAGGAGATTTGTCTCCATGGAGTTTGGGCCCTGGCACAAGGATGCATTCCAGTTCATCAACATGGAAGCTCTCCGAAATCCTGTTATTTTCAGGGTTCTGTGGAGGCTTCATTACCCAGGCAGGATTGGTTAAATCACTGGCCATTGGTAACTGAATTCAGTCTCCAGTCTCTCTACCCAAGGTCAGAGGGTGGGGCTGAACTTCCAACCCCCTAATCAGGGTTGGTTCCCCTGGCAACTAGGCCCCCACACTTGGGTTACCTGGAGCTTTCCTAAGGTTCCCTCATTAACGTAATAAAAGACACCTTGATCAATTGATAGCTTCTCAGAAAATTCCAAGGGATTTTGGTGCTCTGTGCCAGGAATGGGAAGGAAGATGACACATGTATTTCTTACTATAAATCATTATATCACAACATTTAAAAACCATTAACAACATTAAAATTTTTAAAATAAAGAAAGATTTGAGAAGTATTAAGAGATACTGGGGCATCTGGGTAGCTCAGTCGTTAAGTATATGCCTTCGGCTCAAGTCAGGATCCCAGGGTCCTCCCATTCAGCCCCACCTCCAGGTCCCTGCTCAGCAGGGAGTCTGTTTCTCCCTCTCCCACTCCCCCTGTTTGTGTTCCCTCTCTCTGTCTCTCTCTCTGGCAAATAAATAAGTAAAATCTTAAAAAAAAAAGTATTAAGAGATACTAACAGAAAGTTTCAGTGAAGATTAGAGTACGACTAACAAGTAGAAAAGGAGAATGGGGTTGCCCGTGAATATATGAATACACCATTATGAAGACGTAGGGAAACATGACCACTATTATAAAGAATGGGAATGTGGACAAAGCCAACTAAAATAAAGTATTTCTTTAGTTTTGTTAAAAAGGAAGTGGAACAGGAAATAGAAATAAGCACGTTATATAAACGGTAAAACCTAGAAATATGTAAAAGAATTAAAATAAATTGCCTAAAGCAGAGCAAGGAGAGGGAGAAGGAGGAGGAGGCAAAGAGAAGAGAGGGGGAAGGCAGACGAGGGGAGGGCAGAAGAGGGGAGAGCAGAGGGCCAAGACACTGAGGAAGAGACATCATTTTAAAAATGCTTCCAAGGGAAAAAAAAAATGCTTCCAAGGAAGAGACATGCAATTATTCTGATGTTTCTAGAAACATTGATTTGCTGTTAATGAGGGAAAATACCAATACGAAATACCTGTAATAATTTCAAAAAAAAAGCTACACAGACAGCTTAAAGTGATAATATCAGCAAAGTGTTCTTCAGAGAAAGGAACTATATGAATTGAAACGCTGGGCTGAACTTTTCTCTTCAAGGTGCCTGAAAGAACCCTGGTGAATTCAATTGCCTTCCCTTCTTTGCTTTTCTCTAGCTCATTACCGAGGTGCAAGCCAGCAAATGCTGTCACAATGCCCAGGCTATAAAGGGTTGGTTGGGAAGTCACACCTGCTACTCTTGCTTTTATCGTTAGGAGCCAACAATGCTGGGGAGGATTTTATACTGTGTCTGAAAATGCCCCAAATGCATTCACCGTCTATAGGATAACTGGTGGGGACAGCTCAGACTCAGACACAGATCCCACATGGAATCTATCTGATGAGGCTGTTTTTACGGACTACAGGATAGTAATTGAGGTTAATTGCCACCGAAAGACACACACCGTATGATCTTTTTATGTCCGTTTAGTGAGATGGTTCCAGCACCGAGATCTTTTCCCAGGGGCACCACAGTGATCGGCTCTCACCATTTATGCGCTCCTTACATTTATGGGTTATGCACAAGTTAATGGGGCTAGTTGTTATTGCTCCAGTGGCCTCCCCTTTAACACATTCCCCTACCTCCTGCCTAAACGTCAGACCCATTGTCTTCCTGTGCTTTGGTTTTTCCACATTTTGTAGTCTTCACCTTTTAACAGCAGTTTGAAAGAGAAAAAAAAAGTTAGCACGAGTGGAGGTTGGCAGGCCTGACTGTTGCTCTCCGCTCAAGAGCGACTTTGTTTTTCGAGTCATAGAATAAAATGATTTAAGAACGAGAATCCTCAGCACTCCGGCTCTGCCTTCTAGCTTCAAAGCCTTTTACAAGCTGCAATTCATTAAAGGCAATAATCATTTGAGGCCAGTGGACCGACCTCTGCAGGGAGAAGGGCCAGGCCCTCCCACCCCACCCTCTTTCTCTTTGTGTTCCCAGCCACAGAGAGCAGGAGGGGGTGGAATAATGGGGCTCCCACCGGGCAGGCCAACCGTGGCCCTCAGCCCAGGCCTGCTTTTCTTCTCTTCCTTGCCAGGGCTCCACGCTCCACTTAGCCATTGGGTACAAGCTCTTCTCTCCTCAGGCTGCATGTGTCTGCTTTTCACAAAATAGTCTGCCCACATTCTGATTTCCTTTAGACAAATAAAGAATCTCCTAGCCTCTGCGCCCAACCAAGCCTAACGTTTGCTCTGTGGGACAGATTTCTCCCATGTGGCCACTCAAGGGCAGAGAGCCGAGAGGTATCAAACCCCACCGTCACCGAGAGAGAGTCAGTAACCTGCTGGGTCCATGGTCCCAACCTGTGCCCTCGCCATCCCAGCCGGATCTGTTACCCCTTGGCAGTTTCCCATCCACTACTGACAAATGGTTGCCTCTATAGAGAGGGTGTGAACATGGTTGACTGTGGTTCTTTGGTATTGGGGTCACTGAAATGAGAAGTATGTGGTCTATGGAGGTCCCATGGGTCATTGCACAGTTTGGAAGATGCATTTCTTTTGCCTTCTGTTCTTCTGCATGTACCCGGCCCAGACCCTTTCTTGGAGAGAGGCGGAATAGTAATAAAGCACCCACAAGGCCCAACTATGGCATATTAAATTTCCTAAGAAAACACTAAATTAATTTTTATAGTTCTTTCTTTCCAGTTGCCTTTGTTCTCCTCAATTCTGCCCACTAGTTTAAGGGGGGGGAGATAATATGCCCTTAAAACACTACATTAATTATTCCAGTGTAAGAAGGTAGATTTGGTCTACTTTTAACAGCTGATCATCTCCTAATGATACTGAAAACATTCATGCATTTCATCCACACAACAACCTTAAAAGCAGAAACTTGTGCCAGGATCTTCGCAGCCAGAGTTCATGTAGATGAAAGATGAGTAACCATGCTCGAAGCCAGTCCCGCTGCCTCCTTGCCCTTCTCCATGCTCTCTACCTCTCCCCCGACCTCTCTACCTTTCAGAAAGTCTGTCTCCAAGGCATAGGTTTTCTCTACTCCTCTCTCCTCTTGTCCAAAGATTTATATCCTGCCCCACATTGAAAGCCCCACACCACTCCCGGACACTCCATGAGGCTTCTCTATCTGCTCCAGCCCACATGGATCTAACTTCTCCTTGAATTATTAAAATGTTCCTTCTCACTGATGTTCAAAATCATAACTTTGAACTTGGGAAGAGCCTTAAAGTCCAACCCTCTCCATTTATAAAATAGCAAATTGAGTCACTGTGAGCCTAAGTGACTTTCCCTGTGTCATAGCTAGTTTGTGGAAAGGCAAGAGAAGAATTTGAGCCTCCTGACAATGATCTGCCTTACCACCTTGCCCTCAAAGATTGCCAGAGACAGAGATGCCTGGAGATCACCAAGGGCATCATGTGGTCTCCCTAAAAAGCAATTTAGGCAAAAGGACCACCACTTTCAGCAGAATTCATTTCATTCCACTGTGACTCAGACTCTTGCCTCCAACTACATTCTTATAGCACTCAACACCACCTTGCTTTGAGCATCTCCAGCAAGTTCTGTCCCGAGCCCTTCCTGTTCACTCTCTCCCCTTTCTCCCCAGCTCTGCATTTCCCTGCTCAGGTCACTAGCTGGAACCCCTCTGGACACGGAGCACTCAGATGTGTTTACTAACACATTCAGAGTTAAAAACTATCACGACGTTAATTGGCATCAATATCACCATGAAGACAAACTGTACAATAGGACCTACGTAGTAGGAGGAGGTCCAGACGTCTCAGAATACACTTGCGTTGATCTTTTTCTTTTTAAACAATTTCAAACTTAAAGAAAAGCTTCTTGAAAACTTTTTCCTTGAACTTTTTGAGAGTAAGTGGCTCACATGATGCACCATAACCCCCAAATAGTCTAGTGTGTAACTCTTACTAAAGAAGATATTTTCCTATGGAACTACAATGCAAGCATCAAAATCCAGACATTCCCACTGATACATTACCAGTATCTAATTCACAGACCCCGTGCAAGTTTTACCAATTGTCCCCAAAATACTCTTTATGACAAAAGCATCCAATCCATAATCATACTTAGATTTAATTGTCATGTCTTCTAATCCCCATCAATTTAGAGCAATTCTACAGTCTTTCCTTGACCTTTGTGACTTTAACACCTTTGAAAATATTACAGGCCAATTACTTATAGAAAATTCTTCAATTTGGGTTTGTCTGCTATTTCTTCGTGATTACATTAGATTCTATGTTTTGGGCAGAAAAAACAGAATTGATGCTCTTGTTGTATCTTATCAGGTGGTACCTCAATTTGTATAATTAACGTTAACATCTTACTAACAGAATAACACAACATCAAAATACATAGCACTTATGAACCTAGAACTTCTGAAAGAATTTACAGAAGCACAAAGACTTTAACAAAATCCTCTTTGTTATTGATAGATCAAAGGGCAAAAAATATGGAAGGAGAAAGAGAACTGGAGAAATATAATTGACATGACTATCTCATTTTCTATATATTGACTTCTGGACCAAATAAACAGATAAATATTTTCCCCATATCTTTCCCCATAATTGACATGCTTTGGGTCATAGAGAAAACAGCACTAGTTTCCCAAATAAGATATTTTATGCTTTATTTTAATAATAAAAGTATAAAACCTTTAAGTCACTACTTGATTATTCAAACATGCTTTTAGAAATTACTCTCGGGACAGAGAAAAATCAAAACTATGATTAAAGAATACTTAGAAAATAGTAATAATGAGAACATCATATTTTACAATCTGAAGTATGAGACTGATGTAATCAGAAGCATATTTGTAACATCAAATGCACTTTTAAAGAAAGAGTAAAACAAGTGTACTAAAGATTTATTGAAGACATTATAAAGGAAGCCAAAATACCAAAATAAAGTGGAAAAGGACTCAATAAAGAAGCAGCAAAAACTAATAAACTGATATTGGAAGAAAAGAAAAAACTTGACAAATAAATAGAAGGGCTGCACAAATCTATGATCACTAAAGGAGAGTGGTATTGCTTCAGAATTGTGCAGACAGACCAAGCAACAGAGTTCATGTATAAGTATTTCCTATTCCAACAAGGTGGCATTTCTATCAATGAAGGATGACTCTATTATTCAATAAATGGAGTTGGGAAAATAGTTTGGGAAAGGAAATGAGATTTCCTACCTTATACCACGGAGCCTTAAATTACAATTAGATTAAAGAGTTACCTGTGAAATTAAAAAATTATTTCTTGGTACCAGGGGGGAAAAGATGAGTATTAAATCCTACAGTGGAAACAATCTTCCTAAGTAGCATCAAGTATACGTGATAACATCAAGATACTCTAAAGGAAAAAGATTAATACCTTTGATTATACAACATTTAAATAATTATAAACTAAAATTAAAGGGAAATGACCAATTAGCAAAGTATTTGCCTCAAACAAACAGAAGATATCCCAATATATAAATAGCTCTAATAGAGCAATTAAAAATAGGAAGACCCCATTTATTGGTGATATGTATCTATATATTTCATCATTAAATACATGAAAAAAATACCGAATCACACTAATAGGCAGAAAGATTCAAATTAAAGTCATGAGATAGAACTTCATGCTTTTCAATTTGATGAAGATTAACAAAGATACAGTCTATCCAATGTTAGACTGTAAAAATATATTTCATATACTACTGATGCAAAAACAATCTTACTGCGGGGAAATTTTGCAGTATGTGTAAAAAATTTAACATGCATATTCCACTTCTAGAAATATATTTTAAAGATATAATTATGAAAATGAGCAAAGACTTATGTTAAAATTAGAGACAACATGGGGCGCCTGGGTGGCTCAGTCAATTAAGCATCTGACTCTTGATCTCAGCTCAGGTCCTGATCTTAGGGATATGAGTTCAAGATGCACACTGGGCTCTGCGCTAGGCATGGAGCCCACTTAAAAAAGAAAAAAAAAAAAAATAGGGTGCCTGGGTAGCTCAGTCGGTTAAGCATCTGCCTTCAGCTTGGGTCATGGTCTCAAGGTCCGGGGATCGAGCCCCACATCGGGCTCTCTGCTGGGCAGGGAGTCTGCTTCTCTCTCTCCCTCTCCCTCTGTGCTCTCCTCTCCCTTCTCTCTCTCTTTCAAATAAATAAATAAAATCTTAAAAAAAAAAAAAAAAAGAAAAGAAAACAATTAGAGACAACCTAAATGTCCAACTATAGATGTTTGATTGAGAAAATTATGGTACATAAAAAAAATTGAATAATATTCAGCTACTGAAATCATGCTGCAGAAAAATATGTAACACTGAGTGGGAAAAAAAGGATATAATAGAATGTGATTCCTCCTTTGGTTAAAAATAAGTATACATATATAATATAAAATTTCTTTACATATAAGTAAAAAAGATGAATTTATACAAAAATATACACACATTAACAGTTATCCCTATTTGAATGATTTTTGTTTTTCTATTGGTGATTTTTGTCTCTTCCACATTTGTTATAGTGAGCGTGGATATTTTTATAAATAAGAAAAGAAAATCCACTATTAAAAAAATGATTTGAGCCCTTTCATGACAGTTACTAAATGTTCTTTCCTCAAGATTGCTGGTAATGAGCTTGGCTCACAGCCAAAGCCAGGTCTACTGGGGTTTCCTTCTCCTCCCACATCACAGCCCACCTAGCCCTCCTCCTCTGTCCTGCATCACCAGAGGGCTCTTTCGTACACTTTGCACACAAACAGCTCCTTCTGTGAGCCCTTTCCTGGGCTCCTAGGATAAAGAAAGGCCTTGGGCTTTGACAGCAGCTCCAATCTTCTGCCCTAGACCCCTAGGCAGCATATGCTTCAGCAGACTCTCATCCCCACATGACTCTCCGGAGCCTCAGCCAACCCCAACACAATGGGAACTTCACAGCTTCTGTGGAAAGGAAGCCAAACCCAGAGCCCAGCGTGGTCAGAACAAAGTGTCCGAGCTACAGAACGGAGTGCAGCCTGGGGCGACTGCTGTCAGTCTCTGTGTGTCCACGGCTGACAACAGAACCCCATGGAACTGCAGGGACTAACCAGAGCATCTGAGGCCAGCCTGGGATGATTTGTTCACAACCAGACCAGAGTCTTACTGCAATAATTGAGGTTAATTATCCAAAACAAAGCTCAGAAGGCATTGCCACTGTCCGCCACCCACCCACCCATCCCCCCGCCCCCCATGCACTTGGCCTGGATGGGCCTGGCTTCTCTGGACTTCTGTAAGAAAAGAGGGAGGGGACATGAACAGTAGGTAGAGTGGGTAGAGTGGGTTCCTGGCTACAAAACAGTCCCTAAGTACGTCTCTCTCCAACAAGCTTCTATCAACTAAAATCATTTTAGACGCCTTAATACAGTCGCTCCGTAGCAGTCCCTACAAGTGGGTTTGCTGCCTTCTCCTGGGAGGGCATACGGGCAGGTGCATTCTGAGGAAGGAGTGGGCTGGTGAGGGCGTTTCCTAAGTGAACAGATCTAGGAGGAGACCATGCATGATGAGGGGCCACTGCAGGGCTCTGGGCCAATAGGAAAGAGGAAAAAACAAAAGCAGGGTAAAGGGGTTCGGAGATATAGTTTTCCTGACTTTTTGTCCTAGATCAGCCCTGGGTTTGGGTTTCCTCCCTGTCCTCAGCACTTGCCTTAGTGGAGTGGTACACAGGGAAACAGGAGCTTACTGTTTGATTTGCTGTGAGTTCAGCTCAGTGTAGTGCTATTCGGCTGAGTTCCATCCAATTCTTGTTCTGCGTTTTAGGTAACAGTCATTATAAGCTTGATTGTTTAGAAGGAAATTTAATATAAAATCCATATGGGTTTAACATTTAGAAGGGTCAATTCATTTTCACACATTTAGATCCAAAGCTTTTGCTTCGGTGGCAAGTGCTCACCTGTGCCTTGCTTAAGGCCTTTCTGTCTCCTTTGTTACTCATCAAAACTTACCTGTCCAATAACCTAGCTCTCTGAAAGCCTCCTTCTTCAGGGGTATCAACATTTTTCAGCGAATCAACATTATTGAATATCACTAGGTGCCAGTAATGTATTGGCCCACATACATTGTAATGTGTTCCTGATCGCAGCGGTCCTATTATTTTCACCTAACCTAGTGGGTCAAGGAAGAGACTCGGATCATAGTATTGGGTGACGTGGAACTCATTTCACCTATAGATAAAGAACGCCTCCAAACTAATTCTGGCTCAGGCTTACTCTCTAAGTTTCAAGGATCTCAGGTTGCTCTAGACCAGGCACCTTGAAGAGCCACGGCCACATCTTCTCAACATGATTCCAGGAAAAGCCCTTTTATTCTGTATTGTCAGCTTCTGTTGCTTCAATGAACTTCTCCCATTGGTCTATAAGGAGCTTAGGAAACAGTGATCCCTCTGAGGAAGCAATTTCAAGAACTCACGATTCAGTAAAGGAGACTTCTTGGAAACATCTGCTAAATGGACTTCAATCATGTACAAATGTCTTCTTTGTCCCTTGCATGTTGTTCTAAGTTATAAGCAAAATAAAAATAAACCAGACTTGCTATATTGTTGCCACCTTCAACAGTATTTGTGATGATATATCCATTTTAAAAAAGATCACAGAAGCTGGTTCTGTCTGTGCCTAGAACAGGAGCAGATCCTTGACATATGAGAAACTGGGAAAAGGATGGAAACAGTGAGAAGAAAGGAAAACTAAAAGCTAGAGTCTCCCCACACCACTCTTCTTTATCAAGGTGGCTTTGTTTTTGCCTATTTTCCTTTTCTTAGGAAAATGGGGAGGTGTTTCTTTTTTCATAAATCATAGTTTTGTAGAGATATCTCCATTAAAAAAATAGAGGTTCTTACTAACTTGCTCCACGTCTCCAATCTTTGAAGAATTTGGGCAAGAGGGAGAGAGAATTATTTTCCCTAGCTGACCACTTGGCTCAGCTGTCTCATCCCCTGTCCCCTGTCTGGAGAGCTTCCTTACTTAATTCAAGTCTTATATTTGCTTTGGGCTTTCATTTCATGTAGTGGGTCTTCTCTACAGGAGAATCATTTCAGTCCCACAGATAGCTCTGGTTCTGGGTTCTGCTTTCATGCAAACCATTTCTTAGATCACCTCACTTCTCCCATTTCTGTCTGTGGGAGGAGTTGTATAAAAAAAAATTCAGTTCAGTGTCTTATGTCCAATTGCAGTGATTCTCTTTAGACAATCAGAATTTCAGAATAATCTAAATCGGTACCAACCACTGGCCTAAGGATACATATAAAGATACAAATGAATTGAGAGAAATAAATCCTTATAGTTATACTCAATTGATTTTTGACAATGGTGTCAAGAAAATTCAGTGGGGAAAGAATCATCTTTTAAGTATACGATGCTAGGAAAATTATATATCCACATAAAAGGGTGAACCTGGACCTCACATTATACACAAAAATTAATTTAAGATGGATCAGAGACCTAAATGTAAAAGCTGAAATATCACACATATAGAAGAAAACAGGAGAAAATCTTCAGGAACATGGGTTAGCAAAGACTTCTCAGATACAACACTAAAAGCATGATTTTAAAAAAGAAAAAAATAATAAATTGGACTTCATCAAAATTCAATACTTTTGTGCCTCAAAAGACATCGAGATAATGAAACTAAACCACAAAATGGGAGAAAATATTTTTGCAAATTACGTAACTGGTAAAGTGCTTGTATTCAGAATATACCAAAAAAAAAAAAAAAAACTCTTAAAATTCAATAACAAAAACACAAAGAACTCAATTAAACATGGACAAAGATATAAATAAACATTTCACCAAAAAAGATATTGAATGGCTAATAATCACAAAAAAGATGGTCCGCATCGAAGAACTCAATTAAACATGGACCAAAGATATAAATAAACATTTCACCAAAAAAGATACTGAATGGCTAATAAGCACAAAAAAAAGATGGTCCACATCATTAGTCACTGGAAAAATGCAAATCGAAACCACACTCAGATATCACATTATATTCACTAGAATGGCTGTTAAAAAGAAAGATTATAGAAAATTTTGTCCAGGCTGTGGAGAAGTAGAAACCCTCACACAGTGCTGGTGGGAATGTAAAATGGTATAGATGCTTCGGAAAAATGTTTGACAGTTTCTTAAAAGTTAAACATAAATTTACCATATGACCCACCAATTCTTGGTTACCTATACATGTAACCAAGAGAAAGGACAACATATGTCCACACAAAGATTTGTACTCAAATGTTCATGGCAAACATTATTCATAATCATCTAAAAGTGAACATAACCCTAGCATCCATAAGTTGGTAAATAGATAAACAAAAGGTAGTTTTACAACAATAGAATGGTCTCAGCAATAAAAGGGAATGAAATATTGAAACATGCTACAGCATTAATAAATCTCAAAAACATTATTTTGAGTGAAAGAAGCCAGACACAAAAGATTACATACTGAATAATTCTATGTGTATGAAATGTGCAGAAAAGGCAGATCTACAGAAACAGAAAGTAGATTAATGGTTCTTGTAGCTAGGGTTAGAAACAGAATTAATTGTAAACAGATACAAGAGATTCTATCATAGCAGTGAAGATGTTTTAAAAATGATTATTGTGCTGTTATACATTTAGCAAATCTACAAAAATACATCACTGAATGACATACTTAAAATGAGTGAATTTCATGCTATGTAAACTGTACCTCAATAAAGTTAAGTCAGTCACAACCAAAGTAAATATAATGAAAGAAAATTGTAAACGAAACTCTCAATCTCAACTTCAAATATCTTATAATGCTTATCAACCCTGAGAGAGAGAGAAAAAAAAATGCTTTTTAAAAAATAAATAAAAAGGAGGATGTCTTTTCTGGAAGCATACAATGATCCATTAACAAAAAACAAGCTCAAACTAACCTAGCCATAGTCAAAGAGAATGCTAGTTATAGTCCATACTTTTTCTTTGTAGAAGACATCCCATCTCAGTAAGAATCAGTCCCAAATCTCATTTTTTTTTTCCTAAGATTTTATTTCCTTATTTGACAGAGGGAGAGACAGTAAGGGAGCAAACAGAAGCAGAAGGAGTGGGACAGGGAGAAGCAGGCTTCCCACTGAGCTGGGAGCCTGATGCAGGCCTCGATCCCAGAACCCTGGGATCATGACCTGAGCCGAAGGCAGACGCTTAATGGCTAAGCCACCCGGGAACCCACGGAATCTCATATTCTTAAGTTACATATTAGAGCAATCACCCATATTTTCCCCCAAAGACCTTTTCCAAACAGAAGGAAAAGAAGGAAGGAAGGACATGGGAAGAGAAAAGGAAGAGAGGGAGGGGAAAAAATAGCTAACAAGCTAGAAGAAGAGACAAAGCTTTTGAGATTTGAAGAACCTCAAGCCAAACTCCAAGGTTGGACAAATTTCACAAAGTTGGTGAACCAAATTGCCATAGCTCGAACTCTCAGGGCCAATTTTCAGGAAGAAGAACCCACTGCCACTCTAGTCCCTTAGCATACACGCTCCCTTACACTCTCTTCCTGAATGAATATAAACACACAAGTTATACTGTAGGACTGCAGGCAAAAGTTCAGCTGCCATCCTCCCAGGCTGATTAGACCTAGAAGCCACCAAAGTGATCAAGCACCCTACTCTCTGATGGCTAGGGATATATGCAAACTACCACCCATTTACGGAAGCCCCCAGTCCTGAGAAGACAGCCTGTCCTTCGCCTTCGGTGCCCAAACCCGAAGCCAGATGATTCTTCATAGGCTGCTGTGACCTCTTTAACAATCTGGTTCTTTATTTTTTTTGCCTTTTGAGAAGGTGCTGATCATTAGAGAGTTAGGATTCTTCTAAAGAAGAAATACGTATTGTGAGGTTTCAGAACATGGGTCTGCAAAAGCAAAATCTATGGTCTCTTCTTTCCAGGGTTGGCCCTGAAATGATAACCAAAGTATATCTGTGTTTAAGTAACTGTCAACCTCTGTGACAGGGTCCCAGTCAATGCTCTTTCCCATCCCATTCAACTAGAGGAACAATTCCAGCCGCGCAGGACTTGAAGAGCAGTGATACTGGGAACATGACATGGATCTAATTTTCTTTTAAGACCTGGGAACTTTGTTTTGGTAGGCTGGAGAGAAGGGTGTCAGAAGTGAACCTTCTCCTGACACAAAGAAGTAGTTCTGGTGACTGTTTATTTTACCCACAAAAGCTCTGCGTGTCTATCAGACAAAAGGAGGTTTGTTCTTTTACAGACTCAGTGATACTCTGGAATTGGCTGAGGTGGTTCCAAAAGGTGTTTGGCCAGTACAAATGTATGAGCTTGGAGAAGGGCCTGCCAAATCCTGTTAAGGTTTATAGAAGTCAAGAAGCCGTGGCATTCCAGCTCTGGTCCTATTTCTCCAGTTCGGCTTAAGTTTTGTGCTTGCAGTTGACTGGCTTTTTGTATTTTGATTTTCATTAACATAGAAGCCTTGCTGTTGGCAATAATGCCTTGGAACGTCCTTGCTGGAGCTTAACATTTCAGCACATTTTGCATTGCCTAATGACGGAGTTGTGGTTTGCCAGGAAGGGACTGTTAACGCTTTCCTCCTAGAACTGGGTAGAACTCTCCCCATGCAAACCTCAGCTAGTTCAAACAGAGCTTCTGTAGTGGCAAAAGGAGAGAAAAGCTGCTATAAATACTTTTATAGGCTGCATAGGTGATTTACAACCCGCTTTATTAATCCTATAAAAAAGGCACAGCTGAACGCCTTTAAGTTACATGCATACAGATGACTAATTAAATACACAGTTAAAAGTCTTGACCTAGCACAATTCTGACCATTAAAGAAATAAGTCTTGAATTCCCCTCTAGGCAAAAGTTTTTGGATGAATTTGTGGGTGGAAGAGGGTGGGAAGGAGGTGGAGGGGGAAGGTCGACATCATTGATGATGGCAGGTGAGAGAGCTGAGGGGGAAATGGGGTTTCTGCTGGTTCATGTTTACCCACTCTTCACTACATTTACTAAAGACAACACAGGAGCTGTAGGACAGCCCAACACTGCCAAAGGCCGCTTCCCCTGACCTCTGACAATGACGGTTAGGTTGAGTGAGGATGAATTAAATTGCCTTTGGATATAGAAAGAATAATAGAATCCTAACATTCAGGTTGGGGGGATCCTATTAACAGCCTTTCTCATCCAACTGGTTTATTATCTCAGAAACTGAGATTCAGGGATGAGAGGTGACTTTTTTCAGTCACAGGACTGATAAATGGCAAAACCAGGATGAAGATCCAGAAGCCACCATGAGAACATTAACTTCCGTGAGACACCATTCATTCCTCAGGCTGTGTTGCCCGGAGACACAGCTTATTCTTTTGGGGGTGTAGGGGTGGGGGATTAGCGGAAGGCAAGTCAGGTAAGGTATAATTCCAAAACTCAAAATGTTCGCCAAACCATTTATCAGAAACATAAAAGGCCCTTTCAGTTTTATGGTTCTTGGAAGGGAATGGAAGAGAGGGGAGTGGCCTCTCCCATCTGAGGACAAGCCCCAACAATTCTCCCATCAGCTAAGTGGGGTTTTCTTTGTTGGTTGGCCCTCTCACAAAGTTGAGCTCTGTTAAAAAAAAAAAAAAAAAAATTTAGAAGCTTCCAGACCAGGCTGTGAAAGTGTTGCATGAGAATACTAGGCCAGTGGGTCAGGAAGACTACATAGCACACCTGAGGGGTCGCTGAAGGCAGCCAATTTATTCCTCCTGCATTTAGTATTTGAGGTCACTTACCCAAATCAAGGTCACCTCCACACCCGCATGCTGCCTACAATAGGGACCGCAACTGAGAACTTTTTTTCCCACTCACACATCTTTACCCCCTTTCCTCAGTTCCTTCATGACTCTGGGGCCATTTCCTCAGCTCCAAAATGGAAGACAAGTTTTCTTCCCTCTTTATATGTGAGGCACAGAGACTTCTGCCTCCACCTAGAAACATTTCTCTCATTCTCCTCATTGTCTTTCCTTTATCTTCGACCCCTTTCACCAGCTAACTCCTGCCTATTATTCAGGTCAGAAGTCACTTCCAAATCAGAGAAGTCTTTCTGGATCCTAAAAGTAGGATCTGCTCCCACAAGAGGCTATGCATACCCTTGTCGTAGAAAACATTCGTCACACTCTCAGAATTGTCTAGGTTCAGGGTGGTTCCTGCTAGACTACAGGCTCCAGGAAGGCAGAAGCCATGTTGTCTTATTTACTATCATACCTCTCACATACAAGATGGTGTCAGGAATATAGAGGGATGTTTGCACAACAAACACTTGTTAAATTACCAGATGTCCCTCTTCTTCCTTCTCACCATTTCTCCATTGCCTTTCGTATCTGAAAACAGTTTCACAGAATATACTTTTTTCCATTTCAAATTAAAAAATTATTGTACTCTAGATGTGGGCATATGGAAGAATATGACTGAACATGGGGACTGCATTAGCCTGCTAGGGCTGACATAACTCAGTAACAAAGACTAGGTAGCTTAAACAACAGAAATTTATTGTCTCACAGTTGTGGAGGCTAGAAGGCCAAAATCGAGGTATCCACAGAGTTGGTTCCTACTGTGGGCTATGAAAGAAGGACCTGTTACAGGCCTCCCTCTTTGGCTTGTAGATGCCTGTCTTCATACTGAAATGGCATTCTCCCTGTATGTCTCTCTCCAAATTTCCTCCTTTTTATAAGGACACCAGACATTGGATTAGGGTCCTCCCTAATGAACTCATTTTTAACTTGATTACATCTGTAAAGACCATATCTCCAAATAGGGCCACATTCTGAGGTACTAGGGATTAGCACTTCAACATATGAATTTGAGGGGATGACAGGGATAGTGGAAGTCACTGCAACTATCCCTGGCCACTTGAAAGCCTAAAATCACAATAAAATAAAAATACCTCAACTTTCTCTGCAGACTGGATATGGTCACTTTTTTGTAGGGCTTGGAAATCCAGGCTGGGTAGCATATTCTAGGGATATACTCTTCTCCAAATTCGACCATTCCAATCTTCAAGACCCTCCACTGTAGTGTTCAATCACAACACAGGTGTTGTAGAAACACCTTGCTTAAGGAACACCCTGGATCACCTGTTACAGTCAAAGAACTGTACCCCTTTCCCCTCATGATCATTCCTGTGACCACGACAAGAAACAAAGGGAAACTGAGCTTTCCAAAGGAGTTATGGGGTTTCCATTCCTTGCTCTAAACTCACACTATTATTTCCAGAATAACTTTGAAGTTAGAATTTGAGCCATAAACTGGTGGGTAATCAGCTAAGGCCTCTTAGAGCTACATAGGCCTCTTTTTGCTGATTCAGCATTTCTTCTCTGGGTCCCCTTCCCAGCAAGGCCAGAATCCAGCAGACCTCTAAACCGCCTCCCTTCTGCTTCCATTGGTCTCAATCAGCATTTGCATCGTGAGTGATATTGAGCATCTATCTATATATTTATGAGGCACTCCTATTCCCTCTTTTGTTAGTGCTCTTTACATATGAATGTATGTGTGTGTGTGTGTGTGTGTTGTGTGTGTGTGTATGTATATATTGAGTATAGTTGACACACAATGTTACATTCGTTTCAGGTGTATAACAGTGATTTGACAACTTTATATATTATGCTATGATCTCCACAAGGTAACTACCATCTTTCACCATACAATGCTGTTACAATACCATTCCACTATATTCCCTGTGCTGTACCTGTTATTCCTGTGACCTATTCATTCCGTAACTGGAAGCCTGTATCTCCC
Organism: Potos flavus; assembly: GCA_028534135.1. Taxonomy (NCBI): domain Eukaryota; kingdom Metazoa; phylum Chordata; class Mammalia; order Carnivora; family Procyonidae; genus Potos; species Potos flavus. Next base: position 41,924,824 of record CM052895.1, read on the forward strand.
TCTACCCTTCACCCATTTTGCCCATCTCCCCAGCCTGGCAACCATCAGTTTGTTCTCTGTATTTATAGGTCTGATTCTGTTTTTCATTTCTTTATTTCTGTTATTTATTTATTCATTTGTTTTGTTTTTTAGATCCCACATGTAAGTGAAATCATACAATATTTGTTTATCTCTGTCTGACTTATTTCATTGAACAGAATACCCTCTAAGCCCATCCATGTTGTTACAAATGACAAAATCTCATCTTTTTTGATGGGTGAGTAATATTCCTCTGTGTGTGTGTGTGTGTGTGTGTGTGTGTGTGTGTGTGTGTGTGTGTTTACACTATATCTTCTTTATCTGTTTATCTACTGATGGACATGGGTTGCTTCCATATCTTGGCTATTGTAAACACTGCTGCAGTAAACATAGGGATGTATATATCTTTTCGAATTACTGTTTTCATTTCCTTTGGGTAAATACCCAGTAGTGGAATTACTGAATCATATGGTATTTCTATTTTTAATGTTATGAGGAACCTCCCTCCTCAGTGGCTGCATCAGTAAGATAGGACTTAATGTGGTTCTTTCCCACCCCCCAAGTTTCCAAGTTTCAGTTTTATTTATGATTTTTTCCCTGCCAAATGTTTAAATATTTATGTAGTCAAGTAATAAGTCTTTTCCTGTTTATCTTTTACTGTTCACATGTGTTTTCCTCTTAGGAGCTTCACTAATCCCCTAGTGGCATCTTCTGTCCCCCTGCTTCCTATATCAGCAGTTGTTCCTGTCTGACTTCTTTAGGAGCCCTGAGGAACTGCACAGGCTCCTTAAGTCATAGGTTTTATTTTCTCAGAGTGGCTTTGCAATATCCCTTAATAGCACCAAACAACACTTCTATTTATTGTGTTTATCATATTTTACGTAATTTCCTGAGTAGATGTCTATGTCTCTCATCAGACCTCCCTCCACTGAAGGTAGGGACTATGTCTTGTGCAGTGTTGTAGCCTGAAGCTTAACACAGTGGTTGGCAAGCAACGTTCAAGAACTATCCTCTTGAATATCATCACCTGGGCCTTTCCTGTCCTTTGGGTGCCCCTTATCCTTCCAGTATCTCACATACTAAGTTCTCTCAGATTATTCAGAGCTCAGCATCTGGTAACATCATGAGTCCACTGGTCACATGGTATTAAGATGATCGAGTGTGACTCCACTCCAAAAATAGTTTTATTAGCAAAAAAGAGCTAAGGACTGAATCCTTGGGAGTCTCTCAAATTCTATCTGTAAGCCTATTTTTTCTATGTATGAGGCTGAGCCAGACTGAGTGACTTTATCACCTAACACCTTGGCCACTTCTTAAATTAATTTTTGTCAGTGGTTCCCTCTTGGAGTCACACGGCCAACAAACACCCCATCTTTAGTGGTTTCCATTTTGCTGTTACTGTTCCTACAGGTGGGAAGCTTGATCACTACTGAGAAATGGATGCTGTAGAAAGAATTTTAGACACTTTTCTATGTGGCTACTAAATAGAACTATAAAATAATGGGATCCTATTTCTCAGGGTATGCATGTGGCAAACACCACTCCTGCCCACTCATTTTTCCTCCCCTGCAGACTCCTGCTAAGCAAAGAGAAGACACACGCTTGTTGAACTACTCTAAACCTAGAAGTCAGATGTAATTATTTTCTTTGAGAAAAATAACCATGCTTTGTGTTTCTCATTTCCACCTTACCAAAATTAGGCTGCTACTCAGGAGCTGGGCAAGCATGTGAAGGGACGGAATGAGAAGAAGGAAGGGGGGATATGTCTGTCAAATCCAGCACAAGTTTGCTTTTGGATTTGCTATGAAAGTGATTCATTTCATCAACAATACAGCTGCCGTAGGAGGCAGTCCTGTCAGATTTGATCGATGGCTGTGTATCTCTGGATCTTCTGCAGTTGTCAAGGCAGACAGGCTTTGGGGCCAAGCAACCATACCAAATACATCTTGAGTCAATAAGAAATATGAGAAGACTTCCTACCAATGATAAAAAATAAGGCAAAGTTTTCTGAATACTAGGACCCTGGACCCACTCTACACACTGGCCCCAGCCTGCCTTTTGATCAGTTTCACATCTAACCTACCCGAGTGCTCCTGCTTTGCAAGGGAGAGCTCTGCAGAGTTATTCTCCCTTTCATAGGGCAAGTCCTACTTGGTTGCTCCCCACATAGGAAAGCCTGAATACAGAGATGGCTAAGTGATAGCCATTATGAAGAAAGACTGGATTTCTGGTAATTGTGAGCTTAAGAGGAAAAATCAGTGAATTGGATAATGACTGTCCCCTTTTTTAGCCTCACTCCCCATTACTAGCAGAAACACCACAAACACGACAGCTCCTAGAGGTCACAAGCAGTGTGAGCCAAGAATAATCACCCATGGGCTGTTTGCAGGTAAAAGAACATGGCCAGGGTAGAGCTTACTGCCATCTCTTAGCTCCACTCAGGCTTAAGGGACAGTGGATTTTGCTCCAATCTGACCTCCCGTCTCCTAGGAAGCCCAAGTCCTGGCCAGGAAAAGCACTAATTTTGACAGAGGGAATGTGATTGGAAGAACTCTGGAAAAGTCTTCTGGGTCAAATACATCTAAACATCCACTCATATCTCATGGTCTCTGAAAGCCCTATATAACACCTTTCTTTAAGTAATTGAAGGAATCTGTGAAATGCAACCATAAAAGGGTAAAGCACTAAGCCATTTCTCATAAGACATTCCTAAAGAAACTTGATTCTGGTTCCCACCAGCAATGTATGAGTGATTCTTTGCTCTACATTTTAAATGTTTTTATTTGCCTAATGTCAAAATCAAAGTCTTTTCAGCAGTCTCCTCTAAGCACCCAAAGAAGCAATAACAGAAAGGGAAGCCCTTGTCCTGTTCGAGTTGCGTGGTTTATGCCCCCCCCCTCAGCTATTCAGCTCTCTCTGCCCACGCTCACTTTGATTCTGCACACTGCCTTCGTATTTTTCCTTCCTCTGAGTACCTTCCAAATCACTTATCAACATCAGCTGCAATTCCTTTGTGTCTTGTTCTGATCATAATCTCCTAATCCTCCCCAGATGCCATGCCAAGTGCAGTGGTGCAGCCGGGCCTGCAACCACAGCTCATGACTCAGCATCTCGGACAGAAGAGCTGGGCCTCCGGCCCCAGGGACCTATGCCAGCACTAGCCACTCACTCTTTCCAGGCCCAAGGGACAGCTCTATGTCCGTTCCTATTTTCCGAGGAGTGACACAGAACTGTGCAAGGACAGAGAGTGCAGGCCTGAAGTGAGCAAGGCTGGAACAGGAGCCTGCCGACAGGAGAGTCCACACAGGGCCAGATGCAGCCTTAGCACTAGGAGTTCACCATTTGGGCCAGGCCTTTCCTTGGTGTGAGCATCTTGATCATAAGTATAACAATGCCAACTATCATTTATGGAATATTTGATGTAGGCCAGGGACTTTTCAAATATACTTTCCATGTATTAGCTCCCAAAATACCCATAGCCGCACGGAAAAGAAAGTTCTATCCTTTCCTCCATTCTTCAAGTGAGGGATATGAAGCCTGAAATAGCAAAGGGATTTAAACCCAAGCAACCAACTTCAGAGTCCATATATTTAACCACATTGTTCCTTCTCAAGTGAGTAGAGTTTTGTAGTTTCAGGTTCTACAAACCTTAAGAGAGAGAGTTCTGTGTTCCCTTCCTACTAATTCAGATCCAAATCATTTGCATGCTGAGGAGGAGGGCCCATATGGGGTGGGAAGCATGTCACAGCAACAGCTGTGCTGCCTATAAATCAACCTTTGGTTCTTGTCTTAAGAGTCAAGTGACAGTGCCTTGTCCACATAAACCAACATCTTCTGTCAATTTACAAATTCCTTGATGAAAGAGTACAACCAAAAAGCTGCTACCCATCCAAAGATGTCTGAGGGGATATGGTATGCAGCAAGCTTCAGACAAGGGACACAGGCAAGCATGGCTCTCATCCACCTGCTCGTGGCCCTATGGCATACCACGAACTAGCAAGGACACAGTGCACTTCATGGTATGCCACAGCCCCAAACGCATACTTGTCACATACCATTCACTCTGGCAACATGCATTCCACATACCCCAAAATTCTGCAACGCATGCTGCTTTGCCTTCTGATGCAACAGCTTGCCGACAGTAAATACTTCTTGATAGAAGACCTCTGCCCCCAAGCTGAATGTTATTTGACTAATGTGTTAGATTCTTTTCCTCCCCTCACTTTAAGCCACACCTCCTTAATCTTCACACACCCTAGGCCTGCATAGCCTGCTAAAAATTCCATTCTGTCCCAAAGAAGACTGCATTCTAGATGATTCCTTGTGTCTTTAACCCAGGCTTGTCATGGGACCTCTTGACACTTAGGGCTGCCAAGAACAACTTGGAATTCTTGCAATCAACATATTTCATGTTCCCCCTGGCCTTCCCTGACACTTGGGGAGCCCCACCTTTCCTGGGCACATTCCATCCCCACTCATCCCACCCACTCTGGTCTCTTTTATTCCCTCATTGGGTGGTGCCATTTAAGCTTGCAAGCTTTTCTTTCCCCTTAGGCAGGGGATTTGGATGTGACAGTTTTGTCAACTCTGTGTGGTCCAGGGCAGGATATTCATATTTAACAATCAGGAGATTGTGGCTTCCAGTCCTAATTTTCATGCTAAGAACATACCCAGGAGCCAGTTGTGTTCACTATTACTAGGTTACCAACAATCCATGTGGACATAAAATCAAGCCCCTACTTTTATTTCTTGGAACACCTTCAATGTCAACTTTACCCCTCAATGCCTTATCTCACTGCTCCAAAACAACGGGTTTGTTCTTTCCACTTAATGACCCCTCCCTTGCTTTATTTTCTTCTTTCATCTCTGCTTTTTATATATGCTATTTTGTATGTTTCATGTATCTTCATAAACTGATTTCAGTACTTTCTGATTATAAGTGGTGGTAGAAGGAGCAAAGGAAGAAATTAAAGAAGAAAGGAACAAAAGAACAAAAGAAGGAGTAAAGAAAGGAAATAAAGAGGGAAGGCGGGGTGCCTGGGTGGCACAGTCCATTAAGTGTCTGACTTGGTTTTGGCTCAGGTCACGATCTCAGAGTCCTGGGATCGAGCCCAATGTCAGGCTCCATGCTGAGTGTGGAACCTGATTGAGATTCTCTCTCTCCCTCTCCCTCTGCCCCTCCCACTTGTGTTGTCTGTAAAAAAATAAATCTTAAAAAAAAAAAAAGAGGGAAGATGCAAATAAATTAAGAAGTTCAAGACAGATGGTGAGTGCTGTGAAATGTGTAAGCCTGATGATTCACAGACCTGTACCCCTGGGGCAAATAATAATTATATGTTAAAATAAAAAAAAAAAAGAAAGAAAGAAATTCAAGACAGAACTCTGTCCATAGCAAATAAGCTCAGAATGCCTTAGCAAATTTAGCTTTTCCATCTAAACAAAGCAAGGGGCGACCAAGAAGCAGAAAGCTTTGAAATACCATACATAAGAAATGAATAGCTTAAACTTCTTATATTCTGTGTACATCGTCATAGGTGAGTTAAACCTTCTGCTTCTCTTTTCCCATCTGTAAAATGAAATGGGAATTATGGAACTGGACCACAATAACTAAGGTAAGACAGGTTCTTATAAAATATTGCCTTTACAAATACAAAGTAGCATTATTAAGGTAAATGAAAAACTCTGTTCTGAGCAGTATGCTAATTGTTGGAAGAACACAGTCATTTGTCACTATTATCTAGGCAGAACCACAAATGTTAATTCCACATTAGAAAGTGTCCTCTGTGTTTCTGATAAAAAAATACATGATAATTATGGAAATGAGTATAAATACCTCAAAGCACCCAAGAACTTTCTTTGCCTTTGCCCTGCTCTGTTCCCCTTAGAAAGAACTGATCTGTCTTCCTTGATCCCCACTCAGTCATGCCAGCAGAACCACCCCTGGTCATTGTATTAGCAAAAAACATCCTTGCATATTTCAGAATGCTGCCCAGAGGGGCTACATCACTTACATAGTTTGAGAATTTCTGTGTTATTTTACCATACCCAGCCCAAATATCTCCACTATGCTTTAGTCCATTGTCGACTATTTTTACTTGGATAATGCAGAATAATGTCAAACTTCTGTCTGAAGCAGAAACTATCATCTCCCACTTCTCTCAATCTGATTTTCCTCTTGAATTCCTATCTCTGTGCTTGCTTCAGCAGCACATATACTGAATTCCTATCTCTGCTGGCCACACATAATCATCAAAACCAGAAACATAGTTATCAACTTTCACTCCTCCTTCTTCAAATCCCACATCAATTAATAACCATGTCTTTTCAATTTTACCTCTTAAATACATTTGTCTATATCTTTCCTCCTTTATCTCTACATAATAACCATTCTTTTGTAACCCAGTGATTTTAAGCATAGGATCTTCAGCCTGCTGGCTGGCCATGAAAGTTCTCCCAATAAGCTGCATAATGATTAAATAAGTTTAGAGGGAATTGTTGAATAATAAACATCATGTCTAAACTCATATACATTTAAACACACATTGAATAAAAATATGGTTCTATTCAGAATCTGTGTTTCTCTAAATTCTTTTATTACTACAGAGTGAAATTCTTAGAGTAGGTGTGTTGAGACATCTTTTGTCCTCTCGCAGTGAACTAAGGTCAAAAAAGTTTGTGCACCACTATTATATTGCACCACGATGAGTTCTTAAATGTACTAACTCTAATTTCATCCTTTTCCCCTCTCTCTACTTCCTCCCAAGTTTGTTCTGTGAAGTCTCAGAATTATCTTCCTAAAATATTTACTTGATGTTATCATGCTTTTGTTGAAATTTGTTCAATGGATTTTTATCACCTAAAACATAAATCTTGCTCGACCATGCGTGATATTTCAGGATATGATACCTCTTGACTTCTTTCATCTTCTCCCCCTTCCTTGGTCCCCAAATTTTACATGATGCTCTAGTAATGCCAAAGTTAGAGCTTCCCAACTATACGTTATGTACCTCCTTGTTTTTGTACATGCGGCTGTCTTGGCCTCCTACTGATTCAACTTCACTAATGTTTTAAAAGTATCCATGCTGGTACTATATAGAGGATAGGTTTCAGTGGGGCAAAGGCAGAAGCAGGGAAACCAGAATTGTTGGTGGCTTGGCCCATGGCAATAGAAGTGAAGGTGAAGAAGGGTATTCAGATCTTCACATGTTTTTAAGGTATCATTTTTATATTTCATTTAGAAGTTTACCAAAAATACATTTTCTTACATAAAGTGTCATTCTCTGTCAAAAAAAAAAAAAAAAAAAAAGAACCAAAAACCAAAAAAAAAAACAAAAAAACAAAACCCAATCCTCTTTGTCAACTATGCAGGGATGTGATTTCTATCCACCTTAAGGATCTTAACAAGATAAGTGTCTTAATTATCTTGAAAATAATTCCCCATTTGAGTTTTTTTCTAACAGTGCTGGTCATAAGAAAAATCATAAAATAAGAAAAACTAGAGAGAAGTTCTTAAAGTTCTTCTCTGGTTCTTAACCTTTCTCCCTTTTCAGGATTCTCTTAATCCTATAAGAGTCCCATATCCTCATAAGGTCATTTATCCCTAATAATTGTATTGGTAATAGTAGTAGTACTAGTTAGTAGTATAGTTGTACTAGAATATCTAGTATATCTAGTTGTACTAGAAATAATAGTAATAATACAATGCATTAACTGCCATCCATAGAATCTCACCAGGCTGAAGGCTTCTTCAGATTACATCATTTAATACTTATAGGAACCCTAAGACATAGCTATAGCCCCATTTTTCAGGTAAGGCAATACAGGTTCCAAGAAGTTATAAAATTTGTTCAAGAGTATTGCATCTAAAGAATTGTGGAAGGTAATTCAAAGCCAGATTTCATGGCTTGTCCCCTTATATACCACACCATATTGGATCCCTTAGGGCCATTTTTATCCCACTTTCAATTATCATGTAACTGTGGATCAATCTAACGAAGCATCTCAAAATAATGCTTTTAAAAATGTTTTAAATAAGTTTGTGTTTGTTGTAGAAAAGTTGGTAAGCCCCCCCAAAAAAACACAAAGCACAAAAACATTTCTATAATCACATCACCAAGGATGGCTACTGATAATATTTTTATATTCTCTATATCATACTTATTATATATTAATATCATTGTGATTAAGCTCAGAAAAATTTTTTGTAATCTGATTTTTTCATCTTAATGAAGTTGTTAAAATACTTTCCTATACAATTATAGGAAATGTTTTATAACATTTGTTTCATAACAATTTGTTTTATAACATTTGTTATACAACAAAAGGTTTTATGACAAAATTTTTTATAACACAAAAATTTTGTGTTATATTTACACAAAATTACTTTTTGTAAATAGTAAGTCATTATGTGGATGCACCAAATTTGTTTCACCAATTTTATCCTGCTGGGCATATAGGTTAAATTTTTTCCTTATTATACGTTAAAATTTTTATTTATTATAATTAATTCTGTAATGAATACTTTTATATATGTCTGATTATTTCCTCTGGATAAATCCCTAAAAGAAGAATTGCTAGTTCAAAAACAAAATGTTTCAGTTCTTTTTCATTTTACCAAAATGCTTTTCTGAAAGACTGTTCAGATTCAAACACCAACCAATAATTTTTTAATGTGGCCTGCTTCCATAAACTCTAATAGTATTAACTGTTACTATTTTTACTATCTGGAGTTTTCTCTTCCTTTTAAAAATTCTTTCCACTTACTTTACTTTTAAAATCAAAAGGGGAAAGATGTTGCTTCCACCCATGAAAGAATGTAACTTTATGGTGTTTGCATCCCTTCCCCCATAAGCAATAAATTACAGAATTCGACAAAATATATAAAATGCCTCTTTTCAGGTATTAGATAACTGGGGGTACAGACCTATGATTCTTGAGAGCATGACTTGCTGCCTAGAGCCAATTTCCTAACCTCAAGGCAGGGAGGAGGAGCCCATCTCTGAGTAAAAGAGAAAAAGATAGGAGCTTAGAAAGGTTGAAGCAGCTGGAAATTGCAGAGAAGCATTCTTGGGAGCTACACAAAGCAAATGCTTCAGAAATATGCCTAGGAGTCTCATTGAATCTCAGGCCAAATCCAAGACTGCACACGTATAAATGAATGCCACAAACCAGGCAAAAAAAAACAAAAACAAAAACAAAAACCCAATAGCAAAAACTCTCTCTAAGAACAGCTAAGCCTTAGTAGTAGCAATAAACTAGTAATATAATAAGGCTACTCTAGACCTGTCCTAAGAAAGCTTAACAACAATTCTCAGAAGGATCAAGCAGGATACAAGCAGCATAACTGCCTGCCAAAATAAATTTCAACACTCTTTAAAGGAAGACAACAAAATAAACTCAATAATGTTACATTCCTAATATCCAACATTCCCCCAAAATTACTAGATATGTCAAGAAGTGGCAAATGTAACCCCTAGTGGAAAGAAATCAGTTAATGGAAACACACCTAGAAGGGGCAGAGATGTGGAATTAGCAGACAAGGACTTTAAAGGAATTATTATGAAAGCTCAACAATTTAAAAGAAAAAAAAAAGGGATAGCAGTTGAAAAAAGAAGAAAGCAGTTATATATAAAATATAAAAAGAAGCCACATAAATACTCTAGAGGCCCAAGATACAATATGTGAAATGAAAAAATTCACTTAATGGGATTAAGAGCTGGTATTACAGAAGAAAGGATCAGTGAATTTGAAGACATAGTAATAGAAACTATCCAAAATCAAGCTCCAAAAATAGAGAGGCTGGGGGAAAAAAATGAGTGGGACTTCAGTAACACGTGGGACAATATCAAGCAGTGTAACGTGTATAATTGGAGTCCTAGATCAAAACATAAGAAAGAAAGAGGCAGAAAAAAATATTTAAAGAAATAATGGCTGAACATATCTCAAAACTGATTTTAAAAATTATATACTTACACATTCAAAAAGCATGAAAAATCCCAAGCAAGATAAATACAAAAAATACTACATCCATGAAGACAGACCATATTCTGGGCCATAAAACACATCTTAACAAGTGTTAAAGAATAGAAAACACATCTTAACAAGTGTTAAAGAATAAAACAAACAAATGTTTACTCTCAGACCATAGTAGAATTAAACTAAAAAGTAATAACAACGATAACCAGAAAAATCTCAAAATATGTGAAGATTAAACAATATACAGGTCAAAGAAAAAATTTCAAGAGAAAATTTAAAATACAAAATTAATATACAGAAGTCAATCACTTTCCTATATGCCAGCAGAGAACAAGTGGAATTTCACATTAAAAATACAATACATTTAAATTAGTAACCCCCAAAATGAAATCAAGTTGCATATAAATTTTAAAAGTATGCATGAGATCTATTTGAGGAAAACTACAAAATTCTGATGAGCAAAATAAATGGAGAGATATTCCATGTTCATAGACAGGAAGACCCAATATAGTCAAGATGTCAGTTCTTCCCAACGTGATCTACAGATTCGTTGCAAACTCAATAAAAATCCCAGTATGTTATGTTGTGGATATTGACAAACTGATGGTAAAGTTTATTTGAAGAGGAAAAAGTCACAGTATAGCCAACACAATATCAAAAGAGACAAATAAAATTGGAAAACTGACACTACCTGATTTTAAGACATACTATAAAGCTACAGTAATCAAGACAGTGTGGTATTGGTCAAAGAAAAGACAAAAAGATCAATGGAATAAAATAGAGAACCCACAAGTAGACCCATACAAATATGTCAATACATTGTTGACAAAGGAGTGAAGACAATACAATGAAGCAAAATAGTCTTCTTAACATGTGGTGTCTGAACGACTAGACATCCATGTGCAAAATAAATTACAAATGAATCTAGACATAGACCTTAGATCCTTCACAAATATCAACATAAAATGGATCTATAGCTAATTGTAAAACTCAAAACTATAAAACTGTAGAGGATAACATAGGAAAAAATCTAGATGACCTTGGGTATGGCAATGACTTTTTTATACACAACACCAAAGGCGTGATCATGAAGGAAATAACTGATAAGCTGAATTTTATTAAAATTAGAAACTTCTGGTCTGAGAAAGGCTGTCAAGAGACTGAGAAGACAAGTCACAGACCAGGAGGAAATATCTACAAAAGACATATCTGATAAAAAGACTATTATCCAACAACATACAAAGAACTCTTAATATTTCACAATAAAAAAAAAAAACAAAAAAAACTACCCAGTTAAAAATTCAGCCAAACACCTTAACCAACACTTCACCAAAGAAAATACACTGATGGCAAGTAAGCATATAAAAAGATGTTCACATCATATGTCATCAAGAAATGCAAGTTAAAACAACGAGATATCACCACATGTCTATTAGAATGGCCAAAATATGAAAACAACATCGAATGCTGCTGAGGATGTCAAACAAGAGGAACTCTCATTCACTGCTGATCAGAATACAAAATGGCACAGCCACTCTGGAAGATAATTGTGTGGTTTCTCACAAAACTAAACATGCTCAGGACACCTGGGTGGCTCAGTCAGTTAAGCATCCCCCTTCAGTTCAGGTCGTGATCCCAGGGTCCTGGGATGGAGCCCGGCATTGAGATCCCTGGTCAGTGGGGAGTCTGCTTGTCTCTCCTTCTCCCTCTGCCCCTTCATGTTCTCTCTCTGTCTCTCTCTTTCTAATAAATAAAATCTTTTAAAAAATTATTTAAAAAAAACAAACCTAAACATGCTCCTACCATATGATCCAGCAATTGATCTCCTTGGTATTTACCCAAAGAAGTTTGAAAACTTATGTGCACACAACATCTGCATACAGATGTTTAAAGAAGCTTTATTTATAATTACCAAAAATTAGAAACAACCAAGATATCCTTCAATAGGTTACTGGATAAACTATGGTACATCCAGACAATGGAATACTAGTTAGTACAAAAAGAAATAAGTTATCAAGCCATGAAAAGACACAAAAGAACTTTAAGTGTGTATTACTACATGAAAGAAGCCAATTTGAAAAGGCTACATAATGTATGATTTCAACTATATGACATATTGGAAAAGGTAAAACTATGGAGATAGTAAAAAGATCAATGGTTGCTTGGTCTTGGGTAGGGAGACAGGTAGAAAAGGAATGAATAGGTGGAGCATGGAGGATTTTTTCTTTTTAAGATTTTATTCATTTATTTCACAGAGAGAGAGACACAGTGAGAGGGAACACAAGCAGGGGGAGTGGGAGAGGGAGAAGCAGGCTTCCTGCTGAGCAGGGAGCCCGAAGCGGGGCTTGATCCCAGGACCCTGGGACCAGACCCGAGCCAAAGGCAGTCACTTAATGACTAAGCCACCCAGGTGCCCCAAGCACAGAGGATTTTTAAGCTAATGAAAATATATGATACTATAATGATGGATACATGTCATTAAACATTTGTCCAAATCCATAGAATGTACAGCACCAAGAGTGAACCTTAATGTAAACTATGAACTTCAGGTGATTATGATGTGTCAACGTAGGTTCATCATTTGTAACAAATATACCACTCTGGTGTAAGATGTTAATAGGGAAGCTATGCCTGTATGGGAGCAGAGATTTATAGGAATCTCTGTACATCCCTCTCAATTTTTCTGTGAAGCTAAAATTTCTCCAAAAATTTAAGTCTTTAAAGTCTTATCACACACACCAAATGTGATGACTACAACCAAAATGGCTCCCAATGATCCTCATCTTCTGGTATTTATACTCTTGTGTATTTCCCTCCCATATAAAATAGTGCTGACCTGTGTAACCAATTAGATATTGTGGAGGTAACAGCATGTGACTTATGAGTCTAGGTCATAAGAGACACTTCAACCTCTTCCCAGGTCTTTTGAATCACTTGCTCTGCAGAGGCTCATATAAAAAGAAATTGAGGTGTCCCACCCAAGATAGCACCAACTTGCCAGTCACATAAGCGAGCCATCTTGGAAGCAGATCCTTCAGCTCCAGTCAAGCCCTCAGATGACTGCAGCCCCAACCAACATCTTGAGTGAAATGTTATACAAGGTCCACAGCTGAACCATCCAGGTAAACAATACCTGAATTTCTGACCCACAGAAACAGTGAGATATAAGAAATGTTGATTATTGTTTATAGCCACTCGATTTTGTGAGTAATATTTTACACAGCAATAATTGTGTTTCTACTTGCTACTAAAATAAAACTGGAAATTAAATTCCCAAAAAAAAGTTTATAATTGCATCAAAACCACATGAAATACTTAGAGATAAATACAACAAATTAAGGGAAAATCTTTCACTAAAATTACAGAGCATTTCTAAAATAAATTAAAGATCTAAATAAATAGAACTACCTACCATGTTCATAGATTGGAAGACACAGTATTGTAAAATATCAGTTCTCCCTAAATTAACATAGAGACTTAGCTGTGACCTCAATCAGAATCCATGACTGAGTGGAAAAAAAAGCAGTATTTTTATAGGGATTGACAAGCTAATGCTAAAATTAATATGGAAATTAAATAATCCAGGATAGCTAATAAATCTTGAAATAAGAACAATAAAGTTGGAGGAAGGCCTTAAATTATCTTATTTCTGAATTATTATATAGCTATAGGATACAAGACTATGTGTTATCAGCATAAAAATAGACCTATAGATTAATAAGACAGAATACAGAGTTCAGAACTAGGCCACACATATAGATTCAATTGGTTTTAGCAAGAGTGCTAAGACATTTCAGTGGGAAAAGGAAGATGTTTTAACATATGATACTGAAATTATTGGATATCCTTTGGTGGAAAAAAAAATGAACATCAACTTTTATCTCATATCATATCCAAAAGTTAGCCAAAAATGGTCATAGAACTAAATTTAAACCCTGAAACTATAAAATTCCTAGGAGAAAATCTTTGTGTTCTTGAGGCAGGCAAAGATTTCTTAGCATAGTACACAAATCCACAAACTATAAAGGCAAAATGATAAATTAGCCATTATCTGAATTGAAAACTATCACTCTTCAACAATCACCATTAAGGAATCAAAAAGTAAAGACAATATGGGGAAAATAATTGTAATACATAAATGGCAAAGTACTTGTATCCAGAATGAAGAACTCAAAACTCAATAATAAAAAGACAAACAACCACATTAAAAATGGGCAAAGGGTTTAAACAAACATTTTACAAAAGACAGTATATGGACAGTTAGCACATGAAAAAGTCTCATCATTAGTCATCAGGGAATTGTGAAATATCTTCGCATATATTAGAATGGATAAAATTTAAAAGATTGATAATACCAAATGTGGTGATGTTGTGGAGTTCTCATGAAAAATGGTACAATCACTTTAGAAAACTGTTGGCCAATTCTTTGGAAGTTAAACATGATTTATTTACCATATCACCCTTGGACTACTATTTGAACAAGAGAAATTAAAACATATGTCCATAAAATTCATATATAAAGGTTTATAGCAATTTTTTGGTTTTTTGTTTTTTTGTTTTAGATTTTATTTATTTGTCAGAGAGAGAGAGAGAGCATAAGCAGGAGGAGAAGCAGGCAGAAGGAGAAACAGGTTCCCTGTAAGCAAGGAGCCCAACTCGTAACTTGATCCTAGGACCCTGGGATCATGACCTGAGCTGAAGGTAGACGCTTAACCGACTGAGCCACCCAGATGTCCTGGTTTATAGCAGTTTTATTAATGAAAGCCAAAAGCTGGATCAATTCAAATGACCATCAACAGGTGAATGAATAAATATAATGTATTAGATCTCCATAACTGAACACCACTCAATAAAAAGGAATGGACTACTCATACATGTTAACACAATAGATACATCTCAAAATCATTTTGCTGCATTAAAGAAATGAGACACAAAAGAGTATATGAAGGGTTCCACTTACACAAAATTCTAGAAAATACAAACTAATCTGTAGTGACAAAACAGATCAGTGATTCCACTCCTAGTTATATGCCCAAAAGAAATAAAATATATGTTCACACAAAAAACTTACATGAATATTGATATAATAACATTATTCATAATAGCCCCAAATTGAAAACAACCCAACTATCTATTAACTGATAAATGGATAAATAAAATTTGGTTATCAATAAAACAGAGTATTATTCAACAATAAAAGGAAATGAAGTAGTGATACATGCTACAACATATGAATCCTGAAAACATACCAAGTGAAAGAAGCCAGTCACAAAGACCACATACCGTACTATTTCACTAATATGAAATGTCCAGAATAAGCAAATCCACAGAGACAGAGAGTAGTGGTTTCCTGTAGCTCTGAGGTTGGGCCAAAAATGGAGAGTGACTGCTAATGGGTATAGGCTTTCTTTTTGGGGTATTGAAAAATTCCCAAATTGATTGTGATAATGGTTGCACAACTTTCTGAATATACTCACAACTCTTGAGTCGTATGCTTTAAATGAGTAAATTATATGGTAGGTAGTTTTATCACAGTAAAGCTATTATTTAAAAAAATTAAGCAGACCAATTGTTACCTGAGGCCAAAAGTGGATAGCAAAGAGCACAAGGAATCTTTTGGTGGTGATTAAAATGTTTTTTATCTTTATCATCTCAGTGGTTTCATGGGTGCTTGCAACTGTGAAAATTCACTGAGTTGGAGACTTCCAAGAAATGCAGTTTACTGTATGAAAATCATTCAGCTTGCTTTTATAAAGAGTGAACACTAAAAGGTCTCCCTTCTAGCTGTGGTGCTCTTTTCCCAATCCCAGAGCAATTAACATTACCAAATTCTTATATATTCTATTAGATGTATTTATGCATATGTAGGTACATTCTTATATACATTATTTTTCCGTTCCTAAAACAAATGGTAGCATACTATACACACTCTTATACACTTTCGTTTTTTCACTTAAAATATTTTGAACAGTTATTGATTTTGTGGATCTCTGAGAATATAAGTAAAAATATTATCTAATTTACTTGAATTTATATCTTTTTTAAATATATTTTTTGTTTCATTTTGTTTTGTTTTTAAGATTTTATTTATTTATTTGACAGAGAGAGAGACAGCAAGGGAGCGAACACAAGCAGGGGGAGTGGGAGAGGGAGAAGCAGATTTCCCTGAGAGCAGGGAGCCTGATGCGGGGTTCAATCCCAGGACCCTGGGACCATGACCTGACCCGAAGGCAGACGCTTAACAGCTGAGCCACCAAGGTGCCCCTTGAATTTATATTTCTATAATTTTGAGGAAGATTGTGTGTCTGCTCATAGTTGTCAGAATCATTTGCATTTCCTTTGATGTTAACCACCATTTGTAATCTTTGTCTATTTTTCTATTATAGTCTTAGACATGTACTTATTTATTTGTGGAAGCTCTTTCTATATAAGCAAAGTATCATTTACATGTGCTATGAGATGCAAATATTTCTTCCAGTGTGTCCTTTATATTTTGTCTTGGATTATGCATCTTACAAAAATACTTTTAATACAGTCTAATTTATCGCTCTTTCATGACTTCTGGGTTCTGTATTAAATTTAGGTCTTTCCCATTCCATGGCTATAAAAATAATTCACCAGAGTTTTCTTGTTATTTTCACGGTTTCATATTTTGTGTCCAAACCTGCAATCATTAGGCAATATACTTTAATGTAAAATGCAAAGTTCTCAAATTTTTTCCAGATGGCCACTCAGTTGTTCCAATACCATTTATTGAGTAATGCATCTTTTCCATTGATTTGAAGTATCATCTTTATCATGTAGTACATAACCATATGGACTTAGATCTATTTCTACACTTTCTATTTTGTATTACTGATCTGCTGATTCATGTCATGGTAACAGATTGTTCTACTTATCATAGCTTTATAAGAAGAGCTAATAGCTAATAAGCTAGCTTCTCTTTACTTTTATCTTCTTTATCAGAATTTTTCCTAGCTATCCTTGCTTATTTTCCATTTAAACTTTAGCAACAGCTTGTATAGTTCCACAAGAAAAATCCTTTTGATAGTTTTTATTGGAATCATATAAAATTTATAGATTACAGGAAATTGACATCTTTCTGATTTTGATGCTTCCTGTGCAAAACTGATTACAGTGCCTTTTCATTTATGCAAGTCTTTTTTTTAATAGTCTTCAAATCTTGTCCTAGCATTTCAATTTTCTTCTTTATAAATCTTGTATATTTATTTTATCTAATTGCATGGGGTAGAACTTCTTAGAAGTTCAGAAATAAAACTGATAATAGAGGGCATCTTTCTCTTATTTTTAATTTTACTGTTCCTAATATTTTAATGTTTTAGTGTTTCTAATATTTTCCTAGTTAGAATCATACTGGTTGAGCAAAATATATATACCACAAACACAGGCCTATTTCTACCTATTATGAGATTCTTAAATTCGAGAATAAGAAATGAACTTTATTAAATGCTTTTTAAACCTCTGTGGGGATTGTAATATTATGTTTTGTTTTATCTATTAATATTGTAAATTTAGGAGTAAATTTTTTATTGAAATATAGTTGACAGACAATATTATATTAATTTCAAGTGTACAACATAGTGATTTGACAATTATATTCATTATGAAATGCTCACCACAGTAAGTGTGGGATCCTAAAACCAATGCTATACTTGTTATAAAATGATTTGGAAGCTTACGTTCTTATTCTGTGGTTAAGAAGGGTTTAAATGGCATAGTAGTTCTCTATCCTTTAATGGTTTGGTAGAATTTCCCTCTGAGTTCATCAAGCTCCCTGTTTCTTAGGAGGGGGTGCTATCTTGAACAGTTTTTTTTTTTAAGATTTTATTTATTTATTTGACAGATAGAGAGATCACAAGTAGGCAGAGAGGCAGGCAGACAGGGAAGCAGGCTCCCTGCTAAGCAGAGAGCCTGATGCGGGGCTCGATTCCAGGACCCTGAGATCATGACCTGAGCTGAAGGCAGAGGCTTTAATCCACTGAGCCACCCAGGCGCCCATAGTTTTCTCTTTTTTACTATGGTAATGGTGGGATGACATTTTTATCTCCTCTTCATCAGTTCTGGCAATTTATACTTTTCCAGAAAATTACACAGTGCATCTGGATTCTCAAATGTATTTTTATAAATGTAAATAAACAGAGAGTCTTGTAATTCTTTAATTTTCTTTTATATATATGGCTGTTTCACTAGTGTCACTTCTTATTTTGTACTTGTGCCTTCTTCCTTTTTTTCTCTCATTTAGGTCAACTAACATGTCTTTAAAAAAATTTTCCCCCATAGAACCAACTGTTGGATTTGTTATATCTGTTATCCACTTTTTAATTTACTAATTGCTGTTTTATTCTCATATTCCTTCCTCTGGCTTTCCTTCACTTTGTTTTGCTTTTATATTGTTACTCTCCTAAAACTGGATACTTTATTCACCACTGTCATTATTTTCTAGACATTCAGCAATTGCAATTTTGAGGCCTTTTTTGTCTTAAAATGTTGTTTAAGAGAGAGTTTTTCTTTCCCAAGTAGTATTTGGTTTTGTCCTATGGTTTTAATTTATAATTCTACTGCACAGTAATTAGAATATATTGGTTAGAACTATTTCAACCATTTGAAACTTATTCAGTTTTGCCTTATAGCTTGAAATTTGGTCAATTTTTACAAATATTCCATGTACAGAAAAGAGTGAGTTTATCTTCAATCTTCATGATACAGAGATTTTAAATATCAATATAATCTAATTTAATAATTGGGTCTTCTTTCCTTATTATTGCCCATCTGATCTCTTATAAATAATTAAATTCCTCTTTCCCACTAAATTATATGAATAATTTTTCCTATTTTTTTAATGTTTGCGCCTTTATACCTTTATAATTCTATCTCTATTACTCATCAGGTTATTAAATAATCCTAGTTTTAGAAAGTCGGACATAACTTCACTACCTATAGCTTTTTATTCCCCTTCCCCATCAATTTTTGTTATGTATACTATTTCTACATTTTCAGGGTTTATAATATTTATATTCTATTGATCATCTCCATTTCTTTTTATTTCTTCATTCAGTTATTTACTGTTTGCCTAAAATTCTTCTTTTGCCGCTATATTCAGAAAGGGCTTATATGAAAAAAATTCCCTTACCATTTTTTTATGTTAAGCAATATTTTGTTGTTGCTCTTCTTGTTGTTTTTATATGTAAATGAAAAATTAGTCTGAGTATAAAATTTGTGACTCATACAGTCTTTCCTTCAGTACTTGAAAGACATTACTCCATCACTGAATGTTGCTGTGAAGAAGTCTGAGGCCAACATCACTCTCTGTCTTCTAGGTGACTTCATCTTTTCCCTGGTTCCCACAATATCCTTTAGTTTTAGGCCTACTAACTTTAGTAGTAGTGGTAACAAGTGGTGTTATTATTCTATACCAACTTCTCCCTGAGACATGACATGCCCTTAAAATTACTAGATTCCACTCCTGTAAGTTTTCTTGAATTATATTTGGTTTTGGTTTTCCACTTATAAGCCAATTATATTTGGTTTTCCACAATCATGCCTTTAATATCCAATATCTGCGCTCTCCTCTGTTTGTCTTCCAGATCTATAATTTCTCCTTTACTTGACAGCAATACACCGAATCACAATTTTTACCTATGCCAGGCCCTTTTAGTGACAAATATTTTTCCCACCTGATAGTTTTTCTTGGTTTTTATTTCCACATTTTTTTTTCTGGTAGTATTTCTATATAGATCCTGTGGTGGTTCCTTTATTATTGATGTTGTAGTTCACCTTTTAATAAGATGAGTAATTCAGCTATCTGAGTCAGTTTGTTTTAGGAAACGGTCTACAATTTTGTTCCAAGATAAAATAATTCTCACAGCACAGGGCTGTGTACATGAGTGAGACTGTTTAATCTTTACTTCTCCCCAGATAACAAAAATCACACTGCATTGCTCCTCTTGTAACTTGGGAGTGGCTCCTCTCCAGTGTCACCGATAGATGCCTCCGCTTCTGATAAATAGGGCTTGTCTATTTAATTACTTTTCAGTTCTGACTTCTCAGCTTCTCAAAACCTCTTGCCACATGGAATCAGGGACCTTCATCTGCCAGTCTGCTCATTCCATCTCCACTGATACAAATAAAGAAGTGTTTGTTTTATACCTCAGCCGATACTACTTATTTTAAAGATGTGTGTTTGCTAGCTTTTTGTAAGATGTATAGCTCATAGCATCCTTTCTCTGTCTTTCTGCACTTCTGTTCGCCTTTCACTGTTTGAGGCAGTGCTTTCTCTTATTTAGGGTTTAGGATTTCACATGCCTTCTTGTTTCAATAGTAATAAAGCTTTTATCTCTGTTTTTCATTATCTTTGTTGTTTTGGATGATTACAAGAAAATAAAAAGGAAGTAATGGTTTTGTTATAGGTATACATATACATTATACATGTTATGTGGATGTGTATACACACATATGTATGCATATATTTATATATGTATATGTGAAAATCTCTATATGTACACATATGTATATATCTGATATATATCTGATAACATTAAATCACACCCTCCACTCATTTGGGAAGTATTTAATTTAAAATTCAGACTCTTGAAACCACAACAAAGTTTTTGCTACATCTACAGCCTTGTAAGCTGGCTATAAGATCACAAACAGGTAAGCATAATATATGTGTCAATCTTGGTGTCCTTCTCACACATTCCATACTTTTCATCATCCACTAAAGAGCAAGCACTTGATGGTATTAGCAAAAGTATCAGATAGGGGAAGCAGGCTCAATGTCCCGTGGAATAACTAACTTAAGTCCCCAGTAATACCTTTCCATTCATACTAATAGTATCATTCTATGCTTATCTCAATTTTATTAGAGAGAATGTTCTTTTCAGTTCTGTCACACATCAAATACTGACTAAGCACACACACACAAAACCACTTTGATGAAATTCTTTAAACATAGGAACTGTTAAAGACGTGGACAGAAATATAAATAGACTTCAGAGAAAACAAGGATTTCACCGCACTAAACAAATCTTGTAGGCCCCAACTCTATTAAAAAGCATCAATAGACAGGAGTATGTTTTTAGATATTATTAATTTCCAGTTTTATTGCGTTGTGATCAGAAAGTATTGACTATAGTATTTCTAATTTGGGGAATTTATTGAGATTACTATCTGATTAATATGAGGTTAGTATTTGTCCATTTTCATGGATTTTCATGGGCATTTAAAAAGATGGTATAGTCCCTTTTTTTCTTCCAAATTTTTATTTAAACTCTAGTTAACTAGCATACAGCACAATATTAGTTTCAGGACAGTAGAATTCCGTGAATCATCACTTACATATGACACTCAATGCTCAACTCGACAAGTGTCCTCCCTAATATCCATCACCCTAAAGATGGTGTATTTCCAAAAACCAGTTTCTTCATATAAGTCTTATCTATACCAATGTATGTAATATTGGTCTTTTTTATTTTCACTTATTTTTTTCTCTTGTTTTGTTCCCTTTTCCCTGTATTTCCTATTACTTCTGCTTCATTAATGTTGCTGGTGTGCTAATTAGAGATAGATATTTGTAGCTAATATTTTCCTTATGAATTGCATTTTTCAGCATTCAATAGTCTTCTCTGAAATTATTTGAGTCCCTACGTTTTATATAGGAAATTGATATCAAAGCCAAGCATTTTTTTTTTTTTTTTGGTCATTTAACTTGCTCTACTATGGTATCTTTTTGTTTACCCTTCTATTTTCAAATATCTTATAGCTTTATTTTAGGTGCTTCTCCTGTATACAACATCCAGATTGGGTTTTCCTATGTAATTCAATTTGGAACTTTTATTTGTTTGTTTGTTTGTTTGTTTAAGAGACACATCAAATTCAACTTATATTTATTAATATGTTAGATATGTTTAGCTTTAGTGCTGTCATTATTTTTTGTTTTCTGCTTCTTATAATCTTTTAAAGTGTATTTTATTATGTAACTTGCTGATACTTGTATATTAATTTTGAACCCTACTACCTAATTGGTCTCTTGTTCAGTAATTCCCATGAGTGTCTAAGTATACAATTTCAAACAAAATTCTTCTAAAGTAACAATTGGTGAAGACTGCCTAAATCTTTTTTTTTTTTTTTTAAGATTTTATTTATTTATTTGACAGAGAGAGAGCACAAGCAGGCAGAGTGGCAGGCAGAGGCAGAGGGAGAAGCAAGCTCCCTGCCGAGCAAGGGGCCCAATGTGGGACTCGATCCCAGGACCCTGGGATCATGACCTGAGCCGAAGGCAGCTGCTTAACCAACTGAGCCACCCAGGTGTCCCAAGACTGCCTAAATCTTATAAAATATATATTTCAGTTCCAAAGCCATGGCATGTTCAGTGGGAAAACAGTAAATGCATTTCCATTATGATCAGAAATAATACACTGTTGTCCATTGTAACCACTAGGGCAATGATCTGAGAGAAAAGAGAAAGTGGTATAAATATTGTACACAGAAGGTAAAATTATATACCTGGAAACCCTAAGAGAATCAACTGGATCAAAAACTACTTTAAACAATTAGAAAATTCATTAAGTTAAAATATGTAAAATAGTTTCTTTCATATGTACACAAATCAGTTAGAAGACATATTGGAAAAAAAACAAACACACCAAAACATTTACAATAACAATTATCACAACAAAATAGGAGAAAATAAAACAAAAATTTTCAAAAATTCATGGGAAAAAAAAGAGAAAAATTTTAAAACTCCTGAAAGGCACACAGGAAGATTTGAACTAATAAAAAGGCACACTGTTTTCTGAGATAAAAAGGTAATTAGAATGTCAAGTTATTTTATAACTTAATGCTACAACATTAATTTGTAATATACCAACACATTTTTATTATAACATCCAAATACTTTTTCATTTGAAACTAGATAGATTTTAAATCTCATTGAAAAAATAATAGAAATATACCATAAAACTCTGGGTAGGAGGAGCAATAAAGGGGTAACAAGCCCAAATGAATATTAAGATACATTATAAAGCTACAATAATTCAAACTGGCATGGTGCTATAGAATTTCATATTGCATGATACTGGCAATAAATATATAGACCAATGGAACAGAATAGAAAGAGAAATAGCCTACATCAATATGGAAATTTGGCATATGATAAAAATGACATTTCAGATTAATTGTGTTAGGAGAACAGAGTAGGTATCTTACAAAAATGTTGTTACATCAAGTAGTAACAATTAATAGACTATATTCCAAATGGATCAAAGACTTAAATGCAAAATTAAACCATAAAAATCCTAGAAAAAAGCATGTGAATTTCTTTTAAATTTTAAAATCAGAATGGCCTTCGAGTTTATGACACATATTCTAAAAGGCATTTAAAAAGGACAGGTAGGGGCAGCTGGGTGGTACAATCGGTTAAGCAGCTGACTTTTGGTTTCATCTGAGGTCATGATCTCAGAGCGGTGAGATGAAGCCCCATGTGGGACTCCACACTCAGTGAGGAGTCTGCTTAGGTTTCCCTCTCTCCCTCTCTTTCTGCCCCTCCCCCATGCATTCTCTCTCTCTCTCTCTCTCTCTCTCTCTCAAATCAATAAATATTTTTTTTAAAAAAGGACAAGTAAATGTAACTATATTTAAAATAACTTTTGAATGGCAAAATTATCATGAACAAGGTTAAAAGATGAAAGATGAACTAGGAAAAAATATTTGCAACTTCTATCACAAAGGACCAATTTTTCTGTTCAAAAAACTCCTAGAAACTTGAGAAAATAACCAACAATCAAATAGAAAAAAAATGGACAAATCATATGCATAGAAGTTCACAGAATATGAAATACAAACAACACTTAACATAAGATTTCCAATATAAATAAGAGGAATTATAACTACACTGAGATGCAGTTTTTTAACATAGCAGATTGACAAAAAATCCAAATGTTTAAAAAGACTTTCTTTTGGCAACATCAAAAAGTACAAAAGTATATAAATGTATATACACCTTGATCCAGCAATCTGGCATCGGAGAATTATCCTACGCATATAACTGTACACGTGAAAATGTTGTCTTCAATATTATTTTTGTGACACTATAATAGTAAAAATTACCCAGGTGTAAGGATGACTAGTTAAATAAGTAATAGCACATTCATTCGGATAACACTATGAAGCTTAAAAAAATTTTAGAAGCCATGTATGTATATATATATATATATACATAGAGAGAGAGAGATATACATATACATGTGCACATATGTGTGTGTGTGTGTATGTATATGTATTTAGGAGCTATATACTATATACTGATATTAAAGTATTTTCAGGATATAGTAAATAAAAAGAATAAGGTACAAAACAGAGTATAAGCATGATAACTTTGGGGTTAAAGAGCTGAATATGAATACATATTCATATTTGCTTATATTTTATAAAAAACGCTAGAAGACACATTAAAAATGAAAAATAGAGGTTATATTAGTGGGGGAGCTATATGAGTTAGGAACAGAATGAGAAGAATAATTATTAACTTTTAGATTTGTTTTAGCAACTAAATGAATTTATTGCCAACTCAAAGGATCAAATTTATATATCCTTTCTCCTTTTATTGGTATGAATAGAATTAATAGATTAATTTAGGTAAAAATTGTTATCTTTACCCTAATGAGCCTTTCTATGCATAAACAAGGTATCTTTTTCCATTCTATTCATGTTTTCCTTCTTATCAGTCTCTAGATTTTCAAAATTTTCTTTCCATCAATCTTAAACATTTCTTAGTGCACTTACTGCTAAATATTTTACTATTTTTGGTTGTGTTATAAATTATACTTTTCTCCTTATAACTTCTAAGAGATTACTGATTGCATATAGAGAATGTCTTAATCTGTTTGGGCTGTTAAAAGAGAAGACTATAGACTGGGTGGGTTATAAACTGCAGAAACAATTCCCGCAGTTCTGGAGGCTGGAAATCAAAACACTTGCAGATTCAGTGTCTAGTAAGAGCTTCCTGGTTCATAGACAGACATCTTTTCTGTATCCTCACATGGTGCAAGGGGTGAGGAAGTTCTCTGGCGTTTCTTTTAATAAGGGCACTAATTCCATTCATGGGGATTCCACCCTCATGACCTAAGCACCTCCCCAAAAATCCCACCTCAAAATTCTGTCACATTGGTAATCAGGTTTCAAATATACTAATTTTGGAGGGACATAAACATTCAGTCTAGAGGAAAGACTTTTGACTTTGTTATGTTAATTTTATATGCAGACATCTTTCTGAATGTTATTTTTTATAATAATTTTACAGTTGAACTTTTTGGATTTATTGTTCCTGTTCAATTGCATCAGTTTGGACTTCTGGAACAGTGGGCATTAAATTACAGTATGGTGTGTGAACTTCCTTACTTCATGAATTTAATGGAAAATGTTTCTTATGCTCCCCCTCCTCCCACAACACACACACCAAAGCATTTTAATGAGCTTTTGGGCAAAGAAAAAGATGTGTGGAGATATATGGTCAGGATATGATAGACCAAGTATTGACAAATTACATCCATGGGCCAAATCCAGATTACTGCCTGTTTTTATAAATTAAGTTTTATTGGGAAAGAGCCACATTCATTTGTTTATGTACTATCCATGGATGCTTTCATGGAAAATATTTACTATCTAATTCTTTACAGAAAAAAAAATTTCTATCTCCAGTGCTAGAGTATGTTTCAGTAACAATTCTAAAATATTACTTGCTTAAAATAATGAAAGTTTATTTCTTGCTTAAACTACCTATCCAACATATGTCAGCAAGGGCATGTGTTCCAATATCTACTCAGGGACCCACATTGATGGACGCTCATGATCTTGTAGATGTACTATCTGGAACACACATTGTTCTAGGGACACATACCACTTCCATTCAGATTCCATTGGCCAAAACTTGTCATATAGTACCATCTTTGGAACTGTAAGAATTAGGAAAATGGAAGAAGCTCTTATCTTCACTCTTGGGAGCTTATAGTTTAATAAGCAGGAAATGAGAGGAAAGAAAAATAATCAGCTAAAATCCAAGTACGTTCCATCCAGAGGAGCAAAGTTCCATAAAAAGGCAAAAGCAGGAAGAAGTGATCATATCTGTTTCAGAACATAAACAAAAGCTTTGAGTGGGAGTAGCACTCAAGAACTCGTACCTGGAAATATGGGGTAGGGAGTATT
Organism: Potos flavus; assembly: GCA_028534135.1. Lineage (NCBI taxonomy): Eukaryota > Metazoa > Chordata > Mammalia > Carnivora > Procyonidae > Potos > Potos flavus. The sequence goes on from CM052895.1 coordinate 41,951,038, forward strand.
AAAAGAGAAGGGAGCACTCTAAATAAAAGTTCAAAGGCCAAAATACTAGAAGTGCTCAGAAAATAGGAGAGTCTGGTGTAATTAAAATATAAGATATACTTAGGAGAAGAATGGGTATTGTAACTGGAACAATGAGCTGGGGTCATACTGCAGGATCTTGAATGTTTTGAGTACAAAGTCTTTTGCTAAGATATTTCATATGTAGAGGTGTAGTCCAAGTCCATCTCAATGGTTTTGCTCACATTATGACCTCAGCAGTTGGCCTAATGCTTGGCACATGCAGGTGTTCGATAAATATTATATGAATGAAAGAATAGATGAATGCTTTCCCAATTTTTTCCTTTATTATTTTAGAACTTGCTATTAATTCATAATAAATATATCACTGAAGACTGATAATGCTGTTGACTCTTTGATCTTATAGAAAACATCTTCACTAAACTTTATAGGCATATTGGCATTCTGGAAATAAATATAGCTCGAGGTAATTTCTTTGTTCACTTTCCTACTTTCAACCAAATTTCATCTGTTGGCTTCACAGCCCTGCCCACACCCCAATTTCTTTACTCCCTCAACTCCCTGTTTCATTTCTTCCAACCAGCTAAGATCTCATCTCACTGTTCCTTGTGACTTCTACTAGGTACTCTTAAATTAAGTTCTTCACCTTAAAGTTACTTTCTCCAAAAGAGAATTCTAAATTAAGAATCCCTTTAAGTCAACGAGAAAAAAAACAAACAAACAACTTCTTTCTTATAAAATAAATTCCAGATAGATTAGAGAGTAAATTGTTTTAAAAATTCAAGTCATAGAAAAAAGTGGAATCAGATAGCCCACAAACATCTGAAGAGAGGATGGCTTTGCAAGCTTAGAAACAATAAAGATATTTTAAAAGGGAAAGTTCAACAGGCTTACTACTAAATCCTAAATGACCATACATAAATAAAAAACAAGTAAGTGTATTAAAAAGAAGTCACAGACTAAAGAAATTATTTGTAACATATTTAATGTACACAGGGTTAATATCTTTAAAGTAAAAAAGCGGTTAAACAAATTGTTAAGAGAGATAGCAATATATCTCAATGGGCAAAGGAAGGACAGTTCATGATAGGAAAAACTAGAAAAAAATAAGAAAGATGGCCAATCTCACTAGCAATAAAATCCAAATTAAAAATAAATTAATTTACCACTTTACTGGAAAAAATGCCAAAATAAAAATTATATAAAATCCACTGCTGGAGACATACAGTAATAATTGCACTTTCATCTATAGCTGCTATGATTATAATTGATGCGGCTCTTTAGGAAAGCAATTTGGCAATATGTATGAAGAAGCATAGAAATGAAGTTACTTTTTGATCCAGTAATTTCACTTCTGGGAACCTATCCTATGGAAACAATCCAAAATATGGAAAAAGGTTTATTTACCAAGATGTTCATCACAGCATTATTTGTAATTACGAAAAAATAAAAACAACCCAAATTTCTAATGAGGGAATAGTTAAATTACCATGCATCATTTGAAGGATTTTATGTGACCACTAAAAATACAGTGAAAAAACTAAATAGGAAACTGCTTATTCTATAATTAGAATATTCAAAATATCATGAGCACTAAGATACCCAATTAACAAGAGTTGTCATATAAATGGTAAAATACGGTGTTTTTAAACCTCCCCCACTCTGCCCTGCCAGGAGAAAACTCTTTGCTTATGACAGTTTCCCACGTTAACCGTCCAAATAGTCAATTCCTTTCTTAGTGGAGACCTAGAGAGAACTTCAATTCATGTGTCACTCTTGGGTTACTGTAAAGCCCAACCCACCCTGTTCATTGCATACCCTCCCTCCGCACTGCCCTACGAGCGAGTCTCTTCCTTCTGGGCTTCGGTTCCATGTGAAGAAACTTAGAGCTCGTCTGTCCTGTCAAACTTGGATCTTCATCTGGCCTCAGCAAGGTGGTGGAGAGGCGATTAGCTTAGGAAATGAAAGGAATTTAAGGGTCTCCCACCACTATGATGAGCATCTCATGACACCTCTCCCACAGAGGAAAGAAGCTGGATGTCTGCTCCCCACAATGCCCTACATATTAAGAATGCATTTGTGACACTTCACCTAAGTTGTCAACTACAACATTGCATAAAGACTAAATAAGGCAAGGTAGACCATTCCTGGACTTCCCTAAGTAAGAGTATTCTCTAGGTAGCATGGCTATAGAATAGTTCTATCACTATAGAATCATCCTTAAATGAACTAGAACAAATAACTTAAGCTTAATAAAGTGTTTACCTTCGGCCTGACCCTAAGTGCTTAACGTGTATTAACTTATTCAATATTCACAACAGCCCAAAGGGCATGTGCTGTTATCATCCTTATTTCACAAATGGAAAAAGTGAAGTACAAAGAAATTAGATGACTTACCCAAGATCACCCAGCCTAGTGAGTCAGAAATAAAGCCCAGGCAGTCTCGCCCCAGAGCCTGTATTCTTAATCATATTTATAATCACCTCTTGTAATCTAGTTCCTACTACTTAGTTCATTTTGATACTCATTTATTAGGCTTCTCTGAGTTCTAATCATTGACCAGTGAAGAAAACCAAGAATCTCACTTGTACCTCTGACTACTGCACATTATCAAAAGTATCTGTTATGGGTTGAATTGTGTCCTCCAAAAATCTGTATATAGAGGTCCTAACACCCCCGCCCCCCAGTATCTCAGATTGTGAGCTTATTTGGAGGTTGGATTTTTACTGAGGTAAAAAGTTCAAATGACGTCATTAGAGTATGCCCTAATCTGTCTGTTGTACTTATAAAAAGGGGAAATTTAGAGCACACACACACATACACACAGAAGGTGCTATGTGAAGATGAAGACAGAGATGGAGCAGTGCTTCTGCAAGCCAAGAAACACCAAAGACTGAGAGCTGACCACTAGAAGCTACGACAGACATGGAAACACTTCTCTCTCTCATGTCTCAAAATGAACTAACACTGCTAACAGCTTCATCTTTGACTTCTAGTTTGTGGTACTTTGTTATGCGAGCCCAAGCAAACTAGTATAAGACTTTTTCTCTTTACAGTTACCATTGTCTATCTACATAACAAAAATTAATTTTGCTCAAACCAAATAGCTGAGATTGAAATGGATGTAGCAGTAAGGTGAAGCGGAGAGATTTGCAATGGGATGGGATGGTTTAGAGCAGTCCTTTTAAAACTACAGTATACTTAAGAGTCCATACAGTTACCTGAAGAAACAGGTTCCATGACATCAAAGAGGGGACAGAGAACAGAACTCTGGAGCTCTGTCACCTTCACACACACCCCAACTTTAACGAAAGCCAGTCCACTTTTCTCTGTTGGAGAATTTGTGTTCAAACGTTTGAAGAAAACGTTTGAAGAAAAATTTCCATTGCATTTTAGAAGGTCAAGAATATTGATTTAAAAATAAAGCTTATTTCTTCACTTGATACAATTTTATCAAGTCACTACTATGTGCCAAGCAACATTTTAAAATCCATGGACCAATTGAATTGTCCCCCAAGAATACTATATTTTAAAATACTGGGTTAAACAGAAAATTTGAAATTAAAAAAAAATTTTAATCTGAATAGTTGACACACAATGTTAGATTAGTTTCAAGTGTACAACATAGAGATCTGACAAGTTTATACATTATTCTATCCTCACAAAGGTAGTTATCATATCTCTACATACAACACTATTACAATATCATTAGACTATATTCACTTTGCTATGCCTTTTATTTCCATGACTTATTCATTTCATAACTGGAAACCTGTATCTACCACTTCCCTTCACCCACTTCACCCATCTTCTGACTCTCTCCTCCCCTCTGGTAACCACCAGTTTGTTCTCCAAACTTACAGGTCTGATTCTGCTTTTTTATTTGTTTATTCATTTATTTTTTTTAGATTCCACATATAAATGAAATCATATGGTATTAGGATTTGTCAATCTGACTTATTTAACTTGGCGTAGTAACCTCTATGACCATCCATGTTGTTCCAAATCGCATCATCTCATCCTTTTTTATGGCTGTGTAATATTATATACATATATATATATATATGCGCCACATCTTCCCTACCCATTTGTCTACGGAGGAATGCTTAGATTACTTCCTTATCTTGGCTATTGCAAATAATGCTGCAATAAACTTAAAGGTATATGTATCTTTTTGAGTTAGTGTTTTCATTTTCTTTGCGTATATATCCAATAATGGAATTATTGGATCATATGGTACTTCTACTTTGAATTTTTTGAGGAACCTCCATACTATTTTCCACATTAGTTGCACCAATTTACGTTCCCACCAATAGTGCACAAGGGTTCCAGGTTCTTCACATCCTTGCTAACACTTATGGTTATCTTTTTTATTGTAACCATTCTGACGTGTTAACTGATATCTCATTGTGGTTATGATATGCATTTCCCTAATGACTAAGACGTTGAACATCTTTTCATGTGTCTGTTGGCCATCTGTATGCCTTCCTTGGGAAAATGTCTATTTAGGTCCTCTACCCATTTTCTAATCAGATTGTTCTTTGGTGTTGCGTAGTATAAGCTCTTTATGTAGTTTGGATATTAAACTGTTATCAAATATATCATTTGCAAATATGTTCTCCCACGCAGTAGGTTGCCTTTTTGTTTTATTGATGGTTTCCTTCACTGTGCAAAAGCTTTTTATTTTGATATGGTCCCAATAGTTTATTTTTGCTTTTGTTTCACTTGCCAGAGGAGACATATCTAGAAAAATGTTGCTACAGCCAATGTTAGAGAGATTACTGCGTATGTTCTCTTTTGGGATTTTTATGGTTACAGGTCTCACATTTAAGACTTGAATAAAAAACTGAAATTTTTAAGTAGAAGCTAACTAATCGGTTCATTTTTAATAATCAAGACATATAATATCCAAACAAAATTTATTTAACTTTCAGGCCAAAAAGCAATGTTACCCTGTATGGTCTTAGTAAGTGTAAGATTTTCTTTCTGTTTGAAATACTGCAAAGAGATAATGATTTCCATTTTTGAATTTCAAATCCCTATGGTCTGTATTCCCCAGGCTTGGAATAATAGACTGAGGGGGTCTTAGCAAAATTAAAAATATGAAGTTTTTCTAATAAATGAGGAATAAAAAGAAAAGCAATGGGAATTAATTTGTTTCCAGTCATTTAAAAAAGGAACCAACAAAATATTTGAGTTTATAAGTTTTTTAGGAGGCTGGAATTTGATAGTTAGGAATTGTGTATGACCTGAGGGGAGGATTGTTCAAAAGTATTAAGGCCAGAATACTCTGGAACAGAACAGCCACTGAAATGATTTTCAAGTCTACTTCAAACTAACTTAAAGTTTGGGCATTTACTTAGTCTTAAAAAAAACAGAAGAATCACTGTGTCATCAAATATATACCTAGTATATATGTGTGCAAGACACTGCACTAGGCAGAGGAGGCGCAGCCCAGCAGCAGACCAAGAAAGGTAGCCTGGGAAGAACTGGTGGGGACCCTAACCATTGAACAAGATGCAGGCCTGGCTGGCAAGCTCTGCTCCTTCCTGCTACCAACCCCTACCAATTCCACTCTGTCAGGAACTGAAGGCACCTTTCTCTTCACTCACTGGACCAAGAGATGTTTCCTCTGAGTTTTTTTTTTTTTTTTTAAGATTTTATTTACTTATTTGACAGAGATCACAAGTAGGCAGAGAGGCAGGCAGAGAGAAAGGAGGAAGCAGGCTCCCTGCCAAGCAGAAAGCCCGATGCGGGGCTCGATCCCAGGATCCTGAGATCATGACCTGAGCCAAAGGCAGAGGTTTTAACCCACTGAGCCACCCAGGCGCCCCAGAGATATTTACTTTTATTATTGTAAATCGTAATTCGAGAGAAAGAGGAGCGTTCATGTTGCCACAAGTATCACTAAAACTTAATCCTTAAAGATATGGCTTGGGTATTATCAGACAAGAAATATCAACTCTGCTCTCTTTAAAATAATACACTAGGCTCTGGGGGCAAACATCAAAAGGGAAGAAATTCAAGGAGTGAGACTATAAACTCATGATCCTGATTTTCAACAAAAGTTCTAATATTTATGTAGCCAGACAACTATTGTTTCCTTTACAGAAGACACCCACAAAGCTATAAACATTCCCACAATGATTCCATTGTCTAAAGATGACCGGGAAATACTTTTGGAATTTCCTTCAGAGTCTGAGACATTTTTTTTTAACAACCTCAAAGGTGATGATTCACTTTGTGCAAGTTACTTAACATCTTTGAGCCTACGTTTCCTCACAGCCACATGGCGATAAAGTAGTTACCTATTTCACTGGGTTTTTGTGAAGGTTAAATGAGAAAACCTGCAAAGAGTACTCAGCACAGGGCCTGGCACCCAGCAAGCATTCACTAAATGCTGTTAGGATTATTAGTAGTATAATGACAATTGTCACAATTCCTAGAGGATGTAAGATTTTTTCTCAGTGTTGAAGGGCTTTTGAAAATAAGTCGTAAATACAACTAGGTAACACAGTTTAATGTCAGCAGCAAGAAGAGATGAGAAAGCACAAAATATATTTTCTTTTTGTAGTCTATCAGCTGAAATTTTTTTGAAGGGGTCTCAATAATTTGCTAAATAATGGTAGCATACTTAAAATATGCACAATATTCTAATGTGCCTCATCTGAAAGAAACAAAGCAGCTTCTTGCAATGAAGCTTCCTGGCGATGTGTGACCTCCTCACGGGTCACTGTTTGCCCAGGCAGGCCTGGTTCAGTCCGGTGGGAGGTAACCAATGTGAAGATGGCACGTGTAAATTGAAATAATACAAACAAGCATCCTTGCACTTCTGCTTTGTAATCCTCTCTTTATCTCCTCCCTGTGCTATTCATCTTCCTCTCAGTCCTTGAGAAGAGAGAGAGGATTTTCTTAGAAGGTTCCTATATCTGTGTCATTCGTGTTTATGTCATTTCACTTAAAATGGAGACTCTAAATTGTTAGTGTGGCACAAGTTTCAACCCTTCAATTCTTATTTGTCAGCATCAAATTACACCAAACCTACACTTTCCGTTCATAACTTCAAAATTGCTTTGTAAGTGGCTTGCTCAGCATTACCCAGGCCCAGGTGGGTACTCTGTCTTTCCCTGAGTAAAGGCTGCCAAGTAGTAGTAATATCGCTAAAACATTAAAATCAATAATCCTAAAACGTTGGGGATTTTCCTTACGTAAAAACCATGTCTTTCCTGTTTATTACATCTTTTCCCTTGGAATCTAGAGTCTATTAGAAGTTCTTTAGTTAGAGAGAAACAAAATAGAAGGGATGGAGGAATATAGTGAGAAAGAACCTAGAGCGCCTAACCCCCTTGATAATGAAGGCCCATTATGAGCAAGCTGGAAGTCAGTGGACGAAGGCTTGCCTTTAGTGCTCACATATCATGGCAATTGCTGATGACACTCAGATTCTCAGGCTCTTTACCCTGGTTTTCAAAGGACTAATGTTTGTCTTTGGTGGTAGCAAGTTTAGAAAACTCTAGTAGTAACTCTAAGAATGAAACTGGGATATAGCAGAAAAACAATGTCCTGGTTGGTGTGTATATTGCTGCATGTGTGAGTAAGGAATTCTGAGGCAGAGGTTAATTAACCAGTGGGAACTGATTACATTTTCCTTCTCAGCCTTGCAACTTATTTCCTGAAAGAATTAAATGACAAGCTAGAAAACTCTTAGAGCTGTAAGGGATCTTACAGCTTGAGGAATTTTCTTCATTATGCCAATGAGGAAACTAAGGCCAAAATGGGTTCTTTCGCTAACTCAGAGTCAAACCAGAATTTGTTTCTAGGTCCAATAAGGACATGGTTCTCCTGACTTGCAGACCACAGCATTGTTTTCAGCTCTTGCTGTTTACTTCTTAGTTTCTTTGGGAGACAGAAGTATCTCACTATGTACCCACTTCCACTCCCCAAATCTCATAATCAGCTTCATTAGGGAATTGCCTTACATTAGAGAGATACAGAACACATTAGCAAAGAGTTTGTGGGTGTCTCCAGGGAGGGTTTAAAGAAGGAGAAGGAGTTCTCTATTAAGGGGATATTTTTAAGTGCAGTCTTTACTAGAGGCAGAGGCATAGAAGAGCTGTCTTCTGCAATTCCTTTCATGTCTCACGATTCTTCTGCTAGATGCTCTCTATGATAAAAGTAAAGTGTCAAGAGGCCTCCTAGCAGGTCGACATCGAAATGAGAATTTCATCTTAGATAAGATGCAGAACTAATCTCTGATTTAATCCTACTAAGCCCTGTGCCCAGTTTTTTCAGGTTAGCTGGAGTCCAATATCGACAGAGGTTAAACAAATCAGAGCACACATGAACGATGAGAACACGGTTTTCAGAGTTATTTGAAGATTTTCTCTACCTTGCCAGCTCACGGCTTGCAGCAAGTGAGTCAACTTAGATTAACCCTAGATTAATCCAAAGACAAAAGAACTTTCAGCCAAGAGACTAAGATAGGGCTGAGGGGGAGGAAAAATATGCTATGTCCTAATCACTGGGAAAGAACAGGCTGTCCAAGCCAATTCTGTTCTGATCTATGAGATCAATTGCATCTGGAGATCTTTGGCTACTGGCAGTAAGCACAGGGACAGCAGCGCAGTGCTGAGGAAGGATTACCTCATAGAAAAGAGCAGCCATGGCTACCAACATCCCTTTCTGACCCTCCCTCGCTGAGCCTGCCCTCCCCATCCTCAGCCACCACTGGATTGCCAATTACCTGGTGAAGCATAGCTAGTCTGCAAAGTAAATTGATATATCAAACCTAGGGTTTCTTCTCCAATTGACCAACTAAGTATCTTCCTATTCAAATCCCTCTTAAAATTTAAATGAATAGAAATTAGCCAGCTTTCAAATGCTTTCAAATTAGCCAGCCAGTCTTCTTTTTTCCCCATAAAGTCTCTGTTGGGGATACCTCTACAAACCATAGTTAGGGGAAATTTAATCATCTCTCTGGTCCCTCTTCAACATTAAATGTACCCACATCAATGTGGTGCATGGTTTGACATTCAATGCTGGGGTCAAAGAAGATACAGTGTCATTATAACTTGAGTTTATGTAACCAGGTTCCTCCTCAAAGGAAAAGCTAGGGTCTTTTTCTTTGTCTCTTCCCCCCTTTCACTTATTTTCTTCTTCAAGAAACACCGAAAAGCAAAATGGAAAAGGTCTTCATGAGCCACTTCGATTAGTGATCAGACCAGAGTGGAAATGGTGTGGAATGGGAGTCAGAGAAAGAGTTTAGATAAGGCTTGAGTCAGACAGGGACTGGGAAAACAGAACTTCCCCAACAGCAGAGAAAAACACATTGGGGTGGGGGCAGAAAGGCTTACACTGGCTTCATTTTTTTTAATGGCACAGAAGGCCTCTTGGACATCAGATAACTCTTACAAAATATTTTGATGGATTGAGTGTAAAAAGTGAATCAAACATATGGATTAAATTTTCATTATAATACAGATGGGTTTTTTTATTATTAAATTAAGTACAATGTTTGGCAAAGTATGTTTGGTTTTGGCCAAACCCAGGACATCTGAAAAATAGTTTTGAGATAGTCAGTGAACTTAACACAAAGCCAGGTTCACCCATCCCTAGAGTTTGGAAAAATGAAATTTGGCTCATCAAGGGTTGATTCAGTGTCAAATATATTTGTGGGGAAATAAGTTTCTACAACACCAAAATTGCCTACGTGCCTTAGGAGAGCAGTGGAAATGCCCAATAGTTACTGAATAACTCAGCCTGTCCAGCACTATAAAAGGCAGCAATCCAGTGACCTGAGAAAAAGGTAAGCTGCTCCCCTCCTCCCTCACCAAGATATTAAGAACTGAACCAAAGCCGTGTATTCTGTGTTTACAACTATGCTGTCTAGCCTAGAAAATTAGCACAAAGCAGCAAATGAATAGGAAATGCTCATTTGAAAAAAAGGTCATCACCGTAGCTGGATGGCTGACAAGGGGCTTTTATTATCTGAATTGACCAGAAGAATTCAGAAAAGCAAAGAACAATAACAGTATTGATGAAAGGTAAGGTCGTATTGTTGGATATTTTTTCCTAGGCATTAAGAACTTCATTTTACTCATTTGAAAAAAAAAAGAAAACAAAGGAAGGCATGGAAATTTTTAGCACTCTAATGCCCGTCTATTTGAATATCTTTCCATCAATCCATGGGTTACTGGAAAAATCTTTTTTTTTAATCCATCTATCAGCAACCTATCTGAACATGACTATACATGAAATTTCAAATTTAGCAATCTTTCATTCCTCCACATGGCCATTGTGAAACTCCATTCTACCCATGGTAAAACTTCAGGTTCCTGCCAGTGTTTTAGGGGAATGGGCTCACCTGAAGAGCCAAGTTTTCTGGGAAACTAAATGTCCTAAGTATCAAGCCCCAGCATCAAGCCACTGGAAATCTGTATTAAAACCACTTTGAGGGGCGTCTGGGTGGCTCAGTGGGTTAAGCCCTCTGCTCAGGTCATGATCTCAGGGTCCTGGGATCAAGCCCCGCATCAGGCTCTCTGCTTAGCGGGGAGCCTGCTTCCCCCTCTCTCTCTGCCTGCCTCTCTGCCTACTTGTGATCTCTCTCTCTGTCAAATAAATAAATAAAATCTTAAAAAAAAAAAAAACTTTGAGTAGAAGTGTGTGTCAATCTATGATCGGCTCCCCTGTATTCTCACATAAGGGATTACTGCGAGAATGTTATAAAGGTGGATGAGGCCAACACGGCTGTTTGCCTCTTAACTACATGATCTCAGCTTGGAACACATTTTTTTTTAAGATTTTATTATTTGAGAGAGAGAGAAAGAGAGAGACAGAGCAACAGAGATAGTGAGAAGGGAAGAGAGGGAGAAGCAGACTCCCTGCTGAGCAGGGAGCCTGATGTGGAGCTGGGTCCCAGGACTCTGGGATCATGACCTGAGCCAAAGGCAGATGCTTAACCGACTGAGCCACCTGGGTGCCCTGTAACACTTTTTTTAATACTTGTATTTTCTTTGTATGGTGCATTAATCTGGAAAATAGAACCACTATAGGTATTTAAAGCATAAAGGGATTTAATATAAGGATTTATCAGCTTATGCAAGCATTGGATAAGGCTAGGTGGTGTGAAGATCAGGGATACTACTGCTAGCATTTACTAACTGAGGAAATGAAGGCTTCATAGAAGACTGGTACCCATGACCTGAGCTAACAAAGGCAGGTGACTCTCAGGGGGTTATCTGGAAATCCTTGAGAAAACCATATGCCTGCCCAAACTCTGTCTAGAAAATGGCCTCTCCCTTTTCACATTCTACATTTTGTGCAAGTACCTTTCATTGGTAAAATCAAAACCTAAACTGTTCTAGCAATAGGAAATAGGGTTTCCAGACTTCCAGTGCCTACACATGGGAGAGAGCTTGGAAGGAAGAAAATGATGTCGAATGTTGCTGAGCACCCTATCACTTACTCAGGGGGTTGTCTTCCACAGCCCACTCCATTCCTTTCCATCTCCTATTTTCGTGGTAGTTAACGTGGTAATGGCTAGAAAATCTGCTACCTTATTTATTAAAAATAAACAGCCATGAGTGAAGACACTGAGATATTTATGAAAAACAGTGTAGGTGAGTGGTAGATGCTGGATCAGATATATGAACCCAGCTCTGCCGATTACTAGCTATATTATATTAATATTTCTGACCATGGTTCTTCTCATCTGAAAAATGGGAATAATAACTGCCATACCTTCCTTTCCCAAAGATGTTGCAAGTATCTAATGATTTCTACATTTAAAAGTGCTTCACAAACTATAGTGTACTATAAAATTTAATCCATTCTTTCACCACAGTTAGTGCTTATTTACTCTAGGGCACAGAATTAGACCTTTCAGGAGAGTAACATCAAGACAAACAACAGTCACTGTGCCCTAGATATTTACCACTCAGTAGCAGAGTAAATTAATAAAAAACAAGACATAAAGTAGAATATCGTAAGGGCCATAACAAAGTACAGACAATAACAATTTAGTCTAGAAGAACTATTATTTCCATCTAGAGAAATGTGGAAGGTTTTTTTGACCCAGCTCTCTACTCTTCTGTCTGATTCTTCTGTTTGATTCCTGGACTCCCACTTTCATGTACTTTTCATGTATTTCCTATAGATGTCGTCGTGTTAATGCCATCAATTACCCATCCAATTCCTTTTACTCTATTTCCCTTGTAATTGTTTTAATTCACTGTTGGCCTACACCACTGCAATACCTTCCTCATGAACCTGCCTGCCCCCAAGCCTGACCTCATCATACTGACCACCTCACCCCACCCAACCCACAACCTTGCAGAAGGTTCATCTGTCCTCTGTACTACTCTTAGAATAATCTATCTCAAATGCAAATTCTAGTTTCACAATCATCTATTTAAAATCTCTTCAAAAAAACAACCTCTAATTTCAGGATGAAGTTGAAATGCCTTCACAAGGTCCTCCTTGATTTGGCCCCAGTTTCCCTCTCTAAACTGAAATGTAGGGACGTGCCTTTATGCATGAACTTCATGACACCTATGTACAATACTCAAAACAGCATTTTTTCCCTTCCTGACTCATGATGGTTTTGAGTAGTATAGCTGTGACCCTTAAAATGAGGGATTAGAACTGGGAGATTGGTGACCTAGGGAACAAAAGGGCTGGCTGGAGAGAATAAAAGAAAAAAAGTACAAAAGAGAAGGAAGAAAGGTAAAACGTGCCATTTGTATCACCTGGCTTATGTGATACTGCATATGGGAGTCCCAACTCAAACTTATTGTCAGATATGCAAGGATTCACTGGGGCAGGGTGGGGGTGGGGAGGACTCCATGAAGAGAGTCAGCGCAAGTAAGATTCTTCTTTTCTATACGGACACCAGAAGTCAGGAACAATCTGAATCCTTTTATAGGATGAAGGAAGAATCCTTTTAGAGAGAAGCCTTACTTGATTACATGAACTTCCACTGTACAGATTGTTCTCCAAATGTTTTGTGGTGGGATGTGGTTGTTGCAATTATTACAACAATTATCTATCATAGCACATTACATTTTCCCAAATGCTGCCATAAATATCTCATTTAAGGATCAACTTCTGGGCCCTCCAAATTAAAGGAGAGACCTTTCAAAGGGTGCCCAGGCTACTTGCCAGGCTAACTAAAATGGTTATCATATGCCATGTTTTTATGGAGGCTTTGAACTCTCTATTAAGTCTTGGCAAAACTAATGTGTCTAATTAGGTGTTACTTAAAGCTAACATTGTAACATGGTAGAGTCTCAAAACTACTTGAATGAATAATCACAAACCTTTATGCTAGGAACTCAGATCATCTCTTTAAGAAAATCAGCTAGAGGAATATGGAAGATCAAAGGGAGTAGGTAGTGTGAGAACACACGAGGGCTGGTTTTGACTGCTGACTTGCCTCTATTTGTTCTCCTTAAGTGTCAGACTGGTCTGGGTGTGTTCCTGCAGTTAAGGGTGGAGAAGGAATATGCAGGAAGGGAAGAAAAGATCCTTTAATTTTATAATTAACGGAATAACTAAGATTTTTGAACATTTTTCTTGGAGATTTAAGGGATCATGAGTTTAATATTGTATGACTGAATGAGTGATTGGTTTATATCAAGAATATTAAAAACTGACTTTTTCACAAACCTTTCTCCTTGACCCAAACACCAAAAGTTTGTCAACATCAACTTAAAGAAATGGAACTAAACAAAATGTGTTTTAGACTCCAAATTAAAATTTGAAAGGATATATAAGCAATGCTTTTCAATCACTTCACAAATCATTATCCCTTCCTTTTTCCTCCCTTCTGAAGTTCTCTTCCGAAATAACTAGATCTTTGTATTCTGAAGCTTCTAAAGTTTCTGGCAGGATCCATATGACTTGATTCAGACCATAAGACAAATACCCTGCTGTGGCAAAGTGAAATCCACAAGTGTTTTCACTTGGTACATCTGGTCACCTAGTCTTCTGACTTCTTTCCCAGAGCAGTATAGTCCCCAGATTTCTTAATATCCTTTTGGAGAACGATGAGGACTGCTTCATTTACAATGTAATCTGACAGACAAAGAGGATATATTTCATGGCTTTAGACTTCTTCAGGGAAAATTAAGATTAGTACTGGGGCCTTAAACATTTTTTAAGGTAGTGATGAGGACTTAGATATCTTTTGGGGGCCATTATTCAACTTACCATATTTCTGCTTTTAATTTTCACAACTATACCATCAGACAGACACTGTTATCCCCATTCTACAAATAAGGCCACTGAGGCACAGACAGATTCAGAAATGCAGAGCGAAAGTTCAAATCCAATTCTTCTAGGCTTATGGAAGAACAGAGGGAAAATCAGAAATACAAAGCAGTACTGATGATAACTTTTTCACATCTTTTTTCTCAAATTCCTTCCCCATCTTCTCCTTATACAGCAGGGAAAACCAATTCCCTTTACATCTGTCTGGCATTTGGCAGAACAAAAATCTCAATTTCCAGATGTGGGATTGGAAAAAAATGGTCACTGACCACTGGCTGGGACTAAAATTCATATTTTACCTTAATCCCTTTTATGACTTTTCTCACCTTTCAGCTTATGTTATAAAGGCACTTTTTGGCTCTTTCAATGTGCCAGTCACCATTCTAAGTATCCTTATATGCATTAAATCATTTAACCCTCAAACATGCCTAAGCTGTAGGTGCTATCACTTTTTTTTTCATTTCACAAATGAGAAAATTGAACCTTATAATGGTTAAGTAATCTGATTAATTTTTCACAGACTCGGTGCCTGGGTGGCTTAGTCAGTTAAGCGTCTGCCTTCAGCTCAGGTAATGATCCCAGGGTTCTGAGAGTCCCATGTCAGGGTCCCTGCTCAGTGGGGAGTCTGCTTCTCCCTCTACCCCTCCCCCCTGCTCATGATCTCTTTCTCTCTCAAATAAGTAAATAAAATCTTGAAAACAAAATTTTTTTCATAGACTAAGATTCCAGCCCAGGTATCTTTAACCACTAGGTACTATACTATACTATTTACAGGCTAATGCTTTATATACATTTTGAACTTCTATAAGAGGAGGCTTTATTCTTTTTTTTTTTTAAGATCTTATTTATTTATTTGAGAGAGAGAGAGCACAAGAGAGTACAAGCAGGGAGGAGAGGAGGGGCAGAGGGAAAGGGAGAAGCAGGCTCCCTGAGGAGCAGGGAACCCAATGCCAGGCTTGATCCTAGGACCCTGGGATCATGACCTGAGCCGAAGGCAGACACTTAACTGACTGAACCACCCAGGCACCCCGAGGAGGCTTTCTTTTTCCCTTTTTTCCCAAATCACTGAGCATAGTGTATTATATATGATAGTCCTTTAGGTGCTGAATAAATAAATGAAAACTGATCGTAATTGTTATTTCTGTTTTTCTCATATATTTTTCCTGAATATATGCCTTCAGAACCTTGCTACTCAATGTGTGGTCCCCAAACTAGCAGCATAGGCATCACCTGGAGGCTTATGAGGAATGGAGACTCTCAGGCCGCACACCAGACCTACAAAATCAGAATCTGCATTTTGATAAGTTTCCCACACGATTTACATGCACGTTAAAGTTTGAAAACCACACTTTAAAGCACATATTTAGATTTAACAAACTTATTTCACAATATCTACATGGTTCTCTCACCCCTTTATACATTTGAATGCTGTGGCTCTGGCCTCTTTAACTCCATCCTAAGTCTAAAGTTAAATGATTTGTCCAGTTTCATAAAAGCTATTCCTTTTCAAATCATTTGTTTCTATGTGAGAAGAGCATTGTTACTTAAGGAAAACATTAGTAGTTTTTGTTGTTTTTTTTTTTTTTTGCTTCAAAGCAAGTACACAAGAATCTCCCCTGCCCCCAAGCACACATACAGACCTGGCTTTAGCAGGCTGCACTGCAAGTGAGCTGGAGAAAGCAGCAGCCCAGGTAGAGCAAGGACTCTGGTACAGGGGAGGAAGCTGCTCATCACCGTGATATAAAATAAAGCCCCTAATGTTTCAACCATCGGGACAGTTTCATAGCAACCACTTCACCTTCTCACCCTCACCTCCAGACCCTGTGGCACCTGGCTGCAGAAACTTGTGAGTAAAGAAGAGAATGATATAGATCGTCCAAGAAAATCCCTTCTAAAGAATCTACAGGATGGTTGGGGATGCCAAGACTGAAGAATCCCTTTCTAAACAATGAGTTGATATCACTATGAGGAGAAAGCACTCATTCAGCATGGAGGGAGATCAGATCACTGCAGATCCCTGCTGAAATTGGAAAATCAAAATCCACTGAAATCGGAAATTAAATTAACCTGACTCTTAAAGTGGGATAGGCAAATCAAACTGTAAAGAAACCAACAATTTCAGATAATCTATCCTACTACTCTTTCAGAACTCAGTTGACTATCCTAGAATTTCTGTTTTGATATTTTAATCTCCACCTACATAAAAAGTATTGGTAGATTGCTATAATTAACATGATATCTTCAATCTATAAACACAGAGGATGCTAATACCCCACCATTTGCAGGGTGAGCACTTTTGAGACTTTTAGTCCCCAAACTTGAATTTAAACAGCCTGACCCTAACTGTATTTAACTGAGGACCTTTGCTTCTGATCAAGATCAAGTACTAGAAAATGAATTTACCTGCACTCCTGAAGCAATCAAAACCTAGACAAAATATAAGAAACAATGGCTTTCAAGACATAGGACATGAGGCAACAAATGACAGTGATCTCTGAGAAACATTAAACAAACTCAGTAAGCCCTGATCACCAACTTACTTCCTGGGCAGAAATTCCAGGCTGCAGCACCAGGAGAAGATACCAAGGTAGAGCCTGATATTCTCCCCAAGTTGAGGTGACAGACCCGGGAGTAGGGGGAGGCCACAGTTTGCAGGACAGACTGCCAGCGAGGAAAGAGATGTCCAGAGAGAGAATGTGAGCTCTGCAAAAGTATTCACCTGAGCACTGATCAGCACAGGACTGTAAGGTAACCATCAGATGGCAGGGAAAGAACCATAGACGATTAAAGGGAACAAAACTTAAGAGCATACATGGAGCAGGGAATAGTGCCTTTTTCCACTGGCCTGAAATGGAAAACCTCATAATCTGCAGGATATCAGAGAGGCTACCATATTAGTTTTCTATTACTGTGTAATAATTTACCACAAATTGAGAAGCTTGAAAGTAATGCCCATTTATTATTTTAGTTACATAGATCAAAAGCCCACGCAGGCTTGACTGGGTTCTCTGCTTGGGGTATCATAAAGCCCAAATCAAGGCATAGTTGGGCTGGTATCTTACCTGGAGGCTCTGGGGAAGAATCTGTTTACAAGTTATTTCTGGTTACTGGCAGAATTTGGTTACTTGCAGTTATATGACTGAGGTCCCCATTTTCTTTCTGGCTATTGGCCAGGGGTTGCTCTCAGTTCTTAGAGGACACTCACAGATCCTTTCCACATGACCCCCTTATGTTTTCAAGCCAGTAATGACATATATGATACATCAAATCACCCTTGTGCTTAGAATATTTGACCTACGCTTCTGCAACCATTCAGAAACAACCATCTTTTTTTTTTTTTTTAAAGATTCTATTTATTTATTTGTCAGAGAGAGAGATCACAAGTAGGCAGAGAGGCAGGCAGAGAGAGTGGGGGAAGCAGGCTCCCCGCTGAGCAGAGAGCCCGACGCGGGACTCGATCCCAGGGCCCTAGGATCATGACCCGAGCCGAAGGCAGCTGCTTAACCAACTGAGCCACCCAGGCGTCCCAAGCATCTGCTTTTAAAAGGCTCATATAAGTTAGGTCTACCTGGATCATCTCCTATCTTAAATTCAACTTAGTAGTAACAATTATATCGACAAAATCTCTTTTCCCATGTATTGTAACATAATAATGGGAGTTAACACCAGAGGTCAAAAACATGGAAGCTATCAGGATTCTGTCAAATGGAAGTACTCAGAAGAGTCTTCCTTTATCAATGGTAAAAATAGCCCTCCACTAACTGCTTCCCTGATCCAGATTCACAACGTTTAAAATCGAGACTTAAAAGCACCAACTATTTTCAGGTTACTTAACCACATTCCAGAACAAAACTCTAGAATACCTATAGGAACACCAAAAATATATAGCAGCCAAAAACGTAAAAATCACAGTGTCTGGTATCTAATAATAAAAAAAAAAAATTGCCAGGCATGCAAATCAGCAAGAATGTCTGACCTACAATGAAAAGATAAATAAAACCATCAACACTAACTCAGAACTGACAGTGATGACAGAATTAGGGACAAAGATCTCAACATAGTTATTACATCTATATTCCATATGACAAAAATGCTACAGGGAAAATTGACCATGCTAAGTAGAAATGTGGAATATATACATGATTTTTAAAAGACACACAATGATCTTTTAGAGAAGAAAAACACATTATGGGAATTGATGTCATATTAGATATTGCAGAAGAAAATATTAGTGAACTGAAGAAAGTAATAGACACTATCCAAAACAAAACACACAGAGAAAAAAAATAAAAATAAACAAAATATTCATGAGATGTGGGCAGCTTCAAGAGTCCAACATATATATAATTGGAATATTCAAAGGGTAACACAAACAATGTAAGAAATAATGGCTGAGAAACTTCCAAATTTCTTGGAAACTACAAATCCAAAGATCCAAGAAGCTCAACAAACCCCAAGCATAAGAAATATGAGGAAGACTGTCTTCAAATTTCATAACATAATTTGAATTACAAAATCACAGTCAAATTTCTCAAATATGGTGATAAAAAGAAAATCTTAAAAGCAGCCACAAAAAATGATCATAATATGTACAGAAGAACAAAGCATGAAAGCATATTTCTCGTCAAACAGAATGCAAGTAAGAAGATAGTGGAGCAACACCTTTAAAGTAATAAAAAATTACTATCAAGATAGAATTCTACACCCAACAAAAATATCTATTTTAAACGAAAGTGAAATAAAGACTTTTTTAGATATACAACATTGAAAGATTCCATCACCATCAAACCTGCACAAAAAAGAATGTTAAAAGAAATCTTTCGGTCAGAGGGAAAATGATACCAGATAGAAATATGTATCTACATAAAAGAGAAAATAACATCAGAAATGGTAACTACAAGATAAATATTTATTATTTATTTATTTATTTATTTATTTTAAGATTTTATTTGTCAGAGAGAGAGAGCACAAGCAGGGAGAGTGGCAGGTGGAGGGAGAAGCCGGCTCCCGCTGAGCAAGGAGCCCAATGTGGGACTCGAACCCAGGACCCTGAGATCATGACCTGAGCCAAAGGCAGACACTTAACCAACTGAGCCACCCAGGTGTCCCTTATCATTTATTTATTATAGGAATAACTTTAAAAGATAACTGGCCATTCAAAACAGGGAATGGCAAACTTTTCTCTGGAAAGGGTCGGAGAGTACATATTTTAGGCATTGTGGGCCATACAGTCTTTGGGGCACTACCCAGCTCTGCAGTTCTATCATGAAAGCACCCATGAAAAAGTATGTCAATGAATTTGTATGGCTATGATACTGTAAAATTTCATTTACCAAAACAAGTGGTGGCAGTTTGGTTTGGCTACTGGACCTTAGTTTGCCAATCCCTGATTTAAAGCAAAAATAATAATAACACAGTGCTAGACTTACAATACATATAGAAGTAAAAGGTTGGACAATTACAGTATAAAGGCCACAAGATGAGAATTAGAAATATATTATTGCAAAGTTCTAATCCTATAAGTGAGGCAGTGTATCATTACTTGAAGGTAGACTGTTCTCAATTACATAATGTATACCATCTGAACACATCACTGAAAAGACAGAGATTATCTAATTAGATAAAAACAAAAATAAGAGCCAACTATATGCTATCCACAAGAAAATCACCTCTAAATTAACTTATCAATAAATTATAATTTATCAACTATAAATTAATAACTAAGTTAAAAGTAAAAAAAAAAAAAAGAAAATAGATATGGCATACACACACTAATAAAAAGAAAGCCAGAAAGCTATACTGATATCAAGGAAAAAAAGACTTAAGAATGAGAAATATTGCAGTGGATAAAGTGGGACAACAAATAATGATAAAGGAGCCACTTCTCCACAAAGACGTAAAAATCCTAAATGTGTATCTACTTAAGAACAGGAATTTAAAATAAAGGATAAATACACAAATCTGCAATCATATCTGAAGTTTCAACACTTGTCTTTCAATCACTGATAGGAAAAATGGACAGAAAATAAGTAGAGATATAGAAGAGTCTACCAACATAACCAAAACACTTGACCTGACATTTATAGATATGCCATCCAACAACATCAGAATACACATTCTTCTCAAGTTTACATGAATATTCATCAAGATAGATCATATTCTGTGCCATAAAACAAGCCTTCACAAATTCAAAAGAATAGAAATTATACCACATACTTTCTGAACATAGTAAAATTAAGCTAGAAATAAAAATAAGAATGGTATCTGGAAAATTCACAAATATTTGGAAATCAAACATCATACCTCTAAATAAACCATGAGTCAAATAATTCTCAAGAGAAATTTTAAAATATTCTGAATTCAATGAAAGGGAAGTATAACATCAAAATTTAAAAATTGAACATGTACCTAACATACAATCCAGCTCTTCCATTCAGGTAAATACAAATACCCATGAGAAAAGAAAAAAGAAAACTACGTCCATGCAATGATTTTTACATGAATGCCCTTAAAATCTTTATTTGTAATTGCCAAAAACTGGATACAACCCAAATGTCTATTTACAGGTGGACAGATAAATTTTGGTATATCCATGAAGTGGAATACTATCTACAATAAAAAGGGATAAACAAATTCTGTTGTATTCATACAATGTCATACTGTCTGGAATAGAAAGGAATTTATTTATTTATTTATTTACTTATTTACTTATTTATTTATTTATAAAAACGCATACAACAGCATGGGTGAATATTAAAACTGTTATGCTGAGGGAAAAAAAGTCAGGCAAAACAGAATTCATATTATATGATTCCATTTATGTAAGATTCTAGAAAATACAAACCAATCCATAATGACAAAACAGAGATTATCTGGAGATGGGGGTGGAGGGGAAAGAGGGAGGGTTTGTAAAGGGACCCAAACTTCTGGGGGTGATGGCTATGTTCACTATCATGATTATAGTGATAGTTTCTTGAGTATATAAATATGTCAGAATGTATCAAAATTGTACACTTTTAAATATGTGCAGTTCTTCTACTACCTTGACAAAGCAGTTAAACATAAAAATAAATCAGGGAAATCCATGTGAACTTCTACAATTTCAGTTGATTTTAACTAGATATCTTGCTGAACTTAGGATCTAAGCATAAGCAACTTCCATCCTCCACTCTATCTCTTCCTAGCACACATAAAAATAAACATAGGGGGTGTTATCAGAGCTGGATTTCATAAAATTTTGCTTATATGTCTAGAGTTTAAATTGATGTTACCAGCTGCAAAAAAAATTGTAAAGAGAAAAGCCTTAAAGATAAATATAATTCAAAAGAATAACTGTCATCCCTAACCTCGACACTGAACATCCTTCAGCCTATTCACTACTTCTCCTTCTGGACTATAATTACCAGAAATGGCATCAAGTTCTCTTTTTTCCATTATGCCATAGGGTCTTTTTTTATAAAATTGTCCGGATCCACTATTAAGATGCTCTGTTACCTCATGTTTAAGTAGTTTTCATTTTTTATTCAGAATAAAAAGCTCAGATTGGGCAGTTTTATCACTGCTTGTCCCATATGTAGGGAAAAATCATCTCATATTTGGCAGCAAGAATAACCAGGAACTCATTTTAATATGGCAGCAGGCCTCGCCTGCTAGGGGGCACACCCCTGCTTTAGGGGTGCTTAGGATGCATGAAACTCATAGAGTACCCTGACTCACTCTAATAAAACATGAACCAGGTCATGAAAATTTAGAGCAGAACATAAAATTTTGCAGCCCATCCCACATCTGTTCAGTCATATTAGCATTCACAGCCAATATATTAAATTGAATACCCTAATGATATTTGCCATTTCTGATTTGGGGCTGATTTCCTTAAAGTATGAGCATTTTGTTTTTCTAATTTCAGAGAATACTAAAAACTGTTCTCCACTTAACTAAAGACAGAGTTACGGATGCTTGCTCCCAACAAAGCAGCCTGTGGCCCTCTACCCACTGGGAAGTCATTTGCTAAGAAAATAATGCCTTTCAGCTTTAGTGACAGAGTTCAGGCCTTGTGAGCATTTGAGCATTGCGCCCCACCTTTCACACAGGAGGAATCCCTGGTGCCCTCATGCTCTTCGGCTTTCACTGCTGGATGGCCAAGGAAATAGTTTGTGGTCAGTGGTCACACAATAATCCTTGACAAGTGGTTACTGCCATTTGGAATCTCAAGTCTCACAGGCGTACTTCCTCTCTTTTGTCTATTGTTACAGCGGAGCTTCATCCCATAGTCGATGTGGTCATTGTTATTTTTCAAAGTGACAGGAAGTTGCTATTGTCTGGTTTTGGATGAGTTTCTTTAGCCTGCTCTTTCCGTGTCCACGTGATTAACAGCACCAGGAAAATGCTGTTTGTATTCATCCTCCCTGAAATGTCAGCTTCCCCTAGACCCTGGCTGCTTCGGCTAAATGGAATTTTCCCGCACAAACGTCCCCCAGTTTCTCATTCTTGATTTGGCAGTGAACTGACCTGTCATCCTTCATTCTGCATAAGTTATTTACAATGTCTAGGACATTTCTGAAAAGTAAAATAAGGAGGCCTAAAGTAAACACATTTTAAAAGAAATTCTAAGCTGTCCTTTCCACTTTCCCAGAAAGGTAGTAGTGAAGGGACATGATGGCAAGCTCTGTCTCCACCCTTCTTAAATAAAGACTCTCTTTGGATGGGCGTCTTTGCTGCAGAAATGGAGGCATCTTCTTTAAAATGCCCCCTGGGGTTTTCCTGATGCTTTTCTTATTGGTATTAATAGAATCAACAGCAGAATTCTTCCTCAGCACTTTATTAAGCCTTTGTACAGCTCTGATTAGAAATTTGCTTCACAATATATTTGGCCAATTACTTCAGAACTATCACTCTGCTGACATTGTACAACTACCTTACCAACCCTGAGTTGCCTATCTCCAGGATTCTTCTATGAGAGAAATAAATTTTACCATAATCTTTAGATTAAGTTGTCTTACTCCCTGGCCCTAATCTCTGGAACCTGTGAAGGTTACCCTGAGTTACAAAATTTCTACAGGTATGCTTAAAGTAAGGGTGTTGCGATGACAAGATGACTCTGGATTATCTTGGTGGATGCTAAGTACCAACCCAAAAGTTTATTAAAGAAAGGCAGAAGGAGATCAGAAACAGAGAGGAGAAGAAAATTGAGAATAGGAGCAAAGATCACAGTGATGTGGCCACAAGCTAAAGAATGCTGGCAGCCACCAGAAGCTGGCAGAGACAGGGCACAGATTCCATCTGCCCTCATGCCTCCTGAAGGAATGCAGGCCTGCTGACACTTTAATTTCTGTCCAAGGAGACTGATTCCAGACTTCTGGCTTCCAGGACTATGAGAAAATAAATTTCTGCTGTTGTAAGCCAACAAAACACAGTAAAACTTAAGGACTATCAGAACAAGAGACACCTTTGGGATTTTCTGAAATCTCCACTTCTTTTTTTTTTTTTTTAAAGATTTTATTTATCTAAGAGAGAGAGAGAGATAGCGAGAGAGAGCACAGGTGGGGAGGAGAGGGAGAAGCAGGCTCCCCGCCAAGCAGGGAGCCCGATGCGGGGCTCCATCCCAGAACTCCAGGACCATGACCTGAGCCAAAGACAGACACCCAACCGACTGAGCTACCCAGGCGCCCCTGAAATCTCCACTTCTTATTAGGGATTCAGTGATGACACGTAGGGCAGCATCAGTTGCTCCCCTAGGTCTCAGACTGAAATTATGTCCCAGAAACATGTAGAATTGGTGACCTCACTGTATTTCTGTACCCCTGAAACACAGAAGAAATGCAGTTTGGCCATCTCTGAGGACAGGACCAAGCAGACATTTGTTAAGGGAGGGCTACTCTGGAGGATATTATCAGAGGTAGAGATAGCTCCCTTCCCTAACTTCCCTGCCCTTCAAAACCACCAATCAACAGACCTGCCTTCCCTTAATTTATCTAAAGTTTTCCTGACCCTATTTATATTTTCAGGCTGCATGAACTCCTGAGGTAATGAATCTGAGAACTGCTGTTTAAGAGGTTTGATGGTGTCACCTGTTGGAAAACAGAAATGGAGTGAAGGGGAGATATTCAGGCAGAGTCACTGTGCTCCAAGCCATACCAAAGAGCTCTCTGAGCCTACCTGTGTACTATGCCCCTGCCGTGATCACAGAACAGCTCGTCGTGCCCAGCCTTGGCGGGCAGAAGAAAACATACAGCCCGCACCCAGCCATCTGTGTTTTCCATCATAATTTAAAATTCACACTGAAGCTACAGCTAATGCTTAGCTGGGCTACACAGGTCCTTAACCTTTCTTTTGGTAGAAAGGACTATTGACAACTTTCTTGAAAAAATATTTACTACTACCTGTGAAGCTGCTTTGTGCTACTTGGTGTCCGGGCTAAAAAAAACAGGTGTGGTTCTTACCACTTGGGGGATTCGGTGGGTAAAAGGCGCAAAAATAGGCAGACAAACAAAAGGAAGCTTACAATAGATATAGGATATGGAATAACTATGCAAACAAATAATTTAACAAGAGGAGTAAATATTTACCGTATATACCAGAGTTACCCTGCCATGCAAGTGCTAAAGTTAAATGGATGGATGGATGAAAGGGGAGGGGAGGGGAGGGGAGGGAAGGAGAGGAGAGGAGAGGAGAGGAGAGGAGAAAAAAATGTCTCAGGAACTAGGGGAAAAGTTAAAGAAAGTCCATGACTAGCTTGTTCTTAATCTGATCCTATTAATGAAGAGATAGGCAGTACTCCGAAGATTTGCTACAAGAGGAAAGCCTCTAGTGGGCACCATATTTTTAAGAGTTAGTCTGATAGGGAGAAATAAACAAAATAAAACAAAAATAACTGCAATAAAAATTGAAAAGTTGGAGGGAATAGGTTTGGAGTGTGTGGGGGTGGGGGGGAGAAGTGTAGACAGGGAGGAAGGATTTGGGGGAACAGATTTCTGGTGAAGATCTTGTGTCTTCGGTTACAGTGCAGGCAGTGGGAGTTTTCAAAGTTCTCTGGATGATTCTAAAATGCAGCCAAGTTTGAGAACCACTGACCCACATCACTCTACAAATGGCCACCAGAGTAAGCTTTCAATTATTTTCATTTTAATGATTCTTCAAAAAGATACCACATTCTTTACTCACCAATTACTGTTAGATATCATCTCTTTCATTTATTCTTTTAACAAATGACCTGCAATAGCCATAGATAATTATTTTACTGCTCTGAGCCTTGGGCTTTAACTTGTAAAATGAAAATAATACTATCTACTTATAACTTTGTCTGAAAGATTAAATGAGACAACATTTACAAAGCATTTAGCACAGCACTTGGCACAGAGAAAACACAGAGAAATACTGGCAATTATTAATAACTCTCCTTATTCTCCGACAGATGATTTGCTAAGTGTACACTCTACCACTAAAGGCATCGGGCTAACCACTTCTGTATCTTTGCTCATGTTGCCCTTTTCCCTGGGTGTAGGCTCCATTTCTCCCAGTCTAAGCCTTACCTATCTGAAGTTCTACCTCCTTGAGGTCTGTTTAGGTGATCTCCCCCAACACTTTATCCTAAAAACCCCTCCCCATTTTGGCAGTCCTAAGGACATTTTTGTCTTCAGTCTTAAGTAGTCTTGAACTGTCTCTTCACTTTACTACGCATGTTAAGCATTGTCTCTGCAGTTATGTCATAAATTTCTTGAGATCAGTATTTGGTTGCATCATCATTGCCCATCCATGCCTGTGCATGCAGAGCCCATTTATTGTGTTGAATTGAATAATCATTTGCATCTAAGAGACACCCAGTACACTGCAAGCTCCATGAGGGCAGGGCGCCGTGTGTGGGATTCATCTAAATCTCCCCAGGACCTGGAATAACCCCTAATTCATAATAGGTACTTGGGCTGCCATAACCAAGTAGTAAAGATTGGGTGACTTAACAGATGTATTTTGTACCTTTCTGAAAGCTAAGAGTCTGAGATCAAGGTGTTGGCATGGTTGGTCTCTTCTGAGACCTCTATCCTTAGTTTATAGATAGCCTTTTCTACTTGTGTCTGTGTCGTAATCTCCTTTTCTTATCGGGACAAGAGTCCTATTGGATTAGTCCTATTGGATTAGGGCCCACCCTAAATGTCTCCTTTTCACCTATCTCCAAATACAGTCACATTCTGAGGTACTGGGAGTTAAGACTTCAACATTTGAATGGGGTGGGGAGGCATACAATTCAGTCTAAAACAGTGCTCAGTAGTAGTTGTTGAAAAAATGAATAGCATTTGGCTCAGTATGTCATCACTGCTCAATCTAGTGTTACTGCTTAGCTTAGTACAGTCTCCCATGCATTATGTTCCTACCTCGGGTGGTTGTGGTAGGAAGATGAGTAAGCTATAATTTCTGCCTGAAGCAACTTACATTCTAAGGGAAGAAACCACCATACACATTTGCAATAAATGGAAAATAAACTAAGTTAAAAATATACACAGGGGAATATATGAGACAGAAGAGAACCATTGAGCCCAGGAGGGGTTTCAAGGAAGGCTTCCTTGAGGAGATAATTTCTGAAGTGAATTTTAAAAGACAAATGAGAACTTAATAGGAAAGAAAGACAAGAAGGAATTGATTATAATATTAGATTATAATTAGATTATAATATTAGATGATTACACTGTCTACATAGAGTGGTAGATGGATTTAAGGCAAGAGCAATATTAGCAATATTGCAAGAGCAATATTAGAGACATGGAGAATAAAGAGATGATTACAATAGCTCAGGTGAGAGATGAAGAGGGTAGGCCGGTGGTAGTACACAGAAATCGTCAAGTGTGAGAAACATTTAAAGGGTAAAATCTACAGGCTTTATTGGTTAACTAAATATAGAGGTGACAGAGAAGCAGAGGTAGAGGAAAGCTCAAAGGGAAGGAGAACTGTAGAAGAATCTGTGGCCATGTTGTTGTTTTTAATTTTATTTATTTATTTGACAGAGACAGAGAGATCACAAGTAGGCAGAGAGGCAGGAAGAGAGAGAGGGGGAAGCAGGCTCCCTGCCGAGCAGAGAGCCCGATGCGGGGCTCGATGCGGGGCTCGATCCCAGGACCCTGAGATCATGACCTGAGCCGAAGGCAGAGGCTTTAACCCACTGAGCCACCCAGGCGCCCCAGTGTGGGCATGTTTTAAAACCAGTGCAATCAGCAGCACAGGCAACTTGTAAGAAATGCAAATTCTTAGAGTCCACAGTAGATTCCTGAATCAGAGTATCTGGGGGTGAGATCCAGGAACCTGTGTTTTAACAAGCCCTCCAGGTGATTCTGACACTTGCTAAAAGGCCTAACTCTGAGGGTAAAAAACATTTTCTTTGTATCCAGGAAAAAAAATTATCTCACCTTCGTTTCTTTCTAATAACTCTCATTGAATTATTCATGTCTCAGTGCTTTCTGAATATCCCAAAACCAATTAGTTGAGGAGAGGGAGAAATTGTGGGAGTGGTTTGGATTGTCTCTATGTGTGCGTGTTGGGGAAAAGGAGTGGGAAAATGCCCAAATACAAATGATCTCCATGCATGAAAAGATTTTCTGAAATCTAATGTTCCTCATTTATATACTAAAATGTAATGACCTAGTTTGGGGAAATATCTTCCAGTAAGGTCAAAAGGAAAGGAAATATAAGCACATCAGAGAAAAAAGTTCCAACTTGAGGAACAAGATTTGGAAAGCACAATTTTATTTTTATTGCCCAGTGTGTTACTCATGCCTAATAAAAGAGAGGATGCATTAAAATAATTGGTCAATATTCTCAATAGATGTTTTAGTGGAACCCCATAGTGGAATCAATAATGGCAACCCCAACACAATGACCTCTGGAGCTCACAACTCCGCTGTCTCACAGGTTATTTCCTAATGACTTAACAGAAAATGTTCAGGTGCAAAACCAAATGGTTCGATTCCTGGAAAATCATTAGTAGTTAAGTAATTAAACAATCACTTACTTATTAACTTTTCCCAGGTACTGTGGTCACACTTGACAACCCCAATATTGCCTGGTAATTATATAAATTATTCCCTTTCCCCATTTAGTAGTTGCCAAAAAAATATATTTTCATGAAGATAACAGACAGGGACACAACCTTCAAAGCATGGGGGTGGGAATAGTGTGCTAAGTTCTCCCAAGGATGATTGCTAATTCAGAACATATATTGGGAGCAAGCAGAATGGAATGTTGGAAACAACAAGGATTTGTTTCATATATAACTTGAAATTTTAATAAGCATAAGCATTTCATAAATATAAATAAAGTTGTCTTTTAAAAATAAAATATAAAATGAAAGAAAAGAAAATGTTTTGGTCAATCCCTGATTCTGCAACCTCTTAGCTGTATGATCATGGGCATGCTACTTAGCTGCTCTAGGCTTCACTATTCTCATCTTTAATATAGAAATGCTTACCTCAAACGATCAGTGCCACGTGAAAAGAGCTAGTATATGTAAAGCACTTAGCACAATGCCTAAAGAATACTTAATAACACTGGCTTTTGAATCAGCTCAGATCAGAGTTCAAATCCCAATTCTTCTACTTACTAGCTATATGCCCTTGGATCAAACATTTCACCTCTGTAAGCCTTATTTGTTGGTTAGTTTTTAAGATATGTAAAATGAGGACAAGATTATCTATCCTGTAAGACATTGGAGGACACAGAGTAGACACTTAACAAATGATGGCTATTTCACATTAGCTCTTCAGCAAGGATTTTATCTTCTACATCCATTTGCTTCCATTGTCTCTGTTACTTAGGCTCGGTTCAGCCCTCGGTACTGCCTAGTCCACACTGGGACTGGCAGAGGACCTTCTTCACAGAGAAGAGATGGTTTTCTTCATTTTGCGTGTTTGTGGAAAGGCCATCTTACCTATGCCTGCTCTCAAATTGTTCAGGAACCACAGCGTGGGGACCCCGCAATCAGTGGGGATAGAGGGCAGAAATGATCTCAGACACATTTTCTTGATGTTTTCTCATTTCTTACTGACACAGCCTCTGTCCTATTAGAATGAATTCTTAGCCATCTGACTTTCATTCAAGCCTCAAATTCAGTCAGGCACAGGCAATGAGTCAATATGGTCAGAAATGGATTAAAAGAATTTCATAAAAATACAAAACCACAGAAGAAAAGGTGATTAGATATGACTACATTATTGTGTTGTTGTTTTACCTCTCTATGACAGACACAACATGAAAAATAAAATGTCAAATGATATATGGAAAAAATATCTGCAATAAGTACAGCAAAGTGTTAGTGCCCTTGATATATGAGGAGCACTTGTAAATCATTAGTATAAAAAAGACTAGTACCACAATGGGGATATTAAAAAAAAAAGAAAAAGAACCAGCAAAGGCTATGAATAGAATGTTCACAAAGGAAGACAAAGAATGAATAAATGGATGAAAAATGATTGAACTAGTAACAAATAAAAGTCAATTAAAACTGAAATGTGAACAAATTTTTTAAAAACCTGAAATTTCATCAGATCGTCAAAGGTTTTATAAACTGAGGATTCCTAGTGTTGGTAGGGTATGGGAAAATGGTACTTTACAAAATGTTGATGGAACCTTACAGAAGGGCAGTGTATATTTTGCAACACATATCAAAAGTTTAATGTACATAACATTTGCTCTAGTAATTCTACTTTAGGAATTTATCCTAACATAAATGACCAAGATATAGACAAACAACATTTGTTACATAACTGTTCATAATAGAGAAAAAAACCTTTAAATAATCAAAATCATTAATATGATTAGTTAAAAATAAAAATAGATCAATTATTTTTCCATACAAGAGAAAAAATACTTCCATTAAATATATTGTACAATTATATCTGTTGACACAGTTATCTGTCCCTAGTATAGGGGAAGCAGGGCAACAGAAGAGAAACACACTTGTGCAAAGGCCCTATAATGGGAAAGGCTTCTGGTCCACATGAAATTTTATAATCAGTTCTTTCCAGAGTCCACCCTAAGTTAAAACTGAAGTGGAACTCCTCTAGGCAGGCCCCTATCAGTTCACTGGCGTATGCCAAATTCCTCGCACAGCCCCAGTACAGGAGATGCCTGCTAAATTGAATTGCATGACATTTCTACAGAAGTGTTTCAGTGAGGGTATACAGAAGGGTATGTGGAAGGATGCTTGCCAAATGTTAACACCAATGATCATATGCTGAAGGATTTGATGTAATTCTTTCTTTCTTACATTTTCATGGACTATTTGAAATTTTAATGATAAACGTCAATCAGTTTCACAATTCAAAGTAGCTAATCGCATTACTGTCATCTAAAAACTCCAAAAACAAGGAAAAGACCTGAACGAGAAAAGAAGCACACGGCTGGCCATTGGACTTGGATACATGCAGTTTATTTCTTGCAGGTAGCTCTCCTCTGTTCAGAGGGTACGAACAAGGCAGCCACAGCCCACTGTCAACAGGTGAAAAGGCAGCTGGCATAATCCAGAGGTCAGCAAATATGTGTCTGTCCAGAGGAGCCTCCCCAACACCAGCAATAGAGTTTCCGCTGCCCCTCCATAGAGGGTATGTTCTTCCCCTTCTTCAACCCCCTGGCAGCAGCTACCACTCATCCTTTAACACCTGACTCAAATCTCATCTCCCCTGGAAACATCCCCAATTCTGGTGCTTTCCCTCTGTGTCCCCCACAACACTCTCTTTATTCATCTTGTGTCCCCATCTCTCTAGCTATCAATGATCCATTTACTTGCATGTCTTATCCAATCATGTGAGCTCCTGCAGAGCAGGAAGCATGTTTTATTCATCTGCTATTTTCAGGCCCTGCATCATCTGATACATAGCAAGAGCTCAACAAAAGCTTGTGAACCAGCAGACAGTAGCTGATTTCTCCTGGGCTTTGCAATACAATTGTTAATGTCCCCAAAGAAAGTTCCCACACCCACCAGGATCTCCTGAAGCTGGCTCAGCCTAACACCCCAGCTGTACCAGGCCTTCAGCAGATACCCATTCATATGAGGGCATCCAGGTCGGAGGGACAGAGATGGTGTACCTCCCAAGTATCATGAGGGCTATGGGAGGCTGCCCTTCTGTGTCCTCTGACTGCCTTATACCCTTCTGTGTTCAAATAAAAACAAGAGTAGATACCAGTTTAAAGTCATGTGTCCAGGCACCAAAGCTTTCTGAAGGAAGAGACAGTATTCCTCCAATGCATGATTTACCCGTGAATGGAGAACATAAAGCCTCTTTCATCACACCGAGCCTCAGCACCGTGAGGCTCACACATCAAAGGGCTCTGGGCAGCCCAGCACTCAGTCTTCCTCTGAACCCCGTAGCCATGGGCCGCCATGTGGGTTTATGCCAAGCAAGCACTGGGCAGCCAAAGGTATACAAATGTCACCTGAGCAAAGAGAAATAATGAAAACTGAGAAGTTATGTTGCCGACAGATTGGCACCGTTTTTATCTGATTTTGTGAGGTTTCTCTCCTAGGTTAAGCTGGAATGCAAACACTAAGCTGTTCCACCTGAGCTGAGCTTTTTAAATGTTGCTGCCTTGGAATCAGAACTGTGGAAAATGATGTTTCCATTAACAACAAGAAATGGTGTTAGACCAGTGTCTTTCCAGCACTTCAAAAGGCTGACGGGGTTCAGAGGTGAGGTTCTCAAGAAGAATGCGGGTAACATTCAGCTTCCAGTTTATTCTCTCCCTGCCCCCTTCCATGTCTAACAGACATTTTACTTCTGGGAATATATGTTATGAAAATAATCCAAAATATGAGAAAGGGAGTCTTGAGTTATTTACATAAGAAAGAAGAGAGGGAGGGAGGGAGGGTGGGAGGAAGGAAGAAAGGATCAACCTAAAAACCTTCCATTAAGGGGTATTTAAATAATTGATGGAATTCTATTGAACATATTATTGTGAATTCATTCAAATCATTTTGAAGAGTATCCAATAACATGCTTCCCATAAATGCTTGTTATAGGACTTCTGGAGGAAATACAGAATACTAGCATTATTATAGCCACACATATTTGGGGAAGACAGGAAAATATAAAAACAGTAAGACAAAAAATGAATAATCCAATCATCCAGAGAAATGGTATTAACGTGAATGTTTCTTCCAGTCATTTTTCTAATCATGTATGTACATATATATATAAACATGTATTCTAATAAAATAAAATGGAGATCATACTATATACTTATTTTTTCCTACCTTTGATATATTGTTTATGAACATCAAGTATTTTTTTAAAAATATGATATTTCAATACCTGCAGAGAAGTCTATCATGTGAACATCCCACAATTTATTAGTGTGAATCATACAAAAAGGTGTTTTGTAGGTCAATATTTATCAACTATCAGTAATTCCATGTTTCAACTTAATACAAATGACCCCTGAACAACACGGGGGTTAGGGGCTTTGACCTCCTATAAAGTCAGAAATCCTTGTATAATTCCAATTCCTCAAAAACTTAACTACCAATAGCCTGTTATTGACCAGAAGCCTCAATGATAATACAGTTGATTAACACGTTTTGTATGTTTTACACATTATATACTGTATTCTTATTTTTAAAAAAAGTAAGTTAGAGAAAAGAAAATGTTAAGAAAATCATAAGGAAAATATATTTTATAGTACTGTTATTGATTGAAAAAAATCTACAGATTAGTGGACCTGCATAGTTCAAACTCATGTTGTTCAAGGATTAACTGTATTTATCTAATTCCCATTTGGAGCCCTTGGGTTATGTTAATTACTCATAATGGAATCAGTTTAAACAAATATTTAGTGCATCTTTATTTATTTTATTTGGATAAAATTTCTAGAAGGAGACTATGTAGATTTTTAAGGTTCCTCAAATATTTTTCCATTATTGCCCTTCGGAAAACTTGTACTAATCCACATTCCCATAGCAGTGATCGTCATTCTGTTTTTACTGCACTCCAACTGCAAGAAACTCCTTATAGTTTTTTTAACACATAATATTCTCGAACAAATTGCCATGTTTCCTTTCTTTCCATTTAAGATAACTGTTTCCCCAGAATAGCTATGAACAATTTATTTCATCAAAGCTTGTTGGTATGGAGAAAAAAGATTTCCTGTTGAAACTCTCTCTCTGGGAAGATCAAAATTAGAAATCAGTTCTGAAGTCTGGAGTGAGGAACATACAAGATAGGTTCTGGTGCAAGGTAAACACAGCAGTAGGCAGAAACAGGGAATTTAAAATTCCAGGGTAAAATTCAGAATTTCAGAGGTTAGAGTCTAGAGAAGTGGTAGAAATCCACTAGTTCAGACTGGAATACAGTGAAGTGAAAAGTATGATAGCCATTAAAAGAGAGGGCTTAGATGTCTTTGGTGTCTAGCTATTCCAGTGATGTCTCCATCTCTGCCAGAGTAACCCTAGTGTCTCGATCAGCGTCCACATTGCTACAGAGACCTGAAACCTAGCTGTCACAAAATCATATGGCAACATAATGTTGGATGATGGGTAAAGTCTAGAGGATGAGAAATTATAAAAAGGTGAGGGGCAAATAATTGAGAAGGTGCCCTCCTAGGGAAATTTCTACTAAATTGTTTTAATGTAATGTAATCACCCACTGATTCAGTTAAATACCTTCTCAAAGGCAGTAAACAAATCTTTGGCCATTCTGTCTCCCCCAAAAAGGAAGGAGAATAATGGGAGGTTTGAAGGGCCCAATAGAGCCTGGAGGCTGCCTGAGTCCTCTGTAAAGGGAACTCAAAGAGTGACTCTGTCCTCCAGAAACAACCTAAAGAAAATGGAAGAAATCTTCCAGCCAAAGTGACCCCAGGCCAACTAAAACATCAAGCTGAATAAAAATATGGAGACCTTTCAAGGGGAGGCTCCATAATGAGCAATTCCAAAAGCTTCTTTGAGCCATGACAAATCTCTGGTTCCCAATAAAACTCCAGACCCTCCAAGTTTGTTTGCCTGGGGACCTCCTCTAGGAGCAAAACACAGAGATTCCCTGGAGCTTTTCAAAGACCTTTTCACAGATCACCACGTCCTCACCAACAGCAAGTACACCACCAGCAGAGATGTGTAAACCAGTAAACCAGTTTGGTTCAGCTCATGAACACACCCTGATCTAATTTTCCTCCTCCAAGCTCATTGGCTATAAAGACATTCAAGCCTCAATAATTTAGTTTCACACATCACCAGCAACTAAATTTCATACTTGTCAAAGCTTAATGAATTGCTTTTAAGCTGTGGGCCAGAGTCTGGAAATGACCCTCATCCCTATGCAGTTTCCCTCCCTTTCAGCATCTCAGATTCTTATCCTTTCATTGGACAACCAGCAATGAAAACAGATAGAGACAGAAAATGGATCCTGAAGCTTCTACATCCTTTCATTGGACAACCAGCAATGAAAACAGATAGAGACAGAAAATGGATCCTGAAGCTTCAAAAAACTCAGCTTTCATTTCTTTCAAAAATATTCCTCCTACTTCTGATTCAGAAGTCATGCATCCAGAATTAACTCCACATAGAACTTCTCAATTATATATAATAACTTTTCTGTTCATACTTTCTCTTCATATAAAAATTTAAAGCAGTGGTTCTTGTATTCTTTCCATAAATTCTTCTTTGGGCTTCTGACATTGTTCCATATATAACCATTTCCCACTGCCATTATTGAATTCACATACATTAGTATAACTTTTTCTACTCTATAGAGTTTAGATAACTTCATCTGAGAACTCTGAGGCTTTCAAGTTCCTGGAAGACCCACTTAAAGTCTTAGAGAACATCAGTGGACTGGTACCTATTTTCAGAACCTTTAGACAAATCTTCTCTCACCTATTCTTGAATGTTACATCACAGACTTCAAATGAAGCCCCTCAAATATTGCTAATGGATTGAAAAATTATGTGTGGAGCATTTTTTAATATTTTTTATTTATGTTTAACCTGTTTACATAGGTTTGTGGTGACTTTTTGTAAGTGGAAACCACTGTGGAGCTGACCTGAGTTTATTTTTTTTTTAAAGATATTATTTTAAATAAAGATATTTAAAGATATTATTTATTTATTTGCCAGAGAGAGAGAGAGAGTGAGAGAGTGTGAGAGCACAAGCAGGCAGAGTGGCAGGCAGAGGGAGAAACAGGCTCCACACTGAGGGGGCCCAATGCGGGACTCGATCCCGGGACCCTGGGATCATGACCTGAGCTGAAGGCAGACACTTAATCGACTGAGCCACCCAGGCATCCCATTAATTGAGTTTATATTTTATTCCCAATACACTCTTCATCCTAAATTTTGAACTCCCATAGGTAACAAACAGATCACACTTTTCCACTTTATTAGAGGGGAAAATGGCTTTATTTTAAACTATTTTTCCACTTTCAGCATGACCAAGAAGTCTCTGACCAGACTGCAGCCACAGATAACTATAAAACATGGATAAATTATACAAACACAAATCAAATATCCAAAGGTTTCCAGAGTGAACCCAAGCAAGTAAGTCCTGGGTAAAAGCTGAGGATTGAGAAAAGGGATTGATGCTGGGTGAGTTAACAATTTCCATGCTTTCTGCTTGAAGTCATGCTGAAGTCAGTGTCATACAGAGTAACTATATTTCTAATAGGAAAGTCACATTTTTGGGGAAAAAAGGACCAAAAGACAGAAGTGGGGGCAACCACAACTATTAAGAAAATGAGAAGGAAATTCCAGAAAAGAGTGATCTAAAGAGGGAGGGCTCCCAATTTTTTAGGTACACTCTAAGTATATGAATAACCCATGAACCACACATGCATATGGAAGTCTCCAAGCATCTCAGCAAAAAAACAAAACAACACTAAACCGAAGGTTAAGCCACCACAAAAGAGATAGCATTTGTAGTTTGAGTCACCAAGTTATTTGCCTGCTGAAACAAAACAAAAAACCATAACAGAATTCAGAATATCCATCCCCAATCATTCACAATGTTCAGGGTGTAATTCAAAACTTCTTACCAAATACAGAAAGTATCCTCAACAAAATAAAGGAAAATATCCTCATGATAAATGAAAAGACAGTAAATATCTTCTGATAAACAGAAACTATTTTTAAAACTATAAATACTAAAACTAAAAAACACTATATCTAAAATTAAAAATTCACTGAATGTGCCTAATAATACAATGGAAAATACACAAAAGTCAGTAAGCCTGAAGAAAATAGAAAAAAAAAAAATCCAACCTAAAAGACAGAGGGAAATAGGACTGGAAAAAAATGAAACATCTTCATAAATACATGGACCCATAGAATTTTTTTTTAAAGTTCTAATATGTGTGAAACTAGAATTCCATGAGGAAAGGAGAGACAAAATGTGCATTAAAAATATTTAAGGTATAATGGCTGAAAATCTTACAAATTTGCTGTTAAGACTTAAATTCACAGATCCAAGAAGCTCAGTGAGCTCCAAACAGGAAAACTATGCCCAGTTTTATTATACCCAAATTGCTGAAAACCAAAGATAAAGAAAAAATCTTGAAAATAGTAAGATAAAAACACACTACACATAGGAACCATGATTCAAATTGAATGACTTCTCACTAGAAATTACAGCAGCTGGAAGAGAGTGGGACTTTTTTTTAAAGGACAGGTGGGGGGTGGGGTCGTGAAAAACTATTAATCCTGAATTCAGTATCCAGTGAAAATATTTGTCAATGATGAAGACAAAGACATTTTGATATAAAATAAAACTAAGAGGGGCACCTGGGTGGCTCAGTCATTAAGCATCTGCCCTTCAGCTCAGGTCATGATCCCAGGGTCCTGGGATCGAGCCCCGCATCAGGCTCCCTGCTCATCGGGAAGCCCGCTTCTCCCTCTCCCACTCCCCCTGCTTGTGTTCCCTCTCTCGCTGTGTGTCTCTCTGTCAAATAAAGAAAAATCTTAAAAAAAATAAAATAAAACTAAGAGAATTTATTGTCAGCTGATATGCCGAAAACCTAAAGGAAACTATAGGCTGAAAGGAAATGATACCAAATGAAAACTCAAGTGTACAATAAGAACTATAAAACATCAAAAGTGGTAAATATCTGAGTAAATATAAAGAAATCGGAGGGGCGATAAACCATGAGAGACTGTGAACTCTGAGCAACAGATTGAGGGTTTTGGAGGGGTGGGGGTGGGGGGTTGGGTGAGCCTGGTGGTGGGTATTGAGGAGGGCACTTATTGCATGGAACACTGGGTGTGGTACATGAACAATGAATCTTGTAACACAAAAAATAAAGAGTATTTGGGGAAAAAATAAAAAATAAAAATTAAAAAAAACAATGTAAAATGACTAAGTAAAATATTAATAGAAACTGAAAAAAAAATAAAGAAACTTTCCCCCTTTATTTTAAATTTATAAGTGCTTACCAAAAATATATAATATTGTCTATTAGGGGTCATAAGTTATATTGATAAAATACATGCGATAATTATAGCACAAAGGATAGGGTGGCAGAATGGACTCACACAGTTGTAAAGTTTCTATATTTTACATGAAGTTGTACAATGTTAATTCATGTAGTAGAATGTGAAAAGTTAAGTATGTGTATCATAATCTTTAGAATAACACTAAAAACAATGCAAACAGGTATATCTAAAAATACAACAGATAATTTTATAAGCGCATTTTTTTAAAGATTTTTTTTTATTTAACTGACAGAGACACAGCGAGAGACAGAACACAAGCAGGGGGAGTGGGAGAGGGAGAAGAAAGCTTCCCATCGAGCAGGGAGCCCGATGTGGGGCTCTATGTGGGGCTCAATCCTAGGACCCAGGAATCATGACCTGAGCCGAAGGCAGACACTTAATGACTGAGCCACCCAGGCGTCCCTATAAGTGCATTTTCAAAAACAATTCAGATACTTCCAAAGAAGAGAAAAAGAGAAAGAACAGAAAGACAACAAAACAAAAATAATAAAATGGTAGACCTAAATCCAACCATAGCAATAATTTTATTAATTGCTTATAGGCTAAAGAGAGATTGTCAGAATAGATTTTTTAAGAAGACACAGTTACTAGACATGTACTTTAAATATAAAGAAACCAAGAAACAAAAAAGTATCAGTCTAGCCCAAAAATCAAAACAAAAAATGGATTTATGAAGAAAACTTGACAAATCTCCACAAAAATCTATGTTTAAGGAATTAGCTTCTGTGAACTTTTTCAACTTTTTCCTTCAGAACTTAGTACACAATTCACTGATGTTAGCCAAACACCAAGATGATTTTCTACATTCAAAGTACCTCCATTAACATACAATTACTCCTCATCAAAGTGGGACATCCTATCATATTCCCTTCCTTCTAAGTCCTCTTTAAACAAACATACTCCTCTTTACTCCCTCCTCAAGCCCAATCATGAAGCAAGGTCTATGCACCTCTGTTTCTTCATAAATATCCTCAAAAATTCTTGACCCCAACACATACATTTTGAACATTATAATCTTAATTGCCTCTTGAAAGGAGGTAGGAAAGGTTGTCTCAGATTGACCTCTACTTATGAACTAAATTATATCAACTGGCTTTCACTTTCATCATCTATTTTACTGTTTTTTATACAGCTGAAGGTTTAATCTTCTCTAATTGACATAATCCTTCTCTCCTCGGCCTACACAATTAAATGGAAGTGATTCTTTCTGGGAAGTTCTCTGCTGAACCAATCCATGATCTCAAGATGATGTCAGTGTGCAATGAAAACTTTTCTGTTATTACTGTAGTGAGTTGGGTATGACAAAGCAAATGCAAAATTAATTAAAAAAAAAGTGATAGGGATACATATAAGTACAGAAGTGTTTTTGACTATAATAGATCTCAAGCAAGAAGGGTTGTTGATTTAAAGAACTGGTCCCCTATGACTAATGTTATAGCAAGTTACAATCTGAAGAGACACTCAAACCTTAGGACGTAAGATGTATGGTAGAATATTCATCAGATGGCAGGCATAAACACTGAATTTAAGCTAATACAACTGCACAGAGCTATAGGCCCTAAGACATTCCCCAGCACAACAGCTAAATGAAGTGTCTCCTCTTTTGTTTTGGAAAGATGAGCTAAAAGTCAGCTGAGGGATAAAAGTGGTCTGATAAACATGGTGGGCTTATTAATGTCAAACATGAGTGAAAAAATTAAATAGTGAAGAGGGATAAAAGTGAAAAGGTAAAATTCCTACTTTCACCCTCCTCTCCCTCTTTCTCTGTCATTTTCCATGCCCCACCCCCCAGGCCCCAATCTGCTTCCCAATGGTAAATGGTTTTAAGAGTTACTTGGATATCATTCCAGAAATTTCTATTTATATGTTTCTTTGTTTATTACATGTTCTCAAGCCCCTCTCTTGCCTTTTTAAGATAAACTTTAAAAAAAGATAATTTTAGATTTACAGAAAAGCTAGAGAATTCCCCTCCAGGTCTCTCTATTGTTAATATTCCCAGTCACAGTACATTTGTCAAAACTAACAAATTAACATTGATATATTACTATTACCATAACTGAACTATAGACCATATTCAGATTTCACTAGTTTTTTCATAAATATCCCTTTTAATTCTTTATATCATATGGACTCATATATATTTATTTCACACTATAGTGCAATATTACGCTGTTCTTTTTAACATACAAGAAATCATCTTATGTGAAAAGTTCTGAAACTTTCAGATTCATCTAATCCACACTATTTTTCCATGTCAGCCTAAATAGATCTATTTCCTTTTAATTAGTATATAATATTGTAAATATATTTCATAATTTACTTATTCAGTCCCATTTTCGAAGATATTTAAGTTGTTTTCATTTTTACTCTTATTCAAACAATGTCCAATGAAATTCCTATGTATGTCTTTAGGTATTGCAAGCTTATATCAATAAGATAAATTCCTACCAGTGGAATTGTTGAGTCAAAAGTCATGTGCAATTTCCGATGTGATGGAAATCATCTAATTGTTTTCCAAAAGAGTTGCATCAATTAATACTGGTGATGAGTTTTCAATAGGTCACTATAGCAGAGGACCCACTTTCTTTTTGTAATTGTGACCATGATCTCCCTTCCTACATACAGCGGTATGTTATCTTTATATTTTGTGTATAGACACACTAACCTATAGATGTGGGACTTAAGTTTTAGTCTTAGGTTGATGTGTTCTGAGAAACTGACAGACAGAAGCCACAGAAATAACAAGAGAAACAACGTGAGGCTTGCTATAACATGGAAGCAGAAAATAAAACCAAGAGAAAAATAGTCAGAAAGGGGGGGGGGGGGAATGGGGACCCAAGGAGACTATAAATTCTACAACAGGACCTGACAAATTAGAGAAACAGACCATGGTGTGTTCTTACAAAAGAGACTGTTTTAAGAGCTTCTTGACATAAGATTCTAAGAAAATGGAATAACCTGCTCAGGATGTAAGGCTAACCCTTGCAGTCATTCTTAACATTTACCCAAAGAGGTCTAGCATACCAGCACTTGTTGGTTTTGTCAGGGACTAGCAATTGAAAGAGGTAATGATAAAAAGGAGAACATTAAAATCCAAAGCATGGCTTATTTTATGCAAGAAATAGCTGAGTTCTAAAAAAGAGGTGTTTTATTTTGTTTTGTTGTTCCCCTCTGATGGGTCTATCCTTGGGACTTCTTTCACCACAAATCCTTGGGCAAACAGGATGCAAGTCTCCTGTGGCAGATGATGCTCTGAGAAAGGTTTGAAGAGACCTCTACATCACACATGAGAGAGTAATGCCTTCTTTTTATTTCTTGGATGGTGCTGGTAAAGTAGGACTGTAGACTTCTTACCAAGACTCTGCCTATCGGTTTTCGGTCTTTTTTGCTACAAGTAGAGTCCCCCCAAAAAACCCAACCTCCATAGCACAATAAATATTAACACATTCCTAATAGAGAAGGCTGTCTCTTTCCTAATCACAGATCTGCTGACTCGTTTGGGGTTGGTTAACGTTGAGTCACTAAGAAGTCTATTAAGGTTACAGCACTTGTCTTTTTAATAATGATACAGAATCCCCACACCTCTCAAATAGACATCAAGTTTGGGGGCCATTCATTTTCGTTATCCCCTCTCCCTGGGAAGGACCAAGAACACCATGTTTCTGTATTTAAATCAATTAGCTGAATCACTGCTGCTAGTGAACATCTTACTTATTAGAAAATGTTCATTCTTTGTCATTGTGCCTGAAGCCAATGTTACAAAGGAAACAATTATTTTAAAAATAGAAAACATAAATTAAATAATACCAACTTTCAAATTTAAAATCGAAACAATCCCCTACATGTTCTTCTTTTTTTTTTTTTCCCCTACATGTTCTTCTTGGAGAGCACTTTCTCATCCCAAGAGATCAGTAAGTAAACAACATCCTATTTTCTCTGTTTGCACAACATGAATCATGGGGTTAAGAGGGAATACAATAACATTCTTGCACCAAATAGCTTGGTCTCTCCAGTTTGTAGCTAATATATAATGAGTTTGCAACCCATGGATTTTGTAGGCTGATTCTCTGTGACCTAAGGAGTCTCAGTGACACTTCCAAAGGCTACACTAATTCCTTTTTAAAATAAACGAGGGAGGGGCTGTTAAGCATGCACATTAGGAACTGAGCTATTTCCATTACCCTATTTTAAGAAAAGCACTAGACAGATGGCCCAGGTACCAGCTTTTATTGACCCCTAATTTCAGAAACTCATTTGCAATGAGCTTTCCATACCTATTTGGATGGGAAATGTACTATCACTTCTCTTCTCCATGAGGCTATCAAGAAACACACTTCAAAAAATTCCCAAGGGACACATAATCATTCTTTCAAAATAGCAATTTGGCTGTAGCAGCTTTCTTCATATTCAGCTAAGCAGGTCTGTGAATGGTAATGGAGGCACCTAATGCCTTTTGGGCTTTCTGGGGCTAGGGGAAACTCACCACTATACGTAATTAGTAAGAAACAACAAAAAAAGACAATTGTAATGGACACCAAACTGAAAATACACCAACAAACAAGTATCAACAACATTTGCTACGTTCCTTTGTGGGAAGGAGATGATTTTTTCTTTTTTTCTCTTTTGAAGATTTTATTCATTTATTTGAGAGAGAGAGAGAGAGAGAGAAAGCCAAAGCCGGGAGAGGGACAGAGGGGGAGGGAAAGGAAGAGAATCTCAAGCAGAGACCCCACTAAGCATGGAGCCCGACATGAGGCTTGATCCCAGGACACTGAGATCATGACCTGAACCAAAACCAAGAGTCAGACGCTTAATCTACTGAGCCACCCAGGTGCCCCAATGGAGATGATTTTCTAATGTTAAGGCTTCCAAAGTCATAAGTGAGCAGGACTTTACAGAGGCCTGTGGAAGAAGAGGGGAAGATCCATAAGAAAATCACAGATGCTGTTTTATTTCCATGACTTTTTTTTTTTTCACCTGCCCGCTCTTTCTTCTCAGTTAACATATCTGGTGTCTCCACTGCCCCCACAACAACAAAAGCAGCAACAAGATTCTCAATTATTAATCATGGGATTACCTACAGTGGAGTAGGAGGTCCTCATCTGCTAAGTTGTGGCCAGCAGTGACTGTGTGAAGAACGTTCCAAAAGCCCACAGTCCAGCTCTCCCCCTGCTGGGTGTCAGTCAGATGGGGGAAAGCAGACCATGGCCAGTGAGGACCATCTGGTAGAGGAAAGGGAGGCTTTCCTCTTGCTGAAATCTACCTGTACCTCATCTCCCATGGCCCCCTCACAGGTCTTTCCAGTGAATTCTCCCAGGAAACCCATCCATTGCTGCCTCCAGACCCTTACTCTCCTGCCTGTGTGGTGTCTCTTTACTCCATCCTAGTCTAATTTGAACTCATTCTTCAAGGACCCACCTCTTCCTGGTTTATAGGACTTTTCCTTTCATCTCAGCCTGCTGTGAGCTCCTCCTTCTCTGAAAATTATAGCTCTTATAATATAAATAATAACAATAATAATACAGTAGTCTCCCCTTATTCATAATTTTGCTTTCCACAGTTTCAGTTACCTGCGATCCACCATGGTCCAGAAGAAGATGATGCTCCTCCTGACATAACATCAGAAGGTCAGTAGTAGGGGTGCCTGGGTGGCTCAGTGGGTTAAGCCTCTGCCTTCAGCTCAGGTCATGATCGCAAGGTTCTGGGATCAAGCCCCACATTAGGCTCTCTGCTCGGTGGGGAGGCTGCTTCCCCCCCTCTCTCTGCCTGCCTCTCTGCCTACTTGTGATCTCGCTCTCTGCCAAATAAATAAATAAAATCTTTTTTAAAAAATTAAAAAAAATTTTTTTTTAATTTAAAAAAAATTAAAAATTTAATAAAAATTTAATAAAAAAAAAAAGGTCAGTAGCGTAATGCTATGTCAGAATGCCTATGTCATTCACCTCACAGCACATAAGACATCGAGAAAGAGATCACAATTACATAACTTTTATGACAGTATAATTTTATAATCGTTATATTCTGCTATTAATTATTGTTTTCAATCTTACTGTGCCTAATTCATGAATTAAAC
Source organism: Potos flavus (assembly GCA_028534135.1). NCBI lineage: Eukaryota > Metazoa > Chordata > Mammalia > Carnivora > Procyonidae > Potos > Potos flavus. The sequence continues at coordinate 41,994,842 of CM052895.1, forward strand.
TTTATCATAGGTATGTATGCATACGAAAAAATCATACATATAGGCTTTGGTACTATCCACTGAGGGTCTGGGACCGCAACCCCCACAGGTAAGGGGAGACTTCTGTAACAGTACTATTTACGTAGGTATGTAGATATGTATTGAGTATTCACTACATATTAAGGCCTATGCTAAGCAGTTCATACATATTATTTCATTTTCACAGCTATCCTCACCTATTTTACATTTGAGGACACTGTGGTTATAGAGCTAGTAAGTAGCAGAGATGAGAGTTTAACCCACTTCTGTTATCAGTAACGTCCATCTTCTTCCCCATATTCTATATTCCATTCTCTGGGCTACCTTACAATATACTTGCATTGAACCCTTTCTCTATCATTTTTTATCTTATTCTATGAGCTTATGCCTCATCTACATGATGGTATTTACTCCTTTGGTGAGTAGGGATGGTGTGTTACACGTGTGTATACTCACCATTTTGTCTAGCATGGGGCAAGGCAATTAATAGGTGCCTAATATTTGTGAATGGATATGGAACAAATGGATATGCATATTTTTTTGAAGTTCTCAAAGGGCTTTATGGGATGATCTTGCTAGACTGCAGGGCATGGAGGGAGGAGGGCAGGTGGTGGCGACGTGTGAAAAGAGCTCCCAGACAGTCAATAAATCATCATGCTTGGGTTCACTATGGTTCTCTCAACCCCTGAGTAGTAAGTGAGGCCATGTGAAACCTGGCACAGATGCATCAGCCAAAGAAATCCCCAGCATGGACCCTCTCTGCCTCAAAAGCAGTGTGGCTATGGCACTCATTGTTCTTAACGTTTCTCTGAGAGGCCAAGGTCACCTCAGCCAATCAGCTCCAGGACAGAACTGAAGCATTTTTCCAGGCTACCATGTAAAGTTTAAATGGCTTAGTTAGATCATTGGGAAACAGTGCCAAAGGAAAGTCTTTCTGATTGCCCTGCCATTAGGAGGCCACTGCATTATAAACCTTCAGAGCCTCAGCCATAAAACAATTTCAAATGCAATGTCAAGAGAAGAATTTTAACATGTAATAAAAAAAATTAAGAGGATGCATAAAAATTAAAGGGCAGGTCGACAAATGTGAATGGCATATACGTTCCTCAGCCGGGTTAGTTGACCTTGCTGTGCCTCAGTCTCCCCATCTCTTTCATTCTCCAGTTACCTTCAAGAGGTCACCTGAGATTCACTGATGGCCTGAGCTTCCTTTCCCAAGTATTAAGTAAACATACAGTATGTTCCTAAAAACCTCCCTGCACATATACCTCCATTACAAATGTGTTTCATTCAGATGTTTCTGAGAGGACGACTAGCCACATTTTAAAGCAAAAAGAATGGGAAGAGAGAAACATTTTCTGAGTTATAGGAAGCAAAGCCAGAAACAGTATAGGTTTCTGATACACAATCTGCTGCTCATCCATTGAGCCACGCTGCTTTCCTTTACGAGCACTTAAGAGGGTTCTACCTCGTTTCTCCTCAAGGACAGCAATACTTTTGTAATGACTTATAAAGTGACTAGAGAAAATTCTTTACTATCACAAATTACAATTTTCATGTCAGTTATAAATTAAGAATATACTAAATGTATTTATTTAAGTGGACAAAATGTCAGCAAAGAAGAATACAAGACTCACTGAACAGAGAAGAAGCCATAGTTCACACCAAATTTTCACCCCAGCCCACTTGGCCAAAACTTTCTTACTTTTTAAATTTTCATATCTCCACTTTCCATAGGTCTCCTTTTCCCCATATGCTACCATCTGCACACTGGCTCTAGCCTCTTCAGGCCACCTTTAGAAGCCAATACTTTTGTCCCCTCTCCTTTCTCTGCTTCATTCTCTAACATTCCAGGGGCCAGGACACAAGACAACCAAGCCTTGAAAATCAGGAAGAAAGTTTCAGGACTCAAGGGAACCTGGGCTGACCTTTGGAGGAAAGGACGTGGGCTTCTGTTCCTTGCTAGTTGCTGGGCTCTCAGCTGAGTCACAGACAGGTGAGGCTGTCAGATTCCTCTCTTTCAGACTAAAGAAGCTTTGCTCTGTCTGGAAGGCAACATCATTGAGGTTTCTGTCTTGGCTTTGAAAGAAGGGACCCTCCTGATAGCATACACTACTTCTTTCTTATTCTGTGGAAAATATAGTCATGGCACAGTTAAAGCACGACGCTCGAAACAGGTCATGAAGAGAGTCGCCTTCCGGAGTGGCATCTTTAGTGAGATCCTTCATTGTGCCAGTGGCCTTGCCAAGAAGCAGTGACCAGGTTAGTCCTACATCTAGAAATATAGGGGATGGGTACAGGAATCCAAGCTTGGCAAAGTTGTAATCTAATATTTTAGGTTTTGATCATAAGCAAAATAAAGCCCCACAGAAACCATACTGGTTATTAGGGAATAAAATGGCTCCTTCCTCAAGGAAACAGCTAGAAAGGAAAGCTACCAAGCTATATCCTAAAATGCTTTTGGTCCTTTGGGACTAAATTAGAGTCATCAAAATCTCATTTCTCTGGAAATGAATTGTTCATTATAATTATTACCCTAGGACTGTCCATTGTATCTGTTGCTCCAACCTCACCCACGAGTTACATCCTCCAGGAAGCCTTCCATAAGGCCCTCCTCACCTTGGGTTAGATGCTGCTCCTCTGCCCCCCAACACCTGTCCTAGTGTGACTGACTGACTTACTGTACACCCTGTGTTATAATTGTGCGCTTCCCCTCATCTGGAGGTTCAGCTCCATAAGAACAAGGCTTGTATATTTGGCTCCTAACTTCAGTATCTAGAATTGTACATTGGGCATGGTACATGTTTACTATATGTTTAAATAAATAAATAAGTGAATGAAAGAATCTTTGCATTTTCTGTAATATAATCTCTCCTTCCACCAAAGAGCTAATCCTGGTGCATTCCCACAATGCTGCAGAGGGTAGGGCCTGGTGACATCACTCTAAGACAGGACAAAAGCACAGAGGTTGTACTAAGCAGAGTCCAAAGAGGCTATTGTCTGCAGAGAGTCACGGAGGTTTCGCCTTTCCTTCCTTGAGAATGATTAAAATAGGCTGCAACCATATGGGTATTTTCTCAGCTTCCCATTGGGCCAGACAGACCCCGGACAGGTATATGACATATGACTTTGGAACCACTTCCTCCTTTTGTTACTGGGGTGCAAAAGAAAGCAGAAGTAAGATGAGCTGCTGAACTGTAATTGGTCCTTAAACAGGTATATGATATATGACCTTGGAACCACATCCTCCTTTTGTTACTGGGGTGCAAAAGAAACAGGGCCGTGCTGTGTGGTCACCTGGTCTGCAAAGCCTGGAAAGATGAGATTGATGTTCTAGGCTCTAGGCTCCAAGGACAACATGAGCTGGTCTTGAGCACAGGGTGAGACCTCAGTCCTGTGGCAGTCCACCCAGGAATTCAAGCTCTACACTGTGAAGTCACTGTATACATTTCCTTAATTCAATCTTTGGTAAAGAAAAAGTAAACAAATAATGGCTGACATTTTCCAATGAGGGCTCCGAGTAAAACCGGAAATACTTTGTGCTGCTGGGTAGGGGGCAGGGGTAAGATGAGCTGCTGAACGGTAATGGGTCCTTAAACAGGCCGCACAGCCACAGGAAAAGCCATTTGGAAGGTATATTTTTATTAGTCCTTCTTTTAAAGACTTGCAAGATTTTAAAAGAACCACATGAATTCTGTTTTTAACTTGCATAAAAGTTGCAGTTAATTTTTATGAGAGATTTCAAATCCCTGAAAAACAGGTTTGGTAAAATCTCTGACAAGACTTGAGCTGCAAAGTTCAAGACCTCAGAAGAAAATCAAGATTTGGATTTCTTTTGTACATTTTCCCTGAAAAACTGCGTCACTTTTTTGGTAAATAATATTTAAAGGACAGCAAATCATGCTTAAAAACTGAACTCCAATCCTCTCATGGAAAATGCCAACCATGAATGACTTTCAACTGACCTTTAATAGGTATAAACCATCAAGCTAGTTACTTTCAGATTAAGAGTTTTCTTAGTTTCAGATATGTGATGTTGAAAGAATACTTCATAAAACACACCATAAATTCATGTCCTCCTCCCTCATTCCTAAAAGGCTTCACGCAATTGAGATTTTCTGTTTAAATTCCTCACATTGGCAGAAGGCATGAGATGGCCAACTGGAGTCTCTCGTCATGCCTCTGCCTGAGTCCTGACTTGATCTGTGTCTATACATTAAGGTCAACTAAAGCAAACACATTAAAAAAAATTTCTTTTCTAATTTAGCCACTTTACCGATTTGTCTCCTTAGAGTCAATTAGTTATTTAACTAATGCTAATTTCCCTGCAATGATCTCTGGTTCGATTGAAGTTACTGGGGAAATCAAATGATCCTCCTGACAGGATAGGGTATATAAACACATTATAAAAGGACAAGCACAGGAACTAAAGGCAGATTTTTTCTCTCTCTCACCATTTGTTTAGTGTGAACCCAAAAGAGTGGAAGGCCAAAATGTGGAGTCCTGGCTCCTTCTTAAGAGCCATTTCAGCATATATAGTATCTCTGCATGTCCTTTACACCTACCAGAAGAAACGGTGGTTCAGGAGGCCAGGACCAGCAGACTGCTGTGTTGAAGAGGTGAATGAGGGCTCAGAGCTAGGACACTGCGTCTTTGCCACAGCACTAGACCCTAGCAGCAAGTTGTCAGGAAATGAAATGCCCAGGACTTGGGTCCAGTCAGTTGAGGCTCAGACTTCCCTTCATTACCTCCAGATCCCTCCATCCTCCATCCACTTCTTCCAACTTTTGCCCACCTTCTCCACCCTGGAAGACCAAGCCTCAAAACAAGCTATATCTGGAAACTGTTTAGCTTGTGGCCAGGATATGAAATATTTTAAACACTCTAACCCTACAACAACAGTGATCAGTGGTTTTATTTTATGTCCATACTGAAGTGTGAGGACCAAATGTAAATACATTTTTAATCACAACATTACTCCCAGAATGGCAGGAGAATATATTTTAGGATTTGGGAAGAAGGGGTCGCTGTGAAGCGTCTCAGAGGAATCAAGGTTGGGAGCAGGAAGTTAAGGTTGATCCAGATAAAGGACTGCGCTAGGTTCTGCTAGACTAACCACGTATACTGTGGATGGGCACGTCTGGGTGGGCGGACAGCTTACTCCATAGCAGAGTTTGAAAGGATAGCTGAAGGAGAAGGAATTAAGCCATTATGGAAAATACAAAACCATTCCTCCTTCCAGCTTGACTGGAAAGAGTCACCATGCAGAACTTGCCATACATTACATAGCCTCCTTTTCCAACATTTATAAAATCCATTTTCACATTTTCTCAGCTGTTTCCCTTGATAGCAACTGATTCTATTAGAATCCTGGAATCCTAAAATGTCTGATACAATCCATTACCAATGTTTTTCATTTGACAGATGGAAGACCTAAGGTCCAGAGAAAGTGACTTCTCCCAGATTATTACAGTTTTCTGTTCCTCTAAGGGTGTAACAGCACAAAAAGCAATAATCTATGTGACTTAGGGCAGGGAGGCCAGGGTAACGCAGTGTGTTTGGATCCTGACCAACTGTGTGATCTGAAGCAATGTCACTCATTTCTCTGAACCTCAATTTCTAACAATTGGGATAATAATAGCACCTACCTCAGAGGGCGATTACAAGAATTAAATGAGAAAATGACTTAAAAGAATTAAGTACAGTGCCTGGATACTAGGAGGTATCAACAAATATATCAATAATTATTACTATAGTTATTACCTTTGCTAATAGCATAATAACTTGTGAAATCATGAAGCCAGGAGTCAACATAAATAATAATATTACAACAATAATAAAACTAGAATTTGAGTATGAGCCTGGGCACTTTACTAATTGCTTTAAGTACAGTATCTAATTCCAATCCTTCCAATTCTATAGATAAGGAAACTGCTCCTAGAGGAGCTTAAAAATTGGCTCAAAAGCTGGTAATGATTTTCCTAGGATATGAACCTGGCTATCTCAGACTCCAGAATGCACACGGTTATTCTGAAGCAAGACATTAATCACCTACAGATTAAGGAGAAATAAAAGGAAAATGTTTAATTTTATGGGTGAGGTCCCTTACTCTCTTCCCAACTAAGGAAGGTGAAAGGCTGCATTTTAGAGCAAAATGAGCCGGTATCAATCATTTCACTTAACCGTGTCAGACTTTTATAATAAATGTTTTGGCTAAGTGTAAGGTCACTCAATGTCAGTTCGATACCCTTTAACAGGGAGCTAAAAGTCAATCCTGCCATCTTGAGATTTATCTCCGATGTACACTAAAATTGCTTGGTTTTCTATTGATTGAGCATTTGAGATACAAAAGCTTGAGAATTGGCCACTATTTATTTGACGTGTCCCTATATCCATTTAACTTGGAGCAGTGTTATCAGCTGTTTTAATGTGTCTTGAAGCTTCCCAAATCTGTCCTTCTTAATCATTTGGAAAATGTCATTTGTTTGGCAAAAAGGGTAATAAATTGAGGGCTATCTTTTCCCATATGTGGATATTCCGAGATTTTATTTATGCAAGCTATTAACCAGGTTAACTTTACTTGCCCCATCCTTACAGATGATGTGGGAGATGGGGTACGGGTGAGGTATGCTTCTTAGAGGTGCTCAAAGTCCCCTCAAAAGGTTGCATCTTCAGTCAAAAGGCCCACACACTACAAAATATTGGAAGGAGGGTGCCTTAAATTATGAAATCTGTGAGGGATCTCATTTTTCTGGAACTCCCTGACATCTGAGCCCTCATGCTGCTGGAAGGGTTCCAAGAGCACCATAAAATTAGGGCTGGCCCTGTCTGAACTGATTCCAGATCATTTCAAAGTGACTCAAGGCTGGGAAATAAATATTGAACCTAGTTAAACGTTGCCTGAGATTATGCTTGGCACTGGACGTCCAGTCACTGATTTACTCTTTGGTTACATGGGTTATTTTGAGCTCCAGTGGATATGCCAGGGGAGATTCATTCAATGGCAGCAATTATTTGCAAGCACAGTTGCATTTCTGACACATTTAGCAGAATATAATGTAAAGATTTATGGGATGGTATTGGGTGGGTTCAAAAGACATAAAAGTCTTTGGTTTGGTGCTACTTTGCATTCAGCTTTCCCACTCCTTCTCTCCCATTACTTACCTTTCCTGAATAAACTTTCTTCCTTTCTTTTCTTTTGTTCACTTGTTCATTCGTTCTTTCTGCCTTTCTTTCCCTCTTTCTTTCTTCCTTTCCTTCTTTAGACATTAACTTATAAATTATGAACAGTAAGAAGTCAAAATCAAAGAAGTCAAAAGAAGAGTTGTAATAATCTGTGTAGCTCACCCTGCCCCTTTAAACTGCCAAAAAATGTGGGGGTAGCTATTTGGAAAAGAAATGTTTTAAATGTCCAGTTAAGTGTTTAATAAACAGACTTTGAAGCAAAGGTACAGCCACACACCTGCTGAGTTGACCTGTGGCATTTTCAGATTGGGACTGATGTCAGGTTTGGTACATCAGGACCACAAATGGAAGTCAAATGCAGTCCCAGCCCTCTGCCCTTCCTTCCTTTAGCAAGAGGAGGACACTCCCCAGAGCTGAGTTTGATCTTGCTGTGTGATCTGAGGCCCTGGCTGCTGGGTCCAGTCCCAGGCCAGCTAGGCACTGAAGAAGCATTCCACTAAAAGCAGCCTTTGGAATCAGACAGACCCACGTGGGACTCCTGACCTGCATTACATTAACTGTTGACTTAGGACAATTGACCGAAAACTCTCTAAGCTCAGTTTCCTTATCTCTAAAATGAGGATGCTAAGAGTTCCTGCTTCACAGGGCTATTGTGAAGATTTAATGGGTTAATGCATGTAAAGTGCTTAGTTCAGCACCTGGCATGCAGTGAACAGTAAGTGGTAGAAATTATATTAATTCTCCAAATGTCAAACCACCTCTCTTTCTAAAAGGCCTGCAGACTCTCAGCACAGATGTAACTACAGCCCTCAGCCCCTACAGACTTTGGCCAATTGATGAGGCAGCTCAAAGGCCTGGCAGGGGTGGAATTTGGGGGGTAGAACAAGGGGTCCACTATGGCAGTCGGGCAGGAACACACACCTATTCCTTGGACTACACAGGATATTCTCTGGCTAGGGCCAGTTTCTACATCGGCCACACCAAGGGGCAGGCCCCTGCCCAGCACAATTTAAAGCACAGGTCTTTTCAACATGCTTATCTTTTGAAAAAATTAGACACAAGACAACAGAGTATAGATTAAATCCCGTTAGAGAAAAATCAATAAGGAGTATCTGTTCAACAAAGCTCCAGACTTAAGACTGTCTTCTTTCAAGAACTGTTTGATCCAACTTAAGTGCAGAAGCCACCCTTTGCCTGTGTGTAAGATTTTTCAGTTCCCAATGCGCTTCCCCATACCTTATCTTAACTTGAGCCTTCTCAAAGGTGGAGATTGTTATCTCCACAGTAAGAAGCTGATACTCCGAGTTGTAAGTCAAGTCACTCAGCTAATACTTGGTTGAGTTCTTTCTTGATCCCAGGTCTTCTGACCCCAGTGTCCCTAGCACTACACCCTCTCAGTTTGTTCTCCGCACCCCAACCCCTACCCACACTCACCACCTAGCGCTTGTTAGAAACATGCCCAACGCATTGACTCCAAAGAAGGGCACAAGTTAAATGGGGTATGAGAAGCCTCTGGTTTTAAAATCTACTGGTGAATCTGTGCCAGATGTGAAAGGACTTTGTGGAAAGAAACGGAGTCCAAGAATTCCTGGAGGGCCCTTCACTGGTGAGCTTTAGGAAACAACTGCAGATGAGGGGTGATTTACTTTGTGAGCCAGGTAAATTTACATACCATGGTAATTTTAATGATAGCAGTCCCATAGACCTCAGACATAAAATAGTAGTCTCACCAAAGGTATAAATGAATGGGGATTTTACAGAGGTAGATTTGCTCCTGTTCTACCAGCCACAATAAATTATTTCAACCCTTCCAAACAAAATACTTGCTGAATCCCTATGTCTTGCTGCCCCTATGCTACGTGGGGAAGAAAGACCTGAGCTGGTCCAAAGAGCAGTACTACAATGAGAGACAAAATGGATCCAATGATGTTTGTTCCCTTTCCCCTTTTCCACAACCTGGAAAATGAAGACTAACGGAGATTAATGACTCTTGGTAACCATGTATGGACTATTCATCAGAGAAAGTGTGATTTAAACCACAGCTATGAAATGGTTATTTCAAAATGTCCCACAGAGCCCCGTCCCAACCAGACCTGAATCTGTGGAGGTAGATGGTGGTCATTCAGGGTGAGCCAGAGCCTCCACTGTAGGGAGCACAGGGAGATTATCTTTTTTACGGTATGTTTCAAAGTGGTTTTCTTTCCTCATTTTTAGCCCAGAATAAAAGAGATTCTTTCCCATGCAGAAAATACACTCCTGCCCTCCACATGGTGAGAAAATGCTCAACACAACTCCCTCACTAAGCTAACTTAACTGATGGAGCTCTCTGGAAGCAGCCACTGGACTACAACTGAGGCCAACTGGAGCATGCCCCATGACGTGCACACGATCCCAATATTTGATTTCATTAATGTCTGTAGACAAATCAGCTGGGCAGTGCTGGCAGTGTTTAACTTGCCATGGTGGGTCAGATTAGGAAGCTGCAACAAGTCCAAAGGCCACCCAGGGAGGGTTCCTGGCTTCTGCCAACAGAAAGATTCCCATGGCTGCTCTGGAGTTGACCCCACCAGCACAGAGGGAGGCCTCTGCTGGCAACCCATCAGTTTTTTCAGACGGGGTGTGGCCTCTGCTGTCACTATGACACACATCTCCCCTACAACCACAGACAACTAAGGTGCCTTGGTCTTAGACACAGGGCTGGATGACTGCCATATAAACCTCTTTCCCAGGAAGCTTAGTAGGCTTCTTCCCCACAGGTGTTCCTCCTCTTTCTGGTGCAGTGTGATGGTGAATGACAGGGGTTAAAAGTTGGGCTGCTGAGGTTTGAATCTCAGCTCTGTCCATGTGAGGTTGCTGTGGGGTTAAATGGTACAATTGGTGTAACGGCTTAGAACAGCACCTGAGTTGGAGTAAACATGGAGTCCTCTCAGATTTGATTTCTGCCTTCCCAGGCTCTGGGCACACCCTCTCCACCTCTCCCAGAGGCTCCAACCTGCCTGCCTTGCTGAGGCAGTGCTTCTGCTCTGGGCTGCTCCTCCTTTCACCGTTGTGAAACCTGCCTTCAGCTGCCATGTGGAAAATGGTCCACCATCCACAAATCCACCCAAGGATTTAATGCACTGTCCAACAGGAGCATTTTTATTCCATAGGATGGCAAAACTTTAGCTACAGGGAATAAATTCCTAGGAGGGAATCTCAGATATTCTTGGTCTGCAGGTGAAAAGGTTTTTTATAACGTGCAGGAGAGTAGTAAAGAAAAGAGAAGGAAGTAGACCAGGACCTCATAACTTAACATTGATTTTAGGTTAAGAAGAGCACATGTGACAGGTTTTATAGGTCAAGTCAAGAGGTGTGCACGAGATGATACCACAAAGTTCTTTCCAGAAAGAAAATAGGATTAACAGGGACCCAGTATTCACAGATGGGGACCAAGATGTGGAGACCCTGCCAGCAGGACTCACTAGCCCAGGGTTACCTGGCCACCAGCCTGGCCCACAAGCCTATGGGTTCTGGAGTCTTTGGTGAAGGATGATGAAGCTAAACTTTCACTTCCCTGTGCTTTTCATGTATCCAAGGGCACAGGCAACTTAGAGACACCTTGATAAGCCTGTTCTCTGCAATTTCCTGGGACCAGCACAGCCACATCAATTATCTCTCTGTCCCTCTACACCTCCCTTATATCTCCTCACACATTCATACATACTCCCACCTTTACTAGATTTGAGAAAAAGGAACTAGACAAAACACAAACTCCAGCGACAACAAGTGGTGAGGTGATGCTGGCCAGGAGCAATCATATGTGCCCAAAGATATAGCAAGATGCATCACCAAAGGCTGAGGGTTTGTGCTCCTTGCTGTCTGCCATCTTGCGGGTGGACAGTGACAATCCCCTTCCTTTCTATCTCATACTCAGGTCACCATAAGCCTGTCACTGGCCATACAGTGATGACAAGGACTAGTCCAAAGGGACTGAAGTAGAATGAAGGAATCCAGGCACCCCAGGCCCCCACCAGATGGAACATTATCCTCTTGCAATCTTAATGACTTCCCTGCGGCAAGGGGAGCCTCTGCCCCTGCTCATCAACTAAGTAGCCCATCTAGGGCTCCAGTTCCTGGAGGGAGGACCTTAGCCTGTTCCAACTAACTTCATGCAGCACAAAACCCAGCCCATTTCTGTGTAGCTCTGGGCATTTAACAAATGCTTTTAATGATGATGATGCAACCCTCTCCGCCTAGATCTGTCAGGATCCCTAAGGCATGAAATGGTCCCCTGAGAAACATATATTATCTGAAGCTTTCCCTTTTGCTTAATTATATTGTGCTAATGTTCTTTTCCACAGGATTTCTCCTCCCCCAACTCCTCCACCCGAACGGAGCTTCGCTGTGGTTTGGATTTACATAAAAGACCAGCACATTATAATTGTGATGACTGATCACCTAAGTTTCCTTGGGTTCAGATTGTTTCCTAATGTGGGTCATTTTTCATCATAAAGAGTCAGCTGATAATGATGTCATTTCGATTGCTTGAATTTCGAGGCAGTGGCCACATATCAGAGTTTAAATGACTGTCTATAGGGCAGCAAAATCATGTCGTTATCAGTTTAAAGCAGTCACTGTGTTACTCCTGGGGACAAAACAAGAATTGAGGCTTCCTAAAACTCATCAAATAAGAGCGGGATGCCAGGAATACAAATCTGTATCAGGATCTGTGGGGGGAGGAGAGGCAGTGAAGCAAACCTGTTTTGTGTGAAACTGTGTGGTGAGCATCAGATAAAAACAACAAAGTCACACTTGACAGAAAACAAGCCACATTGCTGATGATTGGATATCTTAAATGTGCTCTCGCACAATCATTTAACTGTGATTCCACAGCAAGATTAACAAGCAAGAATTACAATCCCTCATGAAGGGGGGGCTTTGGAATAAAACCCATGTACCAGACAAGCCCATCAACGCACCCCCCATTAAGTGAGTGGGACTGGGACAGAGCTTGAATATGACCTCTGTTTTTGTGTGTGAAATATGGATGTGAAATGAAATGATGTTATATGTTTGTTTAAAACCAACAGCAGCACCATTAAAATCTCACAACTTGAGCGTCCTAAATTAATGCTGCCCCAGATGTTCTGTTTTCTGCCATTTGTTTCTAACTACCTTCCCACACAGATCTGCCTTCTGGAACCCCTCCAGGACGTCCTGAAGATGTTGAAAGTTGTCAGCTCAACCCCAGTCCTACTTTTCATGGCCTTTCTCATTCAATCCAACATGTTTTCCCTCCTCTGCAACTCTTTATTTTGAAACATTTCTAACTTAAGAAAAATTTTAAGTGAAACGAACACTGCTTCACCTAGATTCACCACTTGTTCCCGTTGTCTCAAATTTCCTTTACCACTCTGTAACATATATACACATATTATCATTTAACCATTTGAGAATGAGGTGCTTTACCTATGCGACTTCATAACACTTCCATCCCTGTACACGTCAGGGTGTATCTCAAAAGAACTAAAAGATTCTCTTGGGGCCCCTGGGTAGCTCAATCGGTTAAGCATCTGCCTTCAGCTCAGGTCATGATTCCAGGGTCTACGGATCGAGTCCCACATCGGGCTCCTTGCTCAGCCGGGAGCCCACTTCTCCCTCTCCCTCTGCCTGCCTGCCTGCAACTCCCCCTGCTTGTGCTTTCTCTCTCACTATCTCTCTCTTTGTCAAATAAATAAATAAAATCTTTAAAAAAAAAAAAAGATTCTCTTCATTTCCACAGTACAGTTACCTTATTCAACATTGAAGGGCGCCTAGGTGGCTCAGTCGGTTAAGCATCTGCCTTCAGCTCAGGTCATGATTCCAGGGTCTGGGGATCCAGCCCAGCATTGGGCTCCCTGCCCAGCAAGGAGTCTGCTTGTCTCTCTCTCTCTACCCATCCCCACCTCCCCCACCCCAGGCTTGTGCTCTCTCTCTCTCTCAAATAAATAGTCTTAAAAAAAAAAGAAAGAAATTTAACATTGATACAATGCTATTATCTAGTACACAGTCCTTAACTTAGCTCTCCAATTGTCCCTATAAAGTTTTATGTAGCTGATTTAAATGTGTATGTGTACATATAAACACTTAAGTTTTATTTAATATAATCTAAATTTTATATATAATTATATATAATATATATAAATTTTATATATGCCTTCAAAATAATCCCCAAACTTACATAGTCTTCAGTATGCTGCCCTCTCTGCACATTGCAGGCTCACACAAGTTCACGTGCCCACAAGCACGCGCTAGTGATTTTCAAAAGTTTGGTTCTTTTCTCATCTTGTTATTTGCTTTTCTCACACTGATCCTGCTCCTTGAAATGATCTTACCCACATGAGCCAGAATGTCAGGTGTGTGGGTTTCACCTTGATCAGCCCCGTGAAGCAAGTCTGTTCTATGAGCCCTGAGGAGGCCTCTGATACTACATGGCTTCCCATGTCTGAAACTTGGGTACAACTACTCGCCTAACACAAGAAAGAGGTGTGATGGGAAATGGGATTTACCAGTTTAACCTTCAAGACAAGAACAGATAGACAAAGGTTCATTGTGATGACAATAGAGCACTCAGCCCCAGCTTATAGGTCCTGCACCTTGATGCATCCCTGAACCCTCCTGACGGTGAGGTCCACTGTCCCCTACCAAGTGCCTTTCCTGCCTGAGGCCTCTCAAGATCCCAATCCTACAAACTCATGGCTCCTATCTGCCTCAACCCTACTTCGCTTTTTTGTATTCCCATCCAGGCTAGCAATTAACAGTCTCTTGAGAGGTTTCCTCATTTGAATGCTCTTCGTGCACTCCTATTTCTTGGATCCTACATCAGACCCAACATGGCTATAATAAGCCCATAAATCCTGATATTTAATTCTGGTCTGGTTCTTTCTATCGCCTTCCACTCCTCCCTTCCATTTGGACAGATACTAAGAGAACAATGATTTTCATACTTTACTGTGAAAAAGAATCACCTGAGGAATTTCTGACTCAGTATGCCATGGGTGGGGCCCTGGAATCTGTGTCTCCAGCCTATACCTGGAAAGGTGGTCCTAAGACCACTTTAAGAAACACAATAAGTAGACTATCTGGATGCTTTCTGTCACCCTGCACCCAAACTGGGCCCTCTGAGTGATAGAGATATTCTTTCTCCTAATTACTCAAAATAACCATTCACTAGACATCATGAGTGGAATCTAGGCAATCATTCTCCCCAGAAATACTGCCCTCAGCTGGTCCTGGTAGGAACTACAGCTCCAAGACAGAGTTCTTTACCCCAATTATATTCTTACCCTCAAATAAATTTATCTTTGAACTATGAATAATAATATTTTCCACTCAAGTAATGGGCATTATTCTGCTGCCTGCACATACTCTCTGTTTATTCACGTTTATGTGATTTTTATTGGAATAGAATAATAATGCTTAACTGTGTATTTCATTTGTAAAGACATTTAGATGGTATATATATTTAGAATTCAGCACCCAACTTACACGAAACAATTCTAACATCCAGCTAATCACATATTACCTTCCTCAAAAACATAATAAAAGCAAATTGGGCTTGACGTCTATGGAGCTGTTGCAAATTAGAATTTCTACCACCTGGCACATGAGTGGCAAATAGGAGGGTGGAAAGTCTGGAAGCCATTCAAAATCAGAGTATGAAGGAGACAACAAAGCCAAGACCAGTCAAAGCACAGGATGGCTGGAGATGAGGAGGTGTTTTCCTTTGGCCTTCCAGGCATGAGCATCCTTATCTTCTCTTCTGAAAGCGTCAGAGGCTATTTTGGCCAAAAATGCATGAGGTTTTACATGGAAAGATTTAAGAGTCTCAAAGAGGTAAAGATTCTCAAGAGGTAGATAATCCCAGACTATACTAAGAATTGGGAAAGAGGAAGTGGAGTACATGGCATAGACAGGCAAATGAAGCCTCGGCACCACAGGACCACAGCAAGACCCTGACATGCCACCTCTCACAAGAGCGGTAACAAGTGTAGTGATTAAGCGTGAGGCCCTGAGGTCTTTCCACTGGAGTTGTACTCTCACTTTGCCACCTACCAGTTGTGATCTTAGGTGAGTTACTTAGTCTCTCTCATCCACTTGAAGAGGGATCGTTTTAACTCATATAATTGTGATGATTGGCTAAGGACTTGTTTTCTGCAAGATGGGTGATGGAAAGAGAATTCTCATGTATACCATCCAAAGACCTTTAAGTAAATACTACTATTATTTTTATTGTGGTAAAATATACATACTATAAAATCTACCATTTTTTTTTATAAAATCTACCATTTTAACCATTTCTAAGTGTATAGTTCAGTGGCCTTAAGTACATTCCCATCATTATGCAACCATCACCAGCATCCATCTTCAGAACTTTGTCATCATCCCAAACTGAAACTCTTATTTTTTTGACCCATTAGCTGGTTTTGGTCCTGTTCATAAATTTCTTGGCACGGTATCTAACACATGTTAACTGTAGGAATAACATCAGGGATCATGGGGCTCCATTTCAGCTCTTGAATTTCATTTTTGAGCAGTTCTATTAGGAGGGATTAAAATTTCATTGCTTGCTTTTTCCTTGTCTTAGAACTCTTCCAAAGAACAAGGAGAAATTTTGCTTTTAAAATATAGAAAAAAAAATTCTATCTTGAATTTTTCTAAATTTAAAATATATAATGGAATCTCAGCAATGTCACTTTTCCTGTATCTTCATACATTTTGTAGTTCACCACCTTAGGCATTATCGGAGATTACTCACCAATTATTCTCAACTATGCTTTAAAAATGCTAAAATTATGTGAAATAAAAAACAATGGAATTGCCCAAAGGTGATATAATAATGATACCATCATGTTTACATCACCCCTCAGTCTTCCTGCTGTTGTAACTAAAGTATTGCAGTGTCTTTCAAGGATTAAGAAAGACAAGAAATACCCCCTTTGTAGTTTTGTTGTTGTTGTGTTTTTTTTTTTGCATTTATTTATTTACTTGAGAGAGACGGGGAGAGAGACGAGAGCAAGCGGTATATTCCTTGAGGAAATCCTCAAGCAGACTCCTCACTGAGCACGGAGCCTGACACAGGGCTCAATCCCAGGACCCCGAGATCATGACCTGAGCCAAAATGAAGAGTCAGATGCTTAACCTACTGAGCGACCCAGGCACAATGTCTGTTTGTAGTTTCTTTAATCCTTCAGTGAACACAGATGAGAATTCATAATTCTTATTTCCTACCCACAATAGTAGAAATAAGGATGTTGACAGAGGACAATGTTTCACAATTACTAAACAAATCAGAAGCTTAATGCAAAGAGATATCACGTAACTAAAATCTCAGATTCTAAGCCTTCAGATGATTTCCTAGATTAATTTCCTCAAACTCTAGAATCAATGAGTTGACATTTATTTCCAAGGACAAAAAGGAAATATGGGGTTCTCAATGAGTTAGTCACTCAATAAGAACTTTATCATGTAGTGTTTTATGATCAGAACCTGGACCATCCTATTTTGCTAAAAAGATATGTGACAATGTTACTTTTAATCTTTTATGATGATTGTACACCAAAGTTTGTTTAGTACGGGTCAAAGGTAGAAAAGGCAAGTATACATAAAAAGGTGGATGACAGAAAATACATAATGTAAAAAACAAAATCTATTGAGTGGTCATTCTAACTGATGTTTATAAATCTGAAAGGTTTTACAATTATGGAGTAACGATGGCTGTCCTCTCAAACAAAATTATGAGCCATTAAAGTTTTCAAAAGTACTGTATTTGGGGGCACCTGGGTGGCTCAGTCAGGTGAGCATCTGACTCTTGATTTTGGCTCAGGTCATGATCTCCAGGTCATGTCATCAAGCCCCACTTGGGCTCTGCACTCAGCATGGAGTCTGCTTGTCTCTCCCTCCCTGTCCCTCTGTCCCTCCCTGCTTTCATGCTCTTTCTAAAATAAATAAATCAATCTTTAAAAAAAAGGTACTATATTTTGATGATGTGACTTCAAGAAAATAAAATCGGAAGTCATGATAAGCTAACCCTTTTAGAGATGTATGTGAAATCTGGAATCCATATTTACAAGATGGATATGTTCCAGAATCAAACATGACAGCTGATGACCAGTTAGTGACTTTCAGAGGAAGTTGCCCATTTTAGTTATACATGCCTTCTAAACCAGTAAAACATGGAATTAAAAATTGGGATTTTCTATGTTTATGTTTTTGTTAAAATTGCTAATAAAGTTTTTATAATATTTCTGATTTTACTTCTGCAAATTACTCATAAAATGATTTAAAAATATAAAAACATAAAAAGGGTTCATTGGACTCAAATGGCAAGTGTTGGGAACTATTCCTAGCATACCAAGGATTAAGCACGTAACACAGTTTTGTTATCATCACTATCATCATCAGGGTACACAGAGTGTCATCCAGTCCTGGATTTATTCTGAAAAAGAAATCACATCCTATGTTCCATGGTGCAATACAATACAATACAATACAATACTCATAAGGACCAGCAGGTCTGGTGTCTTGTCACCACATCCAGCATAGGAGGGTGCCTGGCGTGCCTTCCCACTACGGCACACAAAGGCAGATCTGTGGGCCGATGTGGCCATTCACAAGGTGAGCCTTCTTTCTAGAGCGTGTGTGAGACACAGCACAAAGCCTGCCAAGACACAGACAGCACCTCATTGATGACAACCCATTTCACTGATTCACATGGCACTGAGCAGCTGCCAAAAGACACAGTAATACATCTTCCAGTACTTTTAAGAGTCCAGTCTTTTAAAAGAAGAAAAATGAACACAAACTTGTGCCATGAGTTCCTTCTGATGAAAGGCTGAGACTTTGAATGACAAAGGAGGCTATGGGAAGTAACCATCATACAAAAGGACTCCAAGTGGGCACAGAAAGGAAAATAGACATGGAGAAATCTTCCTAACAACTCTGAAAAAGAAGACATAAAGTGGATAAAGAGAACTCAGAGCTTCAGATGTCTATCTATCTATCTATCTTTGATTTTTTTAATTAGCATATGTGACCTCTTGGTTTGGTCCAATCTAAAGGAGAACTTTCTAGTCGCAAGAGAGATCCTTCAGTGAAAACGAAAATGACCACAAGACTGTGGTTAGTCCCCATGTTCACGTGGCAATATCTATCTACCACCTGAAAAGTCAGCTGCAGGAGATTGCAGGAAGGGAGAAGCATGAAGGTAAGGTATTGATGTCATGGGCTCACTTCCTGTGGGATCCTATCTGACCGGTTGTGTCCTTCAACTGAAGGTCACTGCTGCTGTCCAGGCAGCCCTAAACACATAAGTCTGTCCTTCTGGATTCTGGAAACTCACCCTGCCCCTTCCCCCAACTTTCCAGGCCCAGAGGTGGTAACAGCTCCTCTATTACTAGCCCAAGGATAACACACTCTCTCTCATGGATCCCTACACCTGCTCTCACTTTGGAAATAGTGTATTTATTAAACTCTCTTCCAATTATCTTAATTTGAGTGGGCATCTGCACTTTTCTGGGACCCTGACTCTACCTTAAGGGCTGCTGAGAGGATTAAAAGTGCCTGGCAGTTAGTAAACAATCATTACATAGGTATTTGTATCCTCCTCTCTAGTTTCTCACTCCTCTATTCAGCCATGGTGAAGCCTTCTAGTCAGTTCCTCTACTGATTCTTTAGCAGAGGAGTCAGCAAACTTTCTCTACAGGGGGCCAGAGAGCCAGTATTTTAGGCTTCATGGGCTATACAGCCTCTGTCACCACTGCTCAACCCTGCCGTTATAGAACAAAGCAGCCAGAGGCAATGCATAAAAGAATGACCATGGCTATGTTCCGATACCATTTTATTTATGAACAGTGATATTTGAATTTCATATAATTTTCATGGCTGATGAAATATTCTTTTTTTGATTAACTTTCAACCATTTGAAAATATAAAACCATTCTTCGTTCATAAGTCATACAAAAACAGGCAATAGGCAGGATTTGGACTACTGGCCACAGTTTGCCAACCCCTATCTTAATAGAGATTTAACATTTCTGCTATAGCAGGGAGCTTTTATGTTCTAAATTATTACTGCATTTTTTTATATTTTCCTTTTTTCATTATTTAATAAGACTACAAATTCATTCTTTGAAGCCAAAGTTTGCTTGGTCTTTCCCATAATTTTTGCCAAGTGGCTTCCAAAATCCTGTCACATAGCACACTTCAACCACTCCCCTCCATAGTATCTTCCAGGAGCCATGTGCTTGAAGCTGTTCCCACACTGGAAACCCATTCCAGACTGTCTCATCTAGGAAAAGGCACATCCAGAACTAGTCCAGTGTGATTCACTCCATAGAGATAATATGAAGTCTGGTGTATTTGCGCAAAGCCTATATAGTGGCAACATTGAGAAGATGAAGTTTGCCTTTGCAGATTATTATTATGCCCTGATTATGGGCACCTGATTATGCCCATCATGGACTGGTCCACGTTCAGGACATTTACTGATGCCTGATGACCTACCAGTCTGATGATCACTCTCTCCCCCCTCCCATTCTCTGAAGCCCAATCTGCTCAGTCAGGACACAAGTGCTGGTAGATGCTAAGGTGTGTGACCCTCTGCAACAGACAGACAATGATGGATACAGATAAAGCCATTCTTGAATTTTAACAAGACTTTACAAAATAATTCCTTACCTAACACAGTGTTTTTCAACCCTGGCTACACGTGACGATCACTTGGAAAGCGTTCTAAAATGCTGATGTTCAGGGACCTCCCCTACAATAACTGAAATTTTACCTGCAGGTTGGTTTTTTTTTTTTTTTTTTTTTTTTATTTTCTTTTTATTTCTTTTTATTATGTTTAGTTAAGTACATGATTAGTTACCAGCAGTTTTAAAAAGCTTCCCAGGTAATCCTGGTGCAAGGTGAGGCTTGAGAATCACGAACTTAGAGGAATGGCCAAGGGAGAAATTTTCAGACAGCAGAAGGAGGTCAGGCTGTGCCCATTCCCATCATGAACCCTTTTATTTATTTATTTATTTATTTATTTTTAACTCTCCCACACAAAACCTCCAAAAAGAAGGCATTTGGGAGGCTGAGATGGAAATGAAAATTATTGTGCACCTAGTTTGTGTTCTGCTTTTATTAACCACTTGTCATTCACTTATCTATTCATCCAATAATATTAAGCTACTTTGTCCAGGCACTCTGCTAAACACTGCATATACAAAGATGAATAAGATATCCATGGTGTCTGCCCTCACGGAACTTACGTTCTCATATGGAGAAAGGTTTTGAACAACTAATTACACAATTATCATGTAACAACAATCATGGTAAGCCTTACAAAGTTCAGGAGCACCTTCCAGGGGATCTCAGGGAGGGCTTCCTTGAGAAAATGATGCTCTGGCTGACCTTTGAAGCATGAATAAGACCTAATTAGAAAGAAAATAGGGACAGCAAAGGGAACTACATGTGCAAAGGCCTTGAGGTGAGTGGGGAGGAACTTAGAGTTTTTGAAAAAGTGCAAGAAGGTCCTTTGGATGAAATAAATTCAGAGAACAAGGGAAGAATGGTAGGGCACATGAAGGCCAAGACAGGCAAGGCCTTGAAGGCCTTTTTCAGACACTATATATTACCTCGTTTGTACTTTATTAATATCTGCATTTTATCGACTCAGAGCACTAGTAACATGATCAGGGTCCCATCACTGGAAAGTGTAAGCATCCCAGCACTCAAACCTACTTCTCTCTACCAGCAAAGTCTGCATCATTTTTGTCATCCCATGTGTCTCCCTCTTTAGCTCCATCCACTTTCCAAGGTGAGATACCTCATTTGAAACAGAAATCATATATCAGGTTTGTGTTTCTATATATGTTTCAAAAATATTAACTTCAGGGAAAATGACCATTATTCAACGAAGGAAAAGATTAGGCTACACCCCCTAGACAGTTCTTTGCAGAATTCAAAAGCTTCTATCACTGGACAATACAGCCAAATCAGATAAAGTCATTTATTGATTCATTTGTCAGTATTTAGTGAGCATTTATGTACCAAGTGCTAAACACATAGATGAAAATACATTATCTTGACACTAGTGGAGCTTACAGCCTTTTCTAAAAGAGAGTAAAGAAGCAATGTACTTTGCCAAATTTGAGTCACAAATTCTTAAAGGTTAACAGAAAATGGGAGAAGAGAGTGGTAATATTTTATAATTAATATGTATTTCTACAGGATTATCTCTTTCTGCCCTACTCACTCACCCCAGTGTTTTTCAAACATGACCACTCAAAAATATCAAGGCCAATAAAAATTGCTAGTATTTGGTAGCTAAGGAAGACCACACTGCAAATAACATTTCAGCAATGGGCACAGACATTCTGGAGCATGATCAGTGAGGGGAAAATTGTATAAATCTTCAAAAAAAATTTCCTGATCCACTTCCAAAATACATGAGATTGATCCAATCCTCTTCCAGATGGTTTGAGGAAATGTGAGCTGAGTCCTAGAAGTAATGGTTAGTATAAGAGATATAAAATGAACAAATAAAAACTTCATTAAAATCCTAAAATAAAGTTGACAAATCTATAGCAGATGGTATGGATCATAGATAGTTAAATGTTTGACAAAGACAGTAATGATTATTTTTTTTATCAGTAACAGGGATTTGGGAGAGAGATGTGCAGACTGAATTATAGGAAATACGGTATTGATTTTTGAAAATGGAAGTAAGATTGATTCTGGCCAGTATCTCAGGTAAACTTCTTCGATCCCTATTAAAATATTCAGTTTGATTCTAGCCACCAAGGAGGCACCTCAGCATTCTTTCCTAAGACCCAAGGGGAGGTGGTGGAGAAAGAAGAAGAGTCCATGTTCCCATTCTTCTCCAGGAATTCCCAAGAACCAATCAACAATGTGCTCAGGGAAGTTTCACCTCATGACCCTGGAGGCAGCACACCTGCCCCCAGTGAAATTTCCAACGGACTCAAACACAGTCAGGAGAGGTGGCTGAGCAGGGAGACTCTGCTAAACCCCATCCACCAGTTTCCTGCACCAGAAAAGCACATGGCAGGGGTATATGTGTATACTGTACATATATATACATCACCAGTTACCCTCCTTCCTCTATTAGGAGTGATTTCATCTGTCCTACCATCTAGCTAGAACTTGGCAAAAGAGATCAAAAACTCAGGCCATCATAGCAAATCAAAGACCTCTCCCACTATATCTCCAAACAAAGATCCAGAAGAACACCTTTCTGGTCCTCTTTGGAGATCACAAAGGCAGAGCTGAGTCTGAGGACAGCCTTCTCTTCGTCCCTTTCAGGAACACCTCAGAGGCCATCATTCCTTACATTTCTTGCAGCCACCCTCCCTCAAATAAAATGTTAAAACAGTAATGGACCATAATACTTGCAAGGAAAGCAAATCTTTACCCATACAACACATTGTGCCAATGGTGTCCCCATTGAATTTATGCTCACTAATATGTATTTATTCTTGGCTTCTCATCTTCCAAAATTATGACCCTTAAATTTGACCAGCCATTTGTCCCATTTCCCTAGATATGGGCATATGTAGCTGTCAGTACATCTTGTCCATTGTGGTGAAGGTCCATGTAGGTTGTCCCTGCCTCTGATGTGTAAATCTGTGTTCTAGACTCATTACCCGAACTGTGGTTCTTGGACTAGCAACATCAACAGAACCCCAGGCCTCCCACCTGGCCTACTGAGTCAAAATTTGCATTTTAACACTAACCCCATGTGATTCTTCTTATGCACATGTAAGCTTAAAAATCCCCACTAAGAAATACAATTGGAATTCTCTGTCTAAATTGTCTAAATTCTCTGTCTAAATTTCTAAACACAGGTTGGTAGCGATCATTGTTAACTATGTCACTAGAATGGGATTCTATAGAAAGATAGACGAAATATATAAGAAATTATTGTAGTTACTATTTATAACTTGACTCCAGAATTTATGTCCCTTACATGAAGCACTTAGAGACTCAAGACATTACATTTTTTTAAGTGGTATAAATGTAAAAATTCAAAGAAAGGAGAGCTTGATTTTCAGACAGGGGGAAATACCATGGAGAAGGTAGGCCTTGAACTGAGGATGAGTGGTAAGATCTTGCTAAAACATGACTACGAGGGAAATCTTCTAAATGCAAACAGATGTATTGAGTTTCCAGGTAGCACTGAGCAACCATGTGAACTTCAGTGAATCACTTATTTTCTCTGACCATTAATCAAAGCAGGAAGATGATGGGGCCTAGTGGAAACAAAACTTGGGTGTTAGATGGACCCAGCTCCAATTCTAGCCAGACTATGTCACCTTGGAGCAGTTACCTTCCCTTGCTAAGCCTCACTAAACCACCTGAAATGGGGAGTCATCCCTGATATCCCTGACATAATAAGAGAAGGTATACCAACTTCCCAGGTTAGTGTCTGTCACCTAATAGGCGGCTGACCAGTATTGCTTTACCTTTTCACCTTCCTTCCCTCCAGCAGAGAATTGAGCCAGGATGAAGGTGAGCTAAATCTGGGTCTGAGCTAGCAGAAACAGTCCAGATTTCCAACGTCCTGACAAGTCCAGGCTTGGTGTGGCAGGAAGTAAGAATCATCGTGAAAAGACAGAAATGGTATTTTAGGAGGATCAGTCTGATGGTGTGTCCAGAAAGGACGAGAGAGGCGGGTGACAGTGAGTGATGAAGTGGCAAGCTCACTGTCATACACATACCAGCTTTCATAGCACATCTGACCACACCCATGTTGGTCATTTGACTCTGCTCTCAGATCTACTTCTGTACTTCCCCTTGCTCTAACCTGTGTATTTGGGGACCAGCTTCCAGACAGGATTGGCCAACGGGAGACTGAAAAGGAAGAAGGAAGCTAAGAGGTTTTTCCTTTCCCCTCCCCACCCTGGGGGGCATCTTAGGCAATGCTATTTCTCCTAGGAGCCAGCAGCTCCAACAGACCATCCTGCCCTCTGTGCTCCCAGCTCTGCCCAGCAGCTCG
The DNA here is from genome assembly GCA_028534135.1 of Potos flavus. Classification (NCBI taxonomy): domain Eukaryota; kingdom Metazoa; phylum Chordata; class Mammalia; order Carnivora; family Procyonidae; genus Potos; species Potos flavus. The sequence continues at coordinate 42,019,065 of CM052895.1, forward strand.
AGCTCTGGGCTCTGGAAATACCTCTTCCCTCTGCCATCCACCCAGCTCGGGGTGAGAGCAGCTTCCTGCCACGGCCAGCCTCTGGGTTGCTGTACCCCCTCCTCTTTGGCTTCTCTGTTTTACCATCATCTAAGTGACAAGATCGGTTCCCTGTACTATATTCTCTCTATCAGGAAGACCAAAAGTGTTTCTATTTCCCAACTAGAACTTAACTGACGTAGCATCTGAATCGAAATATATCTCAGATTATTCTGCATGATTACGTGGATTTCTACATCTTGGAAAATATACAAATAAAAGCTACATAAGGATTGCTCTCCCAAGTGAGAGTAGGAGAGAAATCAGGGTCAGAATTCTCCAACCAAAAACCATCCCAGATCCATTAATGCAGGATAATTACTAGTCTATGAATGTAGTGGTATCTATGAGCATGTCACATTTAATTTAGCATTTGCATGGATGATCTGGAAAGGTGAATAACAAATGCAGAAATTAATTCCACAGATATAATTGGGAAGTGTTGCAAATACCCAAAAGGATGGTGAAATGATCAAAAAAAAAAAAAAAAAAAAAAAAAAAAAAACCTGGCAGTTACAGAAATACAGGCGGGATATGGTGGTGAAACTCATAAAAATGCATAGCTGGATTAAAATAACAAAATGAGATACTGCCTGAAAAATGTACATGTATAGGTAAGAGAAAGTAATCAAAAACACAGCTATTCCATGGGTAGGAAAGAAAATAAGAAATGAATAAAGCTGAAGAAGACTGAGGGACGTGACAGTACAAACTTGGATATAATTTTGAAATAGGATGGAGGAAAAGAGCCTAGTTATTTTGAGCTTTAGCTATAGACACCCTACAGTTTTTTTTAAATCAACCAAAAAATGATGTTCTCTCCAACTTGCAAGCATTTTCCCCAACTTACACGGCATCGATTAGGCCACACTTGCTATGTCTTACCAAATTCTACGTACCTCATTAACAAAAATGAGAAAAAATTAAGAACTGCAAGAACTCTGGGAAATAAAAGCCAAATGATAATAAGATGGAGGATATGAATGATAAAGGAAGTAAAAAGAGCCAGATTGGCTGAACAATCATATTTCTAGCACAGACCCATAGAAAATCAGGCATATTGTGTAGGACAAACAAATTCCAATTAGAGAATAGATTTCAACGTTGACCTAATTACCTAAGGTCCAGCTCTCATTTTTAGGGAATGAATCCAGACAAGCAAAATAAATTCTTGGAGACAAAATGACTCTTTCTAATATGGAAAATTACTTCCTCTTTCTCCATGAAGCCCCAGATGGTCAGAAAAAAAAAGCCCAGCGGACTAATTTTTATTCCATTTGAACCTTAAAGTATCATTTCTCTAAGGACAAAACTGACTTCAAGGTGTCCATACAGTGTGTTTCTATGTGGTCAGAAAGGGTCTTCTTTCAGGAAAACAGGAGTTCAACTCAGAAAGCAGTCAGCACAATGTCGCAGCCACCAGTAAAAAGCGCTTGCTCCCGAGTCAATGATTAGGTGAAAGAAGAGTAAGGGATTTAAACAAAATGCTCATGGCTCCGTGTTTAGCTGAGCTGTTCTAACCTAAGTATTCATGAGAAACCATTTTAGCACTTACAGGGTGGTGGGAGAGAAGCCACTACAGTACCCGTAATATAGTACGGGTCTGTCACATGATCTAATTACAGAAATGAAAGCAACCCAGGAATTATGTGGTCTATTCAAGCCTGCGGGGAGTACGAACAAAGAATATAATTAAACATCAAGCCTGTTGATTAAACAATTACTATTTAAAGCAGATATAGATTTAAAATTAATTTGCTTCTGCATTCTGAGGATTTGAGGACTGAGATAAACAGTGTTTGAAGTTTAATTATCCGTGTCCAAGATGAAGGGGCTCATTTCGCTTGGGTTTGTGTGGCAGAGCGTTTGCGATGGTGAAAAGGCCAGGATCTGGCTCAGCAGCAAGGGTCGGCGCTGCCAAAATGCGTGATGCAAGGGAGTAGAGAGGCTCGCTCAGCCTAAGCCCCACAAGACAGGGTAATACCGCAAGCGAGATTGGGCAACTGCAAATTAATATTTAAATGAACATGAATGTGAAGTTTACCTGGAGGGGGAATCATACCATCTCCGAATGAACAGAAGAAGACTGGCCAAAGAGTGCCAGGCGCCATGGCCGTGAGCCGTGGGGAGTGGAGACCTTCACGCATGTTTGAGCAAATAGGACATCTATCTGCCAGCTACTCTGAATGGAGCGATTCTTATCACAGGCCACATGCACAGTGTCCCAGGGCAGAATGGCAGGGCTGAGGGGTGTGCAGGGTGAAAAGGTGAATTGTCATGAAAGACAATCAACAGCAACTAGGAAATTCAAAAGTTAGAAAATGACTGTTGAGATGCATGGAACTGTGTCTGCATTCACGCATCGTGAGCAAAAGCCATGGGGACAGCATTTGCAGACCTCAGACCCACCTCACTAGCTATCATGCAGGAGGTGTGCGCGTGCACAGTGACCCGGCTGGGCTCCGTGGCCCCAGGGAAGGACAATGCTACACAGTGTGGTGCTGAAGAGAATGGGTTTTGAATGGGACAAGCTGAGTGTAAGGTCAGCTCTGCCACATTTTCCTTTCATGACCTTCACCAAGCATTTGGCTCCCTGAGTTCCATTTCGTCAGTGAAAGGCTTTCATTCTTTCCTCACTGAGTGGCTGGAAATACTAAACATGGCAGTGAGGGCACACCTGAGTGTCCCCTTCTCCTAAGAGTGCCCCTGCACAGCACCCCGCCCCCATGGCTTTCTGGGTGACGATGAATCTCTTTAGGTGGCCCGCCAGGCGGCAATGGCATGTCCCCCACCACAGGCACCACCACCGCCTTCTCCCCACACTGGCCCACTGGGCCTTTTTTCCAGTCCTCTGCTCTCTGTCCTTTGCTGTGCCTCTGCCTTGAAGCATTTGCCTTTCCCTCTTCACCCAGTCCATCCATTCCACAGCTCTCTCCTCACCTGATCGTGGGTGGTGGTTAGAAGCTCAGGTTCTGAAGACAACGTGTCAGGCTCATAACCCAAACTCCACCCCTTACCGTCTGTGCAAGTTGGCCTACCAAGTGTCAGTTTCTTCCTGCGAGACCAGTGTGAGTGCCACTGACTCAAACCTACACTGTTATAAGGGCCACATGAGCTCATACATGGGACCATCTCAGCACAAAGCCTGGGGAACAGGGGCCCCTGGAAAACTGCTCTCATCAAGTCCCCCAAGGCCTCACCTTCCATATCACCTGTCACAGTTGCAATCACACGTTCATGTGATGACTACAATATGCCTCTCTCTGCACTAGAACGGAAGCTCCATGGGAGCAGGACTTTGCCAGTGTTTACACTACATCATGGATTCCTTCCCAGTAGAATAAACACTCATGTATTTGTTGAGGAATAAATGAAGGAAATGCTGAGCACAGCACCTGGCCCAGTGTTGGGCCTCAATAAATACTAGCTTTTAAATAATAATGCCAACTGAAAAAATTAATATTCACTTTGCCCAGTGGTTCTCACCTGGGAGTCTTTGTGTCCCCCAGGGACGGTTGGCAAAGTCTGGACAGGGCAGTGGGTGGGGGGGGGGGGGTGGAGAGCACTGCTGGCATCCAGTGCGTAGAGGCCAGGGAGGTTACTGAACATCGTACAATGCACCAGACTGCGTTCCCATAACACAGAATTATCCAGCACAAAATGTCAATGGTACCAAGGTTAAGAAACCTCACACTTCACTTTCTGTCATTTTTCCCTGATTGTTGAATTCACCAGCTGAGTTAAAGCAGGCAAATCCAGCTTAAGGAAATCATTCTTGTCTTTTGTCCTGTCTGTTCCTGTAGGTACCAGGCCATCCTTGCCCCTCGTTCTGTTCCCCAAACCCTTCTGGCCTAGCTGGACAATCTCATTCCTCCTCATCCTCATGCCAGGGGTGAGGCTAAAGTGAGGGAATGTGGGTGAGGCTGAAGAAAAGTACACAATGCAAGGCATCTCCCGTCTTGTTCAGTCTCCTGTGTCATACATGATTCCTATGTTCCACAGAACTTTCACAGAAGCCAAATGCGAGCACCATTACTTGGCTTTCAGGAAAGAGCTCTGCTTTGAATATCAGGCTTCACAAAGCTCATGTAACCAAAAAACAGGCCGGGGGCCAACATGTCCAAGACAGAGATTGCTCTGAGATGCAAGAGAAGCTGCTCCAACAATAAACCTGTGCTCAAATATTATTAGAGGTAAAGTCACAGGGATGAATGAGAGGATCTGAGAACAAAAGTGAGATAACAAAACAAAGTTTTTCTAAACTGACAACCCAGATGATGTTAAATGCACCAGTACACACAAATAATGCTAGAAGTTAATATAAATTTTAAAACTTAATAATCAGTTGCATAAAATGATGCTCACAGTGGTTAGAAGTATGTCAAGGGGAAATTAAAAGTGCTGGCGAGGATATAGAAACATTGAATCCCTTACACACTGTTGGCTGAAAGGCAAAATGCTTCAGTCACTGTACAGAACAGTTTGGCAGTTCCTCAAAAAGCAAAACATAAACTCACCCTATAACCCAGCGATTATGTTAACACCAGTATAACCTAGATATACACCCAAAAGAATTAAAAACAGACAAATAAGAACACGTACATACATATTCACAAGAGCCAAAACGTCGAAATAGCCCAAATGCTCATCAACAGATGAACAAATTAAGTGGTTGTGGTATATCCATACAATGGAATATTATTCAGCCATAAAGAGAAAAAAGTACTCACACACACTACAGCATGAATGGACCTCTAAAAACAGCATGCTAAGTGAAAGGTCACATAACATAATTCCATTCATATAAAATATTCAGAATAGATAGATCCATACAGACAAAATGTGGGCAAGTTGTTGCCAGGGACTGTGGGAAATGCAATGTGCAGAGAAATATAGAAAAACTAATTAATGGGTAAGAAATTTTACCCATTAATACAGATTATCATCTCACTTAAATTAAGAAGGAAATATTTTGGAATTAGATAGATGTCCAACACTGTAAGTGTACCAAACGCCACTGAACTGTTCAATTTAAAATACTTGATGTTATGTTATATAAACTGCATTTTAATAAATTACTTTTTGAAGCACGCCAAAATGGCACAAAATTAACAAACACCAAAAGAGAAAATATTTCAAAATGGAAATGGATGCAGTAGCCTGAGGGTTTATAAGCGATTCATTTTTGCAATCTTTTTAAAGCATACATATCAGTTATAAAGACTCTGGAAAACATACAAAAGCACTAAAAGGAACACTAAAAGAAAGCACTATCAATAATATTTCTAGTCTTTCAAAATATTTATTAATGCCAGTGTTGAACTACCTTTGCAATTAGAAAGGAAAGAAGGAAGGAAGGAAGGAAGGAAGGAAGGAAGGAAGGAAGGAAGGAAGGAAGGAAGGAAGGAGGAAGGAGGGAGGGAGAGAGGGAAGGAAGGAAAGAGGAAAGGAAGGAAGCAAGGAGGCAAGGAAGCAAGGAAGGGGAAGGGAGGGAGGGAGGAAAGACCAAGACCCTGTACATTAAGATAAACCCCCCAGGTGAACACTTACTTCTGCCAAAGCTTTTATTGTAAGCTCGTTTTTTTTGCTCTATGGGCAGAGGGGAAGCTAGGGGAAAAAGTGTTGCCAAGGAAGCACGTAAGTCTGTGACTTTTTGGCTAAAGCTTCTCTACTATCCTTCCATGCATCCTAGAAAAGTGTGCCTGGCTCTCATCAGGCTGGTAAATACTGGTCTCCATGGGACAGAATTTGAGAAGACCTTCCTCTGCGTGTCTGTGCCATTCACTCTCCGTGAAAGAGACTAGAATGTCTATTCCTCTAACCTGCATAGCTTCTTCCCTGCCCACAACAAGAGGTCTTCATTAATTATTATACAATTAAGCTCTGGGAGTAGAGAGATGGGGGTTAACACCCTTGACTTCGCTAGAAAAATCATGATTTCCAAAAGACGTACAAGTAATGTCTCACCTCCCATTCTTCTAAACTTTTTTGAACATGAACATGAATAAAATGAAAAGAAACAAAAACAGATGCAGACATTTGGGGCTTGGCTCGGTGCAGAACGCATATGTTACCAGGGAATCAGCCACTATCAAGGGCCCATGTTGTAACCAGCACTGGGGTGATACTGTCTCTAAAAAAAGACTCACGAGCACGATCCTAATTTGCAGATCCAGACATTCTGGTTTTGACTATTCACTCTTACCTTAATCTATCAGTGGCCTCTCTCTCAATCCAATTTTATCACCGAAACTTCAGTTTAGATATCTCTCCTCTTCTTTCAACAGCCGCTCCTCCTGTTCTCACAGCAAGACTGCCTTCAGCAAGTCACCTCCTCCTGATTAAAAAGACCAGATAATGAAGATGTGTAAATATCCTGAAGAGATTCCCTCCCTAAATAAACTGGGAAGGTCCAAAATAGCACCCCCCAAAAAATGGTAAAGGAATTAAAAATAGGTTAACTGTCAGAATCATCAATGTTGAGAACAAAGGAACGTGGATTTTCCCAGCATGGAATTGCCTCTCTGGCACAGGAAGTCAACCCCAGGGATGATGGATGGGACTGATTCCTCTCCATTTCCATCTCCATGCAAGAAACTTAGCATCAACAGTATCCCCCAAGCAGCTGCTTGAGGAAACATGACCACAAGCAGTTAGACAGGAGAAGCCTTGCCAGCTGGCCCTGCCTCTGCCTCTTGCTGTTTATGATGTACAGACACAGAACCCACAGTGGGGTCCCACGGAGTAACACAGTCAAGAAAATGAGAGGACAGACAACGGTTTTGTCAGTTTCTCAATGCTTTCTCGCTCTGTCTTGCATGACATACAGACATGAGATCTCAATAGAAGCCTAAAAAAAAAAAAAAAGAAGAAGTGAATTGTGCTCATTTTCTACCAAGCAAAACACGTCAGGTTTTTTTCACACTTGACGCTTTATGTCTTAATCTAAAACCTGCCCTGGTCAAGATTTCGAGCCTAGTTGCTGAGAATGAGGCCTGATTTTATTCTAGGCTTTAGGGAATGGACTATGGGGGTCCAAGTGAAGACTCTGCAGAGATGAAATCTCAGGTCTTCAAAAAGGTCCATTTCCACATAAAGCAAAGTAGTGGCCAGATGTGAGACACTCATACCCCCAGGCTCTGAAAAACCAGAAAAGTCAAGACACCCTCATGAGCAATTTAGTGTCACTGAATTTCTCCTAGGACACTCTGCCCTGCCTGTAAATATTACCAAATCTAATTCTAGGTGGCTTCTGGAACAAGGCAAGTGGTCAGGATTTATTCAGGCCAACATCTGGAAACAGGCACGCTCCACAGAGTTTTAACTCTGTCGACCCCCTCCTCTATCAGCCTAAAAACCTGCACAGCACAATAAGATGCCTTAAGACAGCATCACAGAAATGGACGATGACTGGCTGCAATCGCCTCCCAAACTTGCCAGACTTGAGTATTTTTTTAGGGTGGAAAGCATCTAATGCCCATGAATACTTCATTTAGGGCTTTTTTTCCTAATGCATCGTAAGAAGTTCACTCTTCAGCACTAGACTCTGCCAAGGATCCCATCTCAATCTTCCAACCCACTTCTAGAGGAATTTCATCCAAACCTTTCATTAAGCCTTCCCCCACGTGCTCCGTGTTTGCAGAGCACTTGGCAATAACTTCACACACTTCTCCCAGGTCACCACCTAGAGAGAAGAGATTGCGCTCTCACTATCAACCCTTACTTTATAGAAGGAGACCCTCGAGACTCTAGTGAGGTTTACAGCTAAGTACCAAGACTGTTTTGGAGTCCTAAATCAAGTACAAGGCTAGACTTCCAGACCTCCACCCCAGGGCCCATCCCACACAAACAGAGAAGGTGCAGCTGACACCCCTGAGGAGGGGACCAGTGACTGAGATGTCTCCCCTTTTGGTTGGTGTTAGTTCTTGAGTTTCCCCTTAGAGTTACTCCTTGGATGGCTTTCTTATACAGCTAAAGACCAATACTGCAGTGTTTTAAGGTGTCCTGATTAGGAAGAAGTAACACATGCACTGGCTAATATCTTGATAAATATGCAAGTATTTGAACAACCCAGTATCACCCACAAAGAGAATGAGACCCAGGTCGGGTAATTTTGGAGAAATAGGCTAAAAAGGAAAGGAGAGATGGTTGTTTAGGGCCAGAAAACATGAAATAATAAAAAGGGTAGTGATGAGGTGGGAGGAAAGGGATGAGGGCACTAGACACTTGGCTGGCTTGAAATGGAGCCAGAGGAGCAGAGAATATGAAAACCAGACTTGGTCAAACTGACAAATATGCCAGGGGCCAGCATTGCCTTTACCCCCAGCATTGCACTCAGGGAGGAAACATCAGTGGAAGGGTCCTGTGACTGCTTGGAGGGTAATGTCTTTGATACCCTGCCCTCGTTGGTGCCACTCCTAAGGGAACAATAAGCTCTCAAAGAGTTGTGAAGATTGGGTTGAATGTTAGCAGCAGAAAAAATCAGGGGAAAGATGTAGGAAATGGCCAGAAGTTTTCCAGGTTGGGAGGAATGGAATGGGTCAGATTTCCCACTGGGTGACCATGTGGGGGCCCATCTCCTGGAGAGGTAGCTGTGCCCGCACAGTTCACGCTGTGGCCAAGCCTCTGTAAGTGCCTCTCCAATCCCATCTGGGATCTCTGAACTTCCAGGGAAATAGCATGGGAGGAAAAGCTGGTGACTGGAGATCGCCCTATCCTGTTCTCCGTGTAAGAAATAAGTTCATCGATGTCACATCACCTCTTCCCATTTCTCATTTTCTCTCCCTACACCTCCTCTAAACTCCTTCTAGGACTGCCAAGGTGACACAGTTAAAAGACATGGTTTACTTCTCTGATAAAACATAACTATCAAGTGGTACATTGATAAATCTTACCTTAAAAAAAAAAATCTAAATAATCCAAGTTGTCTGGGGGATACCCTCTATATACAACTACTCATCACATTTTAGCTTCACAACTGGCCATGGTTTCAGCTTTACTTCCTGGGGTACCAAACCTTCATGCTGTGTCTGGCCGCTTCAGCTTCTTTCAGGATTCGCCCTCCAGGGAAACAGTCTAAAGCTCTTGACCTTTTCTGACAACTCCTGATCATTTTTCTTAGCATCAAACTTAGCTTCCCTGTGCTCCATTCCCTGAGGGCTTTGCTCAGGGCTGTCTATTCTGATAAACTAATCCATGCCAAGAAGAAATAGTTGCCTTGCAGTAGTTCGAGATAACCCAATGAGAGAAACCAATATACACAGGTTAAGCATGGATACTATGATCATGAATACTATGATCAAAAAAAAAATTATCATCAAAGCATTAGTCCTCACAGGGAACAAACCAACATTTTTTTGTAGGGACTGTGAGAACATTCCTCTAAATGAGTGGTTCTGTTTGAGGGAACTTCACGCCACAAGGTAGGTTGGCATGGGAGATGGGAAGAGAGTGAGATAGCAGCTTTTGGCTCTCCTCTATTCATATTTCACAAGCCAGCTGCCCACCCCTGTGCTTGCTGCCCATCCTATGCTCAACCCGTGTTTTGCTTCATTCATTTGAGTCTAGAAAATAACTTAGTTTGCTCTGTAGTTAATAAACTGTTTGAGGGACACAAGAGCAATAATGTACAGTTAGTTCCCAAGTACAGAAAATAGCATGCCTAGGGCCAAATTTCTATTAAAATCTTCTGCAGTTGGCAAAGAACCATTATTTAGGGATTCATTCCCCTAGACAGGGGCAGAATTGCTTTCATTCTGGGGAGTTGTTTCTGTCACCTTGCCGCTCTGTGATATGGGACAAGTGGTTCAGCCTCTCTGAGCCTCAGGCACTGGCTGTACAAAATGAGGATAAATACACCCATCTCATCAGCTTGTGAGGATGTGATTGAATAGTTATATAATATCTGCAAACCATATAATTTAAGGTTTATTTTATAGTAAGCAAGTGGAAATAATAGCAACTTCAGCAGCTATGGCCAGGCATTTTGAGAGTGGAAATAGCCTTCAAATGATACTCAAAGGTAGCTGTGTAATATACCTAGGAGTCAAGATGTAGAAACCATTTGGGTTTGAGAATTTCACAGTGCCCTTTGAGACAGCTGGCAAACCCGTGAAGTGTCTCAATCTCAAGGACAGGAATTTCTGCCCCAGAGATAGATATTACCTGTCTCTGGCAGCTCCAGAGACAACATAGGGCCTGCCCACCCCTGTGAGACTTCTCCCTCCCACCAAGCCAAGGGCATACCCATTCCCTGTCCTTTTCCTGACCTCACCCTTTCCCACCCACCACTCCCCCCACCATTCCCCTCCCGGCTGTGAGAGCCTGCGAGAGCCTGCCTAATCTCAACTCAGGGAGTGCTCTTCGCTTTTAAAATGCCTTGCCCAGCTTAATCAGTAACCACGAGCTCTCCAGTGCCAGCTAGTCTCCTGCCCTGACATGAGTTCCTGCTCCTGCCAGCCAGCAGATGTGACTTTTTCAGGAGGATTCAATTCCCAGCCTTCACCCTTCTGCCGATGACAGCCTCCCTCTCTGAAGGTTACCTGTCACTGGCATTCTTGCTCATGAATGCAAAGTAAAGTGGGTGCCTGCCCTGACCTTGAAGAAGCACATCGTTCTGTATAGGATTCCTAAAAAAGAACATTTGACATTTGCCGTCTGACTTGTGTCAGGACCGAGAAGAGGAAGACCCACATGGCAGGGTACCCTCTCAGGTTCAAGGATGTGGCTTGTGAATGGCACTTGTCAACTAAACCTTACAATGATATTCAGCAGGCATGATGTGGAGAAAATGTTAATGAAATCCTGCCTAACTGCAGGAACACATTTGAATAGAATCAAAGTCATATGTGGGATTCTTTTCTCATATATTAAGTCTTCTCTACATATGTTAACCTTTCGCCAGCTTTGAAAAAGCACAAAAATAAGATGATTCATTCATTCATTCTTTGTTTTGTTTGTTTGTTTGATAAATTGGACATGCTGCATTCAATCACTCTTCAAACACTTACTGAGTACCCATTATGTACCAGACCCTGTACCTAGCACCAGGATAAAAAACTGAATGAGGCATAGATTATTTTAAGCAAATACTCTATTTTTTAACATTTTATGCTGTGAACCTAACTTCTCAGTTTGTTAATAACAAAGCAAAGAGACTATAAGCATTTCTGGACATTGGCTTCATTTGGAAACAGACAAAGAGAAAGGAAGGGCTCTTAGAGCAAATACAAATAGAGTATTAAATTAGCATGGGCATGCTGCAGACTTGTGAACATTTTTCAAAAGAGGAAAAGCATGTTGGGTTATGGGAAAGAGAAGAGCCGCAGCCAAAATGGGTAGGATGATCTTGGGCAGTCTTTCAGCAGGAGAGTGCCCAGACTTGCCACTGTTTGTGAAACAGTCTTTCAAGCAAAAAGGGCCTGCAGTGGCCAGCCCTCCTTGTCCATCCTCTGCCCCACTGCCTGACACCAATGATAGTGAACTCTGGCTGAGCCATGCTCTGTCAACAGCAGTGTGAGGCACCATTTAGCAGAAGCTTCCTGATGCAGAACTTTTAGAGAATTCAAGGACTCACTCTGTTATCATCATCAGGAGTGCATGTTTCCATTGCTGAGTCAAAAGAACTAAATTGGAGCTGGACCAGAAACAAATGGTGAGTCAAATGAAAGACTGTAACTGCAAAGCAAACCCCCTGCTGCTAAGATAGCCTGGGCATGGCGTGGAGTAACCTCTACAAAAGTTAGGGCTCATTCATTCATGCAACAAACCTTTCTGGAACACCTCCCATGCGTCGAGAACTGTCCTAGGTGCTAGGGACAGAGCAGTGAATCAGACAAAGTCCTATTCTCATTAAGTGTATATTGCAATGGAGAGAGACCATACATGAACAGTATAATTTAAATTAGAATTGGGATCATTAAAAAATTTCAAAGATGAGCTACAGAGTAACCTATCGCAGGCACTTGTATTGGTCTACACTTTATTGCAAACAACAGAATCCATTCCAACTACTTTAAGCAGAAAAGGATTCTATATAGGGAACGCAGTGACTTATAAAACTGTTAAAAGGGCTGGAAGAGCAGGCTCTAGATTGACCTCTCAAGAATAATCCCCAACCTCTGCAAAATCCATTAGAAGAAGCTGATGTATTAGGAAGGTGTTCTGCCCCTGCTGACTGTAGAACCATCCCAGCCCCCAAAGCAATTAAAGTAGCTGTTGCTGCTGCACCAGAGCCACTGAATCAGGAAGCTGCCTTCTGCTGTTTCATGTTGCAGCCATGGCTAGAACTGCTTTTTCTAGAATCACAGCAGTCCAGCCACCATCCATGCCAGCAAAATGATTCTCAGTGCCATCAAGATGCAGACCCCGCGAGCCACAGAAAGGATGCCCTGCATTTTGTTCATGAAAACTATATCATTTCTAGGATCCAAGCTTCAAGAAGGCCTAGGAAATGTGAAGTTTAGTTTTGTGTTCTCAGCATAAGGAAAGAGAGTCTGAATGGATATTAAGCTACCCATTCGATAGTAACTTTCACACCAGGTGGGGAGGGTAATCAGGGAATGCCTCGGGGGAGGTGACATTTAAGCTAAGATCATGTAAGAAGTGAAGGAGAAACTCTCCAAGCATAGAAAAGAAATGAAGGTAACAATTGCAGGCACAGCGTTGGAAGGCAATAGAGAACTTGGAGGAGATGGCAGAAGCTAGATCAACAAGGGTTTATGAGATGTAGTTAGGAATTGGATTTTATTCAGAGTACTGGGAAACCAGAGACAGTTTTATGAAGGGGACTGGCATTCTCTGATTCACATTTTTAAAAGAAAATTCTGGCCTCAAGCTGAAGAATACATCATAGACAAGCAAGGGTTGAGCCAAGGTTGAGCCAAGGAAACAAGATTGAAAATCCTTGAGGATTTGAGGTGGTGGTGGCCTGGGGTAGGATGCTGACTTCAGAGAGGAAGCTGACATACTTTATGTGTGTTCTATAAGGAAACGCGCAGGATTTCAGAATGAATTAGATGTAAGGAATTAAAAAGGGGGGGGAGGGACATTACGGATTGCTCCTGTGTATTTAATCTAAACAAAGGGTGGATTGTATTCCTTTTCCTGGATTGAAGAACAATGGGGAGAAAATGTCTACAACTCACCAAAACAACTCACCACGTCCTCGATGTTAAAAAAAAAAAAAAAATTTAGTCATGTAGACAAGTTGGAAGTAGACACAACCAGAAGTCCTCATATTTTGCTGTTTCAACTGGCCATTAATTTCATTCATCAGAGTATTCAGAGTATTTTTAAGGTTCTGGAATAGCAGGTGTCCAGTTCTGCAGACGAAAGATTCTGACATAGGTGGGATCACACTTAGACTGAGATAAAGGTTTATGTGCTAAAAACCATGTGGGGCAGTGTAGAATAGTTTGGAGAGTTGGTGTCTAATCCCTAAAGAAAACTCATAAGATGTAGAGCCATTTGAAGGTGAAAGGCTGAGCTCCAAAAAACACATGACTGTAGGACTGTAGCAAGTCGAAGTCCCATGTTGCCATTTTGGCAGAGCAAAATAATCCTCAGGCCACCTACTCCCGTGTCCCTCCGCTCCTCAGCTCTCTCTGTTCATTTCCACAATCAAAACACTTTCTAAAATGAGAATAGGACGTTTCTTGGGTTTTATAAACTAATAGTTAAATGATAAAATAATGCCAAAAGCAAAGTTATAGATTATTCTGTCTTTAAAAATACAAGCACTATTAGCGATCAGTCTAGAAGTTACCCAGAAAAACAAACTCAGAAAAACCACTGCTCTAGACTACAATACAATCTCTTCAATAAATAAATAAATAAGAATTTAAAAGTCTAAGCAAGAGACAGAAAAAGAGGCCATGCCTGTGCCCTGCCTCTCTCAAGCAATCAGAGCTGTTAGAATAGCTCTGTTGCTGGGGCAGAAGCAAATAATCTTTTGCTCTCCCTAAGCATTAAATCTTCCACATGTCTTTAGCATTCTCTGTGGGTATGCTGGTACCAAAGCACAGAAAGATTTAATTTCATGTTGCTAGGTTTTTGCTTTTCTGTGGTTAATAAAGAGGCAGGTGCAGTTAACTGGGATGTTAGAAAGAAGTGGGGGGAGGGTAAAAATTGGCTTATTTGACCAACTTCAAAATTTGCTAAACCACAAGATAAGACAACTCATAACTTGTTCCAAACACCCATATCTCATTCACTTTCAAGGGAAGTGCTCCTGGAGGTATCTCACATTTATAAATGCAATTATTTTGCCAATCTAGAGCACTCTGAGCTTTGGAAATAAGAATTTTTGAGCCCTTCACCTACCCCTTCAAAAATAAAAGATTTAAATATGTAATCTAGTAAGTCCAAAAGTAAAGGTGCTAGCTATCAAACTGATGACTTGTGGGTGATGGAGATGTATACCCAGTGCTCTCAAGAATTACAAGGGTAAGTCAGTGTCATCTATCACCTGATAAAGGGAAATTGGTCCGTGTAAAAAGAAATATTAATTCTTTTAAAGGACTGTATTTAATAAAATAATTGGTTAGTAACTAAATGGTTGATTGAATTTGGTCAGTTTCCTTGTTTTGGAGCTATCAATTTGGGATCAGGTTTCATCTTCAATCTTTGGCTGGGTTGAGATTTTTATTGAGTGCTTACACCAAAGGGTAGGGAGGAAAAAGCAGAAGGGGCATGAACCACAGTTTGTCATTTTTGTCACCTAATAGAAAAATGGATTCATGTATAACTTTTCTTTAGAATCTCTTGGTTCTGAGCAGATGGCAGATATTTAATACATGTCTCTTGAATATGTAAATGAATCATGGTACCCATCTGGTACAGGCAAATTCTACACTGGGGATTGTGGTTGCCTCTGTAACATACATTGCATTTTTCTCTTATTGAGAAAAAGCAGTGGTGTCTGAGGGAATGACCTCATTTAAAGAGCTGGAACTGGCTGATTATGTGTAATCTCAACCCATTTTGCTGAGATTGTCTAAGAAATGATCATGTAGCCTTTGATTCTGGCCAGTGAAAAAGAAAGGTTTCTGGGAAAGCTTTTCTTGGTTCTGAAGAGAGAGCAACAAGAAGCCAGTTTTCTCTTCCTCACTGTAAGGGAATAAGGAGGCTTGAGCCCCAAATGGCAGCCATTTTGCGGCACAAAGAAACCAACCTGAGAATAAAGCCAAAGATTACAACGGCAGAATGAAGAGACAGAGAGAATCTGGCCCTTCGATGATATTTTGTGACTCGCTAAATCAAACGTAAAGACCACTCTACTTCAGAACTGAGTACTGTAAGACTTAAAATCCCTATTGTTTAAGCCAGTTTGAATTTAGTATTCTATTTCTTGCAAATGAATTTGAATGATATGAAGGCAGACACCATTTGCACAAAGAGGTTTTTTTTAAGTATCTAATTATTTCAAATATCCAGTTTACCTCTCTTTGAAATAGATATCATTAATTAACATTATGTTACTTAAATGTCCTTAACAGTCCTTTCTCACCAAAAGCTGATTTTAAGAATTTAAAATCTAAAAATGCAATAGGAAATCAGGGCTGATAGTATGTAGTTCCCCCAAAAATTATGCTTTCATTTATATGTGTTTTACAGCAAATCTTTAAGTGTAGCTTTTGGTTCTTATACTTTGGTTATACTTAGGTGAGTATTTTTCTTTTATACTTTTTTTATTCTTGGGAATCTCTAATCCTAATCCATATAGAAGTAATTTAAGCCAGGTTATAAAATGGTGAGGAAAGCCCCACCGAACATGCCCACCTACTCTATAGTTAATTAACCCTTCTTCCATACATCCACTGAAACACCCATTCTCTAACTGGGTAGCTGGGTATGAAACCTGACTGTTCATTGCAGGATAGCACAGCCACTAAGAGCATGGACTCAGATCCTGACTCTTCCATTTATTGGCTCTGTGCTTTGGGGTGAAATATTTAACCTCTGTAAACCTCCATTTATCCTTACAAATGTGAAGATAACAGTTGTATTTATCTCACACTATTATTATGTGGATTATATAAGATAATGCAAGTGAAACACTAGGCATTGTGCCTAGCATGTAGTAATACTATTAATATTCACTTTATGGTGCAAGTGATCAATGGATTTGACCTGGAGGGAAGATGTTGGCATTTTAAAAGTACAGCTTGATAAGCCAAATTGTTACCTAATTATTACCAAATTATTACCGAATTAAGGAATTTAGGAGAGAGCTGTTTGGGGACAACAGGCATAGTAGGATATTCTCCCTCTTAATATTTATTTCCTAGCAGAGGAGCAAGATGGCAGAGGAGTAGGAGACCGAGATATCATCACGTCCCAGGAGTTAAGCTAGATAGTTACCAAACCATTCTGAACACCTACAAACTCAACAGGAGATAGAGAAGAAGAAGAGCAGCAATTCTAGGAACAGAAAATTGACCACTTTCCGGAAGGCAGGACAAGCAAAGAAGTGAATCTGAAGCGACGGGAAGATAGATCGCGGGGGGGGGGGGGGGGGG
>CM052895.1:42036162-42234998 GCA_028534135.1 Potos flavus
TATATATATATATATATATATATATATATATATATATATATTTTTTTTTTTTTTTTGCTTTTGCTTTTTTCCCCCTTTCTTCTCCCCCCGGTTTTGGGTCTCTTCTGATTTGGTTAGTGTATATTTTTCTAGGGTCGTTGCTACCCTTTTAGTATTTTGTTCTCTTATTCATCTATTCTTACCTGGATAAAATGACAAGGTGGAAAAACCCACCACAAAAAAAGAACAAGAGGCAGTACCAACGGCTAGGGACCTAATCAATAGGGACATTAGTAATATGTCAGAACTAGAGTTCAGAATGACGATTATCAAGGTGCTAGCTGGGCTCAAAAAAAGCATGGAAGATATTAGAGAATCCCTTCCTGGAGAAATAAAAGAACTAAAATCTGACCAAGTTGAAATCAAAAAAGCTAACAATGAGGTGCAATCAAAAATGGAGGCTCTACTGCTAGGATAAATGAGACAGAAGAGAGAATTAGTGATATAGAAGACCAAATGACAGAGAATAAAGAAGCTAAGCAAAAGAGAGACAAACAACTACTGGACCACAAAGGGAGAATTCGACAGATAAGTGATACTATAAGATGAAACAATATTAGAATAATTGGGATCCCAGAAGAAGAAGAAAGAGAGAGAGGGGTAGAAGGTATATTGGAGCAAATTATAGCAGAGAATTTCCCTAATATGGAGACGGGAACAAGCATCAAAATCCAGGAGACACAGAGAACCCCCCTCAAAATCAATAAAAATAGGCCCACATCCCATCATGTAACAGTAAAACTTACAAGTCTAGTGACAGAGAAAATCCTGAAAGGAGCTCAGGACAAGAGGTCTGTAACATACAATGATAGAAATATTGGATTGGCAGCAGACCTATCCACAGAGATCTGGCAGGCCAGAAATGACTGGCATGATATATTCAGAGCACTAAATGAGAAAAATAGGCAGCCAAGAATACTATATCCAGCTAGGCTGTCATTGAAAATAGGAGAGATAAAAAGCTGCCAGGATAAACAAAAAGTAAAAGAATTTGCAAACACTAAACCAGCCCTACAGGAAATATAGAAAGGGTCCTCTAAGCAAAGAGAGAGCCTAAAAGTAACAGACCAGAAAGGAACAGAGACAATATACAGTAACAGTCATCTTACGGGCAATACAGTGGCACTAATCATATCTTTCAATAGCTCCCTGAATGTAAATGGGCTAAATGCCCCAATCAAAAGACACAGGGTATCAGAATGGATAAAAAAACAAGACCCACTGATATGCTGTCTACAAGAAATTCATTTTAGACCCAAAGGCACTTCCAGACTTAAAGTGAGGGGTTGGAAAACAATATACCATGCTAATGGACATCAAAAGAAAGCTGGAGTGGCAATCCTTATATCAGATAAAATAGATTTTAAGCCAAAGACTATAATAAGAGATGAGGAAGGACACTATATCATATTTAAAGGGTCTGTCCAACAAGAAGAGCTAACAATTTTAAATAGCTATGCCCCTAACATGGGAGCAGCCAATTATATAAACCAATGAATAACGAAATCAAAGAAACACATCGACAATAATACAATAATAGTAGGGGACTTTAACATCCCCCTCACTAAAATGGACAGATCCTCTAAGCAAAAGAGCAACAGGGAAATAAAGGCTTTAAATGACACACTGGATGAGACAGACATAACAGATATATTTAGAACATTCCATCCCAAAGCAACAGAATACATATTCTTCTCTAGTGCACATGGAACATTCTCCAGAAGAGATCACATCCTGGGTCACAAATCAGATCTCGATCGGTACCAAAAGACTGGGATCATTCCCTGAATATTTTTGGACCACAGTGCTCTGAAACTAGAACTCAACCACAAGAGGAAAGTTGGAAAGAACTCAAATACATGGAATAGCATCCTACTAAAAAATGAATGAGTCAACCAGGAAATTAAAGCATAATTCAAAAAATTCATAGAAACAAATGAAAATGAAAACACAACTGTTCAAAATCTTTGGGAAACAGCAAAGGCAGACCTGAGAGGAAAGTATATAGCAATCCAAGCCTTTCTGAAGAAACAAGAAAGGTCTCAAGTACACGACCTAACCTACACCTAAAGGAGCTAGAGAAAGAAGAGCAAAGAAAGCCTAAACCCAGCAGGAGAAGAGAAATAATAAAGATCAGAGCAGAAATCAATGAAATAGAAACCAAAAGAACAGTAGAACAGATCAACGAAACTAGGAGCTAATTCTTTGAAAGAATTAGTAAGATTGATAAACCCCTGGCCAGACTTATCAAAAAGAAAAGAGAAAGGACCCAAATTAATAAAATCATGAATGAAAGAGGAGAGATCACAACCAACACCAAAGAAATACAAACAATTATAAGAACATATTGTGAGCAACTATACATCAGCAAATTTGACAATCTGGAAGAAATGGATGCATTCCTATAGACATATAAATGACCAAAACTGAACCAGGAAGAAATAGAAAACCTGAACAGACCCATAACCAGTAAGGTGATTGAAGTCATCATCAAAAATTTGAGAGTCAGGGCGGGGGGTCATGGGGGTTACAGAGGGAAAAAATGAAACAAGATGGGATCAGGAGGGAGACAAAGCATAAGAGACTCTTAATCTCACAAAACAAACTGAGGGTTGCTGGGGAGTGGAGGGGTAGGGATAGGGTGGCTGAGTTACGGGCATTGGGTAGGGTATGTGCTATGGTAAGTGCTGTGAAATGTGTAAGCCTGATGATTCACAGACCTGAACCCTTGGGGCAAATAATACATTATATGCTAATAATAATTTAAAAATATATTTATTTCCTAGTTCCCTCACGTAGAATTAGTCTGGATTCCTCTCCCATCCTCCATCACCATTAACACTTAAGAACTAACTCTGATTCCTTCACATGGAGCTCAGTGAAATGATTAAATAAGTTGTAACATAGCAGGATGATAGTATCATGCCTTGGTATGGAACACTCAAAACTATCTTTTTTGAAAATCTAGAATATAAAAAATAAATAAATGAAGGAAGGAAGGGAGAAAAAAATCACTATAGCCTGCTTCTACCAACTCCATTCTAAGAAAATCAAGAAAGTGCTTGAAGGGTGCAGTAGGAAGTGTACTGTCGGGGTGGAAGGGCTCTACCTCCACCAAATGAGTATGAGATTGAACAATCAGAGCATCCCACTGGAGATCAACATCTTCTTATGTCTAATGAAGGGTTTTGGACATGAACAGGGTTTTACACCATGTGCTTCCCAGAGCCTTATCAGGGGCTGTCAGGGGAGAGAGCAAGAAGCAGGAGCACTAATGACTGGTCCTTGGGGTCCTCCCACTAGCTTTAACCAGAGCAGTGTCATGACCACCTGTTTCATCTACTCTGTTACAATAAAAAGTCTGAACATACAGACACAAAAGCTTAGCCAGATGGTCTCTAAGGTCCCTTCTAACTCTAACTTTCCAGGTTTTCCCTACATGTGGCTCTGATCACCAAAGTTCCCAGCACAGTCCAGTCTTTTCTCTTTCCACTGAACCCACCAGGGGATATGATCAGTTTTGCTGCTTCCATAGGCTTTGCCTACCAGGAAAGCCTGAAACACCACAGCTTCACTGTTCTTGACAAGGATGACTAGAGCAGTGAGTCAATGAGCTCACAGAGACATAGGAAGCAGGGGGCATCACAGGAACCACAGGAAGCCCGATCCTGAAGGCAGAAACTTAAGAGGTCTCAGATGAGGTATAGTGTTAAGTTGCTGGATCTCTTTAGAAGTTCCTGAGCAGAGCTTCTTCCTGAACCAACATGCTTTCCCCAATCCCATCCTCAGTGTCCCCAGCAAAGAAAGACCAAAGATATCCCATCTGATTCCTCTTTGCACATTTGATTTATTCATGTTCACCTAGCTATTCTCTTTCAGAGCCTTTGCAGAGTCCAAGATGGAGCTCATTGAGCTAGATACCATGGTCTGTGAAAACGGGGTTTCACTGGTCAGAAACAAGGACTTGCAGCATTCATCTTCATCAGATGACAATAATAGACTTTTTCCTTAGATGGTCCATTTAAACGTCTTAATCTTCTAATTCAATCGTGATGGAATTCAAATATACCCAAAAAATTAGAAAATGTTAAAACACTACAAAAATTCATGTATCCACTGCTCAGCTTTGTCAAAGCTTAAATTTTGCCTCTATCTTTAGAGCTTCGGGGTCTCTAAGGAGAAAAAAGTTAATACAGATATGATGACAGACCCCTCTTCAATCCCATTATTCTTCCTACACTCCTCTTTGCAGAAAGAATATTATCTTTAATTTGGTGTTTCTCACTTTCGCTCACATTTTCATAATATTTTACAATATATTATAGAGTATATATAGTTTGTATATTTACATATATATACAATATGCAATCATATTACATATATGAAATACATAAGTGTATGTATTCATAAGCAATAATTGCAGTATACCATAAATATTCTGCACCTTTTTTCTTTTTAATTTTTGGTTAAAGATTTTACTTTTTATGTCCATTCACACTGAAATATGTGGGTCTAAATCACCTTACCTTCAGTATAATATGTCCTTGTATGAATCTACTTCAACTTATCCGTTCTCCAGTGAGTGGAAATTAAGGCTGTTTCCAATTTCCATCCATTACAAATGATACTAAATTGAACATTCATATCCACATGTGAAAAAATTTCTCTAGGGTGGTAGAGAATTCCTTGGGTGAAAATTAAGTTCATTTTAAATTTTATTTGATGTTACTAAATTGCTTTCCGAAGTGGCTATTCCAACGTACACTCCCACTTCACAAACCCACTAGCAGAGTATGAATATTTTCTTGTCCCAAATCCTCACCAACACCAGAATTTGCAGACTTATCAGTTTTTACAAACCTAATGGGTATGAAAAACTATTTCGTCATGGTTTTAATTAACTTCTCCAGGATCTCTGGGAAGGGTGAGTAACTTTTCTAACATATGTTAGCCATTTATGTTTAGCTTCTCACAATTGCCTGTTCTTATCCTCTGCCTACTTACATGTTCACTTGTATTTTTCTTATTGTTTTCTGGGAGCTCTTTAAATATTCCAGATATTATTCCTCTATCAGTCACATATATTGCAAATATCTTGTCTCATATTATGATCTGACATTGTTATGTTGTCTCTGTTTATAAAACCTTTCAAGGAGTTGAAGTGATCAGCATTTTCCTTTATAAAATGTAGTTTTCATGCTTTGTTTAAGAAATCTTTCCCTACCTCGAAGTCATAAAAGTATTCCTGTGTATTTCGTTGTGAAAGTTTTAAAGTTTTATAATTTATACATATCCAATCTACTTGGAATCAAACTTGTATACATAGCATGAGACAGATATACAGTTTCCTTTTCCCATAGAAATGATCAATTGTACGATTTATTTAAAAATCTATTTTTCCCACTAATTTACAGTGTTACAACTGTCATATATTAAGTAAATACTCAAATAAGTATCAAATCTCTATTAGATTGCACGTCTATCTATATATTCCTATGGCACTGCCATCTATTTTAATTATTTTAGCATTTAGTAAGTCTTGATATCCAGTAAGGCAAGTCTTCCTGCCCTTGTTCTACTTTTAAAATTGTTTGGACTATTCTTGGCCATTTTTTTTTTCCATATAAGTCTTAGGATAAAATTGTCAAATATTAAAAAAAAAAAAAAAAAGCTGTTGGGATTCTGAATTTTATATTAACGTACAGAGCACTAACATCTTTAAAATATTGAATCTTGTCATCCATAGACATAATATATCTGATTTACTTAAGTCTACTTTTTTTAGATTTTATTTATTTATTTTAAAGAGAGAGAAAGAGGGAGAATGAGCCGGGGGAGGGGGCAGATAGAGGAGAGAGAGAGACAGAATCCTCAAGCAGACTCCCCACTGAGGGAAGAGTCCATGAAGAGCTCAATCCCAGGACCCTGAGATCATGACCTGAGCCGAAACCAAGAGTTGGCCACTTAACCGACTGAGCCACCCAGGTGACCCTAATAAAATGTAATAAATTTATATAATTTTTTACTTAAAGTGGCTTGAATATTTGTTAACTTTATTCTTAGACATCTTAAAAGTTTCTGTTACTTTTTAAAAAAGTATTATTACTTAAATTATGTTTTCTAACTTTGATATTTTCCATCTTTGTGGCCAGTATATAAAGATCTTAGAAATAGATGCTGTGATGTACCACCCAGATGTCCCTTTAAGACAAAAGGGCTTACTTGCCCAGCAGTGGGATATGCTATTGACAAACAATCTCCAGCTCTTGACCCTCTTTAGGAGTGTCTTACCTTACCTTACATCCCTTTCCTAGGAAACTCCACATGCAAAGACTGATTAACAGAGAATAAAGACTCATCCTCCTCACACCAGTTTGGGAAAACTCTGAAGGGCCATCCCAGTTCCAGAGCTTCCCTACCAAGGTCTTCACTGAGACCACATCCCACCCCATCTCCTATTCAGTCCTTCTTCTTTCCTGTCCTATCTATAGGTATCAACCTCAAAAGCATGCTTTCTGCATATTAATCTGTACCTCAGAGTCTGCTTCCTGGAGAAGAGAACCTGAAACAGCCCATCAAAGCAGGTGCTAAGATGAGATTTTGCAATTGGGTCATCTTCTGCCTTACTGGTGATGAGGACCCATCATTGGCACAAGGTAGAGGTGAAATTGTTAAAACTTCCATCTGTGGTAAACTGAGAGGGTATTCTGGTAAAAGAGGGTACACAAGAAAATGTGATTGATCCAGCATTTGAAAAACGTGGGGGTAGGGGGCACCCAGGTAGTGCAGTTGGTTAAGCATCTGACTCTTGTTTTTAGATCAGGTTGTGATCTCAGAGTTGCAAGATCGAGCCCTGCATCAGGCTCCATGTTCAGAGTGGATTCTGCCTGACTTTCTCTCTCCCTCTCCCATTCCCTCTGGCCCCCCTGCTCTCTCACTCTCTTTCTCTCTCTCTCTAAAATAAATAAACAAATCTTTAAAAGAAAAAAAGAAAAACATGAGGCAAATAATAACTACAGGGACAGCAGAACTGGGTGACTATAGCTAAGATTTATAAGTCATTTGAAAAATATATAGAAAAACTAATAGAAATTAATTATTAATTAAAAACTAAATGTAAAAGTCCAAGAATCTTGTGAAGTGACCCTCATATATCGCAGCCTAAGGAAAAAGTAAAGAAGGACTTAACCTTAAGAGGAGCAGAATTCCAAAGAAGAGGAAGCTCTTGGTTCCTACTGGTTGGTCAGCTATGTAAGTTCAGAGCCCTGGCAGGGAGAGAATGAATGAGTATACCTGGGGTGATGCACCTGAAACTCCTTAATCTTTACATTCCCCAGAACCATCAGAGCTTGCACAAGTGGCCCACCTCTCACCCCTAACACCTATTCTTTCCCTCTTACTTGCATCTACAGAGATGCGTCTCAGAAAGAAGTCTCTTCTTCTCAGAGAAGAAGCCTCTCTCCTGCAGGACAACACGCCTCCCTCTTGGGATCAGCCTCCACCACCCCTCCTGGTCACTAGGATAATAACGAAGCTTAACTCAACCTGGATGGGCTGAGCCTGATAAAGAAAGAGAATTTGCTGAAAGGAAGCTACAGGACCCAGAAAACCTGTCCCAGCAAGAGCCAGGGGACTGTGCACTAGACTGGATCTCAGGATGCTGATTCACTGGAGGCACAATATAAAGTAGAAGAAGGGAGAGTTTATTAATTTAGGGCACTGTAGCAGGACATGGGATTTAATATGGGTCCTCATTACAGATGTTGGGAGATTATGTAAACACCTCCTAGGAAGGCTCCCAGATGCATGAAAAAGCTATGGCCCAGGGCTTCGCAAACTACAATCCCAGTGCTTTATTTTTGTACAACCTGAAAGCTAAGAATGTTTTTTTTCTGTTTTTAAAGCATTATAAAAAATAAACAAAGATAGGCAAGCAAGGCTGTTTGTGGCTCACAAAGACTAAAATATTTACTCTATGGCCCTTTATAGAAAAAGTTTGTTTGACTCTAACCCACACTAAGTGAATGCATAAATGCCTGAATTACCAAGGCAGAAAGTTGAAGAAATAGTAAAAAGACCTAGATAAGCAGGCATAGAAGAGTGGACTACCATGGAAGAATGAAAAACCTACAGGATGAAAAGTCTCCATACAGGGGCCAAAGGAATAAAAAATGCACTGGTGAGAAGACCACTAGCCTCCTGAAGCTCAGTGGTAGCTCCCTTTGCAGGCGAGGAATGACAAGTGGCAGAGGCCATTACAGAACTGGCTTCACTGATAGCAGTGGAGATACAGGACCCCAAAATTATACAGGCCAGATGGCAGCCCTTAACAGAAGCCAAGGAGATGGAATTATCATAATGAATAGCAGGTTCTGAAATGGTGAGGAGTGTTAATGCTAATTATCAGGAGAAGGTAACGTTGCTGTTACATAATGTCTGCAGGCAAGACTACATTTGGCATAAGTGATGTGCCTGGTGCCTCTAGGTAATATCTTGCCCAATTTTGATGGTAATTGGACAATTGCAGCAATCCTGGCCTAAAAAATGACACATGACCAGAGTATCAGACCTGTCAGAAATGAGGATCTGGGTCACCCAGCAGGTTTGCCACTGAGACTAGCAGAGGTGCTATGTAAGAGGAGAGGAAAGTCTACAATGCATAGGAAAGCAGTAAGCGATGAGTATCAGTGGTGGCCCCAAGACCAGCTGCTTCAATGGGAGCCATACTCTA
This sequence comes from Potos flavus, assembly GCA_028534135.1. Lineage (NCBI taxonomy): Eukaryota > Metazoa > Chordata > Mammalia > Carnivora > Procyonidae > Potos > Potos flavus. The sequence goes on from CM052895.1 coordinate 42,044,933, forward strand.
CCCTACTCATCTTCGTCCTATAGGTTCCCCCCCCGAAAAGACTCCAATTGAGATCCTGAAGGAATGGCTCCCAAAACTTAAATAAATAAGGTAGATCCCTGTGCCTCCCGGGTCCCCCTTTAGGACTAAAGAACTGATCTCCTCAGTGCAAGAATTAATGCCACCAGTTAGACCTCATCCACAAGCCCTCTTAAGGAGAGTCTTGGCCAAAAGAACTGCCAAACCCAGAGCCACATCACTTCCCAGGGGATTGTACATGGGGTAACTGGTCAACTTGGAAATATAATGGCCTAGACTCTTCACACTAACCTGGAATAATTCTAAAGGGACTCAGCAGCTTCAGATCTTCCCAGGGGTTATCTGGGGCCTTCTTTAGAACTGCATCACAGTTCAACTTCTCCCTTCATACAATCCTGCTTCTCACCCATCCCTTCCACAGGTGTGGATACAACCCAATAAACTATATGCTGATTGCCAGGTCAGAGTCAGCTTCCCTGGTGCCCAACCTACAAGAATCTTTTTTTATTATTTGAATTATTTGGCAGTTTCTCTTAGATATATACATTGTCTAAACACACAAACGAAAAAGTGTTTTCTTTTTTTCCAATGCTTATATCTTTTCTTTTTTTTTTCTTGTCTAACATTACTGACTAGAACCTGCAGTACACTGATAACAGATGCTGTGATGACAAGCATTCTTGTCTTAGTCCTCTTTGAAGAGAATACCATAGTGCATAATGTTTGCTCTAAAATGTTGGTAGATCATCTTTTATCAAATATTCTCCACCTTTCCATTTTATTAAGAATTTATCATGAAAATATATTGAATTTTTAAGTGTTTTTCCTGCTTCAATTTAAATGATTGTATATTTCTTCTTCAGTCAATACACTAAATTACATTACAAGTGGTTCTATTGTTAAACCATCTTTACGTTACTTAAAAAGCCCTACTAGGTTTACACACATACACATACATGTGTGCACATGCACACAAGTACACATACATAAAACTCATAAAGATACATCTGGATTCTGACTTGCTTATATTTCATTTACAATTTTTGACCCTATTTGTTCATTTGTGAATATTTGTCTGCAAATTTTTTTTTCATATTGACTTTTTCTGTTAATATCAAGTTTATCTGATTTTCTATCAAAGTTATACCAGTCTCATAAAATAAGTCAGAGAGCACTCTTTTCTTATCTGAAACACTTGTTTAAGACTGAATGTTTGCTAGAACTTGCCTGTAAATTAAGTTTGAAATGAGTGTGTGTGTGTGTGTGTGTGTATACACATGCACGTGCATATGGGTAGATTTTTACAAAAGACTGAATTTTTTTAATGATTATAACTACTTATCTGTTTCTTCTTGAGTCGGTTTTGGTAAACCTACATTTTTCTGTGCTTGCTGCAACTGCATATACAAGCTCACTAGTGACATGAAACAGACAAACACACAGTTTCTGTTTAGGTTTGTTGGCATTTGGATAACCATAGTAATAGTCTTTATTTTTTAATATCTACTATATCTTACCAATGTTTCCTTATTCATTCTTAAAAAGATTTTGTATTTTCCCTCTTTCCTGCCCAGGTTATGAACAAATTGAGAAATCAAAGAAGTAAGTACATTTGTTACTTATAATGCTTGGGCTGGAGATTGTAGCTTAATATATGAGCCAAAATTAGACAGATATGCTGACTCAGGAAGCAGAATTCCCCCCAAAAGGGCTGTCTGGTTGAGATCTATGGCATGGAGGAACATGAAAGAGCAGAGGAAAAGTTAACCTGACTCCAGACAGGTTTGCTCTGAAAGAAGAGCAGAGCTGATATGAGTAATCTCAGTATTCCTCTCCTAATTACTGATTAGGTAAAACACTCTACCTTCCTAGGTACAGAATGCATAAGGGAACACAAGTTACTTTTTGAATTTTGTTGAAACTTCGTTTTCAGCTTTTTATTTTATTACTTTATACTTCCAACCTCATATTTTCCTTCCTTTTAATTCTTTTGAGTTACTCTGTACTTTTACTAAATTCTTAAGTCTCAGCTTTCTTCACTTTTTTTTTTTAAGATTTATTTATTTATTTATTTGAGAGAGAGAGAGAGAGTGCAGATTTGGGGGCAGAGTGTTTCAAACATACTCTCTGATGAGCAGGGAGCCCAACACGTGGCTCGATCTCACAACCCTAAGATCAGGACCTGAGTCGAAACCAAGAGTCAGACACTTAACAGACTGTGCCACCCAGGCACCCCCTGGTTTTCTTCACATCTAATGAAAGCAGTTAAGGTTGTAAATTACACACTAAATAACATTTTAGCTTCATCACACTACTTTTATTTATAACATTTTCATTCCTGTTTAATTATAAATATATTTCCATATATTCATTGTTTGACCCATGATTTACTTAGAAATACTTTTAATTTCCAGAAATATTGTGATTTAAAAGGAATTTTCACTTACTATTTTCTCATTTAATCCCACTGTAGTTAAAGAACTACAATGAGATTGTAACCACTTAGTGTGTATGTGGTTTTTCTGGTATTTACTATTTTTACTAATACTTTCTCTGTAATGATACAATAGTTGTTGTTGTTGTTGTTTTTTAATGGCCCATGAGTTCTTGAAAGGATTTGAATCTTCCTAGCATAGTGTTTCTTTTATCCTTATTTGAGACTCATCTTTATCTCTATTAGTTAAATACCACTCTGTATATTATTTTAGCTATATCAGCTTTCCCTTGGTTAAAATTTGTCTGACATAGCTGTTGGCATGCTTTTTTATCTTTAACTCTGGGTGTCTTTATGTTTTAGATACATCTCTGGTTTTTGTTTTGTTTTTATTTTCAATCCAGCATGATTTTTTTAAAAGGAGAGTTTAGCCCATTTATATTTGTTTTAATTACTGACATATTTGAGTTTATTACTACCATCTTATGTTGTGTTTCCTATTTATCCTAAGGTATATATATATCTTCTATTTTGACTTCTACTGGACTTAAGTGAATTTTCTTTATTCCTTACGATTCTCTCCTGGTTCAGTACATATTGTTTTTTTAGTGGTTACCCTTAAAGTTTCAATATGCATACTTATTTTAATGAAGTCTAAATTTAAGCAATAGCTCTATCTTCCTCCAAAACAAGTATTTATAACAATTTAAATCCAATCAGTGTCTTTCTGTCTTATACATTGCTTTTGTACAGCTTTTAATTTTCCCTTGTCTTTTTACCTCTAAATCATGCCATTGTTGACATTGTTATTTTATAGTAAATACTAATTTAAATTTGTCCCATGTGTTCTTCATTCCTTCTTGCAACTCAGTTCTCATTTCTGGATTTAATATGTCAATGAAAAATTCTATGGTAAGCCAAATTATCATTCAAGAGTGAGGGTGTAATACAAATTTTATCTTGGCACTTTGAAAATATTTTTTTTACTTTTGCTATTGAATAGTCTGTTGTAGTTCTTATAAATAATATACTGTTTATTCTTTATTGCTTCTAAGATTTCTTCTTTCTTTGTCTTTTGAGTTCTGATACTTTATTTCAGTAAGTCTAGTGTCTTTTGTACTTAATCTGCTTGGGATTTGTTGTGCTTCCCAAATATGAGGATTTAGGTCTACTTTTAACTCTGGAAAGCTCTTAATCATTATCTCTTCAAGTATTCCCTTTACTCTTTCTATGATTAACTGTGATTAATATATAGAAACCTTTAATTCTATTTCTACATGTATTTTCAACTGACTTACAAATTTGCTGTTAATTTATCTCTCAGTGCTAGTTTTTGGATAATTTTATGAGATCTACTTTCCAATATACTAATTCCCACTACAATGGCATTCAGTAACATTCCCTTCCAGAGACTTTTAGTAAGTTCTCTCAAAATCTGCCTTTCCTTTTTTTACAATGACTTTTTATAACCACTTGTTCTTTTCCTGTATTTTAAATTCCCTACTTTAAGTCTTTAATCATTTAAAACATCATGGTCATAGTTTCTACTCAAGGCTCTACTATTTTAAATTATTGGAAACTGTATAATTCTAATGTGCTTTTTTTATGTCTACTAATGCGCACTCATAGTAGATTGCTTTCTTGTGTATTTTGCAACTATGTGTCATGAGCTCATGTTCAGCAGGTATTTATATGTAGGAATCCTGAGAAATCCAGATTAAGGGGTCATCTCACCATACCAGTTTTATGTTTGCTTCTGCCAGGAAGCTCTTTTTATAAAAATTATTAAATTTTTTATAAAATTTTTTATAAAATTATAAAAGAATATTTTTATATTTTATATAAATCTAAATTTATATTAATTTTAAATTTGATAATATAATTTATAAAATTATAAAAGAATATAATTCTTATAAAAATTATTTTAAAATTTTTATAAAACTATAAAAGAAAATAGCTCTTTTTATAAAAATTTCTTAGCATGGGGTTTTCCAAATAATGTAGGCAAAATAAAATTCAATGGCAAACAGGCACAGGTCCATGGAAGATTTTTTTTCCTTCTCTTTCAAGCAGCATCTTGCTAATGCTCAAGACACTGTAGAAAAACAAGTGTATTATAAGAATCTTGTTCCATTTTTACCCATGGTGTATAAAATGTCCTCCTTCTCACCCCTTTCTCAATCCTTCCATGCACTCAAAATGATTCCCTAAGTAGTGTTTCTCTCTCCCTCTCCCTCTCTCTCTCAACCCTCAGAATACTTTCCTCATAAAAGAACTAATTGACTAAAGCAGAGTTTCCAAAAAGAGCGGGCCCACAGCCCACTTTAGAAGCAAAAGCTTTATCTGCCTCAAGGTAAACATCTACTAACGTGTTTAATGAAGAAAGTCAACAAGAAAAGAAAAAAACAGAAAGGGAAAATAGAAGCAAGGAGAGAATTTATATTTGTTGGCCACCAACACTACAATAACCCTCAAAACCACTTTTTGTGGCAGATGTTCCTTCTCAGTTTGCATACAAGGGCCAAGGCTATTTAGTTAGAAGAGAGGGCTAACCCATATCTCCCTAACTCCTTTCCTCAGAAGGAAAGTCCATGAGTCAGAAAAGTGGAGCCCGTAATAAACAACAGAAATAGAACCTCAAGTAAAGGAAAGCTCAAAGCAGGAAAAAGTCCTGTTCCTATGTGTATCATGGATGGTCCTCTTTTTGTAAACTCTGCTTTAGCCTATGAGTTCTCTGGACATACTGCTCCGTTTCATATTTTCATTTCTTAATCCTCTCTGACCTTCCCTTCCCTTCCCCCAAGTTTCTAGTACTAATCTTGCTGATTCTCTAGGCTGGAAGACTGAGACCACAAGTGGGGAGGGAGGAACAACTGGAGGAAAGGCTTCTCCAAACTTTCCAATGTCAAAATATCTGTGGCATTCCCCCTTGCAGACAGCCCCACTTCCCTGAAGCCCAGATATACCTGTGACATAAAGTTGCAAAGTAATGTGATTTTAGAATTCAGGCCTTCTGTTGCTCCAGGACATTTTGAAAAAATCATATAGTCATCAAAAAGCTTCACTCCCAGCTGTGTGGAAAGTGACTCTGCAGCTCTCACTTAATTTTGGTTGCATTACCTCATTCTATACATCATTCATGACAAGCAAGAAACCACGGGGCTCCCTTGGCTAAATCCTCTCGTCCTTGACCCAGCTCTAATTCCTTTGGCCATTTGCTTCATAAATGTGGTAAATCCTGTAGCTAAAAGAGGTTGCGCATAAGTTTTGATCAGTTGACTCTTTTCTCATTGTCACAACAAGCAAAAGAGGCCAAGGCAGTAGGCAGCCCTGACCTACTACCATTTTCTTGTCCTTCCCATGTGATCCACGTTGCCCCATTACTCTGGCAACCAGGATGGAAAGGGTGAGAAAGAGGAGATTTTCAAAAATTGTCTTTGGGTGAGATATTTATGTCTTGCCACCTGGCACATTTCCTTGAACTCAAAGGGAGCACCAAGATAGCCAGCAGCATGACTCCTCTACCCCACGTAAATGAATACATTTACACCTTCCTCAGCTGTTCGTGTTGGGAAGGAGCTAGGAGTTTCCATGTGCTTCAAGGGCCCATCTAGGTCTCCTGCATGTCAAGACAGAAACTCAGGAGCACATGGCCTCAGACCCAAAAGTGAGGTGGCACTGAGCCATGCCCCAGGAGAACAGTTCTGTGATGATTTTGTCTTATTTGTTGACACATCTCTTCCCCTAGTCTTCATTATTGGGGCTTCATAATTCCCCTAGGAGGAGATCACATGGAAGCTAAAATTCATTCTGGATCTGCTAAAGAAGTGGCAGTGTTTGGGGCTGGAGTCTGCAGGTATTTAGAACAGAACCAGCAATGTCCGTCTGTCCCAGGATTCAAACACAATTAGATAAAGGAGTGTTCTGGGCCAAGGCTTAGACTCATTCTAATCTTCTGTACCCCTTATCCCTACAATAAAACATATTTAGAATGGAGGGACTACAAGATGCTGAATCATCAGAGCAAGATTAGATCATTTCCATGTACTGTGCACAGACATAAAAGCAAATGTAAACATCTTAAAAAGGATTTCAACATCAAGGATTAAAGCGAAAAAGGTTTTATGTTTAACTAAGAGTTAAGCATAAATTCTATTTCCCCAGAACTCCATTAATAAAGATTTTACTTCTGAAGTGTTCGGGGGCACTGTGCTGTCTTTGGTTGAGACCTTGGACCACAGTAGGATAAATAAGCAAGACACAAAAGCACCAAAATTGACTGGAATTTCTCTCAAAATATGCAGTGCACTTTGAAAACCAAAGGAAGAGACTAGCTAAAAGATACATATTGCTCTGTTTTAAAAAGACTATTTTTATATTTGCTTAAGGAAAAGGGAGCCAGAAAAGAATCTCATTCAACAAGATCATCCTTTGAGTCGCTTTCTCCAAGAGGCCAGCTAATCTGGTCATTAGAACCACTTTCCATCTACGCATGGGTCCTCTTGAACTCCTTAATCTTGTATTATGTAGACCTTAAAACCAATTGCTAGAAGAATGTATTAAAGTTTTAAAGTCAGCTTAAGGTTAATTTCACTCAAAAAATTCCTGGCTTTTCTTCTTTTGGTGCCTCTCTGTCCCCTCTGCTTAATTGCTTCTGTCTTCCTCCAGCCTAACCCCAGCTTGATCTTTCTTACCAAGGTCTGCTCTAGGACTGGCAGAGCAGACAGAAAAGCTCTTTAAGAATATAGAGTTTACTATTAATAGCAGTGACACTGGCCATTGAAAGCCAAGGCAGTCAAGTAAGGAAATCTGTCAGCCTGGATTAGCTTTCCAGCACCTGGGAGGTAGGACTTATTTATAAATAAAAATAGACAGCAAAAATATCTGGCCCCTCGTAGGCCCCTGATGTCTGAGAAGGCTTACATGGATCCAAGTCCAGAGGCTTTTCTCAGCTGTCCTCCAAACCTAGCAGCAAATTTTTGTTTCTGAAATTGGAATTTAGAAAAGGTAGGCTTATTTCCATCTGAATCAAAACCCTAGCTTGTACAGACACTGTACCTTCTTGCTGAATTTCTAAACAGAACCAGATCTCCAATCCTGTAACAGGAACCAGATTATGTCACAGCATCCTCTGAGATTCACATATTAAAGTTATTGATGGGTTCTTTGCCAGACCATGGCCCTTGCCCTCTACTTCACTCTGGGACTCCCTGCATTCACCATGGAAGGACCATGTTTCCTCCATGTAAGATCTAACCCCTCTACATCTCAATCTTGGTAGAATCATTTTCCTATTGCAGAATGGACTGTAAAAAACAAATCAAAATCTACTGCAAACAGCCTGCATTTCACAGAAGCATTTTGAGGTTAATTTGCTAAGTGTCTGGGTTCTAGAAGCTGCATGAGGACACCTGTTGCCAAGTTTGGAGGTCAGGTGACTATTAGGTTACTTTGTGCTACAACAGTCTCTGGTCCAGAGAAGTTTTTAGTATCATTGTACTGAAAATCTACTGTCATATATCTCAAGCAATGGTGTACACACACACACACACACACACACACACTCGATTTCCTTGGGAAGTGGTGGTCCTGTTGTGCAAGCTAATCCAATTGCCCAGAGCATTTTCTTGTGCTATTCAGCCTTTCAATGCTCGTCTCTTATCTTCTAATTATACCATCTCCTTTACAAATAATTCTTGCCTTCTAAGGTGTCAGGAATTAGTAGACTGTTACCATCCCCCTACTAGCTGCCCACATTTAGTCTCTTTAATCTTTCCTCTGATCAGATTCCCTGAGCCCTCCTCAACTCCAGCTACTCCTTCTCCTTGCCCTTTTCCAAATTCCCTAAGGTTTTATGCTCCTAAATTGAGCTTTACAAAATCAGAGTGATATTCCAGATGCTTGCTCACTAAGGAGCCGAGAGACCAGCTGTCACCTCTGGTCTCTGTGACTCTGTGACTGAGGGTATGTGTCCCAGAATAGGCCTGGCCTTTCATGCTGCCTCCTCTCATTGCATTCTGGCTGCTTGGTGGCTGTCCACTATCAGCCCCACTCCCCTTTGGCATTACTGCTTTCCAGGTTTCTGGCCACTGGTCAGCACGCCCAGAAAAAAAAAGTCTTTATTATCATCTTGGTTTGGAAATAGCCCCAACATTTCTATGAACATTTCTATAAAGCCTTCCGCTCTGGGAAGAGAATGCTAGCAGGAAAATTGCTTATGATTTCAGGCTCTTAATTTCAAACAATATTTGGGAGAAGGAATATAACCTTCCAAGCAGGATCTGCCTCAGAAAGGCTTTGATGACTTACAAAGAGTGACTATGAACCATACCTGAAACTATAGAGAGGAAATCTTTCCCTACTAAAGTCACCTCCTCTGAGGTTACATGGAGCTGCCATAGGCTTCTCCCAGGCACTTTGTTGCCTGGGAACCCTGCTTTCTTTTCTCCACCTCCCCCGCAATCTGTCCTACTCTCCTTTCTGGGGAGCTCAACCACAGCAGGTGGCAGGAAGGGTGTCCATGGGGACTGAGGGGCCCCACCCTCCTCCAGGAAGGTACAGGGCCCACGCTGTGCCCTGGAGAAGTCCGGGAGGCACTCATTTCAGGAACCCCCAGGCCCACAGCACTAATCCCTACAGCTGCAGGGAGAAGAACATTCCTATTTTAAGAGGTCCTGAGCAGTGATGTGCTCACCAGGTCTGAGTCACTACTCCTCTCTAAGGTCTGTGAAAGAAATACATTTCTTAGCTTTAACTTTGCATGCTTTATTTTCTTCAGCCTCCATCATCATCTGGTTTACCACAAAGTGTTTAAAAGGAGCTAGCAAAGCAGTGGTAACCAAGGAAGCAATGGTGTCTGGAATTATAGCAGAGGCAAAGCTAAAAGACGAAATCTAAAAATAAGTCACTAACCATATCCTACTTCCTTTAACATACACATTCAGGTACCTAGAAAAGAAAGCCACCCACAGTTCAAAAGAATCAATAAAGAACACCATGATTAGCCACACCCCACCCTGGCACGAAAAAGCCCACCCTACCCCCCGTAGGGAACAGTTTTTTTAAGGAATGAGGCTATATTGTGGTAAGATAATTCATCACTATTCTACGTGAGACTATAGAACCACTGGGGGCCTCCACATTATAGCAATTGCAGCAGTTAGAAAAGAATGTCACATCACATTCATGGCCTTTATGGTACCCTTCGTGCAAAACATTACAGACGAGCGTGAGTTCCTCCACCGAGTTTGCCTGTAAAACATGGATTTCTTCGTCATCAGCAAGTTACTGTTTAATCAACTCTGTCTTTTATTATTGATATAAATAATACTAACCACTTCTATTTATTGTACCTATACACAATAACTCATTATTAACTCACTTAATCTGTATAGCAACCATATGAAGCACCCCCTTTTGCACAGGAGAAAAGAGGTGTAGAGAGATTAAGTTCAAATTCAGATCTTCCTAGCTACTCACCTTAAGAATTTAATACCATTTCTATACAATTGTTTACAAGTCAAATTTTGAATGGTGAAGGGTTTCAACCTTTATCTTAATGGCAAATTCTCATTCACCCAGCTAGTCTGGCCGTTTTTCACACATTTTAAATGACATCAGTTCAAACAGTTTGTACTCTTTTCTCAGACTTCCATGTTGCATATCACATTTGGGTGTGGCTCAGCAGGCCACATAACTGGGGCAGGGAATCCCATATTCCCAAACTTCCCTTTGTTTTCCTTTGAAAAGAACAGTGGCCAGATCTAGGGTAGAATGATCCTGGCCTCAAATTACGAGCTCCCAATTCTTCAGGACTACCTTGGTATCTGTGTTTCCTTGTTTAGAGCTACCATAACAAGGAGCCACAGACTGGGTGGCTTAAACAGGGGAAGTTTATTTTCTCACTATTCCACAGGTTGTAAGTCTGATATCAAAGTGTCAGCAGGGTTGGTTTCTCCTGAGGCCTCTCTCCTTGGCGCGCAGATGGCCATCTTCTCCCTGGGTCTTAACATCATCTTCTCTCTGTACCTGTCTGTGTCCACATTTCCTTTTCTCATAAAGACACCAGTCATCTTGGATTAGGGACCACCCATATGACCTCATTTTACCATAATTACCTCTTTAAAAGACCCTGTCCCTAAATACAGCCACATTCTGAGGTACTAGGCCTAAGAACTTGGATGTATGAATTTGGCACAGGGGAATGAGGGGAAGACACAATTCAACCCATAGCAGTACCCTAACAATTTCCTGGTACAAAGGCATCTATGCTGTGTAATATAAATGCCAGCGACCTTGACAACCAGGAATTTAAGCCACTGCTTCCTCTAAATAATTTTGTGTTATTTCCTTATGATACAGACAAGTTTTTCTGTGACCAAACATAGTTCTTATTCGGTGTTACCAACAGTGTCAACTGTATTAATAGTTTTCATCTTAGAAAGACATCATGGGTCTCATTTGTAAAAAAAAAATATATATCTATATATTTATATATGTATATATATAATATGTACATATATAGAGAGAGAAAGAGAGAGAATGTTCTTACCAATTGTGAATTACCAACTGTCAATAGTAAAAACAAATTCTAGATTTTTAAAAATGTACTGAGACCAATGAAGTCTTCTTGAACGATTATGGTAATACATCTGGCACTTAAAACTCTATAACCTGCAGTCAACATACAGCCCAGCATGTCACGCAGGGCCCTCACACATGTCATAATTCCTGGTCACTCCATGTGAAGACTCAAAACGATCTGACAAGACGCAATTCAGATTGTATAGTTACATCAGTATAAAAGCTGTCATTACAGGTTGCCTACTGGTTTCATATACTGTGCTAGGTATGTTGTGTACATTAAATCATCTATCCCCCCAAAATCTCTGCACAAGAGAGATCATTCCTCTGCTTTATCAGTGTGTAACCAGAACATTAGAGAGATTAAGTAAATTGCCCAAGGTCACATTGCTCATAGATAGTTAAGACTTAGGTGGGAACCTAGTCCTTCTGAGCCTTTTATTTTTATTTATTTATTTATTTATTTATTTTGGTCACTACATGCTGCTTATTTGACTTCTGAAGACATGTAACAGTGTAATCTCAGTGGCTCAGAACTTTTTCTGGGCCATAAAAATATCCAATCTTAGTTCCATCAACTGTTAGTTTTGGTAAATAAAATAACAACAGCATCTTTGTTTCTATGCTCTAGCTGCAAAATAAATCACAGCGTATTCATCATCAGAAATAAAATCTACATCTGTGTTTGGGTGGTAATGAATACAAAAGTTATATAAAACAACTATGGATGTATTTTTCAAAGAAAAAGTTAGTTGTATTCAGTAAACCTAGTTAATAGTGACAAATTGCCTTGTAACATTTCTGGGACCGCAGTCTTGGGTTCCTACAAAACATTTATTTCATTGTTTAATTTTCTCTGTTTTGTGCCCTGGCTACCCAGTCAAGATTATATATAGCTGTGTTAAAGGCAGGAAACCCTTTCTTACCTTTCTTTGTACTGTCTTGGTGTGGTAAGGACAGTGCCTTGCACAGAGGAGGTGCTCATTAACTTTTAATGAGAAGCCCATTGGAGGACTTGGTGATAAACATTGCAATTATGCATTAGGGTGTCTAAGAAATCCCTAAACCCGGCCATGTTGAGATAGCTTGCTTAGCTCTGTGACATCACATGTGTGCTCTCTAGAGCTAGCAAGGGACGTTTTTATAATAACTGCACAATTCTATTTGTTTATATAATGTGGGTGTAAGAAATCTTAACAGGTTCCATTTGCAGACCCCAAAGGCAGTCCTAGTTAGAGCAGGATTCTTGTCAATGGCCTGAGAGAAGCCAGTTGAAGGCTTAGGTCAGTCCGAGGCTACCAGTATAAACAGAAGTACCCTCCTCCTTCCCCCTGTTGTTTGGTTATCTTCTTTCTTATCAGGACCCCATTCTTTTGGCTGGAAGGTTACTGAAGTTATACCAACAGACAAAAGCAGGGTGGTTATATCTAGAATTTAACCAGCCACGTGATACTTCTTTACCTAGAAGTAAAAATTAACGATAACTCAAAGGAACATATAAGCACACTCAGTACTTAAGACTGAGACACAGGGTCACTTGGCAAAAACAATAGAAACCCTGATACCAGAGATAAAGAGGTCTTTCTCAAAGGAAAGCATTGTCTTCAAGAGACAGAACCAAAAGTGAGAACATGATTGGATGGATACTAGTAGATCTGGTCTCCGCGAGAAAGGCATTGTTCAGGGAGCCCACCAAGAGAAACAAACCTTCTGTGGCCATCTATCGTTTTTCAGTTCAGGACACCCGTCAGCAGGCCTGCTCTAGGCCCTTATATTTGTCTCACAGTGACTCTGGGTGACTCTGCTTTGGCTTTCTACACCTCAGAGAACTAAGAAAACAACAAAATTGTTCAGCCTATGGAGAAAAGGTTTTGACATGGTTAAGAGATGAGATGAGCTTATGGATTTACTGACCCTTTAAGGAGACAGAGATACTTTGATGTGGAGTCTGAGGCAGTTTAGAAACCAAACAAGCTCCAGTAGCTCCTTCTGAGATGTTCAATTACTTGAGCGATCTTTTTTCCTTTTTTTTTTTTTTAAGATTTTTATTTATTTGTCAGAGAGAGAGAGAGCACAAGCAGGGGAAGTAGCAGGGAAAGGGAGAAGCAGGCTCCCTGCCAAGCAAGGAGCCTAATGTGGGACTCGATCCCAGGACCCTGGGAAGATGACCTGAGCTGAAGGCAGACGCCTAACCAACTGAGCCACCCAGGCATCCTGTTGGGTGATCTTGAAACTGGAATGAAGCTCTTACCCTAGGACCTAGGAAGCCTTTAGGTGCTTCACACCCTACGTAGGTTATAAATGCACTGGCACCTAGAGGCAGAAGCAGAAAGGGAGGGCAATGAACTACCACCCCTCAATGAAAAGGTCTTTCTGCTAAAATTCCTCTAAGTCTGAGTTATCTTTTCTCAGAAGACACAGGTTTGCAGAAGATACTGGCTCAGATTAGGGAGGAAGGCCATGAATTTGGAAAAGCCAAATAAGCATACATAAGAACAAGAAGGTGAAATCTGAGGCACAAAGTATGGCCAAAGTTAGAGCCACGGATGCCTACGCACGCAGTGTCCTAGTACAGACTCAATACACAGCTCAGTCCAGAGCACTCCTCCAAAGCAGCAATTCTAGAAAGTGAAAGAGGACACTGGGGCTCCAGGAGAAGTGAGTCATACCAAAGCCATCACTACACAGCTAACCCACCCCTTTCATCAAGGCAGAAATTACTCCATATTAGCCACAGCTCCCATGATCTCATTAGTAGAGATATTGAAAATCCGCTGTTCCTCTAGGAGGGAAAATTGAAACTATGCCACAAATTATTTCACCCAGAACATTTCAGTCTGACTGAATGGATGCGCATCAGGGAAAAAAATCTATCTCCCCATGGTAATTTCCTTAATCCTGTTGTTGGGAGGGTACTAGTGTCATGGAAACTGAGATGTGTCCCAAAGTCTGCTAGCCCCCAAACCTAGATAACCTGAAGATTTGGAGAATGGATAAGATGCTTTCTTTTTTTTTTTTTTTTTTAATATTTTATTTATTTATTTATTTGACAGAGAGAAAGAGATTACAAGTAGGCAGAGAGGCAGGCAGAAAGAGAGGGGGAAGCAGGCTCCCTGCTGAGCAGAGAGCCCGATGCGGGGCTCGATCCCAGGATCCTGAGATCATGACCCAGCCGAAGGCAGAGGCTTTAACCCACTGAGCCACCCAGGCGCCCCTGGGTAAGATGCTTTCATTACAAGTAAACAGCTTGGTCATTAGATGATTCTGGGCTTACACATACTAAAATTTCAGGGGTGGATCTGGTTTTGTGCACGAATGGATTCAGGACTCAAATACTATAATCAGGACATGGCTTTTTTTTTTTTTTTTTTTTTCCTTTCAGTTAGTCCTACCTTCCCCAGTCTCCAGTCCCACACAAAGGCAACATAGACCTCTCACCCACTCAGGGGCCGAGCCCAGGGCACAGGAGTAAGAGTCTTCATTCTAATAAAAGTCTTAGAGCATCTGATTGGGTCACATGTTCACCTCCAAAGCTAGACTTATCAGGGATGGAATCAGATACACCAAAGCCACATGGACTGAGTTAGAAAAAGAGGAATTCAAGCTGTGGCTATCCTAAGAAGAAAGAGTGAATACCGAGTGACAAAAGCAACAAATGCCCACTACGGTGAGTCGGTGGTCTTGAAACTGTTTTACAGAAACCTTTTGACTTAGCTTAGGTTTCCCCCGGAAACGGAACCATGAGATAAAGGCTCGCCTGTGGGTCATTAATTTACAGAGATAAATCCAGGAAAGTTGACAGCTAATAAGAGTAAAACAAGGAGGACACCTGGGTGACTCAGTGGGTTAAAGCCTCTGTCTTCGGCTCAGGTCAAGATCTCAGGGTCCTGGGATTGAGCCCCGCATCGGGCTCTCTGCTCAGCGGGGAGCCTGCTTCCCCCTCTTTCTCTGCCTCTCTCTCTGCCTACTTGTGATCTCTCTCTCTCTGTCAAATAAATACATAAAATCTTAAAAAAAAAAAAAAAATGAAACAGGGGCACCTGGGTGGCTAAGTCAGTTTAAGCGTCCTGGAGTCCCAGGATAGAGCCCTTCTCAGGGGGAGTCTGCTTCTCCCTCTCCCTTTGTCCCTTCCCCTGCTCCTTCTCTCTCTCACTTACTCTCTCTCTCTCTCAAATAAATTTTAAAAATCTTTAAAAAAAAAAAAAAAGTAAAACAGGAAAGGAGAAAAAATTAATGCAAAGTACACTGCAGAGGTATATATGAGGAGGAATCCAGGAGGGGGCATTTATTGACCAGCTGCCATCCTCCATTGGTCAAGAATTGCCAGAGGTGTTAATTCTGAGTTCATGTGCCAGAACGGCCTGGTAGGTCCCTGTAGCTGTCCTGTACTGCCAAGTCAGAAAATACTGGAGACACAAAGAGGGAGATAGATGGCATAGGTAGTTTCCATGGTAATGACTAAAGAAAATGGTAGGAGGTGGGACACAAGAGTTGGCCAATATACCTTTCCTCTTATATACTTAAATTGCTTTGCTTTGTTTTGTTTATTACAGGTTAATTTTCCACTAAGAATAAACTATAAAGAGAAAAGCCTCCAGGCAGGGCACAGAATTCTGTGAGGAACTGTAGGGAAAGACTTACTCCCCCACCAGCAATGTCACTTAGAGCAAGTCAATTAATCTCTTTGATTACCATCAGTAAAACATAGATGTCAATAATGCCTACCCTATATGATCTGAGGGAGTATTATTAGTATATTAAGTCATACTGTCACTTCATTAAAAATGTTATTCTCAAATCCACTATTAATAATAAAGGCAGATCCATAAATTTTTAAATGTTCATATAAACTAAATGGACTTTTATAAGGAGCACTTCTAACCACCTCCACTTCCCCTCACCTGATAAAGTCTGTAATTCATGATGTTTAAAACAACATTCAACTAACTGCAGAATCGAATGGTATGGCACACCAACAGAAAAGTTACAAAATATCTTTGAAGCTGTTGCAGGATACACCATCAAGATTCTACCCCAAATTCTAATTTCTTAGAAATGTATTGCCATCATCTTTCAAAATCTATTTAACAGGGGCGTCTGGGTGGTTCAGTTGGTTAAGCAACCAACTCTTGATATTAGCTCAGGTCATGATCTCAGGGTTGTAACACTGAACTCCGCATCGAGTAAGATTCTCTCTCTCCTTCTCCCTCTGCCCCTCCTCCCTGCCCGCCTCTCTCTCAAAAGACAAACAAACAAACAAACACCACCTAACAATCTAAAACAAGGGCAGGGTTATTTTATATTCAGCCATGTGGTAATGCAGTTTCCAGAATTTAGAAAAAAGAATATACAATACATTTGTTATCACTGACAGCAGCCCATATGCCTGAGCATTTGCTTTCCACAGTTTCTGAGAAACATGCTGGGGAAAAAAAAAAAAAAAAAAACAATGTTGAACCCAAACATGATCCCAGATCCCTGGTGGGACACGGTAGCCAGCACATCAATGTGCCATGCAGTCCGCCCCTTGGTCCCTCAGGATATCATGCTGCCCCCAAGATGACATCTCAGTCCCACGTGGCTCTGGCTCTCGCGTTCCTCAGCAGAAACCTCTCAGACTACACGCATCTGTGAATCAGTCTCACTACCCTCTTACTTTAGCAAATCCTAGCTTCTCAGAGACTAAACTCAGGAAGCCACCTCTCCTCTCTCTCTTTAATTTTCTCCTTCAACACAGCTTTCATCCCAAAGCAATTCAGTATTTTCCACAGAACATCAAACCACCCCTGGGAGTGAGCAGGCAGAGATGGGCCACACCCCTCTGCAGACTCCTGCCTTAGCCACCAGCTCACCTGTAGTTCCCAAACTGCCTCAGCCCCTACATCCACTTACATCACTCGGCACAACCAGAGCCACTGCCCAAAACAACTCGAGAGCAGGTCAAGGTGAATTTCAGGGATGTCACACAGACTATATTTTAACTCAGTCCATCTGCATGGACTCTCCAAATAGGACGAAAATCCACCCACTTGTTTGTGCATCATATACTGATAGATAAATAGACAAACTTCCACGTAGATGGGAAAGAAACCAACACCAAGGTCATTTCTGAAAGAATTTCTCAGCTCAAAATTTAGGAAAAGGAAGGTCAGGCAAAAGCATAATCGAGATGAGCCTTCAAGATAAGGAGCAAACACCACCTCATGGGAAGGTGAACCTCGGACAACTCATGTACCTGAGGACAGATGGGTGCAAGGTGGACTGGAAGAACACAGGGCCCTGTAAGGAGAGCAGCAGCTACCCAGCTTCTGCCACATATGGACACAGGGCATGCTGGTTCAGTGTTGCCAGGTTTGTCTATATGATTTCAAGCACAGTTAATCTAAGTCTCACAGTTCAAATTCTTGAGAAAGGACCTATCATTGATCAACTCAGCCTACAGAATGATTCTTCCAGGATCAGATGCCTCCTCCTCATCCAATCAGTTTTGTCTGGGAGAACTGGGAGGGCCAGTCACATGGTGTACTGTCTACACTAGAGACTTGGAGAGGGTGAGTTGATTTATGAGACGATTTATGAGACGGGGTCAATGGGAGAGACTAGCACAGCAAAGCCTGCCTTTCCAAACCTAGAGAACAATTTGTAGACTCAAGACAGTCATGCAATGATTTTCTACTGGGGAGGAGGATCTTCCCCACCATGCCTTCATGTACACACAGGTGTCGTATTCACTGCTCTGATCCTGTGCTGCTGTTTTGAGCCAAGGTGGGGACAGAGTGTCAATAATGCTTCACCCTCGCTTCTCTATACTGACATTAAGGAAGAATGCCACCAAAACACATTACAGCAGTGTGTGTACAAGACTGAGGGAACGAGAGCCATGTCCCCAAGAAAGCAATGAAGCTCTCAGCCATGAACACCTAACCTACTGCAACGTCATGGTAGACTCCTAGCTTGGGAAACTGAGAGCAAGGCCCAGGGCCAGGTATATTTTGATCAAGAGAAGAAGAGAGAAGCCTTTGGTGGTATGCTTCCAGAGATAGCATAATTAGGATCTCACTTCATAGACCAGGAAACTAGAGCCCAGTAGGATTTAGAGTCTAGGTAGAACATGGGCAGGGCTCTTCAAATGTTTGTAGCAGCCTCTGGGTTTGAGGTAGAAAGAACCAGAGAGAATATGACACTTAACTATAAAAGCTACATCTCCTGTCACAGACTTCCAAACTAAATACATTTTTCACTTGTCAAAAGTGGGCAGTCAGTGCCTTGAAATACAATGATTGAAGGGCAAATGCTCCTGACTTGACAGAGCCTGTTTATAATTACAACACTAGCACAGGCACACTTTAATTAAAAATCACAAAAATGACTTTAGCTGTGCTATGAGGCCTATATTAAAATCCTGGTTGAGGAGCTATTTTCTAACCAGGCTGCTATTTTCAGATGCCTGCCCTTTGTTAAAGAATTTCCTTTAGCCTGAAATGTCTTAGGTTTATTCTCCGACACTAATGACTCTTTGGCAATACCTAAAAAAGAATAAGCCAAAAGTACATCACTCAAACCTGAAAAGATAATGCAATTGTACCCCTAGTCCAAGCAGTTGTGGAACCATGCAGGAACTCGGGGAGAAGCCACTATAATGGTCTAAAGGACCATCTGGCCCAACTTCTCATTATACACACAAAGGAACGGAAGCCCAGAGAAGACAAGTGACCGTCCAGGGCCACTGCCTAGTGGTGGGAAAGGTGGGACATACCAGTGCCACTAGATAATCGCTGCTCAGGAAAATGAGCCGCTCAGTCAACTGAAAGAGAGAGACGATTTTGAAATTACAAATATCATCCTCTATTACTTCTCAGATTGTGCTCCTGAAAACACCAGTCTTCTAGATACTTGGTTTAATAAACAGAGAAAAGGGGAGAACAGGGCAGAGAGGGAGAGAGACAGAGACAGGGAGAGAGAGAGAGAAAGTAGGTTCATCCAGGACACATAGCATCAGAAATACTACATACCATACTCCCTTCTTGGAGAGTCACATCACACACTAGGGAATCTCAGAAAGAGGACCAGCAGTGAAGAAATCTGTTTAACTCAAAACTCTTTTTTCAAGTCACATCTATTAACATCCTACGGACTTGGTGTTCTAGGAAACATACACTGGGACGTGCTGGCTTAGTGAGAAGAGAAATGAATTTCAAAATAATTGGGCTGGAAAGTAAAGAAATTGAAACAGTCTGGCCCATGTCAAACAAGAGTTCAGAAATGGCACCATGTCATCTTCATTTTCTTCCCCTGGGTCTTTTACACTTGCAACTTGGAAAGAAATGGAGGATAAGGGTGTCCTTGAGTTCCTTGAGTAACAAAATAAAGAAAATAAATCTTTTTCTTTAATTTGCCATTAAAGGTTGGTGTAAAGGAGTAAAAACACAGGCCTGGCCTTGCCACTCTTCTCCATGGGTATTTAAATTCCTACCAGAAATATAATGCTTGGAATAGTGTTCCCGCATATTTATAACTTCTTTACAATGAACTACCATGATTTTCTTTTCCCTCAAAGCTGGTAAAGTTACATTCTTACCTCAGAAACTGTGAGGAAATCAAATTTGGCCTTTAAATAAACTAATTTGAAAGATTTAAAAAAATATTAGAGACTTTTAAAAAAGGAATAGGGGACTTGAATATCCCAAAGTGTGAAAATGCCACATTTTTATACTCAAATGATTCAAAATAGATGAACAGAATGCTTCCAAACTTTCTAAAAATATCTACCTTCAGGCAATTAAAAAAATCAATCTAAAGGGTCATTTATTTCAAGGAACCTAGAAGCCCAATTTAGCACTCCAGTGAGCCCCCACAGCTGACTGGATCTGGGAGACCAGGGCTGAGAAAGGTCATTCACACTCCTCCCTAACTCCTTAATGATATGTTTAGCCAGGCTAATTTTAGACCTGTCGGAAACTTTTGATTCAGTTAACCATAAGGTGTTGGTGAAAAGACTGCGGTCAATGGGAGGCGTGGGTTGAGCTCCTTTTGAAGTCAGCTGGTGAGTTCATTCCTGGAAGGAGGGTGTCAATAAGTAGTCACGAGGGGCTGTTCATGATCCACATACATCTCCCAGGAGGTCTCTTCTCTCCTCCCTATTTACCCAACATGGACAGGGGACCTTGGGAACCATCAGTGGAGGCAACAACATCTTGATGATCCTCGTCTCATTATCGTCTTTTGTATTGATCCATTCCAACTGTCTTAACCTTTGGCTTAGCTCATAGTTATTTTGGTTTGGGCAGGAAATGGCTGGCTTCAAGTCAACCTGGATAGGCTGAGGTTGTGATCTTCAGTCAAAGGAAATGCTTTAAGGATGTCAAAGGTGGATCTTGCATCATAGCTATTCAGGGGCAGAGGCTCACTGACCGGTCTTTTAACAGGTGCTTGAGCACAAACCAGAAAAGTATCCATTTCTCTTGGATTCAGAGAAGTGTGTGCCTATGCCAGCTTCCAGAAGAAGCACTACATTTAGCTATCCCTATGGTTAATATAAGTTTCACCACAATAATATCCACTCTTTTATCTAGTTTGTTAGATTTTACAGGGGCATTTCATCACTCTAATATTCATGAGAGAGAATTTCTTTAGCCCAATAAGTCCTTGTACCAATCAACTCAAATCATTTCCATCTTCTCAAGGTTTAACATGAATGGATTTTATTTGGTGCAATGTGTGCTTCTGCTATGTATATGCTCTATAAAGCTATCTGTACCAAAGAAAATGTCAATATTCCACTCAAGAACTCAACAGCCCGACCAACAGGGAAAATGTCTTTAGTACTGCCTCTTACTAGATTTCAACAAATTCTGATGCTATATGGAAACTCAGGGCTAATCTGTTATCACCCTTTCATTGTATAGAATGGGAAAGCAAGACTTAAATTTTCTCAGCAGACATAGTAATTCAGCAGAACCAGAAAATTTCTAGCAAGTAATCTAATACTATCTTTCTAAACTTTATCAATCACCTCTGGTCCTTACTGTGGGTCAAAAAGTCTGGATAACAGGAGGAAGACAAGGAGAATAGAAAAGAGACAAGCAAAGGGTGAAAAAATCAGATGAGAAAAACAAGGTCAATTAGTCAGTATCTTCCTGTCATCTCCTTGTCATCACTCTTTCCTTTCCAACCATTTTTTATGTTCTCTTTGGCCTCCTTGGATAAACCAGGTATCAGCAAGTCTCACTGGAATTCTGTGGTTCCCCATATCCAAGGGACAAAAAGTGGCAGAGAGAGAAGGATATCTAAGCGAGCCCCATTTTTCTAGCTTTGGGACTGCATATGCCTCGATTAATATTGCAACTGGGGATTCTAAATTCTCATACCATTCATTTGACATATATCTACTGAACATCTGCCATGTGCTAAGAACTCTGCTGCACATTCTAAGGGATATGAATAGGAAGAAGACATAGTCTTGCCTCTAGAAATTTATAATTTAATAAGACAGGGAAGAAAAATATTCCTCTTGGCTGCAAAATTCTAAGACTGTGACATTTCACACTAACAATTATAACACAAGGAAGAAACAGATAGGTGCCCTGAGAGATTTGACCTGAATATTATAGGATTCCAGAAAAGATGTATATCATCACCAAGTGGCAGGAGCCAGAAATCTTCATCAAAGAAGTAGTATCTTGAGCTGGAGCTTGAAGGACCCAAAAACACTTAAACAGAAGACACTGAAGAGTGGGCTTCCTGGAAAAGAAAGGAAATGGCACAAAGCCACAAGAACAAAATATCTGTTTGGGAAACAGCAAGTGGACTGGTTTGGCTAAAGCATAGGATAGATAAATGAAGAGAGATACACAGCTGGAAAATCTTGTTGGAAGCC
The DNA here is from genome assembly GCA_028534135.1 of Potos flavus. NCBI lineage: Eukaryota > Metazoa > Chordata > Mammalia > Carnivora > Procyonidae > Potos > Potos flavus. The sequence continues at coordinate 42,066,844 of CM052895.1, forward strand.
AAACTCAGAGTATCTAAAAGAATGACCTAGAAAGCTTAGTCTAAATTCTCTTGGTGACGGACAGACACGGAAAATTTTTTAGAGGACTGGGCTTTAGGCAAATTAATTGGTCTACAGTGATCTGGTGTGGAAGATGATAGAGGAAGGGATCAGATTCTTACAATGACCTAAATGAGATGAAAAGAGCACACAGTGAGGAATGGAAAAGAAGCAGATTCAAAAGACATTAGATGCAGAAAGGGCAGGCATAAATTGGTGTAAAGGCCGAAGAGCATTTCCGAGGATACTTGCGATGAAAACAAAATTCTGCCATATCAAATGGATACTTGAAAGCATGATATTTTGAACCTACCACTGAGATGGTCTCATTATTTTTTTTTAAGATTTTATTTATTTATTTGAGAGAGAGAGAGATCACAAGTAGGCAGAGAGGCAGGCAGAGAGAGAGAGGGAAGCAGGCTCCCTGATGAGCAGAGAGCCCAATGCAGGGCTCGATCCCAGGTTCCTAAGATCATGACCTGAGCCGAAGGCAGAGGCTTTAACCCATTGAGCCACCCAGGCGCCCCGAGATGGTCTCATTATTGCCCAACGTTTGTTGATTATATTTTTCTTGAGGGTTAAGTATATTTGTGAGATTTTTGTTAATGGTATTCTTCCTTCTATGTCTTTTCTATAGCCTAGAAAGACCCCAGTAAACGGACATGAGATATCACATATCTCAGACTAAAGAAGAGCAAAGGAGTCTCATCTATTTTCTGTTGTATAAAAACAACAGAAACTATATAGCAGTAGACCCACGGCTGCTGAATATAAAGCAGATCTCTTACAGACTGTCTAAATCAATAGTTCTGCTTTACCATGTCCTTCCTGTGTGTTAGATTATGCTCCTATTCCACACACACACCTTAGCAAACATTTAGTGAGCACTTGGTATATGCCTAGCATTGGGCTCAGTGATGCAGATCAAAAGATAAAAGGCAACAATCCTTTGCTTTGTGCAAATATTAACGTAAAAAATTCACCTGCCATGTGGGATATCTCACCCTGAAGACAGGAACCATCTCTCCCTAAACCCGATGTCATCTGAGCATTAGTACTGCATAGTGGTGAAGCCTGTGGACTGCAGAGTCCTAACGATGGGAGGGATGCCAGTGCCAGCTAGGCGAAATGCTACCTGTGAACCTAGTGAGTTACAGAAACCCTCTGAGCCTCAGTTTCCCCCTCTGTAAAATGGATGTAATAATACCAGTACCTAACCCATGGGTGGGTTCTGGTAAGAATTTAATGAGATAATTAATGCAAGGAGTTTAGGACAGCTCCTGCAGTGCACCAAAAAACATTGGATAAAAATGATCATTAGTAGGATTATTATCTGACCCGTGATCAGTCTGCAAATGACCACCAGAGGCCGGGCTGCTGCTTGTCTTTTCAGCAGGGAAGAACACACTTGAAAGACTTGCTAGCGCCTCACAGAAAAGTCTAGAAAGCAATGCCCATTTCAGTTTGCATGTCACAGGAGCAATTCTTCTTTAGCCAAATGTCATGTTTTCTGTTTTATTTCTCTCATTTTCTTATACCAGAAAAATTTCATCTGCTCCCGATGTTCATTCCCTATTTAAAGACAGCATTCCATTTATGAAGCCAGCACTTCTCTGCCAATGCTGTCACTACCCAGGTCTGTGGTGCTGAAGGCCCAATCTGCAGCAAGAAGTGACACAAAAGCACTGCTGTTCCATCCAGAGGGAGCTGGGGGATGCAGGGCGGGTTACAGGATCAAGCCCCCACTGAGGGATAAGCAATGGAAAACAGAGAAAGCAAACAAAATAGAAATGTGTTCCTCATGCAAACACTCAGAGCAATTAAAAATAAAATGAAGGAAAGAATGAGCGAAAATACAAAATTGCAGCGGGGATGGGGTGGAACGCTTTTTAAATCAAAGACCATGCTTTCCTTTCCTGGTTCTCTGAGACCCTGGATCATCACTTAGATGAATTTGTAACTGTTTTCATCATTTATAGGAAGCACAACCAAAAGCTGGACTCTGTTGCTGGGCAGGCTACACCCCAGGAGGCCGGGATGCAACGTTAATTAAGGTGAGGTTGCAAAGATCGGTTATCTGGGGGCTTCAGGCACCCCATACGTGTACTTCTCCAAGCCACAGCACACTGCACCTGCTAAAGTTTTCAAGGTGAATCTGACTTTGCTCAGTGCTCCTCATCCTCAGCTTCGTGCTAGGCATTTCTAGCCTAGTTACCCCCACATTCCAGGGAAGGCACGATCTCCTTCAAATACCACACCCGCTTCTCAAACATTATCTGCTGAAACAAATTTAGCATTAGGCATTACATCACCACCTTGCTGCAGATTACGGACCCAGACAACCATCCCCCACATGGGCCAAGGTGATCTGGGCAGCCTGGGGCACCAGTCTGTCCACATCGGAAGGGAGCGGAGCTTCTCGCTGAGCAGATGCTCTTGAGCCCAGCAGATCTAGGAACTCTATTTTATTTCTTATTTCTTCTTTTTTTTTTTTTTTTTTTTTGCCTTTAAACATGCAGATCGTAATATCAGACCTAGAAGTTTTCCGTGCTGCACAATTTATGCTAGCTCATTACCTCCTGCTACACTCCAAGGCTTTGTAACGGAAATTGGCTCTGATTTCTGAGATGGGCATTACATCATAGTCTTCTTTTAGCACATTATGTCATCCCTGCTGAGACGCATTATCTAGGGTTGGCTCAGCAGTAGTGATTTTTTGTGGGCCGACTGCAGTGTTCCCAAAGAACTGCTGGGAACCACAGATTGAAATCTGAAACATTTATCTTCTAAAAAGCTGAAAAGGGGGAAAGATGTTCACATCAGACCCCATTTATTTTCTTTAACCCTCTCCTCTCCCAGCTCCTTTTAGGTCATACTGCAGCAAATGGCAATGATCCACATGTGGAACCTGCGCATGGACAATCATCCTGAGATAACCACTGCTAAGGGTGCCTGAAATATCAGTCCTCATCAAAGCAGATGTACCTGACACTTGTCATGATTCTATCTTAAGGCATTTTACAAATGCTTGGAAAAAAATTACCTTGCGCACTCACATTGATAACAGAGAGCACCCTGCTGAACTCCTGGGTTAAGAAAAGAATTTCTTCTCATGATCTGTTTATAAATATATATGGATGACAACTACATGCACATACATGCTTATCCTCCTGACCACGTTGCGGCCAAAAAAGGAAACTTCTAGAAGGTTTGTATTAGAAATAATTTTTATGCAGGGAACTGAGCTGATATTATCTCTTCTCACTTCAACCATGAAATTAAAGCCCATTTTATATCTCTCCATCCTAGGCAGGATTAGAAACCATTGCACAGAGGGAATAGACAGGTGCTTTCAGGATAAGGCAAAGATATTCCCAAACCCCAGAGAATCCCAGTACCTCTCTTGTCACAAAAGCATAATTATGAAAATAAAAAGTCTCTAAATACTGAAAGGAAATGGGATACATTCAACCATGACTAGATTACAATTTCCTCCTTATACAGCAACTAATGAGACTCACTGGATGGGGAGTAAGTGCTGGGGGAGGGATTATAAGAGAGATTATGATATCTCCTTCCCCCACCCACCCCTGCTGCATTTTTTTCCACTGATTTTTTTTAATAGTAAATTTGTTTATGCTCTTAGTTGCTTTTTGTAGCTCTCAAATGGTAGCCACATCCAAACAACTTCATAATTAAAATAGAGGCAAGTAAAGCGATCATTTGGCCCAGCCCAAGAGCCTTGCTCCTACTCCTACCTTCAATGATTTTTCATGTTCTTTTCTAGTGCCTTCTCCCCACTGCCAATGGATCATAAAGCAAGATGGTAGCCTTCATCCTTTACTCAGCCCAGAGCAAGGCCATGTACATTCTGAACATTCGAAAAGGGATTGGGACACCAGCCCCCACACTCGTGGTGGAGAAACTTCCTGGGTGACAATCGACTAAAATATCCATCTTTAGCACCTCTTTTTCTTTCATATTTTATGTCCATTGTTATTTGCTTCTTTTTTCCTAGAGGGGACGGTATGAGATTGATGGTATGATCCCACAAAGGGCTCCAAGGCTTTCAGGTGGATGGTGTTCTATAAAATAGTGTTATTTAACAGCTAAGGACATTTACAAGAATCCTCTTACCCTTCTCCTTCCTTTCCTTTGTCCCTTCATCTCCACCCCACCTCCCTAGCTCTAGGAATTTTATGATCTGAAGGCCAAAATGCTTTAAATCTTAATAATTACATGTGCCACTTGGAATACTGAAAGCAAACTATATATACTCTTTACCTGACTCATTCCAAGCTTTTACTGCAGCCAAAGTAACTGCCTCACCATTTAAAAATTCCACTGAAAAAGCAAGTAGCCTTCAATATATTAAGCTGATTTCGTGTAAGTTGTAAAATATTAAATAACCAGAACTTCTATCCAATAATGAAATTACCTGGCTCAGCCACCCCCCTTTTCCCTTCGCAGGAGGCAAGAATGTGGATTCATAAGTCCTAAAGGATATATACCAGCCTCTAGATATTGGCTGGCTAGCCACCAGCTCTGAAGACACAGTGGGGGAAGGGGCTAAGTGTTATTTCTCTCTATCCCTCCCTTGCCCTGTATATCCCAGACAGCTGTGACTAGGTCTACAAAAAAAAAAAAAAAAAAAAAAAAAGGCTTTTAGGATGTCTACAAGTCCCCAGTCCACTCCCCGACCAAGCCTACTACAAAACAGAGCCATTGTGCTCTTGGTCTTGTAACAGGACGGCCACTGGCAATGAAAATCTATGAGAGGAGTGCTTCTACCCTCTTACAGGAAAGAGGAAACCTAGCCCTGAATCAAGGTAATTTCTAAGAGTTAAGTATATATTGGGGGAGATCAGATTGCACAGTGAGAAATCAACCATTCCCTAATGGATCTCCCAAAATAAAGATGAAGGGCACGGGTGGTCAAGGCAGAATGGCAGATCATGCACTGAACTCATTGCTCCTGTCATGAGGGTAAACCCAGGCTTGAAGTGAGGAGGGAATTCTGAGCCCAGCTTCAGCTGCCTTTGCCAGCTGCCTTGGCACCAGGCACTATACTTCGGAGGTTAGCAAAAGGGGAACAAAACAGTATGAACCTTTCAGGCTCTCCTGGACAGAGGGCATGTGGAGAATTGGTATAGTCCCCCTTCTCCCCACCTACCCAGAATCACTATCAAGATCACCTAATAAATGGAAAAATTGACATTTATTTTACCAGTGAAAGTTCTGATCCTGCTGTCTACCAGCAATGCCAGGATACCAGCTGTCCTAACCAGTCGCTCTCTGGGTATCACTGCAGAGCTCCACTGCCTGTCCCCTGGGGCTTGTGGCATTTTCTAAGCTGCAAGCCTTTCCCACTTCTCAGAGTAAGCCCTCAACAATGTATCTTCAGATTCGTCTTCTCAGGAACAGCAACAAAAAACTTCCACAAAGGTAAGCATGTATGAATGTACAGACTTTGTATATACAAAAACATTAAGGATTACAATTCAGGCCTATTAAGGTTATAAAGATACGCTTTATCCGGCTTTGGGAAAAAAAAAAATCATACAAGTTCCCTAACAATGCAATTCCAGACTATTTCGGGTCAGGATCCTTCTTAGCTTCCAGAAAGTTTCTATTCTCTCCACCCCTATACCCAGTCGAGGCTAAGAACCCTGCCTTTCCCTTGAGGCTTTTCCTTCTCAGGTGGTAGGTTTCTGGTCTATAATACCTTCGTGATCTGAGAGCTGTCTCTTGCTTACTCCTTAACAAAAATACTAGATTCTTATTAAACGTGAACAATAGAACTAGAAAGCTTCATTCATTCATTCAGCAAATACCAATAGAGCAGCAGCAATTATTGTGCAAAGTGTTGTAGGGATGAGACCACAGACAAGCTATATTAACAAATATGTGACAGGGACGCCTGGGTGGCTCAGTTGGTTAAGCGGCTGCCTTCGGCTCGGGTCATGATCCCAGGGTCCTGGGATCGAGTCCCACGTCGGGCTCCTTGCTCGGCAGGGAGTCTGCTTGTGCTCTCTCTCTCTGACAAATAAATAAATAAAATCTTTAAAAAAAAAATATGTGACAGTGGCTGACAGCTTTTCACCAAATTCCTCCTCTTATTCCTGGCTACACAGTCAGATATACTTCCCAACCTCTTCTACTGTTAAGTGAGGCCATGTGCCTGAGTCCTAGTCAATAAAAAGTGGATAGAAATGATGTGCACCACCTCCAATGATGCACCTGTGAGATCCTGCATGCCCTTCCTTCTGTCTGGCTGGTTAAAATGGCAAGATCGCCAAACCCCAGAAGTCCCTGAATGCCCACTTAAAGGAAAGCTGCTCTTGTGGACTATTCATGTTCAGGTCTGGTACAAGAGCAAGAAATCAACTTCTGTGTGCATCCATCATATGATGCCGTCAGGTTGCTGTAATTAATATAAATGTTGAAATGATTTATTGAAATAGATATTCACAGTGTATACTAGAGTAAGTTGAAAAATTGTTATTAGAGCATAACATTACTTCTTCAAAGAACATGTATATAAATGTACATAGACACACACAGAGAAAGTTTTTCTACAGGTAGGTATAGCAAGGTATAGGTGTTTACTCTGGATGGTGGTGGTATAGGTATGGGTTAACTTATCTACATTGCCTGGTGTGAAGTGATATGATTTTATAATTTAAAGATAAAAGCTATAGTTAACATTAAAAAAGAAAGTATGTCTTGAGGTGTAAATACAAAGGCATAGCATCCCAAAGTGGTTAAAGGTTTCCTGAGGGAAATTAGGAAAGGTTTCTCAAATTAAGCATCTATTAATGACCCCTCCAACACTGAAAATCTATAAATTAGCTACAGCCTGAGAAATAGAATAGTTCAATTATACAACACACCTGGTTCCCAGCCTTTACATATTAAGGCCTTGTCAATGGAGATCAATTCACCTAAGAGGATGGAAGAGAGAAATCTCTTACCTTTACAAAGTGCAAAGAACTACTCTGAGTGGTTGTCTGGGGTGCAGGGTAGGAGATGAGGAGAAAGGGAAGTATTGAAAGGGTTAGAGAAGAAAAAAAGTAGCATACTGACATTATATATACCATTATGTACCTTTTGAATATTTTGCTATATATATTTATTACTGACTCCAAAAAAATTTCTTAAATCTTTATGAAAGTTGTGTTATATGCATTTATTGCCTATTTTTTTAAATTCTAAGTTGTATGACCTTTTGTAAATATGAAGTCAGAGATTCCCTTTGAATTGGTTAAGAACAAAGAAAGATGCTAAACAAATAAACCAGGTCACAATTTCCCAGTAGAATCCCACAAAACCATAGATCCAACTGGTCACTGCAGCAAAGGTTCCCCTTTTCATGTAGGCTCTTCCCACATGGAAGGCTCTTGCCATACACTGGAGGAAAGGGGTGGTCAGTGAAGGGCCACCTCTTTTACAAAGTCTTCAAAAGAGCCTGGAGAGGAAGGGATAGGTAAAACAGATAAAGAGGATTAAGAATAGACTTGCCTAGGGGCTCCTCGGTGGCTCAGTGGGTTAAAGCCTCTGTCTTCGTCTCAGGTCATGATCTCAGGGTCCTGGGACCAAGCCCCGCGTCGAGCTCTCTGCTCAATGGGGAGCCTGCTTCCCCTTCTCTCTCTGCCTGCCTCTCTGCCTACTTGTTATCTCTCTCTGTCAAATAAGTAAATAAAATCCTAAAAAAAAAAAAAAAAAAAGAATAGAGTTGCCTTGATAAGCACTGAGGAATGATGTATAGAATTGTTAAATCACTGTTGTACACCTCAGACTAATACAATACTGTATGTTAATTATGCTTGAATTTCAGAAATAAAAATAAAAAATTTTAAGTGCCCAGAGAAAGATTTTGGGGTACAAAAGAATCGGAAGCTTTGCAAAACATGGTGTGCCAAAGTCCCAACCACTGTTCTGCCATGAAGACTTGGAGGGTGACCCAAGAGAGGAGGGAGAGGCTACTAACTCTCCAGATGGGTGAAGAATGCTGCGGGCTGAGATTCCTGCAACCGGACTCGGAAACGGGGATCTGTCAGCAAGTGGCTCACTGAATAGGGCTCTATGAACATCAGCAGGCAGGGAGGAAAGAAAATAAAATTAGGCAAAAGGAGGAGCTGAGCTGTGATGTGGTCGTAACAAAGGTGTCGGTGGATCCCCATGGGGCTGGGTAGCCCCTTCTGAGCTGTCTCAAGCTGAAGCTAAGCCTTTACGGGCCTTCAGGGTCTTATACAAGCAGCTCTCTTCAGCCAGTTTTCTGGGAAGGACTCAGCTGTGAGACATTCACAGGTAATACACCCAACAGCTTGTTGGAGTTGGGGGGTCGGGGGAGCAAGTGCCTAGGATCAGGGGACACTCTACAGCATCCACTACAGTGTAGTAGGAGGATGTCAATTCTTCCATCAGTCTATATACAGCTCTCAAGAGATAACATCAAAGTCTCCCTGAAATTCCACAGCTTCCTAAGTAAGCCCAGGAGCTCTAGAGGCCAAACCCCATGTGCCATCTCCCCCATGGGACCTAGGTTCCAACCACATGTAGCTACTCACCAGTCCCAGAAATTGCCATCCTCTTCAGTGGCTCTAAGCCCTTGTACATACTGTTCCTTCTGTTCTCTCTCATCTTCCTAGAAAACCCCTATTTATTCCCTAATCCTCAGGGTAATTTCCCCTGGGTAACTTCCCTGGCTCCCATATTCCCAGCAACTCATACTCACTTCACTCCATGTTGCCACCATTTTGTATACACCTACGCCATCAACCACACCAGCCCCTGTAAGATATACCAGCTCTACATGTGTGTATTTCCACTCAACTAGAGGCTTCTTGAAAACAGAGCCAGATCTTCTTCCATCCCCCATCCCTGATACAGTGGAAGTGTTGGCTTAAGTGTTTGTTGAATGAATAGATAATTCAATGTGGAAGAAATGGTGTTGGCAGCACTAGCTCTGTCGAAGAAAAGCTGATGAATTCTGATAAACTGTTGGGACAGGAGACAGGAACTAGGGACATGGAGAGAGGCAAGGTGTTCGTGACCAGCCATGTGCCAGAAACATTTGGCTTTTATGTTATCTTTGTTTCTTGATATCGATTGTCCAACTTCTGTATAACAGAATGGAGAATACAAAATTGGGGGCTCTTATGTTAACAGCAAAATTGCTTTTAGGGTACAACAACTAGAAACTCTCACAAGATGACTTTAAGGAAGGAGTGCTGGGTTACACGGATCCCTGGCTGAGGCTGTTCACTAAATGAGATGGTGGTTCTAAGGAAGCATTCCCTTCTGCATTTTCTCTTGGAGAATCTCTGCCAAGGACAAGAGAAGCAGCCACACATGAACAACATAAGTTAATTTTTCTGCTTGGTACTGATCAATGAAGATGTTTATGAGGGGATGGGCAATGAGACTGCATGAACCAAGAGTCTTTAGACCAAAGAGGAACAAGGGCCCAGGTAACAGGAGGAAAAAGGGATCACTCTGGAGCCCCCTTGCAAGATAAAAGTGGAATAAAGGCTCTCACCTTTCTTTGCCTCTCATCTCGTACCTATCCCCATCCATATTTCTATACTCAAGAGAAGTTGAATAGCCCAATCTATAATGACAAGTGACCATATCTCAGTCATATCTTCAGTAAGTAACTTTTTCCAGAACCCTTACCTCATGCAAACATAATACACTGAGTAATAAGGAAAAATTATTTAAGGTCACTGTAAATAGGCATCAGACCAAGTTTGGCTTCAATCAAAATAAATTTTAGGTCCATCTTTCTTTATTCTCAAATCTTAATGCCTCATTACAGAACCAGAAACCTGTCATTTTGGGAAGAAAGAAAATATTCTGTTTCCTCAGGAAATGCCGAGGGGCCACAAATTTTAATCTGCTCCAGTTGGAGTGGAGGCTGGGAGCTTACTTAAGCTCAGAAAGTATACCTTCTTGCATTTCCTCCTGCTGACAAACTAAAGATACTCCTTGACCAAGGTTTAGGTCCTGTTCCCAGTATCCAAAGAAAGAGTGCCCAGCCAAGCAACTGCTCCACCCACCTGAAAGGCTGCTTAGGATTGCATTTGAATGTAGGAGTCAATCTCTAAATATAACCCTAAAGCAGCCTCCGCCATCATCCTTGCACTTGTAGCCTCTCTCCTTCCAAAATAGTAAAATGGCATGGGTGAGCGTTCTGGCTTTTTCCCTGGGAGGGAAGGCTGGGAAATGAGACAGAAGAGAGCAACCTTCTGCTGTCACTCCCCCAACCCTTTCCTGAGAGGACAGGTGGACAACAGCAGTCCTCCACCCAGGAGTTGCCACAAGCCCCAAGCCCTCAGGTCTCCACTGGGTCCCTCTCAAAGTCAGTTGTCCCAGGGTATTGATTAGCCTCAGGAAAATCTTTAGACAAGTGTGCCTTTCCCTCCACCCTGACCCAGAACTCTGGCCGTAAAATTCAGAATCACAACATATCCTATTCCTAACTGCGATCATTCTTAAGTCACCAGATGGTGTTCCACTAACCAACCAGTATCTGCCTATCGTTAGTCCCTCTCAATAACCCTGAGATCTTTGACAGCAGTGCTGTCTTCCCACCCATGGACCTTCAGCAGTGCCAGGCACATAGCAGATGTCCAGTACATGCTGGAGGGCTGGTGGGAAGGATGGAGTGAGGGATGGAGGGATGGAGGGATAGATGGATAGATGGAGGGATGGAGGGATGGATGGATGGATGGATGGATGGATGGGAAATTGCCTCAGCGTTGCACTTGGTAGACAAAAGGATAGATGATAGGAAGTACAGCTTGAAGAGCTTAACTATAGCTGTGCCCTGCTACTTGAGGCATGATCCTGAAACCCATACAGAACTCTAGGAGCTCCAAGTCAAACCATGACAGTGCCATGGCTCCTGCCCAAAACTAAATCCACTTGTTCCCCCCGCCCCGCCATAGTGGGTGCAGGAGGGAACTGTGTTAGGATCACCTGTGGAACACAGTGACCCTCACTAACACAACCCAAGGCAGGCTTCCCATTTCTGTGCATGCTGCTCCCCTCTGTGAGAAGAGGGACATGGAGGTGTAGCCTCTCCCGGGCCCCCAGCCTGGTCGGGAAAGCGGGGCAGGGGCCCCACTGTCTGCTCATCCCAGGTATGGCAGAGGAGGCCCTGGAGCCTGATGCAGCCTTTTCACCTGCACTGGACAGCGATGTTCCCATTCTTTCCCTAGATGATGCCTAAAAGGCTATAAGTCTTTGAATGGAAGGTAGTTGGTTTTGTGGAAATGCTATTTCACTGGCTTTGCTTTATTTCCAGCCAGGCAGAGCCTTGTTATCAAGTAGAGACAGCTGAGCTCCTCAGGCACTGGGAGTCTGGGCAGTTCTCTTTTGACCAGGAAGGGAGAGATACCAGCACCAGAAACACAAGGGGCAGGGAATAAAATTAAGCAAAGGAAAAGTCAGGCTGGAGTAAGATTTTACTACCTCCTGACCAGAATTCTGCCTCTGCCAGCTTCGGAGAAGACAAGAGACATCATTTCTCCTTCACCCGCCCTGGACCACCCTCATCAGTGAGCCCTCCAAGGATGCAGGCACGCTACTGGCCCTGCCCATCTAGTAGAGGGCACATTCCTTCTGCTGTGGTCTTTCATCCTGGCTTCTGCTCCATGAAATGGACAATTAAGAACCAGTTAGAAACAAAAGAACCTACCCTTTACAAAAGCTAAACCTGAGGCTTCCTGGCAATACCAACTACCCATTTGGCTTTACTGACTAATTTCAAGTAAACCAAAGCTAGAGATTTTGGTCCTCTTGTGTTCTGGTGTTTTAATTGACAATGACATACAGAATTTCTATCCTATTAGAGAAATCTTTTTAACTACACTATCTGTGGTGATCATTTCATAATATATACAAATATCAAATCATTATGTTATACCTCTGAAACTAATATAATGCCATATGTCAGTTATACCTCAATTAAAAAAAAACAAAATCTGATTACACTATAGATGGAAACTATTTCCACAACAGCTGAGGTAAAGGAGAACAGAGAGTTAACTTTTTTTGAGTCAACCCTATGTACCCGCCATAAGGTATTTCGTTTTACTTAATTGCACTTGATCTTGCCAACAACCCCATGCGGTAAGCATCACTATCTTCCATTTACGAGGAAAGTGAAGTATACAGAGAAGTTGCTTGGCATGCCTGCAGCAAACAAGTGGAGAATCCATGTCCATTCTTCTCCAGCTATGGTCGTCAGCCCTGGCAGCACAGGAGAGTCAACAGGGAAACTTTTAAAGATGATGGGGGACCAAGTCCCATCCACAGAGAGTCTGACTTAACTGGTCAGGAGTGGGTCCCAAATTTTTTTGGATAGAGGACCAGTGGGCTACATGGTGTTGAAATGGAGGGCATATGGATCCTGAAAAAAGAAATGCCTTACAGTTTTCATCTTTAGCACAACGCTAGGAAGTCACCTGCCATGTGACTCCAGCTTAGCCATGTAAGCGATTCCAGTAAGTCTCAGCTAGGGTGGAAAATCAAGCTGACAGCCGAACACTTTTGTAACTCAAAAATGCTTTTAGCCTATCTACGAAGTTCTACCAAGTCTCCTAGGTAAGTGGGACGATTTTTATTAAACTGGGAAATATCGAGCAAGGTGGCTGACAATACTTGCATTGAGATGTTCATACCCTGTACCTGGTAACTAATTTGCGGTGGGATTGGAAGTAAGTTAAGCTCTGTGATTTAGTCACAGAAGTAGGAGGAGGGGAAGACAACGCTGAGCTGTCTTGCAGGAAAAATTGGGAGACATGAATAAATTATTCCACGTTTATGAAGTGCTTTGGGCTCCCTGAGTAATCACAGAGTGTCAGGGCCTGGTGTTAGTTTCTGCGCAAGTCCCAAGATTAATTGCTACTCTCTCCCTCACTCCTCAACCCGAGTTATGCTCTGTGCCCATTTAAGCTTGTGTCCGTGCACCCCTCGCAGATCACAAAGCCAGAGTAGAGCTCTCTCCGTGGAGAAGCAAGAAGGCACGCATCCTATCAGCAACTTCACTCCTCATAACAGATACCTTTGAGCTGGAATTCATCTGCTGCTAGTTCCTTGGCATTTGTTAAGCATGGGCCAAGGAGCCAGCGCAACAAATGGTGCTATAGTCAGCACAAGCTGTTCTTGCTGGGCAGACTCCCTTTATGAAACACAGATAATATTCAAATAATTGGATAACTGAGACCCCAAGTTAACAGGTGGGAAGAGTCTCCACTTTATAACTGCAACCTTTGCCCCCATCCCCAATAATGGATTTCAGCACAAAACCAGTGACTTTCCATAAGTAACTTATTCTTGCCACCTCCTGAGCAAAGAACATAATAATAACCAGCTTCTCACAACCAAGTGAGCCTGACCTTATGGCAGGATGCTGTTTGGCTAGAGAAGCCATTGTTGAATGTGTTTGCCTTCAACAATATGTAATTTTAAGTTCAAATTCAGATGATGTATGTATTTGTCCTTGTTTCCATTATAAAGCCTAAGAATGTTACAGTGAGAGGGGGCATCTTAGAGATCTAGTCCATGCCCCTCGTTTTAAGAGGCACTAAAATCCAAAACCATGAAGGGACCAGTCTGAGGTCAGCCAGAATGCCCAGCACTTCCCTTTATCCTCCTCTTCCCTTTATCCCACATTTTTTCTCTTGAGAACGCTCACCCAGTCCTACGAGTTTAAATGCCACTGCATGTTACTAACTCTCAGCCCAGACCTCTCCACCACACTGTTGCTTTTCTACCACAAACCTCCCCCATCCTATCCCTGCCCGACACTTTCTCCATCTCAGTGTATTGTGCCAGCATCCCATTGTTGCTCGGGTCCAAAACTTCACCATGATCGTTTAGTGCTCCATTTCTCATATACCCCATATCTAAGTCAGCATTCACCCTAAATGGAGGTACTAGCTCAATCTCCAAAAATAAAGCACTAATTCAACTCTTTTCTCTTTTCCATAATGTCCACTACTATGGCCCTAGTTGACACTACAGTCAACTCCTGCCTATTTTATTTTAATAGCTCTGAATTGCCCTCCCTCCCTGTACTCCTTCCCTTTCCAGTAGATATACTACATAGTAATCAGAATCATCTTTCTAATGCATAAACACATCATCTCATACCCCTTTCCACTTAAAATGAAGCCTGAAGTCCTCCCCATGTTTTCATGCAATCTAATCCTCCCGACCCATCCCCGCCTCCTGCTCCCTCCCCTCCTTTTACACTCAGTCCAGTCAGACTGGCCATCTTTGTTCCCTGAACAGACTGTTCACATTGGCTCTGGCTCTGGCTCTGGCTCTGGCTCTGCTCTGTAATTCCTTCTGCTCAGATTGCTCTCCCCGCAGATCTTTACATGGCTACCACTCATCTCATCCCTGGCTAGAGCTGCCCCACAGTCACTCTCCTGACATTCCCCTGTTCTTCACAGCACTTATCTGGGGCTGAAACTATTTCACTCTTTGGTCCGTGTGCTTACTGCCTATCACCCTTACAGAATGTAAACATCTAGAGAGCAGATTTTCTTGGTCACCACTCTATCCCCTACTCCTGAAAAATGCCAGGCTCAGAACAGGCACTCAATATATACGCACAGACTGATGCTAAAAAAACAGCAATAGAGCCATTGGTCGAATCTATTCCTTTCCCATTCCAGTGGTGCTTCGTTCCTGCCCTTTGGTTTATCAGGAACAGAAATCAACTCAGGCCAGTTCAAGTAAGGGAATTTTGTGGGGACACATATGGAGTGACAAAGTACAATGTCTCTGAAGTCCAAAAACATAAGCCATGGTAGGGCCTGAGCCTCACAGAGACCAAAACTGAAGGTGGGCTCTGGATCTAATGTGGCCCTGAAGAGCTCCCTTCAGGGGTCCTCCTTTTGGTCCACCATTAACATTATTAAAACACACTCTGTATATCTGCTTCTTCCTCTCCTATTCCAAATGGCACTTATATTCATTCCTTCATCATATATTTATTGAGGGTCAACATGTGCTAAGCCATGCTAACTCTGCTTGCTTATTATTTCTGCTTCTCCTTTATTTCGTCTGTATTTACATGGCTTTGGTTTTGCATGTTCCCATCAGTCTTTCTCATGACTTTTTGGCTTCGGTTCCTTCTGTTAGCTGAACAATTCTTCCTAAGTTTTATTTGATATTCCCAAGACAAAATCTAACTGGACCAGTCCATCTTTTAGAGCTGAGTCAGACATTATAGATCACTAAACAGTTCACGAATTGGCAGCTTTTGGATGAGGAGCCTGACTCTGATCCAACCAGCTGTGCTCATATGTGTCACTCAGCAAAGGCTGTGGGTGTGGCAGCTTCCGTGGAAAGAGGAGATGGCAGGGAAGATGTGATCACAGTTCTAGGATAAACTTGAATCCAGTGAGGGTCCGTTTAGGCCGTAAGCAGAGACACATCTGGACATTTCACTTAGGATATTACCACATGATGTTTGCCTAAGTTAATGGGCAGTTGGATGTCATCAAAGGTTTCAGAGCAGAAAAGTCATGTGATGAGAGCTTTGCCTTGGTAAAATTAATTTTTCAGAAGCGTGTGGGATAGATTGTAAAGGAAAAAACGGATGTGAGGAGAAAACTGAAGACCAGCTGCAATATGCAGAATCACTAAGTCATGAAAATGTGAGTTAGTGCATGAGCAGGGCAGAGGGACGGTAGTACAGCAGGGGAGACGCCAGCTGGCAGGCACTGGAATGTATGTGGCACCAGTTCTACAAGACACGAGTGCTTGGGGCCCTACTATGTGTCAAGCATTGTCCTAAATGTGTCCCAAACTTTATCACATTTAAGCCTTGAAAAAACCTATAATGAGATATATACAATTCTGTATACCTGCCATAGATGAGGAAATTTCAGGCCAGAGAACTAAGTAACTTTCTCAAGATCACATGACCAGAAAGTGGCCAAGGAAAGGAACCTTGTGGAAAGAAGGAAGAATCCTCAGGACAATTGGAAGAGGCCAACAGTATAACCACAAAATGGCCTGAGACTAGAGAATGGGGTTGGGTCAAGAAGAGAAAGTCACATGGGAGAAGGTGGCAGGAAAGCTTGCATTTCCAACTGCCTGAAGGATGGGATGGCAACATGGCTTGGAAGATGAAGCCAGGCTTTACTCTTGGCCTTGAAGCCTGACCCTGGCTTGATCAAAAGCCTCCCCCTCTCTGAGATTCAACATCTTCTCCTATAAAATAGGATGATATCACAATCTCTTAGATCTGGGTAGGGATTAGTAATAATATATCCAAAGTGGCCCATACAAAACATGGTCTCAATAAAAGGTATGGCTGCTGGGATTAAAATTCCATTATTATTACTGATACATTAGTCAAGGGCAACATGTAAATGTCAGAGGAGATTAACTAGTCAGAATTCTGTCTCCATGTTTTGGAATAAGTATCGCTATGATGATGTGGACCACTAGGCCCTAGCCTACTCATTTCTTAGAAGCTTGTGTATACAACTGGTTTCTAAGACAGGTCTAACTTCCAACACCACATACTCTCATCATTTGAGTTAAACAGTCTGAACAGGCAAGGGGAAGTCAACTCTGTCTTCTGCACACTGCACAACCTAGAGCTACATGTCTAGAGCCGGAAGTGCTGCCAGCAAAGTAAAGCACGTTCTAGAGGGGAATACAGTTGGCAAAAAGGAACTCTCATGAGTAGCAGGTGGTAAAAACTCCAGTAAGTTAGTGAGAACATTTCAAAGCCCAGAATCCAGGCTTTAAATATTTATTTGCCTTCGGTAAGAAAGACTTAGTTTTTACCCATTAGCTGAAAAGCACTTCAGGTCCTACTTGTTATTTTTAAGCAATAATGTTTTTTTAAAGAGCCCAGTTCTGCTCCCCACAAGGGAGAAGACAGGCTTGAGCAAACCCCAGTGATCTTTTCCTCTTCCAAGTATAGGAGCAGAGAAGCAATTATTTCACTTGTGCCTTCCCCAGGCCACCAAGCTGAAGCCCTCTTAGGACTGGGATCATCCCTGGTTTAGGATCAAACTCTTTCCACAGTGCAAGACAGAAAAGTCCCATGAGCCAAATCACCGGACAGAGTTTCAAGAAACAACAATCTATTGCTGACTCCTTTTTATACTGAAAACATACAAAATATAAAAGCTACCTACCTCCGAAGCTGCCAAAAACCTATATTCTAGTGCCATCTGATACTGTCCTACTCTACATACACAATGCCAGAAAGGAGGCAAAAAATTGGTGCCCCAATCCTGGATCTTTTCTGAGAACCCATCTGACTGAGAATGATTACCTTTTAAACTAGATGTTAGTTTCATTCTAATCAAGGCTTACAAAGAGAATCAGGCAGAAAGTCTTCTTGAAAAAGGAGTCTGGAGGAAGAAGTTGGCAGAATTTCAACAAACATAGGCATAAAAAAAAAAATCTAACAACATGAATCTGTTCACTAGCCAGGAAGAAAATATATTGTATATTTAAGGCAGAGCAGCAACGTTGCATAATTTGGGGGGTGGGGTGCGATTCACTTCATAGTCTATGTGAATGGTGCCCCCTGGAATTGTGCAGTGCACAACTGGTGAGACCAAACTTAGACAAAGTTGATTCGGGGTATCTAAGTCAGAAAAGTGTCTATAATAAGCATAACAGCTTTAGGCTATGGAAACATTTAAGTTGTTGTGGATTACTCTGTATAAAATTCTTAATGCACACAGTAAACCCAAACTTCCCACAGAATCATACCCTAAATTATAACTGGGGTGAAAAGGGGGGACATTGGAAGTCAAAAAGACCATCCCTTCATTTTGCAGATGTGGAAACCAAAGGCCAGAGACATAATGTGTCTTGCCCAAGGTCAACAAGCCTATGCTAAAAAGGTGAAACAGATTTCTCTGCTTCTCACAGATGGCCAAAAGAGGCTACATTGCTGTGAATGATATTCAGCCCACCCAGACCCCAAATTGAGCCTTCTTCATCATTATCATTAAACGTTTACTGAGCACCTTCTAAATGCTAAAGCTCAAGAACACAAGAAGAGTCTTTCCCAAGGTCACAGCCTATGAGGCAACAATAGAGCAGAGTTTCATATCACTCATGTAGAACTTTGGTCCAAGAAATGAGGATTTGGCTAGAAACATTTCCAAGGACAAAGGTAGCACACTCTTTGTCGAGCCACAAATGGTTATGATGGTTATGGTCTATTGAACAAATTCTTATTTAGACTTTTTTTTTAATGTGTTATGTCCCCGTTGGAGTTGACTGACTTCTTTGAACTTGCTTTGGTTTTTTGGTTAAATATTTATTCATTAATATATTTAAAAGCCATATTATTTAACACAATAGATTTGGAACCGTTCTGGACTATTGAGTAATTATTACCTATTTAAAATCAGGCTATCCAGAGCAAGAAAACCAATGGCCATTTACAGGGAAAATGGAAAATTTACAGGTTACTGAGATTGGCCTTTA
The DNA here is from genome assembly GCA_028534135.1 of Potos flavus. NCBI lineage: Eukaryota > Metazoa > Chordata > Mammalia > Carnivora > Procyonidae > Potos > Potos flavus. Next base: position 42,085,375 of record CM052895.1, read on the forward strand.
ATTTAAATTTTATTTTTAACGCAGTCATTCTGCTCTTTCTAATGGGAATTATACGTGTGTTTGAATGTGTGTGGTGGGAGGAGAGAGAAGCCCTTTTAACCAAAAACCAATGTGATTTAACTGCTTTATGGACAAAGTTCCCTGCCAAATTTCTTATTGAAATCAAAGACACCTTTGAGTTAGTTATATAAGAGCAGGCGGAAAGCACCTGCAGTTACGTCTGTTTCTCATTTTGTACTCATGTAACTCAGATGCCCTATGGATTAAGTGAAATCTGCTCCTGAGTTGAAATCATGTATACCACATGTCAGCTCAGTTTGAATTTCGAAACAGGAGCTCAGAAGGTGCCACTCAAACATGTGGCTCTGGTTTTCCCCAAATACAACATGAACAAGAAAGTCATGTTATGGGGGCCTGCCTCCTCAGCTTTACTGTAAGTAACAGATACGGCAGGACCATGTTTCCATTTAATGGTGTTCCACCTGCCCACACCTCATATCAGTTCCCATTTAAACTTTCTCAAGGAAAGGTCATGGCATGGTATAACAAGTGCTATAAATGTACACGCTGACAGTTCATGACCTGTGCATGAATTTACAACCACGTCCTGACAGAGAAAAAGGAAGCCAACCAGAATGAGCAATCCAACATCCCTAGGTAGCCAGCCACAGGTCAGTTCTCTGTGTAGATACTCTTTGTGGCTTACATAAATGTATAAAGGATTCTACTGGTCTAGAGAAATTACATTAAGGTAAAATTAGTACTCAGCCTTTTAAGATCGCCAACCAAATTCTTTCCATTTTAACCCAAAGAGGCCTCTTTTAAATATTAGCACTAACAAAGAATTCTGGATCTTGGATCTTGGATCTTGTTTCTTTTTTTCTTTTTTTTCTGATTTATGGGGTTTTTTTTTTATTAACACATAATGTATTATTTCCTTCAGGGGTACAGGTCTGTGAATCATCAGTCTTACACAATTCACAGCACTCGCCATAGTACATACCCTCCCCAATGTCCATCACCCAGCCACCCCATCCCTCCCACCCCCCTCCACTCCAGTAACCCTCCGTTTATTTCCTGAGATTTAGAGTCTCTTATGGTTTGTCTCCCTCTCTGGTTTCATCTTGTTTCATTTTTCCCTCCTTTCCCCTATGATCCTCTGTCTTGTTTCTCAAATTCCTCATATCAGTGATGGATCTTGTTTCTTTGATCACATTTTACAACATTAGCTCTGTGCCTGGCTCTATTTGTCCATTGATTCAACAAATACTTAGTGGGTACCTACAATGTGTTCTCAAGCATCAGTGAAGTCCATAAAACAGCAAGGACTTTGCTTTCATGGAGTTTCCTTTCTAACCAGGGAAGGAGAGGAATTGGCTTTGAACTAGCTTAATGAAGGCATGTTCCAGTTAAAGTCAAATCTCCATGTGGCACTCCAGATTTATACAGTATAAATTGGGATGTGATAATTTGCTTCAAAAAAAGATTCAATATTTTACTAAAAAAAAAAATCACAGAAGGATTCCCTTTAAATCTAAAACTCCCATAGCACCTCCCACCAAGTCATTTTATTTATTCTGAATTTTTGAGGACTTCATTGTTAGTGTGTTCCTTCACTGTTCTGGAGTACATCTATCCCCCTAACCACCACTTTCACTGCATAAAAGAAGTGGCCTAAGAAAGCACCACTTATTATGAAAAAAACTGTTCAGCAGAGGCTATGGGCAGGCCTAGAGAGAAAAAGTCTTAGGGATTCCAGCACTGGTGGCTTCCCCAGAGCATCTCCGCACCCTTTTTATCTAAGAACTAAGTCAAGGGCAAGGAAAGTCTGGAGTCAAGGAAAATCATCTTTTCGGTTTCTCTAGATTTTTCTTACTGATGTGAACGAGGGTAAAAAGAACGAGCCCAACTAACACAGTTTAAAAAATGAACCTGGTAAGGTGAAGATGTCATTTTTCTCTGCTGACACTTTCAACTACTTATTTAATTATCTGTCACCAGAATCTCTTCTTATGAGCACCAGCAATTTGGCCCATTAGCAATTAGTGAGGACAGTTACTCTACTGAACTTTTGTGTGAGAAAATAAATACAGAGCTGCCATACACAAACACACATAAGACACGAGAAAGAAGCTGAAAAGAGCATTCCCAATATTACAACTGGCCTCCTGTTATTTTACCCACATTAGGGTTTTATTGATCAGTGACCACATTTCTCCTCAGGACCATTATACTGCCAGGAAGCTTCCTGGTCCAGCTGCATAGCGGTTAGTTGCATAAAAAAAAAATTTTTTTTTAAGCACCATCCCTACCCTACTTTGCTCAGAAAAGTTAATGCCATATCATGAATTTCAGCTCCACAGATTGGAAGGTTATCCTGTTTAAATAGGAGAAGCAAAAATGTCAAGCCAGCTTCAGCTGTTTCCACAAGCCTTTCATCTACCCAAGAAGGATTCGTACTGAAAGCCTTCATAGTAATTAGATAAGTTTAGCAAATACAGGTACAAAAGGGTATTCAGAAGTTAAATGAGCCATTCTTCAATTGAAGAGCTTTGCTTTAGAATAAAGAATTATGCTCAGTGCATTTGGTGTTGCTTAAATTAGCCCTGGAGAAGAATTCTTCTTAAGGAAGAGAGAAATACATGTACAAAAAAATGAGACTAGGGTGGGAAGAAATTGAGTGTGTTTTTTCTGTTCCAGTGTTAAATCAGTCCATACAGATGATAGCCAAAGCCAAACCTCCACACACACACATCACAACCCTAGCTCTTCCTGGTCCCTCCTGGCTGTAAGTGTCTGGGTTTTCACTGTGCCTGAGGCCAGGTCCAACATGCACACCCAAATAAAGACTTTCTGATTCCTCCAGGAGACCCTGTAGTTACTGCCACTTGACACATTGGAGAATTGCACTTGACTTCAGAGAAGGGCTAGGTTTTCTTGCTGCCAAATATGTGCAACTACCTTGGCAGAATGTGAGGCATAGCATCAGTGTTTGGGTCAGGTAGAGAAATGCAATTCAGCTTTACCCGTAACAGGACACACCTCCTGACGGGAAGCATTGAGCAAAATGTGTGCCTGGGGATCCACGCTTCACCTAAGTTTCTCACTACAAGTTACATGTCCATGTTTATCTTTTACTCATGCCACCATCTTCCTCAATTGGTGTATTTAAGTGAAAAGAACTGAAGAATATTTTCATGGAGAAAAATTTCCTCAGACATACGCAGGTTAATGACAACTCCCAATATGAAACTCAAGCCTTGAACTCTTGGTATTCTGACAGCAGATCACATGGGAACTGACCAAAAAATCTTTGAAAAACCACTCACAAAAGTCATAGATGACTTAAAGTCCATACATCAAAATGCAACCCATTCTTAGGACTTAGTCACACAGCAGGAAGTTAAACCAATGGATTTTATAATGACGCCATGGCTATTTAGAGCTGCTTACCAAATGCTGGGTATAATATCCAGCACTAAAATGCAAAATGCTGTATTCTAAGTAACCACTTGGGTCTTAGGGTAAGGTAGTATCTCAAAATATATAAAAAGGGTAAAGACAGACATTTGACTTCAACTTGATATGTAATTCCTAATGAGATCTGTGAAATGATTGGTTGGGAGGAGTACAGAAAGACCTCTCATTTATGTAAGAATCATTAGGAACACATAACAAGAGCAAGCACAAAAGATAAGATTGAGGTTTAGAATAGAATGTACAGATGTGTGCTTCAGAAGTGTGGCTTATTCATAGTTTCTTCTCTGTGGACTAGAAGTAGACAATTACATAACTTCCTGGAGACTTCCTGAAAGTCATTTTTAAGATCTTGGGCTTACTGCCCCCATTCATTGTTCCATGTTCACTCTTGTTTTACTGTTGTTTTTCATTGCCTAGAACAAGATGTCAGCGTCAATTAACTCATTCTGAAATCCAAAGGTTACTGAAGAATTAGGGATGAGTTTGTCCTATAATAAAGATGTAATAGCGGTTTTTTTACTTTATGAACTGTCCCAAAGTAGTGTAACTGAAAGTATAGCACAAATCCTCTAGAACACTGTTCCAAACATAACTAGGTGTTTCAGGATTGAGATTCAGACTTACATATACTTGAGGGTGAGGTTCTACTATCTAACTGATTCTCATTACCAGAAAACTTTGAAAGTCTAACAAGTCTACTGTCCATATTTACACCAATCCAAATCTCAGGTATTTCCTGTCTCTAAAATTCCACAATTCTACAATTCTGATCACCCTTTTTTCTCTCTCTCTATCCTTCTAAGGTGGACTTATCTTGGGCGTGCTTCATTTACCACCCCATCCCTAATTCCTTTTCTTTAGTCCTTTGTATCTCCATTAGATATAAAGATCAACACATTCTTGTTTATGACAACTCCATTTTCACAGTGGACATTACTTTTCAAGGACTGTGAAGCAGCTGCCATCAGTACAGATCACAAATTCAGTAAGGAACTACTGCTTCAAAAGCAGGTCAATCAGAAGGGGGCTCCTGGCCAAACCTAAAGGCAGAACTAAGGAAACAACTTTCTGCCCTCTCTACAAATGTCCTGATGTTATTTAAAGATTATTAATGCCTACTTCACAATTTCTTTGGTGTTAATGTCAATAATTTTAGACCTACTTCACACATTTGCTATAGTGTTGCTTAAAGATGTTGGCAAATTATAAAGATAGCAGTAATTCTTGCTTGATAATTTTGCTCCTTTTGTCCTAGAATGCTGAGTATAATGTGATTTTTTTCATGAATAATTCTGAAAAATTCACCCCTGCTGACATTCCACACACAGAGCTAAAAGGCTCAAATAGTCTTAGATTCAATTTAGTCAAATCACAATCAGACTTGTTACTCCAGGCAGACCAAACAACAGACAGGCAGACTGACCATTATTCATAAACATCTCTCTTTGTCATACTTCATTAACACCAGGAGAGTTTTCATTTCTTCTTCTCACTCTCTCGAACATTTGGAGAATTTAATTTATGCATAGAATTACACTGAGCAATCCAAGTCTCAAGGGTAATATGTGTTAGCTTATGTTTGGTGGTATCTGTGAAGGATATGACCACTCTCAGACTGACAGCAGCCTGAGAAGCACAATGCTTAGGTTGGTTGTGCCTGGCATGGGGTCTCCAATCCTGAATCCTGGGTAAGACTCCCCCCCCCCGGTGACTTACACACTCTTGTTAAGGAAGATCCTACATATCATTACTTTTTACATCAGTTCACTCATTTGGTCAATGACAATGAAAATATCAATTGTTGTTTCTTTTACAACTATGGTGAATTATTTATATAACAATCATTACCCTGTACCAGGTCCTGAGCTAGGTATCAGGGTAAGATGAGTAAAGTTCAGCTCTTGCTTTCAAAAAGCTAGCAACTCCCTGTACCCAAGTAACTATAAGGTAATGGGTAGGAATAAGGGAAAGGAGAGGGGAGGGTGACAGTGCCTAGTATAGACTGAAAATGTAATTAGGCAGCCTTGAGATTTCCGTGGCACCATAATGCAAATGCAAACCACCGGATTCTGTCAATGTCCCGTCATACCCTTTAGACAGAAGGAAGAACATCTAGTTGAATAGGGGTGAAATGCAATATTGCTCATTGATTTATAAATATGAAAATGACAGTCACAACAGTGAAAAGTATAAACTCTTTTATACAGATTACAAAGCAAATATTTTTCCCAAAAATATCCAAGTTAGTGGGCTAAAATCCAAAGGGAAAAAAGCTTTCATACACAGAGTTGTCAAATATCCTCCCCACCGCTTCTCTCAAAGTTTTTTTAAGGTTACGTACCCTCATCCTCCAATTTCACCAATGTCTAGGATGTCACTAAGATAGCTCAACACTAATAATGCATCTGAAACCACACAGTTCAACTTGGTAGGCACTGATGGCATGAATACTAAGTCCCAATATCCTTACCTAAGTTTAATAGTTTCCATTTTAAATGGCATTCTGAATGAGAAGGATTTTATTAGTTTATATAAAGTTTTAGGGGTTTTTCCCCCTTACTGGGAAATCGCCTGAGAATATTATTTTAAAAGTCTTCCATCTTTACACTAAATAAAAGAGACCATTAAATGAAGGAGCAATATTACTTGTCATAACATGCCTATCAATATTTAATTACCCTAAAACCAAAAAACTTAAGGGAAATGAATTCAATAAACTCTCAAATGAAAATAATATATTGCCAAAGAACACTATTTAGGATTTTTCCATCCTACTAGATACAAGTTAAACATATCCTGACTAAATACCTACTATGTGTAGGGCACATAATTACTGGAGAAAGAAGTCATTTCTACCCTTAAAAAATAACACTATGATAACCAATTTAACCAACAGAACTTTCAAGCAGAGTACTATTTATGCTTTGAATAAAGAAGTCTGAATATCACCATAAGAATAAAACAAAAAAAAATTAATTTAGCTTTTTTCCAAAAGAGCAGAGACTTGTATCATATACTAGGTACAAAGTCAAAACATAAATTCCAGGAACTACATTTCCTACATAAAAAGTCAGCCTGTGTATGGAAAGATGCATTCACACTGAAACTTCTACTTCAGTTACACTGATCATCTTTTGAAAGGTCTTGGAGAGACTATGATTAAACTTTCAATGATGCCTGGGTGGTTTAGTAGGTTGAGCGTCTGCCTTCGGCTCAGGTCATGATCTCAGCGTCCAGGTTCCCTGCTCAGGGGGGAGCCTCCTGCTTCTCCCTCTCCCTCTGCCACTCCCCTCCCCCACGCTCTCTCTCTCTGTCTCACAAATAAAATCTTTAAAAAAAGAATTTAAAAAAAACCTTTCATTTTCATATTCATATTTTCACCTATAACAACAGAACAAGTCAAAAAGAAAAACAATAGCAAAATAAGTGATATACTCCACATATAGAAAACACAACCCATTCTCGAGAGAAAAGACAATCCTAAGAAACCAAACACGAGATGGCCCAGGTGTGTTAAAGGATCTACTTGACAGATGCTCATTGAGAGGAAGAAAAGTGTGCTTTTAATAGATGAAAAGATAGGCAGGTCAACAGATAACCAGAAACTATTTTTTAAAAATATCCAGATAAAAATTCTAAAACTGAAAAATAAAATATCTGGGGGAAAAATTTCACTGGGAGCAAAAAAAAAAAAAAAAAAGTTTTTCCCCACTGGGTAAAAAAAAAAAATTATGCAATTTTACTGGGTAAAAAAAAGAATTTACCCTGATAACAGGATGGAGGTGACAGAGAGGAAAGAATCAGTGAACTTTAGAAAGAGACTAACAGAAATTCTATAATGTAAAAGCAAAGAAAGAAGATTGGGGAAAAAGTGAATGAAGACTTATGGGAAAATATTAAAATAATAGTTACCACACCTATAGGTAACTAGAGTTCTAGAGGACAGGAAAGAGAGAATGAACAGAAAATATATGTGAAAAAATTAAGAGCTAAAAATTCCACAAATTCAGTGAAAGACATAAATTTACAAGTTCAAGAAGCTTAATGAACCCCAAGCAGAATGAATACAAATATAAAACCATGACTGAACACATAATGAACTGCTAAAAACACAAAGCTTATAAAGAAAAAAATCTAGAAAAAGCATTACATATAGGGAAAGAATGATTCAAATGATAGTTAGCTTCTCATCACAAACAAACCAGAAAACAGAAGAACAATGTATTTAAAGTGCTGGAAAAAAAAAAAATGTAAACCCAGAATTTTAGATTGAGTGAAAATATCCTTCAAAAATGAAAGCAAAATGAAAACATTGTCAGACAAAAGGAACAGAGAATTTACCACAGTAGCCCTGTATGATAAATGTTACATACAGAGTTGTATAATTTCCTGCCCACTACTTCTCTCAAAGTTCTTTTAAGCTTAAATACCCTCATCCTTCAATTTCACCAATGTCCAAGATGTCACTAAGATAGCTCAACACTAATAATGCATCCAAAACCACAAAATTCTTCAGAAGGAAGTTCTTCAGACTGATTGAAACTTGGATCTTTGAAGGGAAAGAAGAACATTAGAAATGGATTGAAATTTTTCATGATGAAATGATGGACAAAAAAAATAATTTAAAAGTATAAGCCACTGAAACCTTATGAATCCCAATATCCTACTCTAAAAGAAAGAATAATAATGGTATGAGGAATATATGTGAATGCAATTTATGAGAAAGGTAATTATTATTAAAAATATATGGTGTGCCTATAAACTTACCCAGAATCAGAAGAAAGTCACAAGATTTCAGTGCTGAGCTTGACATTTATGCAACAAGCACTTATTAGATATCTATTATTTGCAATATAACATGCTACATCCTTCATATTTCCTACTTGGAAAAAAAAGTAAATGGTTTTAATTTCCAAACTAATTTGATAAAAATTGGGGCGCCTGGGTGGCTCAGTGGGTTCAAGCCTCTGCCTTCGGCTCAGGTCATGATCCCAGGGTCCTGGGATCGAGCCCCGCATCGGGCTCTCTGCTCAGGAGGGAGCCTGCTTCCCCCTCTCTCTGCCTGCCTCTCTGCCTACTTGTGATCTCTCTCTGTCAAATAAATAAATAAAATCTTTAAAAATAATAATAATAATTTGATAAAAATTATTGGCAAGTCACAGTGTTAGGGGATTTAGGAACAAAATGTAAAATAACCAAAAATTGTTAAATAATCGATCTATATCTTTATTCTAAAAGTCATTTCCAGCAAGCCCAGTTGTAGAAAGTGAATCCATGTTTGTATATTACTTGTCTTAGGTATCTTACTCAATTTGTCCTTACAAAACATGAAAACAATGTTAAGTCACCAGATTACATTTTTGCTAGCCTGGTTTCCTTTTAAGCTACTCAGAGTATATATGTCTCAGTGTAGCCTGCATGACACAGGGAGTAAGGATAAGAAAAGCAGTGTTTTATCTCTGACACCTAGAAATTTGCACTGACTGCAGACCCATGGAAAGACAAATGGAAAGACCCAGCTCCCTCTCTTTGATACATTGCAAACAAATAAAATAGAAGATGTATTTATATGTATAGTATATTTTCTTTTTAAAGGATGCTAAGCATAAAGCTCTAATTATTTTTCAAAATGTTGGTTCTGGGAGAGATTCAAACTTTATGTTCCTTAAGGACTTCTAAAAATCCCTAACTTTTCCCATTTTCTTTTTCCTTCCCATTCTGGGTCATAAGCTTTTTCTACTCTTGCTCAACTCCATACCCTGAAAGATTAGGATTGGGAATTACAAATATTCCATTCACGGATTTCTCTATCACACATCACTGAAATGTCAGTAAAAGAACAATCATGAAAGAACATCATATATCAAAATTTTACCCTAAATTTTTTTTTGCTTCTTTATATTTGTTTTCCATTCCTATCTCTGTACCTTCTTCCAAGTCACTTTCTGAGGTGGAAAAATCTTTCTACCTCACATTTGCAGGCACATCTTCCTGTTCTAGTTGAAAGAGGAATCAGGGACTAATGTAGTGTATATCGTGATCTGGTTAACCAGCCATTATCTCTCTACTTGACTCTCTGCTTTGTAGAATCAGATGCTATTTTCCTTTGTAGTTGGTAGTTCATGTGTTAACGAAGAAGAAAAAGAAGTCAATATAACACAGGTGCCCCTGTCAAGACTAGATTGTCGGTCTGGCTTGTTCATTTCCTTGGCAAGCAGAAAAAGGATATTTATGGGCCATGTGGTCTTTGAGTGTACTGATGTTGCAAAGTAGTGACTAGAATCCATTTAAGACAGGCCAAACTATCTGTCTTAGGACTTTATTTTGGCTATAAGTCCAGTGAAAATCTGACCTACCCAAATCTTTTATACCTTTTATGTAAATGAGTTGCAGACGGTACTATTCCATCAATGCACTCCACTTTCCCGAGAAACTCCTTTTGAATTTCTTCACTTTAGAAAATTAAACCTCTTAATAATATAGTTCCTCTTTACATCGTAAAGAGCCAGAAAAGCTGACTGACTGATCATCATCCAAGAGAAACAGGCACAGGCAGTCCACCCTGCTTGTTGGTACACTCAACTAGAAGTATATTACTAGCAGTAATTGCCCAACGACTGGGACTGAAAGGATGGATTGCGTGGGGAGGCTGCTTAACAAACATTGCAATTAACACCACCTACGTGTTTGAGAGTGAACTAGGTAATAAACAAAAGATTAAATTAATATGCATGTTCAGTCCCCAAAGGTAGCCAGATGGCTGGCTACAACATCAGATGTTTCCACTCTGCCTTTGCAGAGAGAATCAGTCCTTTGTGCAGTGACTGGTACAGCTGACATTTTTTGTGAGCATGGGCATCTATGAGGGATGACAAGAACCATGAAGCAGCCTAGCTGGGATGCCGTGAGGACTCTGAACTCAAAGCCATGCCAGGTGTCCCCAGGGGCCAGGAGGTACAAGGAACAGCAGTCATAAAGTGAATAAAGAGTGAATTTCACGAGCACAAGGCTGACCACATTGCTGTACACTCACTGCCCAGGAAAGAAAGGATGAAGAAGAAGGCTAAAAAGGTCTGTTTTCTCTGTGTCTCAGGAGCTCCCAGTGCCCAGGGTTTCCCATTCTGTGTGGTCAGGCTATGATTAGAGCCACGTACGTAAAGCCCTTTTGTTTCCACTTTGCTGAAAACAAAGGGGACCTTATTTGTTTCTAAAGTAAGCAGCCATATCCGCAGCTTTTGTCATATTCCAAAACCAAAAGACAGCCATCCACATTGAGCCCCAGGCACAGAGAAAAATCTCACTGCTGAAGACTGGGCCCTTTGGACATACCTTCCACCAAAAAAGTCTTTCCAGTGCCCAGCTCACTTTTTCCTTCTGCTTATTTTGTCCTTCCATCTGTCCATCTAACTGCTCCATTTGTGTTTTACTAAGATTTTTCCAACTAACAAATAGCTAAGCAGCCCCAAACAAAAAGGTCAAGGACTAGCCCCTTGGTCCAGGACAACAAGCAGCGTCTCTCCTATTCTCCACCTCCTCCCCAGGTTTGGAAGACAAATAGCACACTGTGCCATTGACCCCGTAGGCTACTCAGACCTCTGTTCTACACCCTGCCCTTGATGCCCTTCTGCAAACTTGGGAAGAATGCTCTCCTCATTCTGCAAACACAGGCAAGAGGTCTTCTTAGGCAACAGAGGGCAAAACATATTGGTGGCCTAAAAAACTGCAACATCGTGGGTGTTCTTGGTTTACTCAATTAGTACAGTCCCTGAATAAGGTGTTGAATAAATCTTGATCTTGTAAATCAAATACTATCTTAAAGCCCAGGAAGAACTCACTGCTTAAAACAACACCGTGGTATATTACTTTGCTGAACCCCATTTTCTATAGAGGTTCTTAATTGGGAACCATGATTCCCTAGGCATCTATGGATGGAATTTACAGAATGCATGAACTTGTATGGGGAAAACATTCATCTTTATTTTCAATAATCACTCGAACTTTGTACTTTCTTCAGCTATGATCATAGGCACCAAACCATCAGCATTTACCAGCAGCACCAGTAATTTTGTCAACAACTGAGATCTCAGATATTCTCATATCACATTATAGGTGTTGCAGATAACTCAAAATATCACTTAAGCTCATCAACTTGGAATTATAGTCATTATTAGATTGCTGCTAGAGCTTGTTATTTGTTATATTGCTAATAAAATGTATATATTACTAGACCCCAAATGTATTTACTTTATTGATGACTTTAGTACAATTGCTTTCCTTTGCAATCTTATTATTGTAATTTATACATATAAAATATTATACTAAGAAGGCCACAGGCTTCACCAGACTGTCACACAGATCAATAGCACAAAAAACAGTAAAGAATTCCTACTACAAACTAAATGGACCTGTCTTTCTTCCCTCAAACACATTCTACACTTTGGGCCAAAATACCTTCTTTCCTCCTTTCATTACCACAAATCAAAACCTTGTCTCCCTGTCATGTGTAGACCACAGGCCATCTCCTTCATGAAGAAACTCCTGATCCCCTTCCGCTGGTTGCGATGGTATTTTAAACCTCTCTTTTCACATTATCACATTCTACCTTGTAACTAGTTATAGATAGTCTTTGACTAGTTTAAAATCACCTCAAAGGCAAGTTTCATGTGTTCTTCATCATTGAGTCGCCAACAGCATCAAGTGGCCTCTTGACAGCTCTGCCTATTCTTGGCTGTCCCACCTCTACATTGTTCCCATTTCCCTACATTTACAAACCACAGAACTGCTATTCATGTCACTCCTCTTTTATTCTGCAGAATAAAACCAATTCCTGTGTGTGGCATTCAAGGCCCTTTTAGAACCCGCTACCTCCTTCAGTATCAGCCTTCATCTCTTCAATCTCTGAGCCCTGTGTCTCGTCAATTCCTAAACTCCCACATAGTTTCACATCTCCATGCTTTCATTTCTGGCAATCCCTCTTCCTGGAATGCTCTATGTCCTCTTGGATGGAGAGGAGAAAATGACACCCTCAACATTCCCAAAATAACACTTATTTTCAAGGGAGTCCTACCCAGACTCACGCAGACAAGCAAGAGAAACAGACCAGTGGCAACAATGGCACTCCACTACCTGAGTTTTATCACTGAAAAATTTCAACATAAAATCCCATCCCAAAATGCTATGTTTGTGTTTTAACACTTTGTGACAGTGTTCTGAATGTTTCAGAGCGAGGATGAAACTATGCATTCCCCCTTACCTGTCACAACCTGAAATTCAAGGCCGTTGCCAAACCCTCTCCCCATATTGCTCTGAGCTTCCTGCCTGATGACCTAGCCCCCAAAGTTCACCTAACTCTCAATTCTTTCCACCAATCCCTATGTAATTTCCTTGGCAAACAAATGTCCTCATCACCATGGAATCACATTATGGAATGTTAACCCCAAGTCCCTATAACCATCTCCAGCAGATACTACGAAACAAATAGTAATATAAGCTTTTTCCCAAGCCATCACTGATCCTTCCTGCCTTCAGTGAAACACACTCTGCCTCGGAAACTCACGGAGGTTAGCTTTGCCACCTCTACTTTTCCTTGACGTCATCTCCCATTCACCTCCAAGGGCTCTCCACTGATACCCAGTGAGGATGAATGCACCACAACCTGTGCCATCTTCTAGGATGTTGGGTCACCCAATCCCTGATCTCACAGTTCCTAAACCTTCTGGACTCCATCACTCCCTCTCACTTTGCACATCAGCAATCATTCCCATGGTTCACATAGGGCCTTATCTCCATGTCCTAAATGATTAAACCTGATGCCCCATTCTGTAAATACCGCCATCTATCCTACCAGTATTAATAGTCATTCCACCTGAACATTCTCCTCTAGCTCATAAAATCCTCCTTTCTCTTTATATATCCAACTTCTTTGAATCTGGAAAACAAACAAAAAATAAAACACTTATTTAAGATTCATCCTTCCCTACAGAACATAATTTTGGCTCCACCCAACCCTCTGAATCCCACATAAACGATAAGATACTTAAAAGAAATAGTGCCCTATTTAACTGGCATCCCCCAGAACCTAATACAATTCCTGGTATGAACTGGGTACTTAATAAATGCACAATTCCATCTAGTCTCATAGGGTTTTTTTCTATTGTGTCTATTTCACGAATCTATATACTCAGTTCACAATTCTTAACTGAGTTGGATTCATAGTTCCAAATGCCCATTAGATATTTCTATATGGTTATCTGACCTCAGTATGACCAAAACAGAATCTAATACTCACCATTCTCACTCCAACTAAATATGTTGTTCATCCTAGCCTAATAAATAGCCATCACCACATGCAACACTGGTCCTTACACCCTGACAGTACTAATTCTGGCCTTTCCTCTTTTTACTATATCAACTGGATAAGTCATGTGTATTTTTCCCCTCCCCTCTGAGCCCCCATTGATACTGCCCTTAGTTCAGGCCATCCTCATCTTTTCCATGGACTGTTGCAGTAGTCTCCTATCTTGTCTTTCCTCTAGTTTCTTACTTAAATAACTATAATAGTTCCCATAGCTTTCTGGATAAATTGCAAACTCTTTATCATATCAAATGATATCAAATATCAAACCCATCCATCCTCTATAACCTCTACCTAGGCTTAGTCTAGAACTCTTAGTGCCTGACCAAAGTAGCTGCTTAATACACTGATGGACAAATATCATTGATCACTCTCTCCATACAGAAAGTCTACATTATAACCCATCCCAAACTATGTGCAGTTCCTCAAACGTACCACATCAGAAAGGGACGTCATTCTCTTCTGCCAGAATGGTTTTCAGTTATCCTCCTATCTACTTGAAAACTCCTATTCAGTCTTCTGGACCCAAATCAAAGACCCAAACCTGAATGCAAATCAGAGACTTCTGTGAAACCTTGACAGATTACCTCCCAGGAAGAGCTATGTGTCCCTGGTACACACTGTAGAATCTCCACTTTGGGACCTAACTTACTTCATGGCAATTTTTGTTTACAAATCTCATTCCTTTATTAGATTGCACATTCCCTGCTGGCAGGGACAAGAGCAGATCTCTCTAAGTATCTCAGTGCCTAGGAATGAACCTGCTGCAATACAATTGCTGGAAAATACTGATTAAACGGATCCTTCAAAGCCCAAGGCTGATGTCAGCCCTCCAATGAAGCTGCCTCATCAGAAGGGTGTTGCTCCTTCCTCTATCACAACACCACACTCCGAAAACTCACTCCCTACATTTGCAGGGCCCAGGGTAAGAGAAACAGACTATTAAGTAAAGTAGGCTCATCTTATTTTATCTACTTTGACAAATTACCTTCATGGTGAGCTGGAAGACCAGGTTGAAATTTAAAATTCTCAAACTCCTCCAAGTTCCAGTTCAGAACCAGGTGGTTGAAAAGAGTCAGCCTCTGGCCTGTGGCCCACTCCCCTTCTTTTTGTATATCCTGATGCACCTTATACACATGCTTACAAGCACCCCAACCTGCACTTCCAAGCTCCATGCGCATCACTAAAAAGCTGTCCTTTGACACCACCCCTACTTCTCTTGCCCAGCGATGCTTACATCAGCAGCATAGGTGGACTCAGGGTAGGGACCTGCATAGATCCTGGAAGATGACATGAGCCATCTGAGAGGTGAAGTCCAGAGTTCCAGTACCCACAGTGTCTAGAGCAAAGTGGTGTGGATGCTGGGTGGGCATCTCCCCATAATCCCCCTGACTCCTCCCTCCACAGAGGCGGCTAATGTGAGGCCTCTGAAAGGCAGGGCAGGAGACCTCATGCCTAGGTCCAAGGGACTGAAGTAGTCAGAGTGGAGTCACTGCACCCATGCCTGTCCTCCCATGGACTGTAAACCCACTAAGGCTTAGTTTTCAATGCTACTTCCTGGAAAAGGAGAGAGAGGGCGCTCTTATCCAGCTTCCAACCCCACAAAGGATCAACTTCACCCCTAAAGAGCTTGCGTATAAGAGATGCTGAATAAACAGTTGTTTCATAAATGAATTAACAAAGACTCCTTTTATACTTAGAACAGTTAACAATTCTAGCATTGGGGGTATTTATTGTTAACTCTTCCATTGTTTCTCAACCTTACAGTCCCTCAAGCCTGATCTCCCCTAAAAGATTTTCTATCTCCCATAAAAATCCCAGTGTCCTAACATAATCTACATAATCTAAACATAATCTACACTCAATAAATATTGGTTGGATTTTTTTACAAGTCATCCTCATTAGCATATTGAGGTTTTTATTTTTTCCAGTCATCTCGGTAGTGGCATTGTGAGTTGTTACCCAAATGGTAACAGTGACTATCATAACAGAAAGCTCCTCAGAGTAATTTTAATCTGTTGCTAGTAGTAATTTATCCTTAATTTTTAAAAACCATTTAGCTATAACTATTTTACTAGTAAGACACAATAGCTGTTGTTAATAGTGTTTGGGCAAATGGAAACTAACAATTACACCTGTGCTGATAAACCAGACAGAGGAAAGAGTAAGGGAAAGAATGACAAGTTTAAAAGACAGTAATTGAGAAATTGAATTTGTTTAAAGTTGTTGGGGGAAAATTTTAACCAAAGGAAAAAATAATGATAAACCCCAGAGCCAGGACTTCTCAAAACTCCAGGTGAGATTTGGCAACCTCATCAAAATTGAAGCAGCCCTGGGGCGCCTGAGTGGTGCAGTCGGTTAAGCGTCTGCCTTCAGCTCAGGTCATAATCCCAGGGTCCTGGGATCAAGCCCCACATTGAGCTCCCGGCTCCGCCGAGAGCCTGCTTCTCCCCGTCTCTCTGCCTGCCTCTCTACCTACGTGTGCTCTATCTCTCTGTTAAATAAATAAATAAAATCTTAAAAAAAAAAAAACAAAACTGAAGCAGCCTTTGATTTTAAAAAGAAACTACTAAGATCATTATAAGGAAGTAGAAAGATCTATGCAAGTTTCTTGAACATGACGCCAAAGCCACACACACACAAAAAAAATTAAGACCTTGGGAGCATTTGTTCCATTACTATTTTCTTGCAGGTGTCCTTGAACGTCTATAAATCAGAACAATGTGATTTACAAATCAGATTATAAATGAGTCCTGTCCTGTGCCAAGAGAGTCCAGGACAAGCTAGGCAGAAGGGTCTATAAAAACCTTCTGTCCATTAAAGGATGTTTATAAAGGGAGCTATTTTTTATAATAGCTTTATTGAGATATAATTCATATACAATCGAATTCAGCCACTTAAAGTGTACAATTCAATGGGTTTTAGTATATTCACAGGGTTGTGCAACCATCCCCAAAATTTAATTTTAGAACATTTCTGTCCCTGCAAAAAGAAACTCTACTCATTTGCAGTCATTCCCAGATCCCTTGTCCCCTGAGGCATAGGTAGCCATCAGTCTACTTTCTTTCTCTACGGATTTGCCCATTCTGGACATTTCATATATATGGAATCATATATGTGGTCTCTTACATCTTTGTGTCTGACCTCCTTCACTTAGAATAATGTTTCCAAGGTTTAACTACGTTGTACCATGTATCAGTACTGTTGTCCTTTTTTAGTGCCTAATAATATTCCATTGTATGGATATTGCACATGGAAACTAACTTTCAGCTATACAATAAAAAAGTCATGAGGATGTAAGATACAGCACAGGGAATGTAGTCAGTAATATTGTAATAACTTTGTATGGTGACAGATGGTAACTAGACTTATGGACATCATTTTGTAGTAGATATAAATATCAAATCACTTTGATATATACCTGAAACTAATAGAATACTGTATATAAATTATACCTCAGTAAGAAATTAACATTTTTAAAATAAAATTGCATTTTGCTTATTTTCTTTAAAATTTTTAATAAAATTTTATTCAAAAATAAAATTTCATTTACTTAAAATAATTTTTAAAATTTTTAAAGAGAAAATAAAAATTTCCTGTCTGTTCGTGCTTTTCCTTAAACTCTCCTCACAAGATCTCCAGTTTCCAGACACGTGGAGATATGACAGACTATGTTCTGTCACTCAGTGAACTTGGTTGGACAGGGTACTTCTCTAGCCTTCAACTTCCTCACCTATAAGGTAGAAACTATAGCAGTACTTACCTATAGAGTTATTAGGATTCCTAGGATCTATTATAGTGATTTCACATAGGAAGAACTCATTAATATTAGGTTTCATCTTAAACCTGACTGGATTTCTAATTACAAAATTACACACTTATTGTACCAGTAAAAATTATAGAGATGAGTTTTTAAGTTCATAATCTTCCTCTCAGCTTTCTATTCATTCCCAGATGTTGCCAATGTAAAGTGTGGTGTGCATCTTTTCACTCCATTCTCTGTGCTTATACAAATTCATAAACAAAAATGCACATTTAAAGACATTTTCCTTTCTTCTTTTACTCTAATATATACCACACACATCATGTTGAAATCTACCTTTAAAAAAAAAAAACTAAACTAAAAAAATCTGGCCATCTTTTCTGGTCAATATATATATACCTAACCTTTAATTTTAATAGCCATACCATATTTCACAGTATAAGTGCACCTCAATATATTCATCATTCCCACTACTGATGTACATACAGAGTATTTTCAGTTGCCATTGTACAAATGCTGCCATAAAGCTGCTATTAATGAAGTAGTAAGTAGTAGTCATAACCATGATCTTGTTATTATCATTATATCCATATCTTTACGCTCTCAAGTCCAACCTAGGCCCATCCCCGACCTCCTCAAAACCAAGGAACAGAACTTTTATAGACCAATGATGGAGAAGCAGATTATCATAATAAAGGATTTTAAGCAGAGGAAATCTGAGGGAAAATAAACTAACTCAAATGGACAAGTCCAGGGACCCAGACCCTCAGGGGAGACACAACAGGGCATTCTGGACAGGAGAGAAAAGACATATGAGGAGAAAAAAGAGAGAGAAGATGATCAGACCAGAAGAGCCAGAGACAGTAAGATTCCTAAAAAAGCTCTGCTCTAAGCCAGGCATGCCTGGCAGTGGGTGAATTTTTGATGTTCTAGCCAACATAGTTATTTTCCTTAATGTTAGAGATAGCATCCTCTTTTAGATCAACTACTGCTTTCTGGAAACAATTCTTTAAATTTTTAATTAGTATTTAAACATTCTCAATTAAGCCTAATTACTCCACAAATAAATAAATGAATCCAAAGTTATCCAAAACAGGGCCAATGGAAATATATGATAAAACTGTGTGATGTGCTGAATGAATTTTAATATCATCCTAAAACTTGACTTTCTGTGATGCATCTCTCCATTTCATGGGCAAATCTGCCACTGGAGCATATGTGTTTATAAAAGTCTCTTAATGAACTCCCCTCAATGGGCTTTGGTCACCACAGCACTAAAATGAGATCTGAAAATGATTGAATTATAAGGTATTTCATCCATAGCTTCCTCATGGCATGGACTCCGGGATATCTTACAGCAAGCTCCAGTGTCCCGTGAATGAATTTACTATAAACCTCACAAATGCCACTCCCTTTCCAAGAGCCAAACAAATTTAGAGAGAACACAGGGGAAATGATCCAATTTTTTTTATTTCTGGAAATATATGCTATGTGGAAAGAATTTTTATCCAGAAGGAAAACTTCTGGATTTTACTGGCTCACTAAAATATAAACCATAGTGGCTTTTTTTTTAACCTAAGATTAAGCTTTCTTTCGTCTGTTTGCACATGTCAACCCAAAATAGCAGCCTTTATATAAGAAAAAAAAAATGTGTTTGTACAAAAAAGAAAATGTACACCCCAAAAGCCATGATCTCCCTTTTGCTGGGGTGGTATTTCACAGGGTTTTTAAATCCAGTGGTTTATCAAATTTCTGTAATAACATGAAAGAGAATAGGGATTGCCTATCAACCCTAAAAATTTTCACAAAATTCGCAAGGGACTCACTACAGATAAAGAAGTACTGACAACTGAACACTAGCAATTGCCCAGAAACCCAGTCAGGTAAACACATATGTTAACTGAGATTTAATATTCTGTTGCAAGATGGAAAAATTAATAACTCTTTTGATTGACAGATTCTTTATTTCCTTTTACCAGGGAAGGTCTAGATGGCCCCCAAAATCACCCATATATATATATATTAAATCTTGGCAGCATGCAGCTGTTTCCTCTGTGGCCTTCAGGTCCCACCACCCTTCATCTCCTACAAGACAGAACATTTAAATCTTTCAAGGGGCCTTTTACAACCAGGCCACCCTGTTTCTATTCACAGGAGATACTGAGAGCCCATTTGTCATGAGCAATAAGGGACCTAGTAAGGTCTGCTGACAGGCCCAGAGGAGGCCCACCTGTTCATTCCTAACCCAAGGACTGAGTAGTTTCTGTGGTCGTGGTCTTTCCAACAATTTTGCAATCAACCCATCTCACACATCTTCCTCAATCATCAATTTCAGTAACAAGTGGACAGCCATTTAACAGCAAGAGGGTTGTCAATATGGCACAAACTCACGACATTTCATAATGACATCTAACAGGACCCCTGGTGTTCACTCAATAGCACTGCATCATTTCTACAAGTCTGGAGTTAGAGGCAGAATGTCCCTTGCTCTCATCCAGCTCTGTGGGTTCCTAAGACTGGGAGCCAAAGGTAGAGGAAGAGGATGTTCTCTCTAAACCAGCTCTTCCTGCTTCCTTGGTCACTCCCAGCCAGCTCTTGCACATGCAGGCTCCCTTCCTGTTTTCAGAATTCTCCTTACATCCACAGCTCCCCTCCTCCACACCCTCTGTTTGTCTCACACATGAAAATCCCCAGGGCCGATCCCTACGCCACCACCTGAGCTGGGCCATTTTCCCTCAATAAAGGCTCTCAAACACCTTTTTGCAGGAGGTTGTGAGCTCTCTGGCAGCAGAGACTAGGTCTAATTCATCTTTCTATCTCTAGAGCCT
The DNA here is from genome assembly GCA_028534135.1 of Potos flavus. Lineage (NCBI taxonomy): Eukaryota > Metazoa > Chordata > Mammalia > Carnivora > Procyonidae > Potos > Potos flavus. The sequence goes on from CM052895.1 coordinate 42,105,800, forward strand.
TCCACTTAATATACAGTAAGTTTTCATTAAGTCCTAGTATCAGTAGCAATAATAATTATAGAACAGCAACATCTCTTGAGCACTTTGCGCCAAGAACTCTGCTGAACATGTTATTTGCATCCTCTCATTTGGTCTTCACAAATGCACTGCAAGAAGGAACAGAATGATCCCTACTTTAAAGATGAAGACACTGAGGTTTAGATAAGCATTCGCTCAAGATCACAGACACACAATAGGTGGTGGAAAAGAGAATGAAAGCAAGGTTCATCTGACTCCAGAGCCCAAGCCCTTTAGTCTTTCTGTTAAATGGATTTAATTATGCCTTCACCTATTTTAACCCTTAGGTGCTGCGAACAGAAATCCCGCAGACAGAATGAAATGAACAGTCTACTCCTTGGAAAACTGTTTGGCTACTCTGATTTCCCTCTATCACTGATAATTTTCCGTACCAGGGGACTACAGAGCCAGCAGATAATGTTGTTGATGAGATCAGCACTTATCTATTTTGGTGCCGTGTGGGAGTGTATCAAACAGTGCACTTGCAATTTTACACTTTGTTCTTCTTGTGGTGGGCTCCCATTTAACCAGCGTTTGATGAGGGAGAGCTGAACAAGACCCAGGCAAGGAAAACGAAGTTGCACCGTGGCTCTAATTCATCCAACGATCATAATGCCTTTCACATGGTGTTTATTCTGTTCCCATTTATCTCTCTTGCATAATCACCATCAATTTAGTTTCCAGTGGTTCTGCATGCTGAGCAGGTGATGAACAATTTCCAGGCGGTAACTTCAACCTGCAAATGGCCCCATCATCACTTCCCCACACATACTCTCTTATGTTCCCAGGTGTTATGTAAAGTTCAGTTACTAAGCTTTCTGGGCTGTGAGCTGCCTGTCTTCCTGGAACTATGTAAGCAAGACGAGAAAACTGTAAGCCATTAGCTTGCTTCTAAGATTTGGAGACATGAAGCTTAGCTGAGGTTTACTGGCAATTGGGTTTGTCCTTATTCCAAATCCTTCCAGCTCTGGCCCCCATTAAGTTTCTTTGAGTACACCCTCTTCTTTTCCCATTTCCCAATACACTAAAGTTTCTTTTCTGGGGCTGAATCATAAATTACAAGGTGTAATCTAAAGGAAAACATTTACTTTGGAGTCTCATTAACTCAGAGGAGAGTGATAGTGTTTATTCCCAGCATGATGGAGTGGACTCCTGCAGATGTGAAAAAGGCCAAGCCCTCTTCCTAATCCTTAAGCACGTGTGTGCGCGCACACGCACACACACACACACACACACAATGATTAATATTCACAACAGTAAAAGTACCCAGATACATGGAAGCAGCAACACTGCACTAGACAGTCTCTCACTCTTCAAACACCATGTCTGAAGCTCCTTTTAGTTAGTGATTTACTGGCAACCATACATAATTATTCACCCTATGTACTAGTCTTTAAGACATTGTTTCTCAGCCCCAGAACTTAGCCCCTTGGACTCTGCACAGTGATGCTGGGGCTGGAGCACTGCTAACCCCACGTGTCCTCTGCCAGGTGGCTCTATATTCAACTCTACCAATAGGGGGCACTAGACGGAAACTGCAAGGTAAAAGTCAGGAGATGCCACATTCTCCTTCCTGTTTGCTTCTTGTTCCTGTTAGCATCAACCCAACACTGGTAGACCCCCTCATCCCAGAAGGGATGGTTGGTTCCAGTCTCCTCCTCTTTGTGCCCCATTCAGAAGCAGCCTTATCACTCCCAGCCCCAGAGCCTCTGCCCTGAGCCGCTGAGCTATCTATAGCTGGTGGTACCCCCCTCCTCAGAGGTCTGAGTCCCAGCTCTGCGAGACCTCCCCTGAGCCTCAGGGTTCGGATCAATCTTACCCTTTCCCTTTGTTCCCAGCCCTGGGAGTGGTCGCTACTTTGTGCAAATCTTACCTCTGTGTTACCTCGGTGCTCCCTTTTTCCTTTTCTAAAACATGTTTAACCAATTCCCTATCTTCAGTCTTCTCTGCTAAAAGCCCTACTGTGGGTTCTGACTGGCCCCTGCATTAACCATAACCTGTACCCTGCCTAATCCCTGAGCAAAATCCTAACCATTTTGCTCCTGGAAAACTTGTCTTCTATCTGCCATATCTTCTGATTCTCACGACATAACACCTGGATGATAATTCACATTAGCGGATGGAGGTGGAAGAGAGGGCAACGCATCAAGGATCCTGTACCCCGAGAACCAGAGACCACGTCTGAGCATACATTCCTTCTCAGCTGGCCCGCTTGTGGAATGGAGTGCAGGAAGATCAAGTGAGAGCAAAGCTCCCTGTAGAGTCTAAAGTGGAACAAGTAAAGGAGACTTCTTGCTAAGATACTTGGAAAACAGGATCAGAAACTAAATTAGCGACAGCCATATTTTAATAATTCCAGGAATTCACAGTGGCCTTATAAATAGGCAAGTTACAAGCACTACCACTGCATATTAAATGGGCACCAGGAAGAAACTACAGCTCAATATTGCCCTCTCTCCCTCCCATTCTTTTCCACAATCAGTGAAATCCTGCCTTTTGAGATTCACTTTCTTGGCTCACCTCCTAGCTTCCTCCAAGGCCCTTGTCTAGAATTGCAGTGAGGGGAATGACTTGTGATTTACAGTCTTCACTACTTCACTAAGAAGTGGCCTCTTGGCCACCTTTTAGTCAGAATGGCTAGCTGAAATAGGAGCTTTGAGAAGATGGAAATGTTTCATGAAAAGAAATGAGGAAGGATAATTCGGGGCACTCAGTAGGGCTTCATTAGACACTTCTAAGTACAAGTCTTGGATCTCCCACTTTCTAGACTGAGCCTTGGTTTCCTCAGCTGCAAAATGGGAGTGATAATGACCTCACAGGGCCTTTATAAGGATGAGATCTAACATATGAAATGTCCTTGGCATAATGTCCTGGCAGAGAGTCACTTGGCCATGGAAATTTTTATTAAACCTGGCTTGAGTGGAATCATACTAGTTGTCTCAGACTCTAGCAAGTTTCCTTTTTTTTTTTTAAGATTTTATTTATTTATTCATGGGGGGAAATGAAGGGAGAGAGATAAGCAGACTCCATGCCAAGCACAGAGCCCAATGTGGGGCTCAATCCCACGACCCTGAGATCATGACCTGGGATGAAATCAAGAGTCGGACACTCAACCCACTGAGCCACCCAGGAGCCCCCATCTTTTTTTTTTTTTTTTTTAAGTAACAAGGGTGACCTTGGGCTTTTGTCCTATCACATCGGTGGGTGAAGGACAGGACTTGTGATGTCTTCTCTCCCAGTGTCCCTCTTCTCAGATCAAGAAGAAGAGCAACTACATCTCCTTGACCTCCAGAAGAGGTCATGGGTGCCTGGGTAACAAAAAATCCACTTACTAGGCCTCTGCCCTGCGTAGGGCAGAACCCTTTGGGCCATTATGCCACTGTGGTGCCATTTGTGTGATTCCTGGGAACCTGAAGGAGAATTTGGATTTGGGGGATGAAAGTAAGAGTGTGGCAGACAAAGGAGGGAGAGCCCTTCAAAAGATCTACTCTGGCCATTCGAGGCTTCTATCTGTGAAGGGTCTGGTCACTCTTTCCTCTCTCTCTCTTCCCTCATGTATTTATAATTCTATGCAAATATCATTATTATATCATCAAATATCAAAAAATATCATCAAATATCAAAAATATCATCAAATATCAAATATCATTATGATATCATTTTTAACCAACACAGTAGCAACAGCATAGCAAGCCCAACACTTACACATTCTAGGCACTTCTTATATGCTTACTTACATTAATTTCACAACAATACCATGAAGTAGTTATTATTACCCATTTTACCTTTGAGGGAATTTAGGACACAATAAGGCAAGTTACTAGCCTGCTATCCCACCCTAAGTAAGGGATAGAGCTGAGATTTGAACCCAGGCCTGACTCCAAAGCCACATTCTTTTCCATTATATTACACTTTTCCATTAAATCTATCCCACCCTTGCCAAGGACGGCCCTTGCTAATCCTTGGCAGGATCTCCTAGAATTTTTGCTATTCAGTGAGAAAAGGGTGAGTGCTCTCAAGAAAACTGCCCAGCTTTCTTCTTCTCACTCTAGTTGGAGTATTATTTCAACAGATATGTCTGAATTTTAAATGTAGTACTTGGATCTCAACAATAAAATATGACACATAAAGACCCATGTACTTTGGAACAGAAATCAAAACTGGCCTGGGGAGATGCAGGCTGAGGGCAAGCAAGGGCCACATCCAGCCCTTGGCCATGGACTTCCAGCCCTTACTTAACGCCTGGCAGGTTCAGACCTCTGGGCTGGTTTCCCTTCTCCTCCAAGTGAACAGACGTTGTGGGAATCTGTGTGTTCCCTCAGAAACAGAAGCAGTTTTAGAAAACTGAAGGAAGGGGGGCTGAATTTTTTTTCTTGACTTTCTTGTTCTGTTTTGTCCTTTCCCCACCTATTTTTTTTGTTTGCTTGTTGTCTTTGGGGTCTGCTTTTAATGGACAGTGATGTTATTTGGTGTTAATTCCCTTCAGAACAGTATCACCCCTGAGCAAGTGATGAAGAGTCTCCTTAAACTCCTCACAATCCCTAACCTCAGGAAAGAAAACAGTTTGTTGTCCTTTCCCCTCCCTTAATCCATGTCAACATAATACTGGGGAGAAAGTTCAAATAGGCCGGGCCACCATGATCCTGGCCACAAAGATCATCCCCACCAGTGCCATTTTAACCTGACCCTGATTTTCCCTTCTACCTGCACCCAAGTCGACACCAGCCACAAGCCGCAGGTGGGAAGGAAACCCTCACCAGCTACTCCCATGGAAATAAAAGTCCCTGTTGAGACCACTCTGGCACCCCAGCCAAGTCAAAAACAATGCTCCTGTCCTGGCCTCATCTTGCCCAATGTCCTTCCCTCCCAGCTGGCTGCTTGGGCTCATCACCTCTCAGCTGACTGTTTACCCAACTTTACTTCAAACAGAAAATGCCTATTCCTGTTGGTCTAATAAAATTTCATCTGCTTTTTCCAAGCCCCAAGGCAGAAGCAATTTTAGTAAAATGTGTCCAATAGCACTAATGTAGTGAGGAAAAGAAGAAAAAAGTTTTTTAACATTCTGGATTTTTTCAGACTTTCCTCTATTTAATTAATATTTATTACTAATTAATGCTGTAAACACTTCTTTTCTCTACTTGATTCCAGAGATACTTATTGAACAAATACTACCATTTGGGTACCATGCTAGGCACTGAGAGGACACCAAGGAACAAGTTATAAACCGTATCCCTCCTGAAGAAATCAACTCAGAGAGGAAAAAACCCACATGATTAAACAATCTTCACCATATATAGCTTGCCTGTCATAGGTAACTGAATCACCAGGCATTTCCCACTAAAACACCAAAAAATTCCTGTGGTAAGACATTAATCTCCTCTTATAGGCCATATCCAGTCAGCCTTGATCTTGGCAGTTGATTTCCTTGCATGTACAGAGCTGATAACAATGTCCATTAAGACATAACATGGAAAAGTGTTTTCTTTCCCCTAACAGGCGAGCATGGAAGAGTTTCCATTATCCATTACGCATACTGACAGTTTTTCTGATCCAAAACAGCTGTGGCACTGAAAAGACTGAGGGCTGTGTTTTGATTCTGTTCCGGGGCCAATTAAGAGCCTGGCCTTTGTGATGCCAGTGTTGGCACCTCTTCTGGGTCCCTCATTGGCACCTTCTCACATGTCCTTTTTCTGTTTGTTTATGTACATCCTCCTGACAACAGAATGGGCCTGAGGGCAAAAACCAAATCCAAATGGTCTAGGGAAGCAAATCCTAGCACAGAGGCTCCCAGGCCCTGGACCTCACTAAAGCGACTGTCCCACAATGGCTTCTGATCAATCCTGTTTCTTGTATGCAGAGATAATTGGTGAGGCGAGCAGGGGGTGGGGGGAGGGGCATGTTCTCAACAACTGGCAAGGCACTCAGCTGAATATGCAAAGGCATGGCCCAACCTCTTCGGGGGAACTTGCAATGTATCGCCAAAGACCAGCACATGAATTTATTCAAACTCTGAGAGAACGAGAGAACTGTGGTTGGAGGAGATGAAAGGAAAATTACACTTTGAGGATGATAGTTGACCATCTCTCATTTAATGAGGTAAATACACGACAGTACATACACAAATTATTTTGGAAATAACATAGTAGGGTAAAAAAGGAAGAAAACCTAACATTTGTATTATTATTTTTTTAAGATTTTATTTATTTATTTGAGAGAGAGAGCATGAGAGAAAGAGAGCACACAAGCAGGGGGGCGGTGTGCAGAAGGAGAGGGAGAAGCAGACTCCCCACTAAAAAAGAAGCCCAATGACGGACTAGAGCCCAATGCAAGACATGATTCTAGGACCCTGGGATCATGACCTGGGCGGAAGGCAGACACTTAACATCTGAGCCACCCAGGCGTCCCTTCACTTGTATTATTTATTCAATTTTCCCAACCACCATGCTCAGGGGGCCTCTTTATCATGCCCTTTGATACAGATGAGAAAACTGAGGGTCAGAAATACTAAGTGACTTGCCTGAAGAGCCACAAGAGACAAGCAACAACATTTGGGCTTGACTTGCACAGCCTGTCCCCATGCCAGGCTGCCCCCGAAGGCAGGCATCTTCTTGGAGCCTGAAGAAAGACTCTCATGCCCTGACAGGCATGCGGAAGGCCCTAACAGGAGGGCCAATGAAAAGGGAAATGAAATGACAGAGGGAGAATTTACTTGACCCACATGGGATAAGGCGAGGTAAAGGGCAAGATAAAGAATGTATAGAAAAGAAAGGTAATAAAAGAGCATCCGGTTTCACCCAGGATTTGGTGGCACTTATGACTGAATCTCTCACCTTTATGCCCTCTTGCCATGTCCCTGTCCCTCCTGGCTCTCTTCCTTCTTTGTTCTCTTTGAGTTACCCCCTGACCTCTCCAGAACCCCAGAGTCCCATCCAGGGTTCATGCTAACTACAACTCTTCCTCTCTTCCTGCTTTCTCAGACTTCCAGAAGAGTCCCCCAGAAGGCAAAACCATAGTTTTAAAGATGCTAGACCATTCTTGCAAGACTTATAAGGGAGTGAGGATTGGCCCCTAAACCTACCTCTAGCCCATTTAAGAAGTTTAAGTTAGGGAGTCAGGAGAGAGGATTTCTTTGGAGACAGTTACCAATGCCCTGTATCCTTCCACTCCAACCTAAACCCTAGAGAACAGGCTTGAAAGGGACCTGCATTTCATGGATTGTAAAGGGCCTAGAGACTGGTCACATCTGCCTTTGCTAGAATCTATCCCAAGCACATATTAGGTGCCCAGTATTTGTTGACTGATTGAATAAATGAATGAGTGAATGAACGAATACCTGAAAAGTATAAAAGTGCAAGAGTATGGCCACAACCACAGAAGAGACAGGCAGAGGAGACATGCACATTCGTGTGAAACAGTTACAGAAAGCACATCAGCACGTGCTTGTCCCAAAGCTTACAGAATGAATGAACACAGGGAGGAAACCAAGGCTATGTCGACTAAACATACTTTCCTCATATTAGACATTTTGGCAGAAAATCCCACAGTGACCCAGGAGTTCTCCCCATCTTCCTTAAATAGCTCTGGCCTCAATTTAATCCCTAGGAAGAAGACCAGAGAAAACATAGGAAACATTCCAGATGAAAAAAAAAATCTCTGGACTTAAAAGTGGTTATCACTGGTTGATAAGAGATTCTGGTTCCTGGGTCTTCCTTTATTTGCCTCAGTCTGGTGTGATTGTTTCTTCTAGTCCTGAATGTTCTCCTTTAACCTTAGCCCAGTCCTTGCTATATCACAACACTTGACAGTAGAAGGGAAAGGTGACACAGTCTCACTCCCCACTCTAATCAGCACACTGAGAACTTTCCACAACATAGCAGGCCAGAGACCCAGGTCAAGTCCCCACTGCTGCTGTTCCAGCAATAAGCAGCATTTGTCTGTATACCTCAACTCTTTTTTGTTTTTTTCTTTTTAAAGAGAGAGAGAGAACACACAAGCCCTGGAGCAGGAGGAGGGGACAGAGGGAGAGGGAGAGAGAGAATCTTAAGCAGGCTCCATACTCAATGCACAGCCCAACACGGGGCTCCCTATCAAGACCCTCAGATTATGACCTGAGTCGAAATCAAGAGTCACTTAGGCCACCCATTCGCCCCCACCTCAGCTCTTTCAAGTCAGCAAAAAAGACTTTGTTTACTCGTGGTGAAAATCCTCCATTGTAATTAAGTACGGAAACTGCAATTACCTATCTACCCTAATGCCCCAGAAAAATTCCCAAATTAGATCCTGTATCTGTGAGCTCCAAGATTCTCCATAATAAACAGTGTGCTTCCATAAATACACTCAATTCAGTTACAGTAATAAAAGAGAAGTATGGCTTTTTCATGTGAATATACACTTGAAAGACCAAATCAAAATGAGAATTATCAAGGTATGCCTTTGCACTTGGACTTTGAGTGCCCTTCACCAGGATGGATTCACTAGTCCTTCTGATGCTCCCATGAAGAGGGAAGATCAAACCTGGCTCTGACAGTGACCCACACCAAATCCCACCATACTTCCAATATCCAAGCGATCAAATCAAAGCAGCCAGGGTAAACAAGCACAGGCTATGTGATTTTCAAGATCTATTTATCCAGTTCTATTTGGAATAGGGAGAGATTCCAAGGCAAGGAAATTCCAGAAGGCCCCATATGTGGAGCCAAGCCTTTGATATAACTTTCTGTCGCCCCTTGCTTCCCCATGCAAATCTCTCATTACTCCATCCAAATAACTTTCAAAACCGCAGCTTCCTCTCTGTCTTGCAATAAGAAAATCTGTGCACTTGTACTGGGATAAGCAGTGTACTAAGTACCTGCCCTCACTCCTCCCATCATCTGAAGGGAAGGAGTCCGGGGCCCATCAATAGCTCAGTTCAGTTTGTTTCTGAATGGAAAGGGGAGGATCAAAGGGCCAGAAATATTCATTTATGGGGAAAAGCAAAAGAATTAAATATGCAGAACTTGGCCAAATGACGCCTGAAGGGGGAAATAAATACCAAGGAGCGTTTGAAGGATGTAACCAAACACCACGAAGAGGGATTTTTTTTTTTGTTTTAAAGATGGTTCAAGTGGTTGTAACTAGGAAAGACTGAGGAAAGCAAAGGAAAATCTGAACTCTTGAAAAAATTCTGCCTTCAGCAAAGGCTACACTACAGAGGAAATTGGTATCAATGCAACAACCAAACTAAAGCTTCTACTCTCTACAATTTGTATGTTTCCACTTCCAATCCATTTCTCAGATGTGCTTATTTCCACTTGGAACTATAAGCTTGAGTGTTGCCTCTTGTGTCTATTTTCTCTGTCTTTCTTACATGTACTCCCTGTCGCATGATTTGGAAATGGCCTGGGCTGGTGGCCCTGGAGGCCTGCAGGTGGACATCAATTGTCAGAACGAACAAATAAGCTCAGGAATGGTGACTTTAGGAATAAAATACCAAACAGAGAATCCCTCCATATGAGTGATTTCTATGCCTTAAACAGACCTGAAGTAAGTTCTGGAATAGACGTAAGTGCTTCTCAGTCTTCTCCAAGCTCTCTGGAGGGGAGATGGGGAAAGTCAGCTGAATATAGCCAGAAAATATATCTTAACAGTTTTCTCCTGAGATACACTATATGGCAAGTCCTTCTGGAATTTCTAGATAAAAAGAAATATGTACAGTGAGAACAGCTTTTCTGAGAGCCTTTCGACACATTTATTCCCAGATGGGCTCAGTGCAAAAGTGAAAATTACATTTTCAAGGAGTGAAGAAATTTCAACGAAGGTTTGGTTCAAGTTTAAACTGGAGGTTTAGGCCTCTCGGTCACCTGATTGGTTTAAGAGGGGGTCTAGGTTTGAGATACAAGTTCTTATTTGGCTCATGTTGTACAGCACAAAGGACACCAAACTGGAAATCTGTAGAGTTCAAATCCCTTCTTCATCACTGAAATATGTGAATGACCTCGGATAAGTCACCTTTCTTTCCCAGACCAGTTTCCTTACATTGAAAGGAGGGAATTCAACTAAACTGGTGGGTGGTTTTTTAAACATTTTTTTTTCCTTAAGCAACAGAATGGCTTTTTAATTATGATATTATGCTAAAGTCCAATAATATAAACTATCAAAATCTTTCTGGTTAAAATGAAACTGAGTGGCCCAGAACTTGACCCCACCCCCCACATTGCCCACTGCAGGTCATGACCCTCAGGACTTCCCCCAGAAACCTCTGAGGCACCTCCCATGGACCACCATCTCTCCTCAAAGAGAACACTTTGGAAGTCACTGGATTCCGTGTTTCAGCAGGTCTTTTCCAACTCTCGTTCTCTGTGTATTTAAACATCAGCAGGCGAGCAGCAGTGATGCAGCTGTTCTTAAGACCCTGCTGATGAATGGATTAAAAAGACAGGACCTGGTGGCCCAAGGTCTCCTTTACAGTTCAAAGTCTAAAGCAAACACACCCAAAAGAGAGGGAGGTATGAAAACAGAAACAAGAAAGTTGACATCCAATCTCACTTGCTCTCTCTCTTCAGCCCCCACCCTTGAGTCTCTCCCTTCCTACCCCTTCTTCTCCTTCTTCCTCACACTCCTTAGACCTTGTAACTACGAAGCCCAGCAAGAATCCAAAGGCCAGGCCCATTGCCTGAAGCCATGCCTCATGGAATGTGACACAGAGAAATACATGTTTGGGAACTGGGGCCAGCTAAGCCAAAACTCAGAGAGAGGGACATGGGGAGGCTCTAAAACGAAGCACAGAGGAGGGAGTTCAGGTGCTCACTGCTGTTTGGGTGTCTATGGCCACAGTTGTAAACACTCTGGAAAGAGGAGGGTGCCCAGAGTAATCCAGAGCAGAGAAGGCTTCCCCAAAAGCTCCCCAGCAATGTAGGCTGGCTTCACAGGAAGAAGGACTGCTCATCAACCAGTCACCCAGCTTGAAGATGATACTCTTAAACACAGTTGTTAGGCATGTCCCACCCATCAGGGAGCAATTTGGCAAACCTATCAAAATATAAAATCTGTATACCATTTGACAGAGGCATTCCACTACAAGTATATCTCACAGATAGACTTCCATGTGTGCAAAAAAATCTCTGCAAAGATGATCACTGAAGCATGCTGCAATCACGGAAGACTGGAAGCTACTTAAATACTGATTGATTGGGATGGAATGAATATATTTAAGTTTGCTCATACAATAGAATGCTGTGTAGCCTTTAAAAAGAATGAATCCACTCTCTATTGATGACAAGGAAAAAGCTTTAATATCTCATGTTAAGTGAAAAAAGTAAGGTGCAGATATTGTGTACCAAACGGTACATTATGTCATATGCAAAAAAAAAGATATATATGTATATATGCTTGCATGTTCATGAATATTTCTAGAAAGACACACACAAAATGCTAATAGTGGTTACCTTTAGGAGAAAATTTGAGGTGAGGGATGGGGAGATATCTCTGGCAGGAAAGACTTTTGTTAAATGCCCTTTCATACATTGATTCAATTTCCTCTTTTAATGTGCATGTAGGATTTTAAAACAAAAACAAGAATGTGTGTTAGAAAAACATGTCAAATTGATGTAGTTTTCAAGAAACCAACGTACACTTTAAGACTCCGAAAATCAGCCAACTGTTCTCTTTATCAGAAAGTAGAATCAAATGGGGAACCTGGCTGGGTCACTAAGACTTGAACACTGCAAACCCATTTGACAGTGGTGAGCAGTGAGAAAAATACTGGATGCAAGAGCAGAAGACCAGGTTTCCAGTCATGTCCTCACCAGCTCACACTGCACTCTCAGCCTTTTGGCCCTCATCAATGGCTGTGAGAACTAGGTGATCCCCAGCTTCTTCCCTCCTCTAAGAAGCACCATCCCTGGCATATCGTGGTCATAACCTTGGTTTTTGGACTCCAAATCCCAGCCCTGCTGACCTATCACTTTGTGACCCTTCCATCTTCTAGACCCACATTTCCTTATCTGAAAAATTCAGGTACTCCCTGGGGCAAATAATACATTATGCGTTAATTTAAAAAAAAAAAATTCAGGTACTAATTCTACCTGCCTCACCAGGTTTTGTGAGAACTAGGAGACTGCTCTAAGGACTCAGCAAAGAGGAGGCTCTATCCGACTTGCTGCCCCCCAGCTATTCTCAGCCTTTGTTCCTAGCTCAGGCTGCCGACCAGGCTACACAGACCTTCCTGCTCTCCTCCATGTCTGTCACATCAGGTTTCATCCCTTTATAACATAAATCACAATTTGTAATTACCTTGAATATCAGTTTGTGTACGGTCTGTCTGGCCCCAACTAGCATGTAAACTACAGGAGGCTGGTGGTTTTCTTTTTCATACTCACAGCTCCGGCTCCAGCTCCTAGCACAGTGATGGGCTGCTACAAGTTTGTTGGATGAAAATATGAATAAAAGGATGTTAGCTGCTAGTTGCTGTTGACTCTTACAACTCCTTGCCAGAGGAGGCTGACAGTATTTCTCTATCATAGGGTGGCTATCAGAATTGCTAACCTCGCATTGTAGCTTTTTAGAGCACTTCAACAGTGTGCCCAAAGTTTCCTGCTAATAAGTGGCAGAGTCAAGATAGGAACCCATCTTTTTTTTTTTTTTTTTTTCTCTCACTCCAAACTCTCTTCTCTCAACCACTAGACTCTTCTAGGGCAGTATATTCCCTTGACCAAAGTCACACACATACAACTCCTGCCTGGCTCCTAATTACATGCTTCAAACAACAGTCATGTTCGACCTTTCAATTCTACATTGCCTGAAACACCACTAATGGGAAATCCTATAATGAATGGGAAACCTCACTAATCTATGCTATTGCACATTTATCCCCTGCAGTCCCCTCCTGCTGACCCTTGAAAGGTCTTTGCTGGAGGCAGAAAACAGAAGACATTCTGGAGCCATGCAGCCCCGCTCTGAAACATCCCTGGTGAAGCTCAGAATTATTCACAATTACCAAACAACAGAAGTGACTGGTTGTCATTTGAATATCAGCAAAGTCATAAGAAGTAGTCGCATGCAAAGTCTTATTATATTTGGAGAAGGAAAGAGAAGCAACTAAAAAGAAACGGTGAAATCTTAGAGGCTGATTAATGGCTCACTGTGTTGTCATTGGGGAGGTTATGTAAAGTTTATGAGCATTGCCTGCCTTGATGCTGTTGTTGTTAGTGAGCTCTTCAGCATTTGTAAAGTGCTTGCCTATAAAACCTGCAAAAAATACAAAAGTTGTGAATAATTCCTTTGTTTTTAGATATGAGTTCTACCATTGGCAAGCAGGAAAAACCTTTTAGACACAAAGGTTCAGAGGAAGAGAGGGAGAAATGTAAACACTGTCTTGGCCAGGATACTAATAATATATAGCACTGGCCTTAGAAGAGCAAATCACAGAATAAGCAAGCACTTGTTATTGATTAACCAATCATCTCCCTGTTCTGGGGAAGATGCCTTTGAAGCCTAGGCTGAAAGCACTTAGCAAGGAAAATCTTCCACATTTCTGTGTTGCTCTTCTACAGTGGAATGGGAAGATAATAGTTTGCTTGTGCTCAAAATCCAAGCAGCATATTCGGTCACCTTAAAAAAAAAAACAAAACCCTGCTCCATTCTCCCAGTGAACAAGTTAAAAACTACGGTTTTGTCTTTACCAGTCAGTTCATTGAAAATTTGTAAATAATTCCATCTCCAAAGAGTGAAACTGAGTCTCCTATAAGAAAAACACAGCTCAATGGAAGGCTATTTTGGACACATGTAAATATGGCCACCAGTATTATCGACACATGCAAATCTTATACGATTACGACCCAGAATACAATGGCATCTCATTTAAATGGGTATTTCAGTGATAGAGATCTTCAATAGCTGAATAAAGTGGCAAACAGCAATTGGTAGCTTCAACATGCTAGAAAACAGTGTTTCTCAAAATGTGGTCTGTGAACCACTTTTATCATGAATACCTTGGAGGCTTCTGAAAACACAGATTTCTAAGCCCCACCTGAGTCCTAGAATTTCATGGATTGGGTCTGTTACTCTACAAAAACAAGAACGAACAGACCAAAAACCTTTATCAGGTGAATATTTTATGTTCTAACATTTGAGAACTACTGATTATATAAATGAGGCCACCTGCTCAGGACAAGGAACCTAGGCTTCCCACAACTACATGACGGAGAACAAGACATAGACAATAGCAAAACCAAACTGCCACTTTGGTGGAAACAAAAAGGGAACTATCTCTATAGAATAATCTAAACTATAGCTTACAAACACCTCATTTCACCTTTTCCTTTTCTTCCTTCAATAAACCAAAGGGGGACTTTATCAGGCACAGAAAGTCTCACTTCCTTTTACTTTAAGAAATAAATGGTCATTTCATGCACATAAAAACTAAAAGCAGGGGCACCTGGGTGGCTCAGTGGGTTCAAGCCTCTGCCTTCGGCTCGAGTCATGATCTCAGGGTCCTGGGATCAAGCCCCGCATCAGGCTCTCTGCTCAGCAGGGAGCCTGCTTCCCCCTCTCCCTCTGCCTGCCTCTCTGCCTACTTGTGATCTCTCTCTCTCTGTCAAATAAATAAATAAAATCTTAAAAAAAAAAACTAAAAGCAAAAAGAACAATGGACTTAAGAGACACAGAGAAACGATGAAATTGAGTTCTGGACATTAGCTCATAAAACAATTATTAAATAGGCAGCATTTCTAGTTTGAGCATTATAGTGTCATCCAAGTGGAGTTTTCCTTTGGGCAAGTGAGTATTCTGGCCTCAAACTCAAGAAGAGGTCTAGAGTCAAAAGCGTATAAGTGATACTAGAAGCCTTGAGTACAACTTGTGTAGAATGGGGGCGACTGGGTGGCTCAGTTGGTTAAGCAACTGATTTCGGCTCAGGTCATGGACCCAGGGTCCTGGGATCGAGCCCCAGATCAGGGGGTCCCTGCTCAGCGAGAAGTCTGCTTCTCCCTCTCCTCTGCCCCTCCCCTCACTCATACTGTGTGTGTGTGTGTGTGTGTGTGTGTGTGTGTGTGTGTGTGTGTCTCAAATAAATAAAATCTTTAAAAATAAATAAATAGAGTAGAATGGCAAAAGAAGAATAAGCACAGAAACTTTGAGAGCATCTGAAAGATAAATCCTCAGGACAGAATAAAGGATAATGATGATTCAGAAAGAACAAAGAGAGCTGAGAGAGTGATGTGATGGAAACCAAAGGGAAAAACATCAAGAAAAAGGAATGATCAATACGCTGTCAAATACATAAGAAAGAGTGTGTAATTGAAGTCCAGAAAGTACCCAGGGATTTTGCTAACTGGATCACTGGTAATCTCTGTTAGAGATGCTTTCCATAGAACACTGTGGTAAGAAGCCAGATTGCAGAGATCTGAGGGGCAAGGAAGATGAAGAAGTCAAGCTAAGAGGGACAATGGTTTGAAGACATTTGGCTAGGAAGGAAGAAGTTGTGGTATGCAGAGAAGGATGTTTAAGAAGGAAGAGACAGGTATTTATTTATGTAGCAAGAAAAAGAATCCACGCAAGAGAAGCAATAAAGATAGAGAACATAGTGAGGATAATGTATGCACCAACTCCAGGGAAAAGAAGAGGATGTGTGATTAAAACACTGAGAGAAAATTGCCTTTAAACAGGAGAATAGATGTTCAGAGGAATACTTCATTTGGATACTAGAGTGAAAGATAAGTTTGCAGGTGAGAAAGGAAGGAGAACAATGAGTAAGGTCACAAATGATGACCTCATTGTTCCCTCCAAGATAGAAAAAAAAAGGGCATCTCCTTAGACAGAAGGTGGAGGGCTTAGAGCAGACAGCTTGAGGAGATGAGAGGACTTGGAATAGCTATTATAGGACATGGGAGAGAAAGCTGACCAGGGGCAAGTGGAAAGACTGATGAGCCCAAGTGAGGCCTAGTTAAGGTCAGATATCGTGAGTCAGACCAACTGCAAAACTGTGCAATTGTCTTCAGCAGGACTCGGTACCCTGGCAACAGAAGTAGAAAAGATCATGCGAGTGCGCACCTTAAGAACAGCAGAGGTGAAGGTCATGAGAGTCAAAGAGGCTAAATAATTTCTGGTGGAAATGGAAATTGAAGTCAATCAGGAAATGGAATGAAAAATAAACCTATCAGCTAGGTTCCAAAGCCCTCATAAATGTTGGGTAAGCCAACATTCATGACAAGGAGCAGGGGAAGTAGCATAGCTAGACCACATAAATTTCAAAGGAAAATAGACTTTTGCATGAGGATCCAAGAGAAATGGTTTCGTGGGACATGAAGAAACACAAACATGTCCCTTGGCCTACTGATGTGTGGAATATAAAGTATTTCCTCA
Organism: Potos flavus; assembly: GCA_028534135.1. Lineage (NCBI taxonomy): Eukaryota > Metazoa > Chordata > Mammalia > Carnivora > Procyonidae > Potos > Potos flavus. Next base: position 42,122,195 of record CM052895.1, read on the forward strand.
AAAGGATCACTGAGGAAGCGGGTTCTAGGGAAGAATAAATTTCAGTTAAAGAAAAAGGTAAAGAGAAAGCTCTGTAAGAAGTCTAGGATATAGAAACATTCATTTAAAATAAAATCGGGTTTAGAGAGTGCAATAGAGGGTGAGACGGGAGTAAACGATGGGGCTGGGTCAGTGAGGAGGGAGTCCATGGTAGTGGGGAGGACGATGCAAGTTCAAAAGGAGTTTCTTGCTCTTAGGCTCCACTCCATTCAATTCAGCCAACTCCTAACCTTATGGTGTTTCCCCTCTCAGATTGCTGAGTTCCCCCGCAACTGCCCCTTCAATATGACAGATCATGCCTTCCTAGCTTACTAGGAAGACCTTTTTTCAACACATTCCTGGCTGCTTATAGGAAGAGACCCAGCCCCACCTTAGTCTCCCAGGATGCCCTATTTCTAACTCAGGATCCAGGTCCTATTCTTTGTCCACCATCTTTCCTGAACTTACTTTTCATCATGACCTAAGCTCCGAACTTTATCTCTGTCCTTACCTCTGGAATAAGATCCTGGTCTCTGATTAAATTTCCCTAGAGCACAATACCATGTTCAACTTAACAGAGGCCTGACTCAGCTGGCTTTCTGCAAATACATCCTTAGGACTCTGTGTGTGACCCTGCATACACCCAAAGGGCCACCAATTATGACTTTTCCTGTACCCTGCTGAGATGCAGCCCACTGCCCCACATCCACCCTCCTTCAAGGATTTTTCCCTTCTTCTCCTTTATTCAGGTTACTGGCATTGCCGGGACAATGATGTCAACTCCATGCTAATTGTGACATTGAGGGAGTGGAACAAACCACTCTGATATGATCAGTCAGGAGGCAAATTAAACTCAAGAGAAGTGGCCAGGCCACTTAAAATGTGTGACTGTCAGGAAGGCAGTGGCTAGGTACAGTCAGATATGTGCCACAGGCCTTAGAAGGCAGATTTCCAAATCCTCAGATAAGAAGATATCAGCATGATCACATTGTCTGAGGCTCTTGATAGAGGAGAGGGAACAAGAGGATTAGAAAAAGTCTGAAAAATTCAGTTCCAACAAAACCATTACAAATGCATGACAAGGCACAACCAACCAACTCATGACAGAAAAATACAAATAGCCACAGACAGGAAAAATGTTCAGTGTTATTAGCAATCAAAGGAATGCAAACTATAACAATAGGGCTCCAGGTTTTACCTAGACAATTAGCAGAAATTTTAATAAAAATCGTTGTGTTAATAAGAATGCAGGAAAACTGGTAATGTTAAATATGACTGGAAAGAGTATGCATTATCATCTCCTCAGAAAGCAAATTAATCACATGTATCGAAAGCTTTAAAACATGTGTAATCGTATAGAATAATTTTTTGGAAGAATAAATGATGTGGAAAAAGAATCATGATATATTGGCAAGTGAAAAAGTTTACAAAATGTCATGTGTGTGTGATCCCAATTTTGTCACTATAGGCATATATTTACATACGTACATGCACACAAACACACACACATATATACTCTTTGTATGATATGCATAGAAAAATGACTAAAAAGACATCGAAGTATTAACACTAATTATCTCTGGGCATTATGATAATTTTTCCTTATTTATGATTCTCTCTACTTCCACATTTTCTACAATGTAAAGTTAATTGTTTTGTAATTAGAGGAAAACATTTTAAAAGATGGCACAAGATAGGTTAAATAATTCAGGCAGAGAAAGACAAATACCATATGGTTTCTCTTATATGAGGAATCTAAAAAACAAAACAAAACAAAAAAGCAAACAGACTCATAAATACAGAGAACAAACTAGCAGTTGTGGGTGGGTGGAGTGAAATAGGTGAAGGGGATTAAGAAGTACAAACTTCCAGCTATAAAATAAATAAGTCACAGATGGGGCACCTGGGTGGCACAGTCACCTAAGTGTCTTGGTTTCAGCTCAGGTCGTGATCTCCAAGTCATGAGATCGAGCCCCGCATCAGGCTCCTCACTCAGTGGGGTATCTGCTTGGGAGTCTCTCTTCCTCTCCCTCTGCCCCTCCCACTCACACTCTCTCTCTCAGTCTCTCTCCTTCTAAAATAAATAAATAAATCTTTAAAATAAATACATACATACATAATAAAGTCACAGAGATGGAAGGTACAACATAGTGAATAGAGTCAGTAATATTGTAATAACATTGTATGGTGACAGAGTGTGACTAGACTTATTGTGGTGAGCACTGAGTAATGTACAGAATTGTTGAACCAACATGTTATACACCTGAAACTAATATAACATTGTATGTCAATTGTGCTTCTACAGTAAATTTAAGAAAAAAGAAGAGAAAAGAAAAAAAGATGGAAGAAAAGCAAGTTCACAGCCTGAGAGAGAAAAAAAAGGAAAAAAGATGACTTCAAGGACAATATGGATACAAAAGGAACTTGCTAATACACTCAGGCCTTTAGAAATCATTCAAAAGATGAAGAGAAGATGCACCCAAAGATGAATAAGAAAGACTGGCAAAGAGGTTCCAGTCCCTGGTCAGGAAGTGGAAGCCCAAAGTGACCTGAGACCTGCACGGTATGGAAGGACAAGGAAAAGAGCCATTTTCCTCATGTTTACACGGAGAGAAGATCAAGAAAGGTGTACATGTTATTTGGGGCAAATGGAGTACAACTAACACAACTTGTATTTCCCAGCACACGTACACAAGGAAATAACAATAAGATTGTAATAATGGACACAAACACTCTTCCTCTGGCTTCAACCCCACCCATTGTGCAGGACTGATAAGAGGCACACACACCCCATGGAAGGTCCTTTCATATGACCCAAAGTCATCCAGTCTTCTCTGCTGTAACCGCCATCTTTCTCCTTTCCTGCTCTGGTTCTCTATGGAGACTTCTCAGTCATGGTTGGCAGCAGAGGCAGCAGCGACTGATGTTTAAAAACCCATTGCTTCTGTCAACATCTCTACTGCTGACAACACCCATGCTCACAGCTTGTGCTCTCAAAGGCCCACAAGAGCTACTAAGAAATGACCCTTTCGGCTCTGTTTTTGTGACAGCCTCCTCACCCTGGGTGTGGGCACAATTTGAGAGGAGAGCTAGGCCAGAGAACAAGTGTAATGACACACAGGGAACCATGCTCAGAAGCTCTTCTCCTTTTGATAACTGGCCCATTCTCCTTGGACCAACTTTCCAGCCTCCACTGTCATGTCCCTCTGTTATTTCTGCTAACTCCATCCCTGGAAGATCCTCAGATCTTCAAATAAAGAACACTGTCACACTGCCTCCACCATACTTTGGGCACGCAAGCTCATATCTAACTTCCACTCTTTAGGCCAAAGCTGAGATTCTTGCTGGGCTAATGAAGAGCGGTCAGAAACCATGACTCTTCAGCTTTAACTCTGCTTCCAACTTACTGAAAGAGATCTTCTGGAAATGGTGACCAAGAAGGAATTAAAACCCACAGTAAATGAAGAGTCATGAGATATTACCTAGATATGCAGAATAGTTATGTCTCCTAGCTCTAATACACCACATACTTCTTTGTGAAAATCTTCAGATGAAATGGCTGGGTAATAATCAGTACTTAGTGATGATCCACAGAGAACCACAGGAGGGGTGTTGGATCAGCCAATGCCATTTTTAAGCACAGGAAAGAAAGAGAATCCACAAACGTGAGAATGGTGAATTTGAGCACCACGTGGGCAATATTCCAGATTTCTTTTTTGTACGTGGTAGCTATTCATCTCAGTCCACAAACTCAAGAAATTTAACTTTCTTGATTATTCACAACTACTCAGTTCACAATTTCTCAGTGTGAGTCCTCAATTCCAGGCTAATGGAAAAATTTATCTTCAGCACTTCCTGAGATTACTCCACAATCCCTGGGTCATTTATAGAACCAAAATGTGAGACGAGTAGGACATTCGGGTACAGGTGGGAAATCTGCTCTTCTAGTTTCCTCTGAGATATCCACTGTCCCTGTCCTTGTGGACATTCGGGGTCCAAAAGTGCCAATCTCTCAGGAAACAAACAAACAAAAACAGTAATCGCTGGTAATCAGTCCTGCTGTACCAGGTTTATTGAATGTTTTTTCATAGGATTATGATCATGGTTATTTCCAGTGTATCAAGATTTCAATAGAATTTTATGATGTTTTTGACAAAATGGATAAATGTGGCTGGATTCCAGCATAGTCAATATATCATAACCTAGCTAAATGAGAGGCAGTCTAGGTCAGTTGCTAAGAGCCCAGATCTGAAACCTGACTGTCTAGTTTCAAATTCCATCTATTTCACTACTATAGAAGTGCCCAAGGACGGTCCTTAAATTTTCTCCACCTCAGTTTTCTCATCTACAAAAATAGGGGTGATAAATTTTAACTTTGTGACAGGAACTGTTAATGTTCAGTAAGTATCTAGTACTCTGCTTAATTATCAGCCCTCATGGGTCAAAATGATAATACAGACTAATGGGATGTGAGTGGGAGAGATACATGTGAGCCAATTCCTATCTTAGCCCCTAAAAACATCTATCAGAGATGCCTGGGTGGTTTAGTCGGTTAAGCATCTAACTCTTGGTTTCAGCTCAGGTCGTGATCTCAGGGTCGTGAGATTCAGCCCCATGTGGGTTCCTCACTTAGCGGGGAATCTGCTTAAGACTCTCACCCTCTCCCTCTGCCCCTCCCTGCTGTGCAGTCTCTCTCTCTCTAATAAACTAAAAAAAAAAAAAAATTCTACCGGATTCCTCCAACTCTCTTTCTCCCCCTCTCATTGCAATGGCAGCCTTGGAGGTCACATGCTCCAGATAGAAACAGCTTGGATTACCAAGTCACCACTTAAAGGAAAGAGCTATCCTAAAAGTTTACCCAACCCACATTGGAATATGATGTGAATGAGAAATAAACTTTAATTGGGTTAAGACCGGGGATTTTGAGGTTTATCTCCTGAGACAGCAAGAGCTAATTATCCTGCCCAAAAAGATAATAAAGCACTCCCAATAGTAACTGCCAGGTAAAATGCACCCAGTAAATGTACATAATACTTCTTGTCATCATCATCAGTAGTGGAAAGGACATTGTAGTCTTCAGAATATTTGGGATTAAGTCCTAAACTACTATCAATAAAAATACATTTTACCTGTCAGGACCTCATTCGATAAACAGAGATACAACCTAGCCTTGTGAGGTTGTTGTGGGAATTAACACAGAGATATAAAAACACTTTGGAGGGGTGCCTGCGTGGCTCAACCAGTTAAGTGCCTGCTTTCGGCTCAGGTCATGAACCCAGGGTCCTAGGAGCCTGACGGGCTCCTCTGCTCAGCAAGGAGCCTGCTTCTCCCTCTCCCCTGCCTGCTGCTCCCCTGCTTGTGTGCTCTCTCTCTGTGTCAAATAAATACATAAAATCTTTTTAAAAGAGAAAAAAAGATTTAAAAAAAACATTTTGGAACTGACATATAAATGTTAAATATTTTTACCAAATGATTGTTAATTATTTCGAATTATTCACTGCCACTCATTGCCATACTCCTAGAACATTCCTATAAAGGGGTACGTACCCTCATCGTATTGATGTTGGGCTTGGTCGTGTGACTTGCTCTGGCCAGTAGTGTGTAAGGGAATGTGGCACATCCACACTCAAGCAGAAGCTTTAAGAACCACTGCAATACCTCTTTTTCTCCCTTTGACACGAAAAAGTATATCACAGATTGGGACTTCTTCTTCCTGGTCTTGCAAATGAAGACAAATGGAGCAGAGCCACAGCTAAACAAGAGTCAGCATAAATTGTGAGTGAGAAATAAACTTGTTGTTGGAAGGCACTAAGATTTCAGGGTTGTTTATTAATGCAGCATAACCTAACTAAGCTTTAGCTAAATTATATATTAACCAAAGGGTATTGACTAATAGAGTAATGTCAGTGTAGACAAAGACACAATTTGCTGCCGTTTTCCTTCCTTGACAATTTTCTCAACAGCTTCTATTGTAACCAATGATTTGAAAAAGGAAATAGTGTGCAAGTGTGCATATGAAAAGATCCTGAGGTTAGTTGCTAATAGTTTGCAAGAGAGTCAAGATTCAAAAAAAGACAAACAAACTGAAATAATGGGGTAGATCTAGCAAGATATCACTTAACTAGAAGAAATATAAGATCCTCCACACAACTGCTGGATGAGGAAGATGGCAGTTCTCATGAACATGAAGTTTTATTTGATAGGCAACAGAATATAAGGCAAGAGTGTGAATTGGCTACAAAGAAAACAAATCGATCTCATGCTACATTCATAGAAATGTGGTGCCACAAATAGAGTTTTAAGTGTGATCACTTGAATTTATTAAAGTCCCTCTTAAAGAGCAGAACTTAAACAGAAAGACTTAAATTTGGCTTAACTCCAAAAAGACAGTGACTAAGTTGGACATGCCGTGTGTAAATCTTGTAGGAGAGAAGAGCAGGGAAATTTGAGGGAGGAAAGGGGAGGACAGATAGAAGGAGGCCACGACCATAAGGGAATTTAAATATTTGAATTTAAGTATCTGAAAGCCTGTCTTTTGGAATAGGCATGAGAATTACTCTGCATGACTCTGAAGTACAAAACAAAAGCATGGTCAGGGGAAAATGGAGGATTTTTAACAAACACTCTCCTCCAAAGATTGAATAGGCAGCTCAGGATGTGTTGGGAAAGAGATCTATGCATTAATGCAAATATGGATTGGTCTCAATGATGGCAAAAGTTTCTTCTAAATGAGAAGAATCAAAACCAATTTACACAGGGCAGGACCAGATTAAGCCAGTGGAATATGATGGGGAGGCTATTAATAATTCACGATTTGCAGTTCATGTTGGAAAATGAATTTCACTAACCAAGGAGAAGGTCTAAAATGGTATTATTGAAGCACAAGTGGGGGCAGGGAACCACTCTCACTCCCACATAGCCAACGTGGCCAAGTGCAAGGAGATTTAGGAATAGGCTGATCTGTCACAGGTGGGCTTTCTTTCTCATGTCAGCAAAAGAAAGACACATCTTTGGCAAACTCTCTGTTTTAAACCTGGCCTTTCCATTTTTTATTTCTCTAAAACAGAGGGGGAAAGATGGTTATGGGGATACAACTAGTCCCAACTGGTAAAAGAAAGGCAAGTGGCCAATGTAAATATTATAGCATAAGGCTGAACTAGAGGAGAAACGGGAAGAAAAGATCAGTCACTCCAAAAGCGTTCTCTCAAAATAAAAGGTCATGCCAAGGAAAGCCACAGATGCAACACCGCAAACCCAAGGAGAGCTTTAATCAGGAAAACCTGGCCTCAGGCACGCACGTGCATGCAGCTTGCTACCCGCCTTTCTGTGTGCCATTTTCTGACAGGAGACAGGAGGTTCATTCATGGCCAGATGAAAAAGCAATACACACTTTAAATGGCAGCCCTGGTAGAACTCATGTTTCCACAGCTTTTTTCCTCTTCCTTTCATAAATCTCATTATATATATTCTCCCAGGGCCATCACACTTGATCTTATTGTTTCAACTATTGTCTTTAGGCTGACTACCCCTAAATCTAAACCTGCAGATCAGATCTATCAAAGTAACGCAAAACCCTGTGATCCAATTGTTTATTAAATATCACCCTCTTGAATCACCTACTAACACTTCAATCTTAAAATGTCCAAAACTCCCATATCTATCATCCTACTATATTCCCATCCCAAGGAATGACAGATCCCCAAGTCGGGAACTTGGAAACCATAACCCTTTCTTTCCTCGCTCCTTCATCATCCTGTCCATTCATACTCTGCCTTCTCCCACCTCTCAACTACCCTCCATTCCCACGTAAGCCCTGTTCATTCTGTACCTTTTGTCTGGAGAGTCCTGCCTCTTTGCTGCTATTTCCAACTTTTGCCTCTTACCTCTTACCTTCAGGACCACTGGGAAGTCTACAAGACCCCATCATTACCCTCACAATATGCCCTAGGCCTTCTAAGGACTGTCCCCATACATCCCAATACTTTCCTGCATCTCACCATGTAAAGCCAGGTGCGGGCCAGGGGACAGTGTTCCACCCGTCAGTCAGGGTGTTAACGCCCAGGACTAATCCTCAACCAGTGAGTTAGGAATGGCTGGATAATTTGTTCATGTCTCAGTAGTACAGTTCTGGAATACATTCTGTGCTTTTGTAAGCATACATAAAAGTAAAGATTTGCTCAATTTTTTTGTCCATTTTTGCTTTATAAAATGAAGGCATAGTTAACATATAAAAACTCCATAAAATCTAGAAAGCAATAATGCCCAAAATAAGTCAAAAAATTCAATGTAAAATGCCATTATATACTTACAAATTGAAAAATTAAAAAAAAGAAAAGAAAAAAACTTTCCTAATATGGAGTCAAAATGGGAGAGTACAGTGACTATTTTTTAAATAATAAGAATATTAAATATCAAAAATTATTATAGCCAAAGCTGTGCTCAAAGGCAAATCCATAGCCTTAAGTGTAATACTAATTAAACAAACAAACTTGAAAATAAATGAATTAAGCATTAAGGTGAGTAATTTAAAATGTTTTAAATGCCATAGCCACCTAATAAATAAACTAAAATGAAGTAAAGAACAGCAATCAAAGAACCAACAAGACAGAAGATAAAAACATAATAGTTGAAAACTTGGCAGAAGTGTCGTCTTTTATTTTTTAAGATTTTGTTATTTATTTGACAGAGAGAGACACAGCAAGAGAGGGAATACAAGCAGGGGAAGTGGGAGAGGGAGAAGCAGGCTTTCCACCCAGCAGGGAGCCCGATGCAGGGATCCATCCCAGGACCCTGGGACCATACCTGAGCCAAAGGCAGACACTTAACAACTGAGCCACCCAGGCACCCCCAGAAGCGTCTTCTTTTATTGAGATTCTTGGTTGTCTTTTTTTTTTTAAGATTTTATTTATTTATTTGACAGAGAGAAAGAGATCACAAGTAGGCCGAGAGGCAGGCAGAGAGAGAGGGGGAAGCAGGCTCCCCGCTGAGCAGAGAGCCCAATGTGGGGCTCGATCCCAGGACCCTGAGATCATGACCTGAGCCAAAGGCAGAGGCTTAACCCACTGAGCCACCCAGGCACCGTGAGATTCTTGGCTGTCTTAATGGCTTCCAGAAGTCATGTCTTCAACAGTACCACAATTTTGATGAGGCTGCAAAAACTACAATGTCTTTTCCCTTGTGTTTAAAAAAGAAGCTATAAAATTAATTTTTTAAGGCTATACCCTCTATCAGATTTTAATTTTGATAAAATTTGTCTCTATTGTAGTAAATATCCCAAAGATATGTGTCTCAAAGCCCTGAGGTTTACAGCCAAACATGATGGACTGCCCATGACAATGGATACAAATGCCAACATAGGTTTAAGTATGCCAGAATTTTTACGATAATTATAATGATATTGTTATGAAGTAGGCTAGGCTTTTAGTGGCTAGCCTCTAAACCTATTTTCCTTATAAATCCTTTTATTTTGAGTGTACTATTTTGTAGAATGAGAGGTTTTTCAGGAACACATATATTGCATTAAATCATAAATACCTGTATCTATAAGAATTTAATATATAATAAAGGAATTATATAAACCAACAGAAAAAGTATGGAATGTAAAAAATGTAATAATGTTAAAAATAGCTAGCATCTTGGTGGAAAAACAAGTTAAATACTTATCTTAGATCAAGAAACTTCCAAATAATTAAATATAAAAGAATAAAAATATTAGAAAATTTTAAAATAGATAAATATTTAATGTTGAAATAGGGGTGGAATTTCAAAACACAGAAGCAGTGGAAGTAGTCTCAAAGGAAAAAATTAAAACACTTCATCAAATAAAATTTCTAAATTTTGCTTGTCAGAAACATATTTTTTAAAATAACAACAAAAACCCTGAGAAATATTTTCAAAGGATTCATATCCTTTATTAACTCAAGAATAAGAGGGGAAAAAAACTCCATAGACACACATACATACACACATACACACACACACACACAGAATCATCAGAATGAAAAAAAGGACTATAATATCAGAGAGAAGAATGTTTTTAAGGGGGAAGAAATTAATAATGTACTAACACATTTGAAAATCTTAATGAAATGGACCTTTCCTGAGAAAAAGTCGTATCAAAAAAAAAGTAGAAAACATGAATAGACCAATATACATGGGAAAATGTTTAAATACATTTTAAATTTGAATTTAAATACATCATTAAATTTGAATGATTACATTCCTAAAATGGTTTATTAGTAAGTTCTCTCAAAACTTTCAAGAAACAGTAACTTTTGCAGAAAATAGAAAAGATGGAAAGATACCCAATTTAGGGCTTGTAAATAGCTAACTGATACCAAAACTTAATCAAATGCCCCAGGGAAGCTTCTTTCTGAGGGACTCTCCCTAGGAAGGGGTCCGCACTGTGCTCTCCAAAATACTCACACCTCATAGGTTCTCTGGCTTCCTCAGCTCTAATGGACGCACATGCCAATGAGCCTCATGCTCATCCTCTCTTGCTAACACTCAACCTCATATACTAAGAAACATTCAGCCTTACATATGTACTAAGGCTGAATACATTCTCGAAACAACTTTGGAAGGAAAGGCTGGTATGTGGAAGGGAAAACAAAGGCCCCCTGGCCCTACATTCAACCTCTCATCAAAAAAAGTTGCCTATAGAAATCTCTCGCCTAGGTATATACTTAACAGAAATGCCTACATATGTTCACCATGAAACATGTCCAGGAATAGAGCAACACTATTCATAGTTGCCAAAAAATTCATAGTTGCCAACACTATTCATAGTCTGCTACGTCCATCTATAGCAGACAGGGCTGGGACCAGAGTGAGGTAAGTGAAGCATTCACCTCAGGAGCAAAATTTAAAGGGGGTGCCAAAAAAGCTCACAGTCAAAATAAACAATATTTTAATGCAATAATTTTTCAAGCAAAATTAATACAAAAAGGGCTGCCTGAGCGGCTCAGTCGGTTGAGCACCTGACTCTTGGTTTCAGTTCAGGTCACGAGCTCAGGGTCCTGGGATCAAGCCCTTCATCAGGCTCCCTGCTCAGCGGGGAGTCTGCTTGAGATCCTCTCTCTCCCTCTGCCCCTTGCCCTGCCAGTGCTCTCTATTTTTTTTTTTTTTTTTGCCAGTGCTCTTTATATAAACAAACAAATAAGCAAATACAATCTTTTAAAAAAAAAAAAAGAGGCAGGATCAATATTATCAAATTTTCCCTTTGCCATGGCTCCAATATGGCTCAGCACAGAGCTGAAAGAATGGACAAATGAATTTTGGAATGCTATACAGAAATGAGAATGAATGAGCTACAACTATATATGAGAGCACACATGAATTGCACAGGCATGATGGTAAGTAAAACAAACCACACACAAAAATGTATGCACACTGGTGATTTCAAAAGCAAGCAAAGTTCAAATTCAAAAAACAGGTGAGACTAATTTGGATATTAAAAGTCAGGTAGTGGTTTCCCCTCCTTGGAAGGGCACATGAGGCAGTTTCTGGGATGCTGGGAATATTCTATTTCTTGATCTGTATGTTAGATGGGTTTTACATGGGAAAATTCATTAAGCTGTTAACTTATGATCTGTGTACTTTTTTATATGTGTTATCCTTTACTTTAAAAAATGTTAAGAGTTGTCTTACTCGGAAGTTAAAATATATCAAAGCAAGTTAGAATTGAGAGGAATCCCCTAGAGGAGGGGGAAGAAAAGCAATCAGAGCTGCAGGAGGCAACTTTGAGGGCACTACCTTATTTCCAGGCTCCTATCCTTGACTAACCCCAAGGCCAAAATAAGTAAAGCGAATTCTTCATTAGCAAGCATGGCTAGCACCCAAAGTACATCATAAGTTCTACCCATTCAGAACATGGAGCTGTCAGGAGTTAACCCTCCAGTGGGCATGATTCACCAAGTATTAATTGCATTTGCTGCTTGCTCAGATTATTCTGGGGATAGGACAGGACAGCCCTGATTTCATCCAAATCCCAGAGGAACCTTTCCTCTAGAAACTAGACCCTGCCATATCAGACACGACAAGACTTCCAAGCAGTAGACAAGGCACCAGCCCAGGAGACTGGCAGTCACTGGCTAGTTCTGCCAATCCCCCCACGTGGCAGTCAGCATGACCAGCACAGAAAGTGACAGTCTCCTTACAGCCCACCACAGAAGTCACTCATTGTATGGTGGGGCAGGAGCCGCTGGAGGCAGGGAAAGGCCATTCCAAAATGTGAATTGGAACCAAACATGGTAAATTGTGGCCTAGCTCCTAAACAGGAGCAGCGTCTGTGCTGGCTACCGACGGTGCCCAGCCTCACTGCCAAGCCTGCAGAGGCTTTTCAGTGGGAAGACTTGGCTGCTTTGGATTTTAATGGCCCCTGAAAAGGGGAAGGCAGCAGGCAATGAGAATGGTCAGCAGATTTTTTTCCTGAGTTTCCAAGAAATGCTAACAAGGCCATCACCAATCTCCTTCTTGAAAGGGAAACGATCATCCAGGGACCCCTTTCTGAACTCGAACCTAGGGCCTGAGGCCCACTTGCCAATGGTCAACTTGTTCCCTTTCCTGTTTCCAAAGCAGTTTCTAAAAGCAGCTGGGGGCTACCACATGGATGGACCTTGAAGACATAATGCTAAGTGAAATAAACCAGTCGCAATAGGACAAAGACTATTTGATTCCACCTAGATGACGTATCTAAAGTAGTCACATTCATAGAGGCAGATAATAGAATGGTGGGCGCTGGGAGCTGGGTGAGGGAAATGGGAGGGGTGGGAAATTATTGTTTCAAGAGCAAAGAGAGTCACTTTGAGAAGATGAAAAAAGTCTCAACATGGAAGGTGGTGTTGGTTGAACAATATGAATGTACTTAACACCACTGAACCATATGTTTTAAAATGGTAAATTTTATGTTATGTATATTTTACCACAATTTTTAAAAGAAAAAAAGCAGCAGGGGGAAAGTGAAGTTCTCAACCACATCCCCACGCTGTGAAGCCACCTTATCTTCCATCAGTTCTGCCCTTGGGCTGTGCCCTGACCCATGTCTACCAGTGAGCTCAGTAATTCATCTCCAGAATGTGTATTCAGGATAATAAGGGCCTTTCTTCCTCATCCTTCCCCCGATATACCTCCTCCCCACACACTACCAGGGAGGTAAATAGAACAATAGAATTATACAAAGGATTGAGCTAAAATATTAAAGAAACAGTTCAAGAGACAATCATGAGCAAGATATCTGGAAGATGAAAGGTAAGTAGCTATCCCTGGATGGTATGTCTCTATCCAATGTAGTTTTTTTCTGCAGAATCTCTCATTCTATTATTTCCTTTCTCCAGTCTTTTCCTCACCAGATACTTCTTCCCCAAACCCAGCCTCAGGTCTCCTGCTCAAGAAAAAATCCTCTTCCAGGAAAAGAACCCAAAACTCAGTCCCATAGAGGTATAAAGTAAAAGCTTTAACTTGTTAACTCTAGCAAGGGTTATCAGCTCAAAAATTTATCTGCAAACATGGCTTCAGGTAAAATCTGACTGTGGGATTTCATCGAGGAAATGAGGGGAATGGCAGGACATAAGGGTCATGGAAGTCTGCAGAAACTCCTAAAGGAGTATTCAATAGTCGCCTATTGAAATCACAAACAGTCCTGAGTTTTCCTCCGCAAAGATTTCTGTTAGGCCCACTCAGATTCCTAAGCACAGAGAAGAAGAGAAAGCCAGGAATTCTAAGAAAAAAAATTTATAATAGCTACTTTTTTTGGCATTTACTGTACATAACACATTATCCTATCTAGTCTTTATCACTGTCTTAAAAGGAGAATATTATTACTTACATGTGACAAATATGGAAACAGACTCTGAAAGAGAAAGCAATTGCCTGTTTTTCAACTTCTGTATAAACATGCGGATGGTCATGAGAGGACCTTTTGGTTTTTTTCTTTTCCACATTTCCCTTTTTCTCCATTTACAACTCCCCTTCTTGGACCCAAAATGCCAGCACCCCCAGGCATTAGAGTATAGAAGTCAGGAGCACACTTTAGAGTCCGAGAGTCTCTGTGTTTGAACTCATCTCTTACTAGTTGAAAAACGTGTGTGTGTGTTTGCAACATCAAATCATGTGTCTGAGAGAGTGTGCCTAAGAACCAACCCTATCTAATAAACATCCTTTATGTAACAAAATTAATTGCCTTTAGAATAAAAATCTTTAAAAAGATGTCTGAAAATATAAGTCAGAACTAAGTCCTGTGAACACATTCTATCTGGTTAGATATACATCAAAGAAAGCATTTTGCAGTCCAGATTGTACCAGCTCCTCCCACATTCAGCAACAAATACATGTTGAGCACTGCTGTGGGATAGGAGATACAAAAATGAGTAAGATCCCATGCTCATCCTCAGTAGGTCACAGCCCAGGAAAGGATATACACAAGTAGACAAGTAAATGAGCAGCATGACAGGTTATAATACAAAGATGGACACAACACAGTGGGGTCACAATGAAGAGGGTGCCCCGATAGGAACAGGAACTCACCGAGGAACAAAAGAGGGAAAATATCCCTAGCAGAAGGAAAGAGTGTGTGCGAGGATACAGGGGCTGGAAGGAACATGTCACCCCCAGGTCATGCACATGGTTCATGACTGGAAAACAGGTGTGAGGTGTGGCCGGGGACACGACCGGTCAAGTAGGCTAGGCCTGCTGAGGTGGCCTGTCGGTCTCTTAAGAGTTTGGATTTCACCCTGCAGGTAACTGGAAGCCATTCAATGTTCTTTATCTGGTGGTGATGAGATGCAAAGTTCATGTCACAAAGATAACTTAAGTCACTGTGTGGGAAACGGATGGAAGGGAAGTGGGAACAAAGACATGCATGAAAGCTCATGCAGTTGTTCAAGGGAGAGAGAAGTGGGCCTTGAACAACAGATTCAAGAGATTTTGTCCAGGAGATTGCACAGAATTTGGTGAAGAGAAGGGGTATAAAAAGGGAAAGATTTAAAATTATTCCCATATTTTAGGCTTATATACAGGACAATAGCCAACTGTTCAACAAAGGAAAGGAGACTCTCCCTTTGGTGAGCTTAAGAGCACGCCATGCAATATGGATAATCTAAAGCCCATGAGTGCCTATCTACTAAGTAAGGGAGCCCGGTGAAGGAAACTCTTAGTTCCTACGATCCACCCTCTCTCGTTGCTTCATCTCCCATTCTGCTCATGAGGGCTTGGTACAAAAAAAGACCTCCCTCAAAGCCGGTCCTTCTGCACACCCTGCTGTCTAGGTCCAGCTGCAGCTGCACCCACATCATTTGTGTGTGCTGTGTGGAATCCCCTTCCTTGGGTTGCTAACATATCACTAGCTTATCACACGGAGCAGCACACCTTTATCTTTTAAAACCTCAGTGAAAGTAGCTGGGCCTCTAAAGATTCCTGACATTCTCTATGTCCTTAATTAATCTATGGGTCCCAGTGCTGCCAGGCAATCCACCTGGGTCAGCTGAAAGCCATCCACACAGGCTCGCCTGCCTCCACCCAAGGCATGCAGTTAGCCAAGTCTGTCAGCAATACCCTCTGGGCTCAAGTGTCGTTGGGACTAATTGCCTGCAGGTCACAGCCAGGGAGTACACATTTATTCCCTCTACCTGAGGGAACATTTACTCTTATTAATTTCTCACTACAGCCTTTATTTCTCATAAGGGTATACACACATATTAGCTCTAAGAATGTTCATCAAATCATTGTTTATCACGTCAAAAAGTTGCAAACCATCTGAACTTCCAACAGTATAAAAATAGATTAAAGCCCATCTATATCATGGAATACTATGTAGCTCCCCAAAATGTTGTTCCATAAATGGATCCATGGATATGAAAAGATGCTCACTACAGAATGCTTACTAGAACATAAGCTCCATGAGGGCAAGGGCTTTGTTTTGTACATCGAGATACCCCTAATGTCTAGAACAAGGCCAGACGTATAGTAACATTCATTAAATATCTGCTGATTGAATCATATAAGAAGTGGGAAAAGCAGGTAATACAAGAGCGTGGTTCCATTTCTATAAAAAGAAGCACTACACACATATATGTAGAAAAGGATCTGGAAGAATATGCATCAAAATATTATTAGTTTTCTCTAGCTGGGCGGACTTTTCTATACTATTTTATTTTATTTATTTTATTTTAAAGATTTTATTTATGTGAGAGAGAAAGAGAGCACACGAGCAGGGGGAGGAGCTGAGGGAGAGGGAGAGAGAAAATCTCAAACAGATTCCACGCTGAGCACAAGCCTGACACGGGGCTCAATCCCAAGACCCTGAGATCATGACCTGAGCAGAAACCAAGAATCAGATGCTTAACAGACTGAACCACCTAGGCACCCCAATATTCTTATTTTTATCTTTTTTTTTTCCTGTGCAGAGCTCAAGGTTCTGTCATAACATGGACCAAAACAAAAAAGAAGCTATTGCAAGTGGGGGTCTGGAGGGGAGATCCAATTACAAACGGAGTTCTTACTTCTCAAATTCACCTATGCTTTGCATGCCAGAATAACACTACATTACCCATCCGCAATCCTGCATGTAACCTGGAACGCTAATTTGCACTCACAGAACACTCCCTCTTGGCTTTAATCTCATTATCAGCCTGGGTTCCATCTAGTGTCCACAGGACCCCCCCCCACTCTTGATAGACCCCATTCTAGTCCCTCATGACAGCTCTGCAGGAGCATCCAATTCCCCCTCCAACTGGGTAAGGGACATTTACTACTCTCTTCATAGAAACAGATTGCCCATATTTGCAGGACAGTCCTCCTTTCCTTACTACTGCAAGCATGAGAGTGTGAATACTTCTCACCCAGTTTCTCCACCAGCAATGAAAAAAGCACCCAAAGGCATCACCTGCTGGGGCCCAGTCCCAGTTGAACTATGACTGCCCTGGGGGAAAAGAGGGCACACAAAAACACTGAAACTTTGTAAAGTCAGCTCGTGCCAAGTCGCCTTGCTACCAGAGCTGGTGCGTATAATCCTATCTGGGCTGAGCTAATTGGCTGAGATCACTGATGATTTTATAGCCCCAGAAGCCGATCTCTGATTGCAAGAATGAGAGTTGCCAAATGATCTTAAACCACAGCACAGACGGGCCTGGTGCCATCAGAAGAATATCTGGGGAAAGAGCTATTTTAAACAAATACTCCTGTGGGTATAAGGATACTTTTCTGTCTAGACTGCTTCTAACACCTGTTGCTCACTCATCCTGCCCCCCAGTCCACCTCCCCCTTGACATCACCGTGGCCAAGACAAACCATAGCCACCCAACCAAGCCCAGGGATAAGGCCACGTGAACAGTAGATGGAGGCAGCCCAGGCATCACATGTTCTGGCAAAGCCTGTCGGGTCCAGACAGCTCTGCTGCCAGGTGTCTAGGAGTCACTTACAGGCAGAGAGCAGACCTGGCAAGCCATTATTTAAAACTTTCATATGGCCAGTGAAAAGAGTCTTCTTCCTGAGTGTATCACGGCTTTGGTTCTGGCATGCAAACCAGCATCAAGCGTAGAAAGAGAGGATGGCAGCACACTTGCCCAATCCAGTACATGCCTCCATCCCTAAGTCCTCTTTCCCATATCCCCAATACGTGGCTGTCTAGCCTATCCTTGAATCCTTCTGGGGACTAGGAAGGTCACTACACCTCAAGAAACAGCTCACTATTTGAGAGCAGTCTTCTTTATACTGAGCTGAATCCCTTCCTATAGCCTTTCCTTCCCCTGTTACACTTTAGAAAGCTACATGTAAAAAAAAAAAAATCTCATGTCTCTCTCATGCAATTCAAATCAACAAAGGTTTCTGCACAAGGCACATAAAACAGTTCAGATACATAGGGAAAGCAAACTCCTTGAGGAGTTTGCCAGTTCCTGACAGCTTAGAGCCTGGGGACAAATGGGTAAGGCTGGGTTTGTGCTGTGTTACAGGTCAGATCTGGGATCACTGCATAAAGTCGGGATTCCATAAGGGTAGTAGAACAACAAAAGTTGGTATACCAAAAAGATATTGTGTGATTCAAACTATATTCTGGATGGAATAGGAAAAAAATTACTGCCCCAATAACTCCCTAAACACAAGTTCACATTCTTCAAAAAAAATATTCACACTATGAATATAGGCCGAAAAACTTAAGTTGAAATCTTCATTTTAAATGGTCTTTAGTTACTTGTACAAAACCAAAGCACATCCTCTCTGGAGGAACACACTTTAAATTCAAGCCTCAGGATTTAGCACAAAGTTTTCAGAAACATCAGCTCAAAATCAAAAATCATCAAACATACAAGGAAATAAACTACCATGATCAAGAATTAGAAGAAAGAAAAAATTGCTAAATCAGAACCATATAAATCACAGATATTATGATTATTACACAATGTTAAATAAATACATTTAAGGTGTTTAAAGAAGTGTTTAAATTTTTTAAGAATATGACAAAGGAAAAAGAAAGCTTATCAAAACCAGTAATTTAGATTGGAAAAATACCAAAGTAGAACCCCCACAAATAAAAGAATTCAAGAATGGAAATTATAAAATTGGTTGATGAGTGAAACTACATAAAATGGAAAGAGAAGGAGTATATTTAAAAATAGGTTGAAAAAATACACGAAATACAACATGGAAATACAGAGATGAAAATATTGCAAGAGGTTAAAAGATATGGAGGATAGAATGAGAAGGTCCAACATATGTCTAATCTGAGATCTAAAAAGAGAAAACAGAATGAGGCAGAAGCAATATAACTGAGTGTTTTTCCAGGGAAAAATCTACAGATTCAGGTAGCACAGTAAAGCCCAATGAAGATAAGAAAGAAAAAAGGAAAAAAACAAGTCTTGACATGTTATAGTGAATCTGTAAACATCAAAAGCAAAGAGATCTTTAAAATAAGCAGAGAGAAAGAAAACAGATTACTATAAATAATTTAAATCAAACTGACAGCTGATTTCTCAATTGCACCAATATAAGACAGAAACCAGTAAAAATGATAACCTTAAAGTGCTGAAAGAAGATAAATGTCAAACCAGTATTCTCTACCAAGTGAAATTTACTTTAAAGACTAAGAGTGAAATAAAGATATTTTCAAAAAGAATCAAAACTAAAAGAGTATGCTGAAATTCACTAAAGAATCTTCTAAAAGATGCATTTAAAAAAGAAAATGATACTAGGGCGCATGGGTGGCTTAGTTGGTTAAACATCTGCCTTCAGCTCACGTCATGATCTCGGGGTCCTGGGATAGAGCCCACATCAGACTCCCTGCTCGGCGGGGAGTCTGCTTCTCCCTCTGCCCCCTCTTCCCCTGTTCCTGCTTGCTCTCATTCTCTCTCTCAAATAAATAAATAAAACCTTTAAAAAAGAAAAGAAAATGATCCTAAAAAGTAGGTCTTAGATGCAAGAAAGACTGGAGAACCAAGTAAATGTTAGTAAACATAAAGTAAACATAAATAAACTTTGACCCTATAAATAATAAAAATTATGGTCATTTGAGAGGCTAAAAGATCAACGTAGAACTAAAACAAGTCATGGCAACAACAATCTTTTTTTTTTTTTTTTAAGATTTTATTTATTTATTTGACATGACAGAGAGAGACACAGTGAGAGAGGGAACACAAGCAGGGGGAGTGGGAGAGGGAGAATCAGGCCCTCTGCCAAGCAGGGAGCCCGATTCAAGGCTCAATCCCAGGACCCTGGAATCATGACCTGATCCAAAGGCAGACACTCAACGACTAAGCCATCCAGGCACCCCAACAATTTATAATAAAATAAAGAAAAGAAGATTGAAGTTATGGCATTTGATTTCTCATACATAAGGGGAAAAAAGATAGCATTTATCTTTGGATACTATTAAATATATCTGTTAAAATTTCTAGGTAATCATTAAAGCATTTGAAATACAGTATATAATTTCCAAACTACTGGTGTTAATCAACACAAACCAAAAGGAAATAAACATTGAAAACACGGGGGGAAAGCATGCAATAAGATAAAAAACAAGCCCAAATCAAATGGGAATAATGATATAATGTAAATAGATTAAGCTCTCCAATTAGAAGCAAAGATGGTCATTTTTTTAATCCAGCTATATGCTAACTATAACAGAAAACAACAAAGAATAAGAATACAGAAACAGTGAAAGTAAAAAGATGAAATATGCCAAGTAAATACTAATTAAAAGATAGCTGAGATATTCTTATCAGACAAAATACATTTTAAGGCAAAAAGGAAAGTATTATTCACTTGGAAGGTTTAACACTCTGAACCCATAAGCCCCTAAGAATTAAGGCTTTAAAGATATAAGGCAAAAGTTAAAGAAACCACAAAAATTGACAATTTCCCTGTTATAGAGGGAAACTGTATACACCTCTCTTAGTGAGTGATAAATCAAACAGACAAATATATCACAAAGGATATGTGGATTTTCCCACTTAACATCTATTCTAATCTTGCTTTAGTATATCTTCCTATACTGTGAAGCTAGAAACCTAAAACTGTATTTCCCAGGTTCGCATGTATGACTCAGTTTTCTGGTATAATCCTGGTCTCTATGCCCATTTCCCTGATACAACTATTAAGAGCACCCCCTTTTACACTCAAAAGTGTCCGGTATGGATAATAAATTGTACTGTTACTCTACTTACATGTAAAATGCCATAAAAGCAAGTTTTTTGCAAGCATTCTATGACTCAAATATCAAAAGCCACATTACATTCAGAGATACAATTTTTCCAAAGAGGTGAACAACTCTTTTGGACAAAATAAGATACAGTCTCCTTGGATTTACATGATACGGCATTTCTCAGAATTCCTTAGAAGACACTTTAGAAAGTCATGCAGGATGTGGAACAATTCTTCACTGTATGAGGCTGTTCTACACATTTCAGGACATTAAACATTTACTACTTCCTGCCCACTAAGTGCCAGTTGTGCATCCTCCAATTATTGTAACAAAATCAAAACATTCCCAACATGGTGGTTTCACCCCAGTTCAATACCACTGAGGGCAGATGGCAGAGGCAATTAAGAGGCCATTTCATTTCATGTGAACATCAGGAACCTAAATATATGCCATGGGCTCTGAAACTTTTCAGTATATACTCTTTTCCTGCAGGTAAAGTGCCTCCCCTCAGGCTCCAGAATAAGTTAGACAGTGGCTATGGGCCTGAATTTACCATATCTCCACCCTAGAAGACATTACCAAAATTTATCTTTAAAAAAAAAATAAACTGTTTTAGAACAGTTTTAAACTGACAGAAAAAAATTGTAAAGATAGTTCCATAGACACCAAGTTTTCCCTATTATTCACATCTTACATTAGTATGGTACATTTGTTACAATGAACTAACATTGATATATAGAATATTGATACATAATTTTACAACCCTATACGATATTATTATTATTATTATTATTATTAACTAAAGTTCATATTTTATTCAGATTTCCTTAGTTTTTACCTAATGTCCTTTTTCTGTTCTAGGATCCCATTTAAGATACCACATTATATCTAATAGTCATATCTCCTTAGGTTCCTCTTAGCTGTGACAGTTTTTCAGACTTTCCTTGGTTTCAATGACCTTAACAGCTTTGCAGAGTCCTAGTAGGTATTTCGTAGAATGTCCTTCACTTGACATCTGTCTCATAGACTGTACTTATGTGTTCTTAGGAGGAAGACCCCACAGATAAAGTACCATTTTAACAGTATCATATCAAGGGTAACTGCTATCAACAGGACTTATCACTATTTATGTTAATCTTGATCACCTGGCTCAGGTCATATTTGTCAGATCTCTCTACTGTGGAATTACTAGTTATTCTCCCTTTTTATACTGTACTTTTTGGAATGCACAGCTCACACTTACATGGGGAGTTAAGCTCACCCTCCTTGAGGACAGAGTACCTACATAAATTATTTGGAATTCTTCTACATGAAAAATTTCCACTCTCTCCCATTTATTTATATATTCAATTATTTATTTATATCAGTATGAACTCATGGATATTTATTTCATATTTTGGGTTACTATTCAAAGATATTTTATTTATCTTGTTTCTGAGATTGTTCCAGCCTTTGCTATTGGGAGCATTTTCCATTGTCTCCTATGTCTTTTTACATACCCTGATTATTGGGGGGGGTGGGGGATGTGGGGCTTGAGGGGGTTGGTTTTTTTTAGTGTCCTTACTTGCTAGCACTACAAGATGCTCCAGGATCATCTTGTGTGTATCCTGCAACCGCTCCTAGAATCAGCTATTTCTTCACTTCTTTTATTGGAGAATTGAAAAATAATGTTACAAGCAAGATGTACAGCTTGCTATAGGGGTCAGGTTGCTTCCAGCCTCCTCAGTTGACAGCAATGAAATACATGGGCATATAGTAACCCAAGTATATAATCCTATCTATAAGTGTTTCTACACATAATCATCTGTATCTGTATTAGCCTAAATAATATTAGGCTATGAGTTCATTCTGGGATCTCCAAATCTCATCCTACAAGGATCAATCTAATGTCCTCTCCTTGCTTACGTATAACCACCACTCCTAACACTGAGAAACCTGGCTCCCACCATCCATCATCCACTTACTTAATCATGTAATTCCAGTATACGTTACAACAGTATCAGGATTGTTAATTCTGCTCCCATGGGAAAATTTATTAACCTAAGTACAATGCTTATGTACATTTGCATTTGCCTTTAGACCCACAGACTGCATCATTTCCAAACTTACTTAGGTTACCACCTTTCCCTCCGCCCCATTCAGTGAGGTTCTCTCATAATTTGTAATGTAGCCAGATTGTTTTGTCACATTCTCTGTTCCATCCTGGGATCTCCTGAAGTCCTAAATTATTTTTTTATTTGACTACATTAAGGTTCACTCTTTGTACTCTAAAGTTCTATAGATTTTGACAAATGCATATTGTCATGTATCCAGTATCACAGTAACCTATGCACAGGTGGACCACCCTAAAAAAATTCCCCTACGATGCACCCTCCCACCACTAAAGCCCTGGCCACCATTGATGTTTTTACCAACCCTATTCTGGCCTTTTCCAGAATATCATATAATTGGAATCATACAGTATATAGCCTTTTCAGATGGACTTCTTTCATTGGCAATATACATTTATGATTCATACACATCTTTTGATAACTTGGTAACTCATTTCTTTTATTACTGAATAATATATCATTGTATGAATATAACAGTCTTTTCATCCATTCACCTACTGAAGGACATCTTGGTTATTTCCAATTTGTGACAATTATGAGTAAAGCTGTTATAAACATTCACGTGCAGGTTTTTTTGAGGGCATAAGTTTTAAATGATTTGGGCGAATACCTACAAGTATGCTTGTTGGATACCATGGTAAACTATAACTAAATTTGTGTGGAAATTGTCATCCTCGTTTCCAAAGTGGCTATATCATTTTGCAATGAATAAGAGTTCTTTGTGCTCTGCATCCTTGTCAGCAATTGGTATTGTTAGCTTTTTAGATTTTGACCATTCTAATAGGTGTGGGATGGTATTTCAGTGTTGTTTTAATTTACAATTTCTTTTTTTTTTTTTTTTTAGATTTTATTTATTTATTTATTTGACAGAGAGAGAGAGAGATCACAAGTAGGCAGAGAGGCAGGCAGAGAGAGAGGGGAAGCAGGCTCCCCGCTGAGCAGAGAGCCCGATGTGGGGCTCCATCCCAGGACCCTGGGATCATGACCTGAGCCGAAGGCAGAGGCTTTAACCCACTGAGCCACCCAGGCGCCCCTAATTTACAATTTCTTAATAACAAGTGATGTCTAGCATCTTCTATAGGCTTGAAATCTATAAAATTTTTTTGGTAAAGTATCTGTTCAGATCTTACTTCCATTTTTTTTATTAGATTGTTTTCTTATTGTTGAGTTTTAAGAGTTTTTGCATATTTTAGATACAAGTCCTTTATAAGATATGTGTTTTGTAAATATTTTCTGCCAATCTATGGCTTGTCCTTTCATTCTCTTAATAGCACCTTTCAAAAAGCAGAATTGCTGATTTTAACAAAACTCAATCTGTCATTTTTTTCTTTCATGGATTGTGCTTTTGTTATTGTATCTAAAAACTACAAACCAAACACAAGGTTACCTAGATTTTTCTCACATTTTTCTTCCAGAAGTTTTATAACACTGCAATTTACACTTAGGTCTATGACACATTTTGAGTTAATTTCTGTGAAAGGTATAAGATCTATGTGTTGCTTCATGTTTTTGCATATGGACATCCAATTGTTCCAACACCATCTGTTGCAAATACTCTTTTCTACATTAAATTGCCTTTGTTTCTTTGTTAAAGATCAGTTGATTATATTTGTGTTGATCTATTTCTGGGTTCTTGTCTGTTCCATTGATCTCTGTGTCTATTCTTCTATTGTGTCGGCTACTCCATATAAACTTTAGAATCAGTCTGTTAATATTTACAAAATAACTTGCTGGGATTTGGATTGAGATTATTTTGAATCTATAAATCAAACTGGAAAAAACTGATGTCTTAACCATATTGAATCTTCCATGAACACAGAATATCTCTCCACTTACTTACATCTTTGTTTTTTTAATTAGTGTTATTGTGCTCTGAATATAGTTCCTATATATTTCTTTGGATTTATGCCTACTCATTTTTTCCTGCTATAAAAGGTATTTATAATTTCAAATTCAAATTGTTCTCATGCATAAAGGTATGCAGGTAACTTATATAGAGTATTCCTCATTCATCCCTCCTATCTCCTAGGACAGTACTATCATTCATTTCATTTATTCATATGTTATAATCACCCAATACATTGTTGCTATTAATTTTTTAAATAAATAGGTACTTTTAGATCAAGTAAGAATAAGATAAATAAAAATATTCTTTATTCCTTTTCTAACATTCTTTCTTTAGAGCTGAATTTCTCACCTATTTCATTTCCTTCTACTTGAAGAATTTCTTTTAACACTTCTTACAAAGATCTGGTGGTCATAAATTTCTTTAGTTTATTTTTAATCAGAAGATGTCTTTAGTCTACGGCCATACCACCCTGAATGCGCCCGATCTCATCTGATCTTGGAAGCTAAGCAGGGTCGGGCCTGGTTAGTACTTGGATGGGAGAAGATGTCTTTATTTCTTCTTCACTTTTGAAGGATAATTTCAGTGTATATAGAATTCTAGGTTGGTAGAGTTGTTGTTTATACTTTAGATATTTCATTCCACTGTCTTCTTGTTTGCATGGTTACTGATGAGAAGTTCACTATCGTTCTTATTCTTGTGCCTCTCAAACAAGACGTTCTTTGTTCTGGCTTCTTTCAAGATGTTTTCTTTGTCTTTGATGTTCTGCAGTTTGAATATGATATGTCGAGCAGGTATTTCTCCTGCTTGGTGTTTTCTGAGCTTCCTGGATCTGTTCTTTGATGCCTGTTATTAAGTTTGGAAAGTTCTTGGACATTACTTCTGTTGTTTTTCTTTCTTCTTCTGGTACTCCAATTGTACACATGTTATACCTCTTGAAATTATGCCTACAGTTCCTGGGCGATCAGTTCTATTTTTTGTGGCAGTTTTTTTTCCATTCTTTCTTAATTTACATTTCAATTTGGGAAGTCTCTATTGACCTATCTTCAAGCTCAATGATTCTTTCTTCGGTTGTGTCCAGTCTACTGAAGAGGCCATCAAAGACATTCTTCATCTCTGCTGCGGTGTTTTTTATTTTTACCGTTTCCTTTAATCCTCTCCTAGAATTTCTCTTTCTCTGCTTACATTATTCACATGTTCTTGCATGCTTTCTACTTTTTCCATTAGAGCTCTTAACTTATAAATCATGGTTATTATTTTAAAATCTGTATCTGATGATTCCAAAATCTGTGTCATACCTGAGCCTGGTCCTGATATTTGCTCTATCTCTTCAGGTTATCTTATTCTTGCCTTTGGCAAGCCTTGTGGCAAAGCATGAGAGAAAAATAGCATCTTATCATTATATGATTAAATCCCATCTTTTAAAGGGCCTGTGTCTCCGGATTGTGACCTTTGCAAATTCTTCTAGCTTCCCTCCACTCTCCCTCCAGAAAGGATAGCTAGAGGGAGTTGGAGAAAAAAAAGAATGTCCTTTCCCCAAGGAGATAAGGCTTTGGCAAAGTATTTTCCCATGGAGACATACTCTTGGCATATCACAATGATTACCCTTCCCCTTCTTCTGCCAAAGCCACAGAGGATTTTTCTTGGATTTTCACCATGAGAACTTAGTGGTATTCTGGAAGGTAAAACCCACAAAAGTGTGAGGGTCTCCCTAAGACTACAGCACTAGGAGTTTCTCACTCAGGCTAGTCCACACTCAGGTTCCAGTAATTCATCGATTACCATTTAATTACCAAAATTTCTAGCAGCTTCTACTCCACATATGTAGTTCTCAGGTATGGCTGTTTGGATTCACCTGTCTCTCCAGGTTTCATGCTGGTGATTTGCCTGGTAACTTCATTCCTGTGATGCGTATGAGAAAAATCACTGATACTCACTCTGGTCAGTTTTTCTTGTAAGAACAGGAGTGATGACTTCTAATCTAAAGAGGTTTCAGAGCTGAAACTGAAAATCTAAAAATTATCCATTTTAATTAGAAAAAAATTTAAGCAAGATAGGCAAAATGTGGTAATTGTTAAAGCTGAAGATAAATTTATAGGGGTTCTTTATAAAATCTCTACTTATAAGTGTGTTTGAAAATTTCCATAACAAAAAAAGTTTGTTTTTAATAAAAATTATTACTAAGCATCTGAAACAGGTCAGCTTTAATTAATAGGGCTGGGGGGGAAAAAAAATCAGTTGTTAATCAACAATATTTACTAAATGTCTAATATATGCCAAGGACTGTGCTATTTGGAATAAAAGGATGAAGACTATTGTTTCCTACCCTCATGGAGCTTAGGAAATGCTGGCTTAAATAAGTAATTACGAACTAATACTTGTGCTGGGGCTAGAAAGATAATTTTTTTCTTTTTGACAGTGTTATGGGAGCAGATAACAGAGAACAGAGAATCTAACCTGGTCTGGAGGGTTAGAGGCGGTCACCTCAAAGACTATCAGAAAAGATGGTGCAGGAGGAACTCCTTGACTGTGCGTATCTCCAGGAGACCCAACAGTGTGGACCAATGATAAAACCTGATGTTAGACAGGATCTAAGGGCTGGCTCCCAAGGGTGGACATAATAATGATAGTGTTAAAGATAAAAAGAATGTTTCCAAAGCAAGCAAGCTTCCCATTGGTTAGAATCTCAAGCAACCTCTTAGACCTCTGGCCACCAGAATTTAACTTGCACAACAAGGTGAGATTTTCACAACTCATTCTTGATTTCTATAAATATTATTAAATATATATAAATATTAAATATAAATACTAACTTCTTCGTGAACCCTCCTTCCCTACACATTAAATTCTCTTTACATACCAGTAAAGTCTGATTTAATTTGCAGCTTTGTTCCTACAGTAATCGCAGAGAAGGAATGAGACTTCATGTTAGAGAGGAAAAAAAAAACAAACCAGGAGCGAGGCAATGAGAAAAGATTGAAATTTGGGAATTACATGCTCAGGTGTTGCATGTGTTTGGTTCAAAGCATAAATCAATCCAAGTTACATGTCTTTTGTGTGTAACATTTTCCTCAGCTGGCAAAATGCTACACACAGAAATTATGCCACTTACCAACTCTAGTGTGGACTATTATTAAGCAAGTTAAACAATGGTGTCTATATAAGTGCTTTCTATTGATTTATTCTATAGCTAATGATAATTTATGATGGTAATTATTAAAACATAGATTGATCACAACATTTAGAGCAACAATTAAACCTCCCGAATTATTATCAATTTATATTTTTTTAAATAACAGCAATTAATCATCATTATTATTACGGTTAAATGATAATGATTTGTAATATGATATCATATGTTTGCTCTAAACAATAAGAAGAGCATTAATCTATTATGGTGAAACTAATAACACTAATAATGGAAGAGTGATGACTGCTAATCCCTTCCTATTATTAGTATTAAAATACCCAAATCATCAAAAATCCAGTGAAATAAAACCTAATAAAGGCATATGGCCAAAAGAGTGATCTGTTTTCATCAAGTCGACCAAACCAGGATTATGGGTCAGTGGTCCACTCAGAAGCCACAACACTGGCTGCCCATTAGAAAAGATTGGGGATCTTTAAAAAAAAAAAAAAAAATCAGTGCCCAGCCCCCCTCTCCCAGGGAATCGGATTTAATCAGCATGGGTGTGGCCAAGTTTTTGAAAGTTCCCTGAGAAATTCTAATACGCAGCCAGAGTTGAGAACCACTGCTCCAGATGTTTGCTTTTCATGCCTGAGAATGTAGATGAATTTGTTCCTACGGGCACATCAAAATCGGAAACCCACTTGCCCAGCCTCTGTCAATCAATGCTGTGTATAGCTGAGGAATGAGTTGTTAGTTTTAGTTGTCAGGGAATTTTCTTCATGGAAGAGAAGTACATTAAAATACCAAATTATAGTATTTACATATTTTGTGTTTTTTTCCAACTGCGTTCCCATAGCAACTAAATCCATTTGCTCCCTACTTTCTTCTGAGTTATTTTCCATCATGAGCCATGCTTTATTAGAGAGGCAAACAGTTTGCCCTCTGAAATGACTGTTTTGCTGTTTACTATTTCTTTGCCAGAGAACTCAACTCGAGTTGCATCATCCTCACTCCTGCGCTCCCCGAATTCGATCAACTTAGCTTTGCTGGTTTGGACAGAGATACTGACCCTGACCCCTTTCCTCCATTTGGAGCAGTCATGGGGTTTTTTCTAATGAGCTAGCCAAGAAAAGGCAAGTGGAGAGGAAGGCTTCCCTCAGGGAACCTGTGACTGGGGAAAAAAAATGCAAGCGAGGAATCAATTAAACCCCAAACGGTAAGCAATTAGCCTAAATCAGCAATGGATGAAGACTAACCCAGCTCCTTGGGACCTCACGGTTTGGCCAGGTAGGCGCACTGGTAGAAAGGCATCGTGCTTGCAGATGGCCACCTGCTAGCAAGCAGGGAGAAAGTGAGTCCTGCTCCAGCCACAAAAGAATTACCTGAATGCTCTGAGAGGAGGCCCAAAGGAGTCATAGGACACTAAGATTTCTTTGTGATTTCATCCAGACTTGGCAGACTACAGGAGCCTGTTTGTTTGAAATGGTGACATTTCAGTTGCTAATGGGACTCTACTTTGAAGGGGACAGGGATGCCAAAGGAGACTGTAGGAGGGAGACACCAGGCATGAGGCTTCAGGGCAGCTCCCCTCCCTGATCCCTGATGCCATGACGGACCTGGGCTGCCAGTGCCAGAGGAGAGACAAACAAGTGGCACCAGAGACAAGGGATGCTTCGAAATGGTCTCTTCTCACTTGCTGACTCAGAAGCCTCCTTCTGTACCAGCAGCATTAATGGAGAAGACTGGCTTCCTCCTCTCTCTCAGATGCCAAATTAAATCCAGAGCTGTGGTGCCACTGCCCCTCAGGCAAGGGGGCAAGCAGCATCTCAGGATGCAGCAACAAAAATCACACACAGTGGGTTTCCCTCCCACCTGTAAGACCCTGATGCAACTTAGATATGTGCATCATTACACCACTTACTGCCAGGCTCTAGGGGTCATAGATAAAGTCCTTCAGGACTCTTCTACAATATGACTGATTCAAGAACAGCCCCCAGCATCAGTTAGGGTCAAAAGCAGGCAACAGCACACTCGAATTGGGTAATTTGAGGAGAGTCTCATTAAGGGACTATTGACAAAGGTATGGGCAGAGGTTAGGAAAAAACACAAGAGGTGGTGTGCAACCTCAGAACTAGGAATGGTAGGACACAGTTACTGCCCTGGGCCTGAACAGCAGAATCCAGAGACGAAGCTGTGTGGAGCTGACCAGAGCTGAGACCTTTGGGTGAGGGAGAAAGCTAGCATGCCAGGAGCCACACAGGGAGAGGGCCAAGGAAGTAAATACCCGGACTTCATTCTCCTCTCTCTTTTCCATCTGCAGCCAGAGTTTCCACTGCCAAACCCAACTAGAAGCTGCGGGTACTGTAGCTCATTGATGCAGCCCACACAGGTCAGCCTCTTGAGGCACAAAACAAGATGAAGTGGGGAAGAATCTGGGAGGGCAGGTAAAGACATAAAGCACCCTGTGTTACACACTCGAGCTGCTGAGATACCCCGTGACATAGATACATTTGAGCCCTCCCAGATATCAGCCAACTTGGGGACAACAGTGTCCAGGGGTTGAAAGAGAACACCCCTGTTATGTTCGACCATATGTTATGTTCGAACATATGTTATGTTCAACCACAAACAAGGCAAGTAGAAGCTGACTTCCACAAGGACACAGATCATGATGATACTGAGAGCACAGACACAAGCATCCTAGCCCTTTTCGGTGGTACCTATCAGACTTGAATCACACTGGGCTCGAATTGTATGCCCTTCCTACTCAAAAGGAAATCATGAGCACCCTAACATGCCCACTTCACGTGGAATATGTGCATGGTTACCTATTTAGAGAAGAAAGTGTAAAGGGAAGCCCCATTATTCTGAAGGTTGTTGTCTTTTGCACTGAGAATATGCAGTCTTAACAATAGTCAGGCTTTCAAAATCTGACAAGATGATACTTGATGATTCAAAGTCGGGTGCCTAAGGAAAATCTATAAGACTAGTGGTTCCCATTCTGATGGAACTGGGGGAAGAGCATTTGAAACTGGATGTACAGGGGGATATGGGGGCAACGGCACCTTTGAGGGGGTGCGGGGAGGCCCTAATGATTACAGCATCTATCCTACATAATTTTCGAGACTCTGTCAAACATTCTGGGTTTTGGCTTCTGCTTTTATTACAAGGAATCTGAAGAGTAAGCACCGTGTATGGCTCTGAAAAGGAAGGTGTGTCCAAATACTCATGGTGACAGTGGGAAGTATCACAGCTTTTTAAACTCAATATACATACAGACTTGACAGCTCATTCTCTACAGCAATTTATTCATAAAAATTCAAAATTTCATGTCCTGGATTTCAAAGCTAGCCCACATCTACACCTTATCAGTTCAGCTCTGAAAATGGCCCACTCTCTAAAGTTTCTGTTTTATTTTGTTTTTTTAAGATATTTTATTTATTTATTTGACAGAGAGAGAGAGAAACAGCGAGAGAGGGAACAGAAGCAAGGGGAGTGGGAGAGGGAGAAGCAGGCTTCCCACTGCTGAGGAGAGAGCCTGATGTGGGGCTCGATCCCAGAACCCTGGGGTCACGACTTGAGCTGAAGGCAGATGCTTAGTGACTGAGCCACCCAGGCACTGCTAAGGTTATTAATAAGACGACAAAATTTACCAAACTGCTCAAAGGAAGAGAAGGTGGAGCAGTAGAAATCAGATTCTAATTAATTTAGACTCTCTATGCTTTGTACTGCTTTTATTCAACATGTTAATTTTTTCCTAATTGCCTGCCTCATAAGGCATTTCATATACTGGTGATCTAGAATCACCTTCATTGTACTCCATAGCTACGGTGAGCATATTTTCCCAAGTAAATATTAAAATTTACCACCTTGACATGTGCTAACCTGGAAAACATATGGTCGCCATGGTTATGATACATACAGAGGCACTCTACGGGTAACAGCATCCACAATAATAGCCAAAAATAGTCTCTCAAAAGCCGCTCTTTAACCCATGAACCTGTTCTACAGGAAACTTGATTCCTGCAATCAGAGTGGTTCAGAGTTAAGTTCAGACAAATGGGGGCATTTGTCACTTCCTTTGCACTTTCATCCTTCTGTCCCCCCATATCCAACCATCACCTCTGTTTCACCTCGAAACAACACAGCAAACATACTGAACACGAACAATACCCTGCACTCTGCTCTCAAGCCATGGAACTTCTCCACTGTGGTCACCATACGCAACCAACAGTGTTATTTGGAGCGCGGCAACCCACTTGGCCCAGACGTCTGAGATCATCGTGATGGAGAAAGACCCTTTAGTTTTCTTCCATCTGTTCTCCATTCCAAGTGATATTTGGGTCTTCACCACTCTCGTCTCCTTCCCAGACCCAAGTTAGTAACAAGAAGTGCTTGGACAGCTGTACGTTATCTTGTGTGACTGTAGAGAAGATTCCGGGCAGGAGAAATACAACTGGGCCCAACTGGAAGGACAGTATTAATCATCCTCCATCCACTGGGTTTGTAATTGGATATAAGGCAAAGGATTTGTGTAACCTTTCCTGTCAGTAAAAATCAGTTTTTAAGCAGGAGTATGGGTTAATCAAAGCTAACTTTGATGGCCATGTGAGAGATGAAAAGGGAGGAATGGGACATAAGACTACAGGTGGGACACCAGATGAGCAAAGGTGACAGCCCAACTACAGCAGTGGCTGTAGAGAAGGAGACAGAAATAGAGAATTTCTGAAAAGAAAACTGTTCAACATACTCAAATGCTGTTATGAAGTTAAAGAGAATAAGATTTTTTGAATTTAGCCATTTGATTTTGTGGCTGGTGTTAAGAAACTGAAAAGGACATGATCCTTTTTCTCAGAAAACTTTTACTCTGGTTGAGGAGCCCAAAAATGTCACTGCAAAAAGTACCTAGAACACAGTTTAACATCTTGAAATATTTGTTAAATGACTAAGAAGATGCTCTTCCATCTTTTTTTTTTCCTTCCCACCTCTTCACACTTTTCTTTTCTTCCCAGAGCACTATGTTTTTACAACAGACAATAGGTCGCCACGAAAATCAATAATTTAGTTTATGAGTTTCCTTAACTTAAAGATACTTTTCTTTTCCTTGTGTCAGTTTGAACCTCACTTACCATATTAAGTGGTAGGGTTTACTGTATTTTATTTGTATTTCCCTTTATTTTATTGAGAGGAGGGAGATGGAATGGAGGCAGAATGGGGAAAGATTCTTGTACCCCTTTTCTGGTCACTTGAAAAGGCAATCCCAAAGGATGAGTATTTACTCCTGACAAGGCAAATTCTAACTCCACTGGAACAAAAACATAAATACGCAACTACAAACCAAATCTTTTCCCCCAAAATAGTAGGACTATGTGGTCGACCAAATTCTTGGAAGACACAGTTCCTCAAAGGGGATCCCAGGCTGCTCCAAGAAGAGATAATAAAGCTCTTGCTTAAATTACCTGCATGTAAGCCCAAAATTCAAGGTGCCCAAGGTGTAAAGTTATGAAACCATGAGACTGATTCTGCAAAGCACACAAAAACAACCAAAAAAAGAAACAAATCTGTTTTGATATTATAAAGCAACTATCGAATATCATAAAATCCTCTCAAAGTCTTCGGTTTCCTACACTGAGCCTCATTTCATTAAAATGTCCCAAACCACCTTGTGGAAATGTTTTACACGTCAACAGAGGCGCAAACAGTAACCAGAGGAGACAAAGAAAAATCGAGCTCAGACTTAGAGGTTTATATATAGAGTGGCCAGACATTCTTTTCCTTCTTCTGCCCTTTGCACTCACATTCTCTAGATCAAATGTCTAACTGCTATGCTGGATGCTCAAGTGCCCCTGAATACAATATATCACCTCTTGTCGAAACCCACATTGTCCTCCTCCTGCTTTTTGTTAGTCTTCCCACCCTCTATTACTAGCGTAGTGATGGGTTTTGCCTCCATTCCTCAGCCACATACACCAAATTCCATCCAGAGCACTTACTAGCCTGGCTTGTCTGGCATCTTTCCACATCCAGCTGCATTCCTGTAAGGGTAACATCTTCATCCCCTTCCATTTCCCCTCTTTTCCATTTCCTATGATTTTTCTCTGTTTCTGTTCTTGGGCCAATCCTCCCTGCAGCTACATGTGTTTTCAAATCTGCCCTGTATTTTTAAATTATCCTGGTATTCTTAGCCTTTGGGCTTGCAGGACTCATTCAAACTCTCTCATCTTTCTTCTGCCGCCTTTCCAATTATTTCTGGGCCTCATTTTGCATGGTCTACCCATAACTTCTTTTTAAGTAAAATTTACTTTCTAAACAGTGAAATGCTTTACCGGAATCGATGGTTTCTGTAGCCTGTCCTTGAAGCACAAATTCAAAGTCTTCATGATGACTGACCCATCCCATCCATTTGCTTCTAGTCTGGCTTATCCAGAGTTCTATTATCTCCTCATGGTGTTTGAGTGAGGGACACATTCCACTATTAGCAAATGTTCCCAAGAATGAGAAACTCATGCTAAGAGTGAGACTGTACCAATGGCCAGTTACGTGCATCTCTTCTAGTCTCCTAGGTTGCTTGCCTTCCCCACAATCTAATCGTCCTGCCCAAAAGGAATTTCTGAGCCTTGTATAGGCGCATACACAGAACACATAGATTCATCCTGGTAGCGCATTAGTGAAAATGAACCAGTAGTTATCCCACAATCCATGTGATCCTCATTGTCTTCCTATTGGTGTTGATCCTCAATAGTCAGATGTGTGAATTCAGTTATCTAGGAGTCATCCTCCTTCTCTCTGCTATGAGCTGACACAGCTGGATGAAAGCCCTCACTGAGTAGGGATAGTCTTGGCATCTCAATGAGTACAGTATAAGATCATATTTAACACCCATTGAGTTTTAGTTCAAAACACAAATTTTAAATGCCACAGAAAGCAGATTTATGGATCATTCTGCCTAATGCTATGCTTACGATAACAACACTACAGACATATGCTAAGATATTCCTACCTCAAAAAAAAAGGACTATAGGGGCGCCTGGGCGGCTCAGTGGGTTAAAGCCTCTGCCTTCGGCTCAGGTCGTGATCTCAGGGTCCTGGGATCGAGCCCCGCATCGGGCTCTCTGCTCAGCAAGGAGCCTGCTTCCCTCTCTCTCTGCCCGCCTCTCTGCCTACTTGTGATCTCTCTCTCTCTGTCAAATAAATAAATAAAATCTTTAAAAAAAAAAAAAAGGACTATAATATAAGAACATTCATAAGATGCCCATTTGAACCCATGCATTAACTTCCCTTCTTTCCTTTATCCCAACTGAAATAGCCAAAGAAAATTAAAATGATGGAGAAAACACCTACGTCAACCCTGGAAAACAGGGAAAGTTGTGACAATTATTTGACAAAAAAATCACTGCGACCTTTTTTACTAGAAAAATATAACAAAATCGACCCAAGAACAGATAAGAAATATAAATAAGCTAATACCATCAAAGATACTAAAAATACCATTGAGAAATTGTCAAATCATAAAGGACATTCTAATGCTATTTACTCTGTTAAAGAGACTAGAAAAAAGATCAAAATTTTCCAATTCAATTTTAAAAACCAACTAGTATAACCCTGACACCAGAAATCTGGCAAATACAGCACAGAAGGCTATAGACCAACATCACTTTGGAATGCTCATGCAAATATTTTAAGAAATATTAGCAAATCAAATCAGCAACATATTTTAAAAATAATAAGCCATAACTGCGATAGATTAAAGATGACTCCAAATTCTTTGCTATTCCTCCCATTAGGAAGTGGAGCCTAATTCCCTTCCACTTCCATCTGGGCTGACCTTAGCAATTTGCTTGACCAACACAACTCTGCAGAACTTCTGTGGTTAGGTCATAAGCAGTCTTGCAGCTTCCATGTCTGTTGAAAAAGCAAATTGCATGACAATATATGTAGTTTCAGTCCACTTAGATAAATCAAATACATAAACAGAAAAAAAAGTATCAAAGCTACTTACCAAAATATCAAGTTATTCTAAAAGATTATAGGGGTTTTTTAATCTTTAAAAATTTTGTATGTATGATTTTTCTAATTTTTCTCCAAAAGACATATGTCATTTTTGTGATTTAAAACTGTGTGGGCATAGTTCTTAAATATACCCATTGTACTTCATATATCCTTGAGTTTATCTAAGCCCTTCTTGAATACTATCATACTGTGACCTAAGTACTTCTTAGAATGAAAAATTTCAGTATTTTACTATGACTGTGGAAAACTTTACACTTTCGTCTTTAAACTACCATTAGCATATGTTCCTTACTCTCTCTGAGTTGTTATTCACCTGATTCTTTCCCTTCATGACACTACACATCTTTTATCATACAGCACTCTACTTCCATCTTCCCAGATTGAGAACATTAGGTAGCCAGCTCATCCTCATAAAGAAGCGCTCGCTTGCCCCACCTCTGTTTTTACTGCAGCATTAAAATGACCACATGACCAGAAATTAGCAGTCTAAGGACAGTCCCTGACTTAACGATAGTCCAGCTCACAATTTTCAACTTTATGATAGTGTGAAAGCCATAAGCGTTCAGTAGAAACCATACTTCCAATTTTGAATTTTGATCTTTTCCTAGGCGAGGAGTATTTGGTACAACCCTCTCTCTTTATGAAGCTGGGCACTGACAGCCAGCCGCTGCTCCCATCAGCTCCCAGTCAGCCACGCAAGCATGCGGGTAAACAAGCCATACATTGACAACTGTTCTGTTTCCCACATTCACTACAGTATTCAATACATTACATGAGATTCAACACTTTATTGTAAAACAGGCTTTGTGTTAGATGATTTACCCAACTGTAGGCTAATGTAAGTGTTCTGACCACATTTAAGGCAGACAGATTAAGCTATGGTGTTGGGGAGGTCAGGTGTATTAAATGCAATTCAACTTAGATATTTTCAACTTTTTTTTTTAAGATTTTATTTATTTATTTGACAGAGAGGAAAGAGATCACAAGTAGTCAGAGGGGCAGGCAGAGGGAAAGGGGGAAGAAGGCTCCCTGCTGAGCAGAGAGCCCAATGCGGGGCTCGATCCCAGGACCCTGAGATCATGACCTGAGCTGAAGGCAGAGGCTTTAACCCACTCAGTCACCCACGCACCCCAATATCTTCAACTTTTGATGCATTTGTCAGGACGTAACCCCATCGTAAGTCAAGGAAAATCTGCATTCCCAATTTATTTTTCAGTTACTTGTACTATATAATTCCCCCAAATGTAAATATCATCCTCAATATAATTTATAAGAATATTTATTGAGCCAAATATGCTTATGGATTACTTCTGGACTATCCACTGGGAAAGCAAAAATCTCTCTTTAGGGTCAATTTCAGTGACAACATCTATAACACTATAGCTTTTTACCTCCCAAATACACATAGATATCTCTAGACTGCACAGATGGATCTGTATCTAAATTCACAAGGAAGGCCTTTTGTGAATCAATAAGTGCTATCCTAGTGTCATTTTTCTTGCTGTCAAAATGCCATAGTAAAGGGAAAAGGTCCAAACTCAGCCTGTGTAAATTGTTAGTTTTAGGCTCTTCTCAAATTACTTGGGGACTGGGGGAGGGATGTGAGCGTGTGCACACACATACACACAGAATGTCTGAAATGGTCTCATCCATGTGCAAAGCCACCAGGAAGAAACAGAAAATCTACTGTTTGATTTTGAATAAAAGAGGCTAGGAGTGGGGACAAAAACAGGGCAAGACCACGTAGTAGATAAACAGGAAGAGGGCTGAAGGAAGATGTCAGAGGATACAACTCAGCTGCTAACCAAGCAACTCCTGCAGAGAAGTCGAGGCTGGTGGCACATTCATGAGCCTCTCTGATAGTCAGCATAAGATGGCTAACACAGGCCAGCAACAAGTGCACTCTTCTGCGTGCACCATCTAATGTCACACAGAAGGATACCAATACCTCACTTCACCTTCATTTCTCCTCACCCAATCTGTCACAGCCTTCCAATACAGTTCCATTTCTCTCCACTTCATCTTACACAGGGGTATATGAGTAATTATGTTCAAACAAACAAACAAACAAAAAAGGCGTGTTTTGGTCCCTATTGCTTCCTCGCAAGCCTTTCTGAATAGAGCACAAATCCCATCACGTAGCATTCAAGGTCCTTCCAAAGAGGCCCAGCCTCCTCTCCAAAACTCACATTATTATCCAACCTCCCAAGTTCTTTTCTCCTCCAAGAACCCCTCCCCTTGTCTTTACTGACCATCCCTCCTGTATAGAGTCTTTGGCTTCCCACCTCCACTTGCCCAAATATCACCCGCCCTTCTTTAAGACCAATTTCCACAGTTGGAACTAAATAATCAACTTTGTCCTCTTTTCCTTTCTATTCTCAAAGTACTTTAGGGGAAACTCAATAAATCTTTTAGAACAATAATAAAACAACAAGCATTTATGGAGCATTCATTAAATACGGGGTATGGAGCTGAGTGCTCGTCTTAATTAGAGATCGTTACGTTGTGGGAAAGAGAAACTTGCTGGAACCAAGAAAAGAGGGATTAATTATAACACATCAAAAAACTCAGGGCAAGATACATAATCAGACTTCTAGAGGGACTGGAAAGTGATCAGAAATCAGGGAAGTGCTTGCACACTCGCTCACTTGCACAAGTGCTCTCGCTCTCTCTCTCTTTCCCTCTCTCTGTCCCTCTTTCTCTATCATATCCATCTCTCTCAATCTCTCCTCCACCCCTCATTTAGCAACGATTCTTCCCAGTTGCTGGGGGCTACACTGGATAGAGTTATGAAGATTTTCCTTTTCCCTGCCACTGGCCACTAAAGAGCTATTTAAACGACCCCATGTTTTTTTAGTACTGTTGAATGAATGCTATTTTGGCATGCAGATCATTATGCACAAAAAATGCTTTTTTTGAAAAAGAGCAAAAGTAGATTGTATTGGATAAACATACCTAATTAATCAAGTCTAAGATTCCAATGATTATGAGATTCACATCCATTTTTTCTTTATCATCAAGAAAGAAAAAAATGCTACCTTTTGTCATTATTAAGAAGCTATTAATTTTAAGACTTCCTTATTTTTAGAGATGTTAAAATGTGAAACAATGATTCGTGATGAAATGTTATGTAGAAAATGAAGTATAAGCTGCCTTTGTATAGCACCTATGATCTCCAAAGGAGAAGCTGTTTATGCCATCTTCCAGGGAAAAGCCCAAAATGACCAGTCTACTACTGCATAGGCCCCAGATGGAGGACCGAGTAGCTGGGGCTCATACCAGGAACTGTCAGAAACCACATTAACTCACTTCGAAGATGACATCAATGATAGCAAGTCAGCCATGAAAAGCCTCTTGGATCAGGCCATAAAGACTACCCAGATAAGACCTGCAGAGAACTTGTCACAGGTTTCTGATCCTGGAGCAGAAGAAAGATTCTTCACTGTCTACTTCTTGATTCCTCAAGCAACACAGCCCAAGTCCTGATTTCAGACAAAGGGTAACCTTAACCTCGCCACCAATGTAGACATTTTTCCTCTCCACTACTCTCCCTCCCCTCGGGTGATCCATGTGGTGGGTCTGAACAGTGGTGACTACTGCCCAGTTCTGCTTCTACCACAACCTGAAACTGGGCTCTTGTCAAGGCCAGTCATCAAACTGAGGACCGGGAGGATGGCAGCTGGAACTCTTCACAGAGCCCGGCTCTCTCCCTAAAGTGGTTTGATTGTCATTCGTTATTGCCTCTAAGATCCATCCCCCTTTTTGCATGTACGTGCAGTTCATGCAACTACGTGCAGTGAATATGAATATCATATTCACTCCTGCATAACTGTTCTCTGCCATGTGAAGGCACCACAATTTCTCCATCTATCCTCCCATAAATAATCATTTGTT
Source organism: Potos flavus (assembly GCA_028534135.1). NCBI lineage: Eukaryota > Metazoa > Chordata > Mammalia > Carnivora > Procyonidae > Potos > Potos flavus. Next base: position 42,161,833 of record CM052895.1, read on the forward strand.
TGAATTCCTTCATTTCTTTAATTTTTTTCTGTTATGAAAAGAGGTTCAATAAGTCCTTATACATGTCTGCTGGAGCACATATGCAAATGTTTCCTGGAGTCTATACCCCGAAGTGGAATTGCAGGGTCTTAGACTACAGTCACATTCAGCTTCACAAGATAATGCCAAGGCTTGTTCCAATTTACATTCTAATAGGAGATATATGAATTCCCATTACTTCAAACTTCACCAATTACTTGAAATTGTCGGATTTTCTAATTTTTGCCTATCTAGCAGAATGAAGTAAATGACATACAGTATATCATCACTTTCATAAAGTTCAAAAATAAATAATACTGAGTAATAAATTCTTAAGTGTATTAAACTATAAACCTGTGATTTAACTATATTGAAAACAAAGGAATGACAAATACAAAATTCAGAACTGTGATCCCCCTCTAAAAAGACGCAAGAAAATTGGGATTCTTATATTTATATAACACATACATATATAATGTGCATACAATATATGTATAATATACATATTGATTTTTTATTATTTCAAGTAACACATTAATAAAACAATATTCTAATTGCTTTATTTTCTGTCCCACAACTCTGAAACAATGACACCTTTGAAATTAAATTCTTACAGCCTCATCATTGGAAAAAAAAAGTTCTTCCCTTCTAGCTCCAGACAGAAAAAAAAAATCTCAGAGAAGGACTCTGACTGGCCCAGATTAAATCATGTGCCCATCACTGAACCAATCACTGTGGCCAGGAGTAATAAACTCTAGGATTGATCTATCTTGTGCCCATCTCTGTGGCCAAAGGGATAGAATCTGTTTGCCATAAAGTGTGCGTAGAATGGTATGAAAAGGCAAAGCATAACAAAAACCTTTCCACAATTTCCAAAAGCCACACAGATAATAGGTAGCAGAGCTGGGATTCAAACCCAGATCTGGATGACTCTGGGGCCTAGACATTAACCACTTCAATTCCACCTTCTGCTGGATTAAAATATTATGAATTTTCTCTAGTGCTATGCCAGGATTTTCTTAAAGCCTGGGACCCTGTCTTATTTATCTTTGTCCCTCCAGCTCCTAGAAATACTACCTGGCACTTTTTAGGTGTTTTGTGGAATTAAATCCCTGAACTGCAAATTGCTTATTTGAACATATTCTTAAATCAACATGGATGTGACCATTTCTGAGACCAGCTGTGTGGGTCTTGTGCTCAGAAAAGAACAGATGGGGATTTGAAGAGTGGGAGGGGGTGGAATATTTTAATTTCAAGAACATTTTAGCACCACAAAAATCAAAAGGGAAATAGAAATACTAGAAATTTTATACTTCAAGCAAAGCTGCCTGATGATCAAAAGTGGGCATAAGAGTAGCAAGGAGTAACTGCCATACATTTTTCTTATTGAGAAAATCATGACGACTTAGATTTGTTATTTCTCTTAACATGTTCTAGTAAACTGTGAGGGAAGAAAAGTGAGATTGGGTGGGGCTAACAGAAGATCTTTCCTTTGTCTGTATCATTCAAATTATAGCAAAAATATACTCATGACATTATTTGCAAATTTAAAAATAATCACTGCCTCGATACATGTTTTAAATCTCTTGGAAATAATTACCAGTTTTCTGTCTCTTTCCTCTTCCCCTCCCAACTGTGTTATGAAGGTATTGTTTAAGAAATTATCTTTACCTTCATTTATTTTCATTTGGGTCATGTTGGTTTTCATCTTTTTTCTTCCATAGAATCATGTCTTTTCCTAGCATTTGTCTTTTACGTTCCTTTGTGAAGTCTAAAATAGAACAAACCAAAACCCACTTCTTTGTTAAGTACAATCATTTCGGTTCTTGCTCTTCATTCTATCCTGCTTTCGAATGCTTCTAGTCTCCTCTGGACTTTGGATCTGCGTATTTAAACTTTTATCTTCATATTAGTCTTTCTTTTGTTCTCCTTTCTTTGTTTTGAAAAAAAAAAATACTTCATTTTAAATGACTCACCACTGTATTGCTTCCCTGGCTTGCACGGCCATTAAGTAAAATACAGTCTATTAATTTAGAGTTGTGTTATGCTGTCTTGGTCTAGGCTGCTTCCAATTTTGCTGAAGGATCTATGTGTGGCTGCAATTAATTTATTTTTGAGCATTTTCTTTCTTTCCCTCTGTCCTCTTTTCTGTATTATCCAATCTGATATCCACCAGAGCATTATACTCTGATCCAAACTTTGCTGCATTCCAAATTTCGACTTTTTCTTCTTTACCCTCCTATTAGAGTCGTTTTGTTTCTAATTACAATGCAGCTACCCACAGGCTTGTTTCACCAGAGGCCTTACCACTGGTGTGTATTCAGGTGATTTTGAAGTAAGTTTTGTCCTGATTAACTTGAAAAAAGGAGAGGGGAGGGGAGTGGAGAAATTGAAAATAGTAGTTGTTTCAGTCTTGAAAGCAAATATTCCCTGCCGGCTATACACACTGCTGGGATTCTCTGGGCCCTTATTACTCCTCCCACTGTTTTGCCTGTATTGATTTATGCAGAGTGGACTCAAAATAGAACAAGAGGGCCCTCACTAAGGGGCCTGACTAAAGGCTTATGGCTCCTTGCCCTAAACCTTTTCCCCTACCTCTTACCTAGCAAACATTAGGTCCAAATCCACCCTCGTTTGGGAGCAAAAGAAAGAAGTTCCCTTTTACCTTCTTCTCCTCCAGTCTAGTTGATGTAAGCAAAACAGAGTATAGTCTAGCTGGGCTCTGCAGATTTTTCCCAGATGACATTACAGTCTTGCCACAGGTCCAAGGTCTTCTAAACATTCTTAATTCATGGAAAGACACGGTGCAAAGAGCAGGAGATAGATGTTTCATAGAATTAATTAAATCTCCAAACCACAGATGGGTTATTTGAACATATTCTTATAAGCAACGTGGGTGTGCATCTGAGACCAGCTGTGTGAGTCAGGTGCTCAGGAGAGAACAAACAGGGTTAAGAGCCCATCCCATGGAATATAAGAGTGGGTAGGTCCACTGCTCTACCAGAGTGAGTAGGATGGACTAGAACCCACCCCCCGCTGGGTTTTGGTCCTCTCTGAGCTACTCACCACTTCTGAGATCCATCATGAGCAAAGTGACTCTTGCTCCCAAAATGAGCTCTATAGCCTCAGTTATAAAGAAGTGAAGTGTTGGGGCGCCTGGGTGGCTCAGTGGGTTGGGGCCTCTGCCTTCGGCTCAGGTCATGATCTCGGCGTCCTGGGATCGAGCCCCGCATCGGGCTCTCTGCTCAGTGGGGAGCCTGCTTCCCCCTCCCTCTCTGCCTACTTGTGATCTCTCTCTCTGTCAAATAAATAAACAAAATCTTTAAAAAAAAAAAAAAAAAGAAGTGAAGTGTTGCTCAGCTAATTATAATGCAGTGCAATGCATTCTCTGCTTCAGGTATCAGACAAATAGCAACTTGAGATTAAAATCTCCAACAAACTGTTTTTCCCTATGCCTGTGGAGGCACAGGAAGGCCTGTGGAAAAAACAGAAACTCTGACATCACAGAGAAGTTGGATCTGGAATCAAGAGCTCTCATTATGTGGCCCAGACAGTGTGGAAAAGCCCAAGTGCCTCTCTTGATGGGCATGAGACTTCAGTGGAGGTTGAACTAGTCTGTTGCACTGACGTCTGCCTCCTGCTCACAAGAGTTTCCACTGCCACCCAGTGAATCCATGATTCACTGACCCAAGCCTGGAAAGCCCAGGTATAGAACCAAATCTCATAGAAAACCATGACTTTTTTTTCCAGGCAAAGCTAGGGTTTTCTGTTGGTTAGAACAGATGCCAATGAAGCCAAAGCTTGGGCAATACATGAGCTAGTTTCTCACAGGAGAAAATTCTACCCTGTAGTCAGAGACTAAACCTTTAAGCCCAGCCAGACATGTCACAACTATGACCATAATGAAGTCAATTTTGTGTTCAATTATCTACTGTGTTAGAAAAGATACTGTCCCTTTAAATTCTGTCAGAACCAATCTCTAAAGAAGTCAGTTGCCGAACAAAGTAGCCAGAGGCTATCTACGAAGCCTAGGATAGAAAAAGATTTCTTCTAAGAAAGCATAAAAAAATTAAAAGTAACAAAAGCTAAAAAGCCTCCTATGGATAGAGCAAGCCAGACATGGATGTATTTAAGTCTCTCTGTTCTATAGATGCAAAGGAAAATTGAGGTGCTTCTGGGTAGCTTCTAAATTCAGGGATGAGAAACTGAATTACACAAATATCAAAGGCAATTGCTGGAGGTGATGCTAAACGTGGTAAGTGAAGCTACATCTCTTCTCACTGAAAACCATCTCCCTCAAAACAACCTCATGACGTCCTCACATTAATAAAGGAAGTGGATACCTGAGAGAAACTACCAGGAAGCTGAGACCAAGATAAGAAGGGGAGATTTAAGAAGAGAAAATTACCTCATTCACTGTGATAGAAGTGTAAATTGGTACATTTCTGGAAAGCAGTTTGGAAACATACCTTTCAAAGCCCTTCAAAATAAGTGTTACCTTTGACTTAATAACCCTACTTCCAAGCATCTACCCTAAGAAAATAATAAGGTGGAGAAATATATGCCACAGAATTATCTATAATGGTGAAAAATTAGACATCTAAATATACAATGGAACAATCCATACTATAGAAAATTATGCTATTATTTAAATTGTACTTTTAAGATTAGTAACATGAAAAAACACTCGTAATATGTTAAGTGAAAAGAAAGGATGTAAAATAACATAAGTAGAATTACTTTAGGTTAGTTCATATATATTTTTAGAAAATACAACATTGCTGGTGAGTATCATTCCATTGTGGAATCAAAGGTTGTGTTACAAATCTTCTACATTGAACCAGTATTACTTTACAATCATCAAAAAGTTGGTTTTTTTAAGAAAATTTAGAAGTTTTTATGCCATGGTGTTGGGGAGAGGGAGGAGCAGATTACAAATTTGTACGGGGGGAAAAAGGCCTTAAAGGAAATGCTTAAAATACTAAAATATTAATTTTTGTTATTTTAGGATTATAGGTCACTGCCTAATCTTTTGCTTTCTACTTTTTGATATTTTCCTATTTTTCTTTAAAAAATCTATCTCTTTTATACAGGAAGAGATATTTTTAAAGAAAAAGGAATGAAAAGAATAAGAGCATGCTAAAAATCCTCATTAACGATATCAAAGCCACCTAAGAAGTGAACCAGGGACTTCCTTCTATTTGGTCTTTTATTGGAAGATATAATAAGATGAGGGCAACTTTTTATGGTGTTCCTAAAATAGGTTACCAAGCCCAAAGCAAGTGAGCCATAAAGATACCACATCATAAAGAAAGACAAAGTGAGGAGAGGAGGCAACCTCCTATGAGAGAAGGCTGACCTGGTTCAGCCAGCTCTGTCCTATCACCTCTCTCCAGTGCATATGTGCAGACAACTGAGGGATGTGGAAGACCAAAGGAGAATCTTTGTAATCATGAATCATTGGTCTGGCCTAAGGAAGAATGCTGTAGCTGGCAGTTGCTGAGGACATGAAAATACACCACTTAGATTTTCTAATGAAGGGAGCATAACCAATGGCCCCAGCTGCTGCATAATGGAATCTACCATCACATTTGAGCCAAGATCAGGCTTTCCATTGGCTGCTCCCAGACCAATGACTGAGTGTATCAAGAAAACTAAGGCAGACCCATTCTTGAGAGCCTTGATGGAACTTTCTTAGAACTTCCGTGAAGTCTAAGACCTTCTTCCTTTCTGCCCTATCTCCTCCACAGAGATCAGACTAGCATGACAGTCCGGTGGCTCTCGCAGCCTTCTCCAACTCCCACCCCTTCCCTCTTACAAGCATTTCCCCCCATAAAGCCCTTGAACATCTCATTCCATCTTGGAATCTGCTTCTCTGGACCTGGACTGAAACAGGGGTACTCCTCCATCCATTCGCCCACCTATAGAATCCAATAACAGACCCATATACAGAGATTGAGGGTACTAGCTATAAAAGAGTGGATTGGCATCTCATATCCCTGTAGGAAATCTGTTTATGCAGTAGACTTACTGGTTGGGTTTTAACGCCCCTTTTAACATCAGGAGAAGAAAACTGCAAAGATCTGGGAAAACCCAAAAAAGTGGGTAGCCTCTGAATCATCCACTCTCCCACCAGTTGGTATAAGTTTCTCATGAGTCAAGAATATTGCAGCATGTAGATGGATTTGAATGGCGTCACTTGTACCCATTCAATAGATTTAAACTCAAATTTACTCAGATTTGAAGGTGATGAGAAGTCAAAGTAAGGGATCCTGTCACCAGCTTCAAAGTTGTGTAAAGGCCTGAGGAAAGCCTGGTAGAAGGACCCTGGAAAGGAACTGAGAGCAGCCTCCAAAAGATAACAGAGAGCTGGGGCCTCAGGCCTACAACCACAGAGCTGTCCTGCCAACAGCCTGAATGAGCATGAAGTGGGCTCTTCAAGATCCTCCAGTTGCCCAGGGATCACGTTCTTTAAGCACAAGACCCTAAGCAGAGAACCCAGGTGCCATGCCTGACTTCTGACCTAAAGAAACAATGATAAAATAAATGAGTGTTGTCTTAAGCCAATAAGCTTGTGGGTTATTTGTAACGCAGCAAAAGAAAATTAATACAAAGAGATTCAACAGTACATATTTGATAGCAGTAACTGGGAAGAGTAAACCATTTTGCTCGAGCTTCTAGCAAGTTCAGAATGTTCAATAAAGTAATTACAAAAGCTCTATTATCAAGTTTGTCTTGATATTACTAAACGAATATGTTCAAGTGTTTTATTAGCAAATTATATCAATTATTGTACAATGTAGTAGCTAAAAATTTCATAGTAATCAATTACCTCAAATTACCTCAAATTAAATCAAATAGTCCCAAACTATTTAGGGACTCTGGGTGGCTCAGTCACTTGAGCATCTGACTCTTGATCTCAGCTCAGGTCATGATCTCGGGGTCGTGAGATCAAGCTTCACGTTGGGTTCCAAGTCAGGCATAGAGCCTGCTCGGGATTCTCTCTCTCCCTCTCCCTCTGCCACTACCTCACCCTACTCTCACTAGAAAAAAAAAAAAAAAAAGTAACTGTTTATAACCAATCTGATTGTTCCCTACGGTATTCTGTTTAAACTACCAAATAGATGTCTCGCACCCAAATCAATGGCATAATATTTAAAATAATCAACAATCTCCCTAGTTCCTGAAAAGAGGCAAGAAAGAAAGAAAAAGAAATACAAGGTAGTCTATTACTGAGGGGCCATAGCCTCATAATAAAACAAAGCTGGTTTCTTCTTCATGCAGAACTTGTTCAGAAAGACCACATGGAACCCTTCAGTTCAACACAGTTCTGTGGTAGAGAGAGGGAGCAGAAATTATCTGCCAGTTCCTTTCTATCTCCTGTACCTCACTGGTCAAAGAACCCCCCTACACTATTGGGCGTCAGCCCCTAGGATAGTCAGGTCCCTTGTCACTTTCCAACGATTCTTTCCAGCGTGGACATCGTAGAAAGCCCAGAGGGTGGGGTTCCTACAATTCCTGCCCAGTGAGCATAGAGGAACCAAGACCTGGGAAGGCTAGGACAACTGACAGTGTTAAGAGACAGGGAAAGGTGGTGGTCAATGGTTTCCACTGAGCAAGTGGCATGGGCCCAGAGGGTGGAGCCAGGCACATCAGAGAGGTGCATTAACTTGGACCTCACAGCCCCAAATGTGATGTCTGCACTGAACCACCCTTACTCCCACACTATTATCTTGACAACTAGGTAACAGAGAATTGACCCATTCCCCCCCACCCCACTGCTTCTAAGAAACAGCTACTTCTTGCCTTTGATCATCACCCTTATTTTGGGGTTCCTCCATCTGGTTTACATTTCTTCCCAGTAAGCACTCAATGCCCTTATTTCCAAACCCCTCTCTGTACATGAAGCTATTTCTTTCCCACCAATTTTTGTAATCCATTCTAGAAAACACACCCAGAGGCCCTGGGCTTCTGCCCATTCTGCTTTTCATTATTGCAATTGCAGTGTGGTTGAACCAGTAATGTCAAAACCATGTGTGTGTGTTTGCAATGCACTCTACTGCAGCTTGATAAGAGTGGGCTTAAACACACACACAGGCACACATGGACACACACTTCTCTTCTGAGCAGTGCAGTGTTTGGGCAGAAGGACAATGATATCTCTTGGAAAAGAGGAACAGAAAAGAAAAGCCTGAGTCTGAAGTATAAGCCTTCGAATTTCAAAATGTGAAATCTTCCAAAACCAGTTGCATTAAACACTTGTGCAGGGGACAAAAACCTTATGAGCAGGAAAAATTTAAAAAATAGGTCACTAATAAATAAAAATATTTTTCCCACAGATAAATCAGGCTTTGAATGCTTTATCCAAGGCCTTCCTTTGACATTTCCGGGATTCTTACATTTATATTCAACTCATCAAAAATTATCCCCAAGTGACCACACAATCACTTCTTGTGGTTTTTCTTCTTTCCTCTTGATTAGTTTTTTCTCTTCAGACCTTTGGCTGACTGTTCTGCTACTGTTAGCAGGACTGAAGTTCCTAGTGGGGTTAAAAGAAAGAATCACGAGTAGCAATGCCGTTGTTGTTGCTTTCCCAAATACTTTTATTTTATTTTTTCATTGTTACAAGATTCATTGTTCATGTACCACATCCAGTGCACCATGCAATATGTGCCCTCCTCAATACCCACCACCAGGCAATGCTGTGTTCTAAAGTTTTTTCGCCCTGAGCAGGAAAGGACCATTTATGGATTGATCTCCCCATCAGAGAACCATGTCACCCAATCTCCCTGTTTTGCAACTTGCCACAAGATTGATGGTAAATATAATATGTATGAAAATGAAGGAGGAAAATGTATGCAAAGCTTCAGTGGTAGTGCAGGGGGCTGGAAACGATGTTGTGCAGTACATCATTTCATCTGAATTTCTCATTTTCAGGACATTGACTCTAAAATTACTGCAGTCGTAGTGTTTAATGTTCCTGTATTGGGATTCCAGGGTTTTAAAAAAAATGATTTGATGCCAGAAAAGCAAGACTGACTTATTTGGACCTATGCTGTGGTGTGACAAAAAAAAAAAAAAAAAAAAAAAACTGCAAGAAAATAAGAAATGTTATAAATACATACATTTATCTCCTTCTCTCTCTCTCTCATACATACACACATAGAGACTTCTTACAGTGAGTTTAATACTATATCCAGTAGAATACCAAGCAGGTTGCCAATAAAAGAGGGAATATAACATCATAGTAAACTAATGAAGCTTAAGTTTCAAGACCTTAGAAAGTCAGAAGTGTTTTTTTTGTTGTTGTTTTTTTTCTTGAAGGTCAGAAGTTTTTTTATAAAATTTGTAAAAAGCAAAAAAAAAAAAAAAAAAATTGTAAAAAGCTATTTTAACCAAAATGGTTAAGATTGCTGTCTTTCTTCACTCCAATTTTCCTTCTCTATTAGAAGGCATTAGATCGGTCATGACCATGTGGGAGATCCAGCTAAGAGAAAGCTGAGTTGAGGATATGTTTCCTCTGTGTTTAGGACAAGGATAAAATGGATTTAGATGGTTCTTAGTCACTCCTGTGTCGGTTATGTGATTGCTAGGGTTCTGATAAAGCAAAGGCTTCCAGGAGCACTCAGCTAGCCCGAGTGACATAGAGGTACAGGGTAAGAGATTTCCCCTCAATATAAACATGTATTTCAAGACCAGGAGTGCACTGGGTAGTCCAGAAGAAGCCAGGTTTGAAATGTACAGTACTAAAAGCTAATCTATGGACAATTCTCACCATCAGATCTACTACAAGGTAAGTAGAAGACTCAGATAGCATTGATCCTCATCAAAACACAAGTTTTCTCCTTGAAAGAGATTTTTCCAAATTGGATAACAATTCTAAAAACTTCTGTGATATGAGCCTAATAAGTTGTGACCCTGGAAAAAAAAATACTTTTCAAATCTATCAATAATTTTTTAAAAACTTCAACCCTGCTACCAAAAAAAAAAAATTGAGTTTCCTTTCTATTCCCTCTATGAAAAGGATTTTACTAAATTGGTGTCATATGAAGAGGCCAAGATTATGAGCCAGGAATGTATTTTCGTTGTTTGTGCTATTTGTCAGATTTTTCAAATATGTAATTGGTTATGATTCTTTTCTCATTCTAAATAAATGTTCTTTTATACCTAATTTAGTATTCATGATTCCCATTCTCTTGAAGAACGGGATCAGCTTCAGGCTCCTCCAGATCTGCCCTCTATCTGACTCACAATCTTAGTGCCAGCTCAGATCAGGCTTCCACCCACGCAGCTTCTAACATCCACACAGATGGTGAGGCTCAGTGCCTTCCTTCACCTCCTAGGATCCACGGGCTTCCATTCTGCATCCCTTTAGGGATCCTGGACTGTGGCCACATCTTGTTCCTTGTCCTCATGTGGAACTACTCCATCTCCAAAGCCTAAAATTCCAAACTGCTTACCTGCAAGTCAGTTCATGCAGATCAAACTCTACGTTTTTTCCAATTCCTTCTACACGCATATCTACACACATATCCCATGGATGGTCTTCATGCATGGTATTCTCCTTCCTTGCCTGCCTCTTCTCTTCCTCACCTTCCATTCTCATCCCTACTGCTCACTCCAAATTCTCCATGTTAGGTAAACCTCTCTGAATCTTGTTCTTCCTACTCTATACTTCGTAGAAATCCCTCCCCAAATCAACCTGGTTAGCTCTAATTACGTTTAATTGCTGTGTAATATTTCCCAGTGGAGATATATCAGTGTAAATTCAACATTTCCCCTTTGATGTCCATTCAGTTTGTTTTCTGTTTTCTTCTGTTTGCAGCAATATGAATGATACTGCAATCAAGATTCTTTTACCTATATCTCGATGTTATTATATCCATAAGATTCCCAGTTCTTGGACTGGTGGTTGAAAAGGTATACTTATATACATATATTTTTTTTAATTCCGTAGATGCTGCTAGGATGCTTCCAGAAAGACTGTAACAATTCACATTTCCATCGGCAGAGTTTGAGAACCCCTTCTCCCTGCCTACTAATATTCTGCCAGTCTGAAGTGTGAGATACGTAAAATCAACCTTAATTTTCTTTTCTGCGACCACTAGTAAATTTGAGCATTTTTCACTGATTAATTAACTAGACTTAGATTTTGCTCTTCTGTGAGTTGCCTATTCATATTCTTGATCAAATGTGGAGGGGAGGTCATTCGTTTTTCTTCTCATTCTCAACCCTACTTGTACATCATAAATAATTACCCTTTGCTATGCTTGTTACAAATATTTCTTCCAAATCTACCATATTTCTCCTGACCGTGTTTGTAGTTTTTATGTATTTAAATAATCTACAATGGTATATAACATGGTCTCAGGGTTTCTGGAATTGGTTATAGAGGTCTCTTTTATTTCTTGGTTACATATAATCTCTTAGATTATCTTCTAAGTTGACGACATTTTATTGCTTATTGAAATCTTCGCACCACCAGGAATTTATATTTGCATACTTTCTGTTATAGGGTCCAACTTCATTTTTTTCTAGAAGGATAGCAGCTATATCAGCACTGTCTGTTAAATGAATCATTCCTTTCCTACTGAATTGAAGTATCATATGGCAATTCTTCACATATGCCAGAATATGTTCCTGATTCTCTATTCTAGTCTACTGATTAATTTATTCTTTGCCAATACCATACTGGTTTTTAATATAGTAGTTTTGTTATTTTGATATATTTAGATATATTGATATCTAATAAGCAAAGTACCCCCTAAATGTTCTTTTTCATACTTTTCTTACCATTTCTTGGGCATTTACTTTTCTATATGAAATTTGACATGTTTTTATTCAGTTAAAAATAGTTTAAGAGTCTACTGAAATTATACTAAATTTAGATAATCATTTGGGGTGATTTGACCTTTTAGGATATAATTTTTCCCCATCTAAGAATGTGGTATACACTTTCATTTGTTCGGATTTATTTCATGTTTCTTCATATAGGTCCTTTACTTTTCATGCCAAATGTATTTCTAAATAGTTTGTAATTTTTTTTAATATTTTATAATTTTATGTCACTATTTTGAGTGAAATACTTTTCCCACTTCCATTCCTAGGTGTAATTATTAGTGCAGAGGGGAAAAATCTTCTTCATTTTCAATTATTATTGAGTCCAGTCACTTACAAAAACTGTATTAATTCTTATGAGTTTCTACTAGAGCCTACTGGGTTTTCTGAGTATACTATTCCATCAGCAAAAGGGAAGAAAAAAAAAAAAAGGTAGCGTCAGTCATCTCAATTCATGTAGCACCAAGTAGTGTCTGGTACTTAGCAAGCACTTCATAAATGCTTTAAGAATGAATGAATAAATGAATTAATGAATGAACAAATGAAGTGGGTCAGAGGTTCTTCAATGGAACATTTAATGATCTTTCTATTGTAGCACCATTCCAATGAATTCCTGATCTTCCTTAGGAAGGCCACACCCAGTTCTTTGCTAGAAACCACATAAGTTTCCAAGATAGTCAAACAGAAGATGAATAAGTCTGATGGCCATAGGAAATATGTTCCGATTAGCGAAGGATCTTCCCAAGTGAGTTGTAGTAGAGTTCCTTTGAAGGTTCTTGAGGTCCTCTTTTCATTTGAGCTAAGAGAAGAGACTGCATGGGGAGGCTTTGTTATTGTGACCAGGAAAGAAGCAACAAGTTGTCTTTGCATCTGAGAGTGAATTACAACGCTTAAGGAAACAAACTAATGCTTTTGTTGGCTGAGGGCAGGCAGCTAGACAAAGGTTTACATGCAGGAGCATTTCAGTGAAGGGTCCAGAAACACAGACAAAAAAAACAAAAAACAAAAAAACAAAGGCACCCTGGGAAGCTTTCTAAATCTAGGAAGACAGTCAAAAACAAAGTCTGCCGTGGTAACTGATGGAAAATCAAAGAGATGCCAATTTATGTATAGGCGATTATGTTCAATTTAGTCTTGATCCACACACTACCTCCGTAGTTAGGCCTCACAAATACTGCATAATGGAACTAAAAGCATGTGCTCTCTTATCTAACCTCTGTAGTCAACCATACTTAAGAAGAGCCAAGCCACTAGGCCTGTAATCTCAACCACAGTGATTCACCTTATGGCAGCTATTAGAATTCTAGGCATAATTTATTGCGGAGGTAATTAACCATTATCTATGTTGCATACTTGAAATCCCAACTCAACTAAGTGTCAATCTGAGTCATAATAAATAATAAATAGGCCCCAAATGCTAGAAGCTTCTGATTTGATGCCATAAGAACATCACTTAATCCTGGAAGAGGTTTTCCAACAAACCACAACAGCTTCCTGCTCTTTCACAAAATTAAAATATACATATACAAATTTATGAATGCACATGAAGAATTATCCACTGTAAGAAACACCTCTGTTTTGCAAAAAAGACAGAAATGATGATCACCAGGCTCGAAATCATGATACAAAGTGCTCTCCATAAATTACCAGCAAGAACACCAAGTACTAAGATAATGAGAAGAAAAGGGTATGTTCGAGCCGTGGAAATAAACACAAACTCTGGCACAGGTTACCAGAGATGGCTACCCAAAGGGTGACCAAACTCTTCTTCTAGGGAAAACAAAATGTTGCTATTAGAGAGTCGAAAGGGAAATCCCTTGAGAGGCAGACAGACAACCAGTGTAGTAATTGGCTAGATAATCCCAAATACTGCATCCGAGCTAACTGCACAAAGCCAAATGAGGAGCATCAGCTTCCACGCACACACCAGGCTACTGGGGAAGTCTGATGCTTTGAAGCATCTCTGTACATTTTTAGCTGATGAAAGGTTTATAAAGAAAATGTATCCCTCTAAATAAGCCTAGTCCTACAAACACACGGGTGCATTGGTGATGTGGCTCAGGTCTTTAATTTGCTTTGTGTAGCAGCTGGCACCCTGATGTTTAGCCTTTGCTGACAAGGCTAGTCCTGATTGAAGTGTTCTTGCCCTTCTCTCTGAGGATCTGCATCCTTCTCATCTATTGTGGGTCCTGCCAGACTTAGAATCATTTTTTTGCCTGCCAGACCATGCTTCAATTCTTTTGATCACGATGACACGGAATTTGAAGACACCAAGAGACAGACCTCTCAAAAAGTGTCATGTGACCTTAATTCCCTATCAAAGGCAATGCTAGGAAGAGCTCAGATATTACCCATACCGCCACCTGGCCTCTGCCCAGCACTGAGAATCTTCAATCATCCAAATGGTCCTGAGTCCCCGAGCTGGCCTCTTCACTCAACAACTGGGAGAAACAACAAAGGGCTCTTCTCTGCAGGCCAGAATAGGGCCCCTAAAAGATGACCAAAAGGGCACTCTAGCAAACAGAAGGGGTGCTCTTTATTTTCTCTGGGGCAGTATTGTGATTTCAGATTAAGGAAAGCCAATTACAACATCCCTTTATCTGTAGAATGACCATTCAGTCATGTTTGCCTCCAACAATCCTGGTTTACAACTATTGTCTCTGAGTAGTTATTTAGAGCACACCCTTGTACTCTCAAGAGTGTTCCACTTTGGAAAATAAATTATATGGTCAACCTACTAATTTAGGATACCAAGGACAAATTCCTCCTTAATTCATCCAAGGTACACCTACATCAACAAGGACAAACAGGGTGCCTAAATCCTAACTTGAAGCAGCAGGTTAGGGATTTAGAAATGGTACTCCTTCTCCTTCGGTGCAGATAGCGAGCTTATCTTTCTGTAAGGTTGCATATCGCTGAAGAAAAACAGCCATAATCTGGAGGTTTCATTTGTCCCCATTAAAAGGAAAATTTGTTATCTGACAAATTTTCAGATCCTGGTCAGGATCCCACCAGGAAAGAGATGACCCACCTGAACTAGAATAATCCAGAGAGTTTATTTACGACAGTGTGAATGAAGCAGGACCACAAGGAACAGTACAGGAACCAGGCTGTTATCATCAACAGCTACGGGAAGGAGGGAGAGAGAGCATCTTGTAGAGCTGCTCCTTAAGAGGAGGAGACTCTTCATGACATAGTTCATATCGACCCTCTCTTATGAACCAATCCCCACTATAGTCTGGCCCAGAGAATGCCACCCTAAAGCCCTAGAACAAACTGCACCACACATCCGGCACATATACATACTAATCTGCCTTTTATGTACCTTTTTACAGTACAAGTATGTCCTGTCTTTTCATCAAGACCATAAAATCTGTGAAAGCAGAGACCTTTCTTACCTTTGTATCACAAGCACTGCCACTCCAGGGGTTCTGAGACTTCTGTTTTTCCACTACAACACACGAAATCAGTGACATTCACATATAAGACATTCCCCAAAGGCATTCACTGGATTACACATAATTCCCACCAAGTTCCATGATTTCTCTACCACTTGAGAAAGCATAGCAGGATATAGATGAGCGAGGCCAGATTATTTTACAGAAAATCTTGAGTCCACTCTGACTTTTTTATATAAATTATGTATACATTTTGATAATCTGTTACTATTAACTGGTGTCTGGCACGTCTCACAACAGCTCTTGAATGCTCTGTGTGATAATGACACCAGTGCATAATCTGTGTCATGGCGAAAAGGAGAACAGACATGGAAAGTGGACAGAAATCGTGGAAGAACAGGCTGCTGGCATCATTTCAGACACAAGTGTAGGACCACGGAAGAAACCCCAATCCCAATACACTGTTGTTGGATCGTGAGAGAGATCACGCATGTACCAAACCAACTAAATGTAGCTAAATTCGCCTTACACGCTACCTAGCCCAACCAGGAATTTTATAGACGATGAAATCAGGATATGTGATCTTCCCATGATCACACAAGATACTAATCAAGGTGGTATTGGGACCCCAAAGTAAATCAAAGACGCTAAAGGAAAAACAACAAAACTCTTGTCTTGCCTGGGAACTAAGAGAGTTATTTGTACTTACTAAATGCGGATATTTACTGGACGCCTACCTTGTGGCAGGTAATGGGGATACATAGTAAGCAAAACAAACAAACAAACGTAAAACCCTGTAGTCAGAGGAGGGGAGCATCTTATCTAGGTCAGGGAAGACTTTCTTATGTTTGAGCAGATACGTAAAGGGAAGAAGGAGTCACGTGGGTCCCTACAGCAAGTGTTCCCAGGCAGATGCAGGCAGCTGAACAGTGTGTCCCTGGCACATTCCAGGGGAAAAGGCCGTCGTGAGTGCCCTGGAGGGGGAACAAGGGTCAAGAGGCTTGCAATGAGATGAGAGATTTGGGAGTTGGGAGGCACTTCGTGTACGGTTTTAAGATGGAAATTACTGAAGGGCTTCAATGGAGGACTATAATCTATGTTTTTAAACTATCAGTCCAGCTAGTATGTGGAGAAGAGACTTGGCAGAGCAAGAGAAGAAGCAAGGAGGGGGCTAGTAGAATCATCTAGGAAAGAGATGGGGGGGCAGTTTGGACTAGGGTGATAGACACGAGGCAATGAAAAGTGGTCAGATTCTGAACATACTGTGACAGTACTGCTGACAGGATTTGAGGATGGATTGGATGTGAAATGTGAGAGAAAGAAGGAACTGACAGTTGAGACCCAGGTTTTTGGCCTGAGTAACTGAAAGACTGAAGTAGACATTTACCAAGAAAGAAGAATGAGAGAACAGCTCTGGAGAGGAAGTTCAAGAGTCTTTTTGAACACGCCAGTAGAAATGTGCCTCTAACAAATAGAAGTGGCATGTCCTGGGGTGCCTGAGTGGCTCAATGGGTTAAAGCCTCTGCCTTCGGCATGATCTCGGGGTCCTGGGATCGAGCCCTGCATCGGGCTCTCTTCTTGGCAGGGAGCCTGCTTCCTCCTCTCTCTCTGCCTGCCTCTCTGCCTACTTGTGATCTCTCTCTGTCAAATAAATAAATAAAATCTTTAAAAAAAGAAAAGAAGAAGAAGTGGCATGTCCTACAGGCAGCTGGACTCAGAGGTGTGGAGTTCAGAAGAGAGATTGGGGGTCATCTGCACAGAGGTGGCATTTTGAGTCACAGGACAAGATAGGAGGGCAGACAGAAAATAGTGCCCAGGACTGAGTCCAAGTTCAAATATTGCGTTGCCCTTTCCAAACATCACATTTGCACTTTCACTTAGACTTTGCACAGATAGGGTCTCTTACTCTCCTTCAACAACAACTGAAGGACAATTCACTGGTAGAATGTCAATGGGCCTCTCCTTCCTGCTTAGGGAAGCAGCAGCCTGTTCACCAACCTCAGTGAGCAGGTAAAGGCCTTTTACAGAAGCCACTCCAGCAAGAAGAATGGTGAAGGGGTCAAAGAAAGCACCCCAGAGACCAAGGAGCACTGCTACTGTGTGTTGGTTGAGTAGGAGAGGCAGGACACCTCGAGGGCCTTTCCCAGACAACGCTCACTAGGCTGCTCCAGCATGGAGTGTGTACAAGGAGAGAGGCAGAGACAAACCAAGTCAGCAGCTGAGCAAACTTCCTCATTTGGGGCACATCCTGAAGAGGGACAGAGTCTGTTCATGCCCCAGGCCATGATGATTATGCCCTTCATGCTATAAAGGGCAATGACCAGCAAAAGTAGAATGCAGGGCTGAGAGCTACACATGTTAGGGTTGAACCATTTTTGTTGCCAAGGACAGAATGACAGCAGCAGGCCCTGACACTCAGTTGAAACCTTTCTGGGAAAGCCCGTACAGATTATTTCATTTCTCAGAGACCTCCTCCTCACTCTGAATCAGAAATGGTTAAATGGATCTCCTTTATGAAGAAAAAATTTCAGAAATAACTTAGGAAGAATTATTTTCTGAGTAAAAATAGCCACCACCACATTAAGTTTTAGACAGTTAAAAATAGGTACACTCCCATTGTGATGAACTCAAGGAACTTGCCAATTATTTTAATTAACTAAATTGGTGCTAAAATTAACACATTGCTAGAAACCAGGTTCCAGGTTGAAGGATTGGGAGAAGAAAGAATGCCAACATCCAGCTTCTGCTTAACAAATCCAAGCAAAGGGAATTAAACCCAGCAGGGGAAAGAAATGTCATGAATGCACAAACACATATTTACCCCCTTTTCACTCATTAGATTGCTAGGCTTTTGTCATATATGGTTTATTGTAATTAATTATTTGGAATATGGGTGATAACATCCAATTAGACGGCCAGTTTTTCTAGGCAAAGAATATGAATTACTGAAGAACAACCACTTCTACTGGAAGAACAACTAGGAAGAGCTCAGTTAAATTTACTCATTCACAAAGCAGGAAGCACACAATCATTTTCTCTTATTATTCAAGCGACTATAATCTGGACAGTCACTCTATCAAATTATTATTGCACATAATTGACTAAAGTCAGGACAACAAAGCCCAGTATGCAGAGTATAATATAACAACCATAAATAATCATTTTGAAATTAGACAGAGATACAGTTCCATATCCTAGCTCTACAAATTTCCAGTTGTGTGACCTTGGGCAAGTTGCTTTGTTTCTCTGTGTCTTAGTCTCCTCTTCTAGAAAATAAAGATATAACACCTATCTCATAGGGTTATGAGAATTGAATGTCATGATAAACATACAATGTCATGATAAATGTACAGTACTTAGTGCATACGGAAAAGTAGCTATAAACCATTCATATAATGAAGCATCCAAAACACGGATTTAATTTTATTGTCTACCAAGCTTTCTTATAATGGTATTTATTGTAATGATATTTAAATGAGAAAGACAAGCAAAAGACATCTAGGATGCTAGTGCAGCTATCCAGGGGGCTTGCTGATAAGCTCAGATCTCTAATGGGAATTTAAGAAAAAGCAAGGATACAGAAGCAGAGCAAACTGTTTTTAGCAGCATTAACCAAGTTCTTGGCAAGATAACATGCAAAATGAACTGAGGTTTGCAAAGAAAAAGTGACAAAGACAACAGAAATAATTTTTAAAGTTATCTCATTGAGGAAAAAGCATATGATACTGATTAAATACTCCAAGACATCTTCGATCTTCTGATTAAAAATTGCAACTTGAAATTTCAAAGATGGAATGATACTTAAGAACAAAAACCAGGGGCGCCTGGGTGGCTCAGTTGGTTGAGCGACTGCCTTCAGCCCAGGTCATGATCCCGGAGTTCTGGGATCGAGTTCCGCATCGGGCTCCCGGCTCCATGGGGAGTCTGCTTCTCCCTCTGACTTTCTCCCCTCTCGTGTTCTCTCTCACTCACTCTCTCTGTCAAATAAATAAATAAATAAAATCTTTAAAAAAAAAAAAAACAAAAAAAACAAAAAATGAAAAAATCAGTTCAATGGCAGAATCTGGATGAAATTGTCTTCAGTGTCCTGGGGGAGAGTGAGGGCCTTCTGTCCTAAAAACACTGACGACACCTGTTCCCTTATCCATATTTCAGCAAGGAAAGACTTCTGGCTGCCGAGAAAGCTGTGCATGGTAGGCCAAAGGATTAATGTATTCTGATGTATGTAGCCAAGATGTGAGAATTTTTTGGTCAATGTTTAAGAAAATTATTACATTGGATCCGTTCACTACTTTGTGATGAAGTATGCATTGATTACGACTGCCAGATTTAGAAAAGAAAAATACAGGGTATTCAATTAAATTTATATTTCAGGAAAACAAGGAACAATTTTTAGCATAAGTATGTCCCATGCAATATTTGGCAACCCTAGCAATGGGCTATCGATAACTTATCACTTTTTTTTTTTTGTTAAAGATCTTATTTATTTGTCAGAGAGAGAAAGAGAGAGAGCACAAGCAGAGGGAGAAGCAGGCTTCCTGACGAGAAAGGAGCCCAATGTGGGACTTGATCCCAAGACCCTGGGATCATGACTTGAGCCGAAGGCAGATGCTTAACCGACTGAGCCACTCAGGTGTCCCACTTAACACTTTAGCAGAACCTCTTATAAGGAAGAGAACGACTCCATTCAATTTTGGCAAAGAGCACACGTCTTGGGGCGTCTGGGTGGCTCAGTTGGTTAAGCATCTGCCTTCGGCTCAGGTCATGATCCCAGGGTCCTAGGATGGAGCCCTGCATCGGGCTCTCAGCTCAGCAGGGGGTCTGCTTCTCCTTCGCCTTCTACCATTCTCCCCACTTGTGCTCTCTGGTTCTATCTCTGTCAAATAAATAAATAAAATCGTTAAAAAAAAAAAAAGCACACATTTTCTGTGGCATTTTTCTTATTTCTGAGGAAGGCATTCATCATTGATCACTGTCACTGATCTAGTCTATTCCAGTGGTTTTCAGACACACACACACACACACACGTCTTTAGAAAGCAACTTCTGATGTGGAATCCTAATACCTAATACAGACTTTGTTCCTAAAAGGAGAAGAATGTCTTTTGGTTGAACGGGGAATTTAAGGTTAGGATGGAGGAGGATGGAGGGTCTACATCTCTGCCCACCTGGCTTACCCATCTTCTTTGCCCTTACAGTGTCCCAAAAGAATCTCCTTGTCACAAAGGGACTCTAGAGAACAGATATAGAACATCAATCATTTGATCAGTCCCATCAAGTCTTATTTAAAACGGAATGCCCAGATCAACTTGATGTAGGCCTCATCTGTGCATCTCCTCTCCCATGCCAGGGTTACTTCTCACTGTAGATAATATCATCAAACTCCCATAGAAGTTACACTCAAGTTTTATTTGACTCATTTCAATCCTCCTTTTCCCAGAACCAATCTACAAGCTGTTTTTTATTTTACAATAACTGTGCCTGTGACATGAAATAAGCACCTAAAACCAGACAAACTCACCTCCACCATTTATCTAATCACCCGACAGCAATAATGCAGGAATGGAAATAAACTTCCAAATGCTAAAATATCCAGGTATCACCTAGATATTTGCTATGATGTAGATATAGCCAACATTCTTCCCACTTCAGCCCTTTTCCTTAGGGTTGGTTCAGAAAAATTTTCTCATCATGGGGGACAAGAAACACTGCTGTCATGCAGAAATTTTTTCCCTCACTCATTCCTATGACCATTTGCAAGGGTGGCATGCCATCTCCTGCAGACCTACCTCCATCTGGTATGTGAGGAATGTCTTTGGACATACTTTACATGTCTATTCAAATTCTCATTATTCTTACCCACCACAGAGTACCTTTACTGTACTTCCCCTGACCCCTGTCTGGGAGTAATCACTCATTATGATTTTACCCCAGCCCATTCTCTACAAAGACCATATGTTTTGGAAGAAGCACCACAGAGCCATTCCCAGAGCACATGGAGAGCATCCATAACCATCCTAAAAAGTCAACTTCAGGGGCATCTGGCTAGCTCAATCGGTAGAGCATGTGACTCTTGATCTCAAGGTTTTAAGTTCAAGCCCCCTATTGGGTGTAAACACTACTTAAAAATTAAATCTTTTTTTTTTAAAGCCAACTTTGGGGCGCCTGGGTGGCTCAGTGGGTTAAGCTTCTGCCTTCGGCTCAGGTCATGATCTCAGGGTCCTGGGATCGAGCCCCACATCGGGCTCTCTGCTCAGCGGCGAGCCTGCTTCCCCCTCTCTCTCTGCCTGCCTCTCGGCCTACTTGTGATCTCTCTTTCTCTCTGCCAAATAAATAAAAAAATTAAAATCTTAAAAAAAAAATTATTAAAAAAGTCAACTTCATGGAGCACTGAGTGTGATGCATGAACAATGAATCTTGGAACACTGAAAAAATAAAATAAAATTTTTAAAAAAGCCAACTTCAGACCAATTTTATAGGTTATCTTTCGCATAAAGACATGTGCCTGTTCATTTTGCTCATTAAAAGTTACTCACATAAAAAAAAAGCTCCTAAATGTAATGTGATAAATTGACAGAACATTGCTGACACCAATTTGAAAAGACCTAATTAAAACCATGTCCATGGATTGGAAGACTCAATATTGTTAAGATGTTAATTCTCTCTTAATTGATCTAGAGAGTCAATGCAACTCCAATCGAAAAACCAAAAAAATCAGCCAAATGATTTTAAAATTCATATGAAATACAAAGGACAGAAGAGGGGCGTCTGGGTGGCTCAGTGGGTTAAAGCCTCTGCCTTCGGCTCAGGTCATGATCTCAGGGTCCTGGGATGGAGCCCCGCATCAGGCTCTCTGCTCGGCAGGGAGCCTGCTTCCCCCTCTCTCTGCCTGCCTCTCTCCCTATTTGTGATCTCTCTCTGTCAAATAAATAAATAAAATATTTAGAAAAAAAATTTTTTAATGTTTACAAAGGACAGAAGAACCAAAAGAACCATAATCAAAAAAAAAAAAAAAAAATGTTGGAGGACTAACCACACTTCATCTCAAAACTTATTATAAAGCCACAGTAATCAAGATGCTATGATATTGGTGTAAAGGTAGACAAATAGATCAACAGAACAGAATAAAGATTCCAGGAATGGATGTATAGATATATGGATTTCTGATAAAAGGTGAAAAGGTAACTCAGAGGAAAAAGAATATTCTTTGCAACAAATGGTGCTGAAACAACTGTACTGCCATATGCAAAAAAGGAGAAGAAGGAGAAGAAGGGGTAGAACTTTAATCCATGCTTCATGCGTATATAATAGTTATACAACAGTTAACTCAGAATGGTTTACAGACCTAAAACAATATGAAACTAAACCTAAAACTACAAAACTTCTAGAAGAAAAGATATGATAAAATCGTTGTGGTCTTGGGTTAGACAGATATTTCTTAGATCCAACACCAAAATCACAATCCACGGAAGAAAAAAAAAATCGATAAACAGAACTTCCTCAAAATTAAAGACATCTGCTCTCTGAAATACACTCTTAGGGTAATGAAAAACAGGTCACAGACTGAAAGAAAATATTTATAAATCAAATATCTGATAAGGAACTTAAATCCAGAATATATAAAGAACTCTTAAAATCAATAGGAATTAAAACAACTCAGTATAAAACGGTCAAAAGGGCGCCTGGGTGGCTCAGTTGGTTAGGCGACTGCCTTCGGCTCGGGTCATGATTCCGGAGTCCCAGGATCGAGTCCCACATCGGGCTCCCAGCTCCGCGGGGAGTCTGCTTCTCCCTCTGACCTTCTCTCCTCTCAGGCTCTCTCTCACTTTCTCTCTCTCTCTCTCAAATAAATAAATAAAATCTTAAAAAAAAAAAAAAAAAAACGGTCAAAAGATTTGAGCAAATCCTTCACCAAAGAAGAGATACAGATGGCAAATAAGCACCTGAAAAGATGTTCAACATCATTAATCATTAAGGAAATTAAAAATTAAACCATAATGAGACACTACTGTATACCTATTTAAATAGCTAAAATTAAAAAGACTGACCATATCAAGTGGTAATGAATATGTAGAGAAATTGGACTATTTATACATTTCTGGTGGGAATGTAAAATGGTACAATTGCTTTGGAAAACATTTTAGTTTCTTAAATAAACATACACCTACTGTGTGATCCAGCCATTACATCTGGAATTATTTGCCCAAAAGAACTAAAAGCATGTCCGTACAAAGACATGAACACAAATGTTTATAGCAGCTTCACTGCAATAGCCAAAAACTGGAAACAACTCAAATATCCATCAATAGGTAAGTAAACACTCTGTGGTATACCCATGTAAATGGAGTACTATTCGGCAGTAAAAAAAGAATGAACGTTAATACATGCAAAAACAGGAATACATTTCAAACTAATTAATCTGAGTGAAAGGAGCCAGAACAAAAGAGTAGATACTGTAAGATTCCATTTACATAAAATTCTAGAAAATGCTAACTAATCCATAATGACAGAAGGCAGATGAGTGGTTGCTGCAGACAGTGGTACAGAAAGGATTATCAAAGGATTTGAGAAAACTTTTGGGAAGGATGAAATGTTCATCATTTTGATTATGGTGATGGCTTCACACGTGTATACATGTCAAAACACACAAAACTGACCACTATGTACAGTTTATCATATGTCGATTATACTTTGATAAAGCTGTTCGAATGAAACTAAAAATTTTTTTTAATTATTTAGGAAGAAGAATTAATCTTATTTGGTCTAGTGTCTGCACAGTGACATATTTAAACAACTGTTTGGCCACCAAGAATTAAGTGGCAAAAGTGTTAATCTTTATAAAGCCCACTGGAAAACATCATATGGAACCCATTTTATAAGTGACAGCACAACACATTCAATTCATCATCTCCACCGTTTCATTTACCTTCTACAGTTGCTCAGAGCAGCCCCAAAGACTCTTCCCTTTTCTCTCTAAACTCCCCAAATCTTCTCATCCTCAAGCTCTGCCCAAGAAACCATCTATGATCTTTTCCTCATCCTTCCCCTACTTGCCCAGATACATTTCCAATCACTCTGCCACCCCCTCCACCAATACTTTTACTTCTTCTCAACTCTGATCTCTTATTCCTTCTAGTTCAGCATTTTTCTGTCTATTATCCTAAGCAGCATGACTCAAATCCCCGGAGCCAAAAAGTAAAAATAATTCCATGTGGAAGGAGAAAAAGTAGGGACAGAGAGGCATGCTCATACATTAATAATTCCTTAATTCTAATAACTGGGGGTGGAGGAGAACAGCTTATTTCAAAAAGAAAAGATTCGTCCCAAGATCTGGACCCCTCTCTGTACAGAGCTTCTCTCCTAGATCCACATCCCAAGTCATTCATTCTCCCAGGCAAAGAGACTCACGTTGGCTTCATTCAGTCTTCCATTCTGACCCTAAATTGCATCCCGGGACTTGACACTCACCCCCCTCCTAACCCAGCCTTCCCATTTGCTCTAGCTAGCCTGCCTCTTCTCTGAACCCCTCCTCCAAGCCACTCAAAAGGAAATGACTGATTTCATCTTTCCTAAACACATTACTGCTACAGCTCCTTCTAAAGTGTCTTTTGGCTTGTGTACAATGCAAATTCTTTGTGACCTTAAAGTCTCTATTTGTTAATACTTGCCCATTTTTCTGCATATAATTAACACGGTTAACCTGACCGCCCGCATCTCTGCTCTCTGTAGAGTCTGTAAAGTCCTAGAGAACCAGGCATCCATCTGTGTAATCACTCCTTCAAGCCTTCTTCTAGTGGTCAGCTGTGACACTGCCCTGCGAACATGTGAGTATCGAATATTGTTCACCACTCTACTTCATCCTCCCATCCCTCCACACTTCTCCTGCTTCATGTCCTGATGTCATCAAACCACTCACAGTGCCCACGCCACATCCCTAGCACACCACCATCCTCCTTCATTCTCCCGACCATTACCCGCTTCCTAAAGCAGAGGTTGGCAAGCTTTTTCTGTAAAGGGCCTAATAGTAAATATTTTAGGCTTTGGGGGGCCATATGGTCTCTGTCCTTTATGATTGCACCATTATAGCACAAATGCATAGACAACATGCAAATGAATGGGTGTGGCTGTGTTCCAATAAATCCTTATTTCGAAAAACAGGCAACAGACCAGATTTGGTCCGCAGGCCAAAGCCTGATGTAAAAAGCATCCTCCCTTTCAAACTCCATCTTGCCAGCTCCTGGTTTTTCTACAAGACTTGGCCCAAGTTATCTTCCTGAGAGTGCTTTCTCCTACTCCTGGTTAGGTGTACCCTTTCTTGGTACTCCCCTAGTACATATACCGAATGTATTTTGCAGGGACAGGAAAAGCTTCTTCTCCAAGTCTGATGCTTCCTTCCGTGTAAGGGAGTTCTGCTATCATGACAGTGCTGGCTTCTCTCTACTCTCACTCCTTCCTCCTGTGGGAGATGGAACAGCTTGGGGTGGGAGTGGGGCGCACATTGCCCACAAAGAACATGTAATTCCTCCAGCTTTCCTGACACCATATGGGCCACACTGTCACTACTGGAAAGACCTGTCTGTCCAGTGCCGCCTGAGCCCAGGGGCATAAATCTGTCTCATTCCAGGGTTTTCCATTATCAGTTTAATCGGTAACAACAGCACTATTTTTATCTCTATCTTACTTCTTGATTAACTCTTAATTGCTTCAGAACTCTAGAGGGAAACAGGGGAGCTATCTATTAGGCCCCACTGAAGCCTAACATATACCGCTAGCCATAGCACTCAGCATGTTGCATAGAAATGTTCTTTGTGTACTTTTCACTTTGGTCAGGATTCTCAGAGTAGATCTTGGTCCTCCAGAGAGCCGTTCCAATTGCCATCAACATATCCAGAAATGCAAGTCATTCTTTCAGACAGAGCAAATGACACACTTCCCGTTAGCTTTTACTTTTACCTACAATGGAATGTTACTTACTAACAACCTCTGAAGTGAATTAGCAGTAGTTTCTAAGTTGAATGTATGAATAGAGTTTACAGAATCTTTAATTCGGTATTCTGTTAAAGCCTGGCAGTCACTCCTTTGGAAACACTGCAAAACTTGTATTGGGCATGAGCCTCGGAGACAGAATTTCAGTAGTCTTCAAAAGACAATTTGTGAATAATGTATCTTGGGGGGCCTGGGTGGCTCAGTGGGTTAAAGCCTCTGCCTTCGGCCCAGGTCATGATCTCGGGGTCCTGGGATCGAGCCCCACATCAGGCTCTCTGCTCAGTGGGGAGCCTGCTTCCCCCTCTCTCTCTGCCTGCCTCTCTGCCTACTTGTGATCTCTCTCTCTCTCTGTCAAATAAATAAAATCTTTAAAAATAATAATAATAATAATAATATATCAGTAATGAGGATCTTCAATCGGTCATGGTTTTCAATCACTGCTATTTGAGTTTTCCTTTTACCCTCTAAATTACCACTAGTGTAATATCTTTATCAGTGTAGTTTATTACAGGTCCTTGGGTAAGCTTACAGTATATAGTCATGCGTACTCGTCCGCACGGAGGACAAGGATCTGGTTTGTGTCTCAATATCACCACATATTAGCTGCGTCACTTTGTATAAACTGTGCAACCTCTTGGCTCAGTTTCTTCACCATTAAAATGTGGAATAGTACCCACGTCATTGTGAACTGGGAAGATTAAATGAGGTAATCCATGTAAAGTACTTAAACCATATAATTAGCTATTATTATTTTATTATTACTAGGCACATGAATAGGACTTGTGGCCTCAAGTTTTCCAATAACCAGGCCTTAAGCTATGTATAAATGCAGTTCGAATACAAATCATCCATAAATTTGTTGCTAATGCAGATATTATTGTTAATCCTCCCCCAAATTTTCACACTGTGTGTTTCACTGGTGATGTTTGATAGCTCATATTTACTGGTTTGGTATCTACTGTCTATCTTCTTCACCGGAACTTAAACTTCCTAAGGGCAGAAACCTCTCCTTATCTATGAATTCTCAACTATAGAACATGCTTGGCATACAATGGGCTCTCAACAACTTTTTTTAATGAACAATATGCTAACTATGAATTTACACTATATATCCTGCAGTATAATATTGAGTTTGGTATAATAAAATTACTAGATTACCAACTTTTTTGGCATTGCTTTATACCTTAAAACCACATTTAAGTTCATATTGTCATTATATTAATAATGAGTGACTTGTATATATTCTAATTTATTTTTTTGCTATTCCTGAATTATTTTTCACACAAAACACATGGGATAGGTGACCATGGCTTTTTGCAAGTCCTGAATGGGCCACAGCCACATAAAGAACTGTATTTCTCCATTCAACAACTCAAAAATATTTTAAATGACCCAGCAGTTCTTTTATGCCTAAAAGAAAAGTCAATCAAAACACATGTACAAGAATGTTCACATTGGCTTTGTTTATAATAGCAAAAAATTGGAAACAATGCAAATGTCCATCATAGAGGAATAAATAAATGGTGAAATAGTTATGCAATGGAGTATTGCACCGCAATAAAAAAGAACAAACTACTTTTATATACTCTTACGTGCAGCAGCATGGATGAATCTCACAGACATAGAGATGAGCAAAAGCAACCAGACGAAAAGATAACAGAGGGTATGATTCCATTTATAGGAAGATTCAACTTAAATGAACTTATATGAAGTCTGTTAGTTACAGACAAAATATATCTGTGTATATAAAAGTCAACATACTGGTTATCTCAGTTGGGAGAATGAGAGAGGGCAAGAGAGAGCCTTCCAGCAAATGGGAAATGTTCTATACCTTAGTTGGGTGATGTTCACGGCTGAGTGTGGCCATGTGTATGTGTATAAATCCAGTGAATTGTTCAGTTAAGATCTACGCACTTTACAGTATGTATGTCATATAATATATATAGTTGGTTTGTTTTGAAGAGAGAATAATATCTGCACATCTGACACTTAGCTGGGCCCTGGAGATATACTGATGAACAAAACAGGCATGTCTTTCCCCTTAGTATGGAGGATCTCTGCAGCTAGCTCAGTATCTACGCTCAGTAAATTGTTGGTGACTGGAACTGAGCACTCTTTTTGCACACTAACCATTTAAACTTTTTAAAAAATACTAGTGCTGATGCTAATGGCAACAGCGGTACTTCATATTTCTTTGACAAACATGTCTTTTCTCATTTTAGGCTTTTTCAATCCGAGGTCATCACGATGCCTCATTATGGAAAAATCCCAGAACCTTCTCCTCCCTCCAGTAAAAGAGCTACGTGCACTTTCATCCTGCAGATTTCAGAATTGATTCTCTACTGCTAGCATTCTCCATATCTCACGGAGTTGTGCGCTAAACTCCAGAGCAATGAACACACCTATGAAAAATGATGCTTTCGAGCCTGCCCCATGGTGCAGTAAATTTGAAAGTACTCTTAATAATAATAAGGATCAACATTGACTTTAATGGTCCTCAAATCCATCACGTAATTTCATTAGCCACCCAGCACAGATGCAAGCAGGGGTGATGTCATACTTTTTCCCCTTGCTCTGAAACCTGAGTCAGGCGCCAGAGATGGAAACCAGTTTTACAGACTCTAATCGGATTAAACTCCTGGCAGCCATTGATCAATATATGGTAGCTGGAGGAATCCCAAAATGTGCAAAGCCCTCGTATGCCCCTTCAGAGCCATGGTCAAGCAGAAGGGAGGTTCAGGTGGTCACCTGGTGCAAGAGGGGAAAGTCAAGCTGGCGTGTCCTGAAGTACTGGGTGATTTTCAGTTTTCCCAGGATCTCGGTCCACATGGGAAAGAGGGGTCATCGCTTCCACAGCAGCCTCAACTACTGCTCTCTGTTACCCAAAGGGAATCTCTAACTACTCACACGCCCTTCATATAGAAAAGCAGCAGTTAAAATCATGGGCTTTGGAGTAAAACGCACCTTGATTTAAAACCTGGCTCTTCTATTGACTAGTTCACCCAGAGGGACCAACCCTACCTGTCTGACTCTCAGCTTCCTCGTCTACAAAGCAGACATAAAAACACCTACCTCATGGCGGCATAGTGAAGATAAAAGGCTCATCTTATGACAGTCCCTGGGCCCGTGTATTTAAATACTCAATAAATGAGAGCTAATAATGAAAAGAAATGATCATCTATGATTAACAGCTACCAAGTATCATTATAATTCATAAAACTCTGAAATACCCCCTCATCAGAGAGAAGAATTTTTTTGCCTTTATCATTTGACGTACCTCAACTTTCCCATCTCTGAAACTTAGCACAAGCAAGGAGCCAGTGACTAGATGCGCTTATAACCTCCAGGTCGCTTTAACAAGAACTTCAATAACATGGTAAAATACAATGACCTCATCATCTCAGTGTTGCAGCGGTAAAAATCAATGCTACTTAAAAAGCCTGACAATCAATCAAGGTCTAGCCAGATATCTTTGGAAGTCGAACAGGCCCGTATAAAAAACTGATTTACCTAGGGATCTCATTAAAGCTCTACAGCAATATTTCCCTGATGTAAGTTGGGAGTTTTCATTTGGGTTGCCTTTTTTTTTTTCAACTTTGGAATTCCTGTGAGATCAGGGTTATATGTCTCCCCAGCAGCTGGCTCAGGAACACTTTTATTAGTTGGATGTCCTCACTTGCATCACCAATGCAAACAGTCATTCATATGTCAATGTCATTCCCCCCTCCAGTGGTAACTCAGAACTCCTACTGAAAGCACACACTGCTTTTGTCCAGAGTAAGCTCTTAAAAGTCTTATAAACTCACTTTATTCTTATTGCATTATACACAGTAGTGTGAAAGTTATGGAAAGCATAATTTGAAGAGAACACCTTTGTATCCCATGGTCCTTTCTTCTAAAACCTCATAATTCAAATGTTAATATAAAATAACTCTCCCTCTTCTCAGGTCATTTTAAAAAATAGTACCTACTATGGACCAGGCATTCTTGTAGACACTGAAGATACAAAGATGGATAAAACATGAGCCTTCACTTTTCTAGGATCTTGTGAGACCAGCAAGCACATATCCCACTAACATCAGACCCAGTTTCTGAGAAAAGACAAACAGGATGTGACACCTAGCACTTTTCTTTCCTCTAGCTGGGAAAAAGCGACTAGTCTCTGGATTATCCAGTCCAGAACAACCAAAATAGAGTGGAAACTTAAACTAGTATGAAACATGGGTGGAGCGGAATAAGAAGCCCCACAGTCGGCAGCAGCATTGGCAGCCTGTTCATTGAGAAACTCGATAAAAGCCAATCCAGGACCCAAGTGTTAGCCTCTCCATATCCCATGCATAGATAGCGGGAGAGGGAAGAAGTTTACATATTATAAATCATTTATTCCTTAATTCCTGAGGAGCACTCCCTACTTTCTTGAATTAGTCTCCCTCTCTATAAATAAAATACTACATCATGGGGCTGTAGTGAGAGTTAAATGAGAAGATACAGAGACAGAGATAAGAGACAGAAACAGAGATATAGAGATACACTGCCATATCTTTAAAAGCATCTGGCTTCTATGACATACTCACCAAAGGATACCTATAAGAAAACTCACATCTGAGATACCATACCAAAAGGAGTGTGACCGCAGATGCTATGTCCCCTGGCTACTTTCTGGTTTTTACTGCTTTGGAAGCAGGAGAAGCAGACATTTTTCTAGCCACACCAGCCTAGAAAGATCTAAACTTAGCTACTAGCACTAGAAGGACCCTGGAACAACAATCCAAACTTGACAAGAAATCTAGAAACATAACCAACAATAAACACAAAGAGGACAGGAGTACCAGTAATATCAGTAATCCGAACAATTGTTAATAGGTTAAGTTCTGTTATTAAAAGATAGCAACTTTCACACTGATTAAAGATAAAAGCAAGCTTCAACTGTATGCTGTTTACAAGAGATAATATCAAACACAAATAATACTACAAAGTAATAGAAAGGTTGAAATATGCAGATGCCCAAAGACAGACCAGACAAATACAAACAAAAAGAAAGCACTATAGTATTATTAACATTCGCTCATACAGAATTCAAGGCAAAAAGCTCTGTTTTGGGGCACAGAAAGCTGTTTCATATCAATAAATAATAGATAATAATAGATGCATCAAAATATATAGCAGCCGTGAAAGTTTTCACTCTCAATATCATGGCAGCAGATACATTAAAGAGTAACAGAGCTCTCACAATATGTCAGGCACAGTTCTAAGCTCTTTACACACAGTAATTCATAGAATCTTCCTAAGAACCCAATAAAGCAGGTGATATGATTTTACAGTTGAGGCAAACCGTCAAGGTCTGTCAGCTTGTGAGGACAGAGCTGATACTCAAACCAGGCAGATGAACCAGCATCAGGGGTCCTAACTTTTTTACTATCCTTTCACCAAAAAGTAAAAAGAAGTGTTAGAAATCGGAAAAAAAAAAAAAAAAAGTCAAACCCATAGGTATAGTGGGAAAGGTTAACAAACCATTTCCAAAATTTGTTATGTCAAGATGATAAAAAATAAATATACGAAGATGTGAATAATACATATCACAAGCCTTACTTCATAGAAAAATCATGATCTGTCTAAAAAAGGGGAGAGGTCACTTTACTTTCAAATGCCCATGGAACATTCATTTAAAATACATAGAAAGATCATTTAATAAGTCATAAAAAAATTTCTCAATAAGTTTCTAAAAGAAGAACTCTTATAGAACCGACTCACTGATTAAAATGTAATTAAATCTAAAACCTCACTCTCCTAAATAACTCTTGTGTCAAGGAGTAAATAAAAACTTAATTTATAAATTACTTGGAAACGAACATATGTTGAAACATGACATGGAAAATTCTATGGGATGTAGCCAAACCTTACTCAGGAGAAAATTATATCCTTAAATAATTTTTTTTTCCAAAAACAAGAAATGTCTAGAGTAAATATTTTTGGAACATTAGACTCAGAAGCTAGAAAAAGAACAACAAAATAAACAAAGGAAACCAATGAATTAGAAAGTTTAGAACAAATAGAATTGTCGAGTAAAACTAAGACCAGTTCCTTTTAAAAGAGTTTTAAGAGATGTTTGACAAATCTGATAAAAGGAAAAAAGGTTTGAGAACACATATTCAACACCAGCAATGAAAAATTAAATATAACTACAGATAGAGAAAAGACTATTTTTAATAAAATAATGCTACTTATAACCTTATACAAACAATGTGGGAGCCAAAAAAAGATAAACAATTTTTCTAAGAAACTACTTGAATTATTTTTAAAAGAACAGAAATTGAAATAATTAGCAAACACAACTCTACCAAAAAGTTCCAAATGTTGGCTTAAGAAAGTTCTGTAAAGCTTTCGAGAACCCATTTCACAAGCCTAATATAATTCTGATATCAAAAATGACCAAGATAATGGAAAAAAGAAGTAAACTATAAGTCAAATTTACTTACGAAAATATATATACAAGCACATACATACATACCTACACAAACACACACGTGTACACACATACCTAAAAATACTATTGACAAATAGAACAAACCACACATTAAAAGAACAACACAGGATGTCTAACTAGGATTTATTTCAGGAATTCAAGGATGGATCAACATTAGAAAATCTATCGGTCTCATTTATTAGACTAATAGACTAAAATAAAAGACGAAATTATCATTTTAATAAATGCAGAAAATGCAGTTGATACAATTCTATATTCGTTTCAGGTTAAATCCATTGGTAAACTAAGAATAAAAGAAAACTTATGTAATAGGATACAGAACATTTAAAAAAAAAATCAGTAACAGTCTTTCAAAAGTGAATATTATCTGAAAAAAATTTTGAATGACTGTTCCCTATTAAAAATAAACTAAAGGTACCTAACAGCTAAATACAATGAATGAATCTTTATTACACTCTTAGTTTAAAAAACAATTATAAATAAAAGCAGCAATAAAACATATTTTGTGAAGAAAATAGGTATCATGTAGAGCAGTAAAAATGTTAGTTATCTCTACTTGCTGAAGACTTCTTACTTATCAGTTAAAAACAAGACAGGTATTGTCACCTTCCTCCAAAATAAGACTCATGAACAGGGCAATTTCAAAAGAAGAAACACAAATTCCTAAAAAACATATGAAAAGTTATTGAACCTGCTTAATAATCAAAGAAACAAATTAAAATAACAATAATCTCTCATGTCCCAATTTAAGATTAGCAAAGATTAAAGAGACATAATATTCAAAGTTGGTGAAAGCTTAAATATTCCACTGGTGAAGTATAAAATCAGTTCTACTTTAGGAAGATACCAAATGAGACAATATATACCAGTAAGTATTCCTGTTGACCTAGCTGTTAAGCTTGTAGAATCTGCCCAAAAGAAATAAACAAATGGGGGTGCCTGGGTGGCTCAATGGGTTAAAGCCTCTGCCTTCGGCTCAGGTCATGACCTCAGGGTCCTGGGATCGAGCCTGAGTCAGGCTCTCTGCTCAGCGGGGAGCTTGCTTCCCCCTCTCCCTCTGCCTGCCTCTCTGCCTACTTGTGATCTCTCTTTCTGTCAAATAAAATAAAATAAAATAAAAAAATCTTAAAAAAAAACAAATGGACAAAAACTAATGTACATGATTTCTTTTTACAGCATGACTTATAAAAATATTTTAATTACATTTAAATGACCGATTAAATAAATTGTATATTTATATAAATTAAATAAATTGTACCATATAACTGCATACTCTTCAGCATCGGAAAAGAAGAAGAAAATCTATACATATTCACATAAAAAGATAACCATGAAATATTTTGTTAAAAAATTTTATAGAAAAGTAGGTTTGATATTATTTTATTTATCTAAAAGACATATATGTTCTTATAGATGAATCGAAAACTTCTAGAAAGGTATACAAAAAATTGTAACAATGGTTATTCTATGGTGTTGAATTAAGGAGACTTTTGCTTTCTATTTCATTTATGTCTAAAAGTTTTAGCATTTTATAGTCAGCACATATTAGGTTTACAATCAGAAAAATAATAATAATAATAATAGGGGCGCCTTGGTGGCTCAGTCGTTAAGCATCTGCCTTCAGCTTGGGTCATGATCTCAGGGTCCTGGGATTGAGCCCTGCATCAGCCTCCCTTCTCAGCGGGGAGCCTGCTTCTCCCTCTCCCTCTGCTGCTCCCCCTGCTTGTGCTCTCTCTTTGTCTGCCTCTCTCTCTCCATCAAATAAATAAATAAAATCTTTAAAAATAAATTAGCAATAATAATAATAATAGTATATCTGGGTGAGAGAGAGGGACCCTCTGCCCCAGTGAAGGTAAAGTCCATGCCCCATCTCAGTGGGCTCCTCAAGATTATCCCAGGCCTGGCCACCGGGATTGGGCAAAAATTCTCTCAGCACCGTGAAAATCTTGCTTTGTAAATCTCCACAAGCCTGGGCCTTGAGTCACGTCAGAAATTGGCCCCTCTTTAAGGTCACCCTTATTGCTACTAAAATAACTATTGCACATCTGGGAACATAAAATAATTTCCCCAAGGAAACCTCTGTTTCCAAATCTCCACCCAGGTTTACCAAATCAGTTTAGGCTCCTGGCCTCTGATGGACCATCTGCTCAGCATGTCTCTTTCTCCAGTTAACAGCTCTCATTATTTTTAAACTGTCTTTAAGCATAGATTCAGAGGCAAGGGCAACAAGAATGTCCCCTAAGTCTCCAAAATAAATCAGTCCCTGTAATCCGCTTCCCATGTCCCCTCTGTGAACATGAGCGTTGATTCGGGGTGTCACAATCATCCTCACACCTTTGCCCTGAGAATCAATACTCCAAAGCAGGCACTTAGCACATGATATCCGCCAGGTTAATCTAAGCAGAGACTAGGGGGTACTGCCAAAATGATTCCAAGGGGCGCAGAGTATGTCTGGGGCGCCGAGTATGTCTGGGGTGCCACACGCCCGAGGAGTGTTCGGGAAACAAGTCAAGATACTAGGCGAGCGAGAAAAGAGAGGCTCTGGGTAATTACATTCATAGCTGGAATACTGTGTGTGGGTAATTAATAATCTATAAATGTCCCGAATGAGTGCACATATTGAGTTATTCCATCATTAAAAAGGGTGCCAGTGTTAATGTGGTTTCTCTGTAGGGTTCATTAACTGGACAGAATGTCAAGGCAGGGTGGATTTATTTTTTCATTTCTTCCATTTACTCTTTATTTTCTTCCCTTCCATTGTTCATAAATAGAAGTGGTAATTATTAGAAGAAGAAAAAAGCATTTCTCAATTCTTTTGCTGGATATTGTAGGGAAAGGTAGGAATTATTTACCTACAATTATCTTGCCAAGTCTGCAGAGAACTAAGTGGAAATAAGCAATTAGCTGGAAGATTTTGGACCTTAAGTACTTTGAAAAGTATAGCATTCTAAATATCAGTAAGCTGTTATTTTTTATCTTGCACTGTGTCTATCTGACCTCAAAGTGATCTTCAGGTTAGAGAAATCATTGTACAGCATAATTCAAAACCCCTCACTTGCCATGGAGCGCTGCACATACCTTGAAAAAGTTCTCTATTCCCTAGCTTCACCTCAGAATGCCAAAGCACCACCACCACCCCATCAATGGGGGCAAGCCATCAGAAGGACCAAGGAAATTAGGTGGGGTTCTAAGAAAAATGAAATATTCAGTAGATAAATACATAGGTGGAAAGATGGATGGATGGATGAGGAAGCAGATAAATTAAAGATAAATAGGAAAGTAGGTAGCTTCCTTCCTCCCTCGCTCCACACCTGTGTATCCAAGCCAGGACCAGTGATGCCCCCTACCTCAGAGAGGAGATAAGGTTACTTCTTCCCACGACTGGGTCTTTCCCTGTCCTCAATCCCACCTCTTTCTGCCTTCTCCCAAATCTGCTCCAACATCTATCCTCTCTTTACTGAATCTTTACTATCTATCTCCACTCGACATTACAGACATCTTCAATCCTCCCTTGGCTAATATACACACATATATTACCCCAACCAACTTCCCCTCAGGCTGAATTCCACACAGTCCACTCACAAGCTTCTCTGCCACAGTCTCTGCTCTGTCACCTCCGTCGCATCCCTCATCCCTCTGCAACTGGCTTGGCAACCCTACCCCACCACACCTCCAAGGCCCCAGGCTCTTTCCATTCCCAAATTCCACCACTTCTTTTCCCTTGAATATTTGGCCATTTTATTTTGCCTTGTAACTTTCTCCTCCCCCATCTTCAATCAGAGTTGACTCCTCCATTTCTTTTTTCCACCTCTCCAACAATCTCCCTTGAATCAGTCATTCTTTTATTTATTCAATAAATACTTAGTGAGAACTTATCCTCTGCCAGGCACTAAGCTAGAAAACAAAATGACTAAGACCTCGACCTTACTCTCAAGGGCCTAAAGAGAGAGTCGTGTGAACACATGATTTACAATAAAGCACAGTAAGGGTAATCAATCATTCACTCATTGTTTCAAAAATATTATGGAGCACCTACTACGTGCCAAGCACTGTTCTACATGCTAGAGACACAACTGGGAACAAAATGATAAAAAATTCAGCCTTTGTTAAGTTTATAGTAAAGTAAGAAAAAAGTACATATAAGTAAAATACATAGTTATCAAAAAAAAATTGTTATGGAGAAAAATAAAGCCAGGGAGGAATTGGGAGGGTGCTTGGGGAAAGGAGGGTTTGCAGTTTTCAATGAGACAATCAGTGAAATGCTTACTAAAAAAGAGACATTTACACAAGTATTTTAAGGAGATGAGGGAGTAAGACATGTGGGTATCTGAGGGAAAGCATCATGGGTAAAGGGAACAGCAAATGCAAAGGCACTGAGGTAGAATCATGTCTGCAGTGTTCCAGAAAATTGAGGAGACTGGTGGAAGATGAGGTCCAAAAAGTACAGTTGGGGAAGAGTAGACCATGCAGAATATCAAAGGCCTTTGAGTGAGACAGAAACCACCAAATGGTTTGAACAAAGGAATAACATAATCTGAACGAAATGTTAAAGGACCCTTCTAGCTATTATATGTAAGAAACACACAGGCAGAAGCAGGAAAACCAGCTAAGAGAAGGCCACCGCAAAAATCCAGGAGAGAACTGGTGGTGGCTTGGAGCATGGGGCACAGTGGACAAGATACAAAACGGTGAGATGTGGCCTATTTTTTGAAGACAGAACTAACAGATTTGGTGATGGATTGCAAGTGACAGGTCCCTAGAGTTGAGGATACTCAGATAACCCACTAATGTGCCCCACAATCAAGTCAGCCCACCTGTGGAGTCAGCTGCCATGTGATGACAGCAGTAGGAAAGGTGACACCTTTCCTGGCTGCATCCCTCTCTCCCCAGCCCCTCCTACCTTCTGCCATGAAGGTGATCTGAAATAGTGGCCTTTCGCTCAAAATGGGGGGGAGGGGTGTATAATGCACATTGGGGGAAAAGAAAAATAGCTGACCAAATCCCCTTTTACCCAGTGCTTATGGCCAGCCTTCAGTAGCCCTGAGCTGGGGGAGGAGGAAAAGCACTAATCTTTAATGAAATATACTCATTCTAGTATAACATACTAATAGGATGACGACCTACTGCTAAGTGAGCGGCCAGATAGTAGCTATAGTGCGCCATAAATTTTATCCTTCATCCAGGGGCAGGGAAGAACTAGCTCCACACAATAAATGGAAAGGGACAGGGGAAGGAAATAATAATACTAAAGTTATTTTATGGTTATAAAGTCATGCTTGTTCAATGAAATATTTACTTTAGGAGGTCAAGACTAAAATGCTCAACAAATGCTCTTGATGGCAAAGGCCAGTTAAAGAAGCAAACTTCTGTCCCATTGATGATAGATATCTCCTGCCCCATGCAGAGCCTATAGGAGCCCTTCTTAAATCTGCAATTAAAGACACAGTCCACTGAAAAAGCCTGTCTCTTTGACACAGAACTCTTAGGCGCTGGGAGGAAAATAAAGGGTTTATTGTTGCTGGAGCTGGGGCTACTGTTAGTCAGTAGAAGCCCTTAAGGTTCAGGGAAGCAGAAATTCTGCCCTGGATTTATAATTTAAATAGATTCTTCACAAGTAAAGATAATCCTTCATTTGACATTTCTCCACTTAGTTGTTTTTTCCGTATTATTCACATCCAGCCTTGCCAGTTGATTTATCCTTACCATAATGCATTTGTACATTTGCTGTTGTGATTATTATTTCCCATTTCAGGCTGACTTGGCACTTTCTTCCTGGGCCCTCATTTGCAGCAGCTTATAAATTTTATGAACAAATTACTTTTTATTTATCAACCTCTTCCTCTGCCCAGCAGTGAATTTTTTTGGAAGGTTGGCAGAAGAAGCACAAATACTACTTTTTAATTAGGCATCCTAATGAAGAAAGCTGTCATCTTTGGGGGAAAATAGAAGCCAAGATGGTGCTTTCTTTTAAATTATTGCATTACTTAAAAATAAATAAATAAATCCATTTTAGGAAATACAACATAAAGCAAAATATACGTAGCAGTCCTCCAAAAACAGAATTATTCCTTAGAGGAAGTGTTTTGCTAGAATTTTATTTCTTCTGGTATATAGCTGCTATGCTGGAATGTTTCCAAAATAGCCATGATTTCCTAATCCCATCAAGTTATGCAGAAAAAAGTTAGAAAGTTCATTGTGATTCCAGGAGTGACACTGGACGTACACAGGAGTGAGAGGCTGTCAAACTCTGGATTGACGCTATCCTCCATCAGCAAAACTGTAAACAGATATTAAAGTCATCACAAGGGGGAATAAAGTCAACATACATAAATAAATTCCAGAGAACAAATCCAACATTTACTGAATACTTTCTCTATAACTGGCAACTTACCTATTTACCTCATTTAATCTTCAAATGCTATACAAAACAAGCATTATCTCATTTAATCTTCAAAGGCAGTATAAAACAAGCATTATCCCACTTTGCAGAGAAAGACACTGGAGGTCAGAGAGGTTGATTATAATGTGCCCAAGTTCACACAGTCATTGGTAGAACCTGGATCTGAACCAAATCTAGTTCTTTAAAATGTAGCATTACAATTTTAGATCATGTTTTTGAACATTCTCTTTCTTCTCATCAATATCTACTACCAGTACTTCTAAGAATCATAAAAATAGGGCGCCTGGGTGGCTCAGTCGGTTAAGCATCTGCCTTCCACTCATGTCATGATCCCAGCGCCCTGGGATTGAGTCCCATATCAGGCTCCCTGCTCAAGGGGGAATCTGCTTCTCCCTCTCCTTCCGCCCCTGTTCATGTGCTCTCTCTCTCTCGCTCACTCTCTCTCAAATAAATAAAATTTAAAAATAAATTAAAATAAATTTTAAAAAATAAAAATCGTAAAAATGGCTGATGGGCAGGTGTAATAAATACTGACAATGCTTGAAGGTCAAGATGGTAGGTGGTCAGATTTCTGGATGAACCTGTGGGAGGTAAGAAACATGGCCACAGTGCCAGTGCACAGGAGTCAGGATTCCTGCCCCATTTCTGCCTTTCCCCTTTATCTACCCTCTCAACCCCTCTCCCAGTACTCAGGAGCCCAACCCTAGCAGGATCACTTCCATCCACACAAAAGTAAACTGAGACAATCATCCACATTCACACAATGAATTTTATCCCAACTTCTTCAGAACTAGACAACGGTAAACCTGAATTAACCTACATCCGGAATAAATTTCACAATTACCTGGTCCTAAGGAAATCCAGAACACAGGATACCCAATTATGTCAGCAGTTGAAACACTACTACCTGTCTTAATAGACTAACAGGAGTAAAAATCCTGAAATTCTAAAAGATGGCAAAAAAAAAAACCAAAAACATGAAGGTAAAACAAATAGCTCTGGATGCTAAAGTAACTGTGTCAAAGAAGCCAAACTTCAAAGATAAAAATATTAAAGAACTTTGCTGAGGACAAAAAAAAAACAACCTTGGAGATTCTGATTCTGACCCCACAGATCACACAGGCTGTTCCCCACTTCCCTGAAACAAGGAACTGTGCTTGTATCAGGACATAGGCAAAGTAATGAGTGCCAGCAATTGTCCCAGAATATTACATATTTAACCTAAAGTGAGCACCCGACATTCATCTTGGCTTCCCCTTCTTTGTTGGAGAAATTCCACACTTTGTGAGTTTGGGTGGAGAGTAGACAGTCTCCCGCTGTAGGAGCTGAAAGTATCAGCTATCCCCTCACCACAATGGTACATCCACGAAGCCAAGTTTTGTAGCATCACACCAGTCTTGATACAGAAAGTACACTAACACTGAATGCTCTAGCAATTCTCTCTCTCTCTCTGTCCTTCCCCTTTCCTTCTCCCTCTCTCATACTAGTGGCCACAGCAGGAGCGGTAAGGGGAAGTTCCTAGCAGAGAAGTTGCATTTAAAACTATGCTTCTAAGTATTCAGTGGCTGCAGTGATAGTACTTTCCTTATAGAACCAGATCTTTGGCCTATATTTGGGCATTATTTCTAGAAGCTTAGTCCCAAAACTGAATGTCGCCAGTTTGAGTGCCCTCTGTCCTTAATAAACCAAAGTCTATTAACTGTTGCTTGCAACCAAGAATTCTGACTGAATCAAAACCCAGCTCTGAAAGCACTTGCCTATACAACCCACCAACGTTCTTTAACAGATGACCTACATCATTAAGAAAAGGCTTGGTGATATTTTATATATTCCAATACTAGGATATAGAGTATAGACTTTATTTTATAAATTTTCCAATACAAACAAGAAAGTCTGTTACTCAAACCAAGCTATGCAAAACAACAATCACCCAAACACTTTACGTCAAACCATGCCAGCCTCCTGAGGTATTACTGTGACATGATGTATAATATAGTGTACAACACATATTCCATATCAAAGAAGTGCTTAGAAATGCCAAGAAAATATGTATGTGGCATGCATTTTGCATAGCAGTGTCTCTGCATGGGAAGCAAGAAGTAGGGGTGAAGAGGGAAGGTGTAAGAAGCAGAAGCAAAAAACAGCCATGAACACCTCCATCACTGATTTGAAGTCATGTGAAGGATTTCCAAAATTCCCAAATTCAGAACTCTGAAGTGATACCACACTGTGACTTGTAATTACTGAGAACTAATATAAAGGCCAGAGTAGGATGGGGGTTGGGAAAAAGATTATGAGATGTCTCTTGTTACCATTTATATGTAGTTTTTAAAAAGAAAGTGAGAAAAAAATTTACCAACAGTAAATTATGTAAGAATAACTGGACCATGAACCCTAGCTTGATACTTGATTATATCAAAATGCCTGGAGTTCAAGGATAGACACACACACACACACACACACACACACAGAAAAGCCTTAAGTTTTATGGACTTACATTTATATAGCATGTTATAGTATATATTAATAAGTATACACTTTTTGGGGCACCTGGGTGGCTCGGTGGGTTAAAGCCTCTGCCTTCGGCTCAGGTCATGATCTCAGGGTCCTGGGATCGAGTCCCGCATTGGGCTCTCTGCTCAGCGGGGAGCCTGCTTCCCCTTCTCTCTCTGCCTGCCTCTCTGCCTACTTGTGATCTCCTCTCTCTCTCTCTCTCTCTCTCTCTGTCAAATAAATAAATAAATAAATCTTTAAAAAACAAATAAGTATATACTTTTTTTTGTTTTATCACATTCATTTCTACTAGACAGAGGTCTAGAAATAAGAAAACCTTTGCTGTCCCCTCAAGCAATAAGAGTTTATAATGCAATCTAGGGCAAATAAGCTGCTCCGGTATTCAAGAAAAGCCTATACCTCAAAAGGAGCTCTGAGATCACTTTAAAACTAACAGAAAGAGAAGGCACTGAATAAAAAGAAAATGAAAGTTGGAGTAAAGGTACATTTCTTTGAGACAGAGAGCAAGTCACCACTGATGGTTGTTAAAATCATTTGGAATGAGTTCATAATCAGATCCATCAAATAGTTCAATGTTGTCAAAAAAAAAAAAGGATTTCATGTTTTTTATAGAAGTGACCAGATAATTAATTAAATAGATGGTCAAGTCACACAAAATAGCCCAAACACGTGTGTGTAGGTGCAGCAAGAAAGCTCAAGGGAAAAGATCTTAAGAGTAGTGGAAAAACCAAATGAATTCAGAATGAAAAACAATGCAGAAAAAAAGGAAGGCAGGTGATGGGGCAATCACCCCTCATGGGCTGTGAACTGTGTCGGGCAAATGAAGACTTCTGATTAGCTCCTGGCTGTGCTGTTAATAAGGTAGAATTCTTCGGATTACCTATGACTGTAGCAATTTTTGAAGCATTAGAACATCCATAAGACAAGTGAGTGATAGTTCAAGGGGGTGAATGAAGAAAAAGAGTCTGTAATATATTTTTAGTGAAAAATGAAGGTGGAAACCACCCATGAAATAGTGTCATTAAATAAAAAATGGGGTGGCAAAAGGGGCACCCTGTAGCCCCGAAAGGAAATACTCCAGGTGGCAATAAATAGGCTGGTTCATAAAACAGAAAAGTACTCCCCTATCCTTCCCCAGCTATATTTCAAAACAAAATGCTTTGAAATAGTTAATTCTATTTTTTTTAATAAAACATGTCACACAGATATTTTCCGCGGCAATGACTAATTATGTGAAGAGGGAGAGATGGTGGTATGACTGCTACTGCTTTTCTCTACCTTTCTTTTGCTATGTCCCTAATAAGTGCTCAATCCCGTGTGGATCCACACAAAAGTCACCTATCAGCAGACAGTCAACAAATACGTACTGATACCTACTGTGTGTCAGGCACCCTTACAGGTACTGTGATTATAGCAATAAATGAAACCAACACAACTCTCTGCTCCAATGGACCAAATACC
Organism: Potos flavus; assembly: GCA_028534135.1. NCBI lineage: Eukaryota > Metazoa > Chordata > Mammalia > Carnivora > Procyonidae > Potos > Potos flavus. The sequence goes on from CM052895.1 coordinate 42,204,931, forward strand.
CTAGCTGAAGGGAGAGAGAGACGCAAATAAATGAGTAACATTTCCAGTAGGTCAGGATTGTTGAAGAAGGAGTAGCTTTACAGTCGTACACACAAATGGGGATGAGCCGCTGGGGGCCGAAAGATGACCTTGGGTTCTACGCTCTTTTATTTTTTTTTAATTGTGGCAAACACACATAACAAAAAAATCTACCATTTTTAAGTGTACAGATCAGTAGTGTTGAGGACATTCACATTGTTGTCCACCCAATCTCCAAAACTCTTCACATCTTACAAAATGGAAACTCTCCTTCAAACTCTCCCCATACCTCCATCCTCCCAGCTCCTGGTGACCACCCTTCTGTTTTTTGCTTCTATGAATCTGACAGTTCTAGGTACCTCAGATAAGTGGAGTCATAAAATATTTGTCCAGCTCAGGGCTTCTCGCCATGACTAATAGAAATTGCAAGGCAGTACACGATGCGACTAGTCCTGAGGGTCTCAAGATAAAAAGTGGTGAAGCTCTGAGTGTTGAGGGGAGAGGTATTGAGGGGGTTTACCAAGAGTCACAGAATTCTAGGACCCCTATCACTCCTGGCCCTGTGGTGTAACCTGGAGGACTCACAGCTCCTAGCCTCCCTCTCAGCTCCCGCAGATGGAAGTGTGGAAAAACAAAGGATCATCTTCTTATCAGCAGCAGCTGGGACTCTCCGGCTCCCTCTTGACTGCCCAGAAATGCAGCTACAGAGGGACAAACACCCTCGTAATGGAGCATCTCCTCCAGAATGCTATACAGAGCCCTTGGTTTGGTGTGCTGGGAAATAATGCTGTCCTAGAAGGTGCATCAAGTTCAAACCCTGGTTCCTACACTAGATTCTTTATGTCCTTGGGCATATCCCTTCATTTCTCATGGTCTAATTTTCCTCATCTTTAAAATGAGTTCTTTGGGTTTTTTTCATTGTCCATCTTCTCCACTAAAATGTAAGCTTCTGGCCATGACACCCTCTGTTTTGTTTATTGCTCTATCACCAGAAAGTAAAATAGTAACTGGCACATAATACTGTCATCAGTAAATATTCATTGTGTGTTATCTGCTTAGCGATGTGCTCATTGCTATGGTTAAAAATATCTGGCTCATCTAAAACACTTAGAAAACAATGCAGTTCCAAACTAAATGGTACTAACCACAGGCCTTACTTGTGACTGCCCTGGGTTGCTATCATAAACAACTGGTAAGTATGATAAGGGAAAGAGAAATGAGGCTATTTCATAAAGATGGTGCCACAGAAAAATGAGATTTGAACTGGTCTCTAAAAGGCAGATAGATTTTGAGGAATAAAGAGAAGGAAGAAAGTCCTCTCAGGTTGTCAAAAATAAAATTAAGCACAGCATGAAAAAATGGCAGCAAGCCTTCCCAAAGGTCTGGTTTTTAATCTCTCTACACTCTCTTCCTAGGAGTTCGACTTGGGACATGTTGGATTAGAGGTGCCCGCGGGAGATGTCCAGCTTGTGTTTGGAAATTTCAGTTTGGAGCTTGGCCTAGAGATCTGGAATTGGAAGTCATCCACTGAAAGGTAATAAGTGCCATGGATGCCATCCAAGAAATCACAGCTCTCCTTAAAATGTATCCTAATACTCAACAGCTTTAGATCTTGCAAACAGAAGATGGTATTCATGTTGAAAACAATCCACATATTCAATCTCACATTCAGCCATGTAGCCATATTGCAAAACCAAGCAGATCCAGACTGTTCCTCGGGTTTGTGCATGCCCAACCTTACTCCAACACAGATACCAGAGACCAGTTTGGACAAGGAGGCAGGGACGCAGGATGACCGTGCATCTCAGTTTGCCCAGGAAAGTTCTAATTTATACCTACTGTCCCAGCATGATTATTAACAGCACGCCTTTCACTCTCAAAAGCGTCCCAGTTTAGGTGATAAATCAAATAATCTACTAATCCCCCAAATAGCAATTACTTGAATGACTCCTTCCACAAATGATCAGTTTGCCTAAGATAATGATGTCTTTTAACTTTCTAGTTCAGTTGACTGGTTTTCATTTTGCTTTCATAATATCATCTTAAGAAATGTTTTCTTTCTTCCCCAGCTCCCCAGCACTTGAGCTGGAAACAAGTTCCTTTCCATCTGTGCCTCAGTTTCCCCCCCTCTGCCTCTAATTCTGTCTCTCAGTCTCCAGTAGCAACAGCAAGGAGCTGAAGCAGAAAAAAGTTGAACGTATTCTTATGAATATATTCTCCTCATAAATACATTGTTTTCTGAATATATTCAAAGAAAATATTCTTTTTATGAATATATTCCTTATAGTGTCTTCTTGCATATATTCTTAAATGTGAACAGTTCATATAAGTGTATTATCATTACGAATAAAGATAACTTAATGAAAAATATATTTATAACAATTCTTCCCATTCAAGAATATATCCTTATAAATATAATTTTTGTGGTCCTCTGTACTCCCCAAGCTCTTGAGCCTGACTAGGGAAAAAACAGTTGAAAAGTCCTTAAAATGTTGGTAGAAAATCAAAATGAAAACCAAAACTAATAGTATAGATGACATAAATAACCTTAGTGAGTCAGTCCTTCTATGAATTTGGCCATGCAGTGAATTAGCATTCAGCAAACTGGTTTTCAATTAACTGACTTTTAGCAACCTGACATACAGCCTTCCTGACCAGCCCATGTAAACCAAGTCTGCCGTTACCCCACCCATGATCTCAACTCCACCAAATTTCTCTCTCAGGTAACTTGTTTCACTTCTTCATAGTTCAGGCAAAACCAAACATAATTATGTTTTCCGTTAGCCCACTTAGAATATCCTCATGGGGGCCAGGACCTCTTTGATTCTGTTCACCAATGATTTCACAGTCCTATCATAATCTCTGGCACATAAGTAGATGCTCAATAAATATTTGTTAAATAAACCAACAATGAGTGAATGAATGCACAAGGGATCCCAAGAAAATCTCTAGATTCATCACAGAAACAAGAAGAAATAGAAATTGCATACTAATCCCTACCTCAGTTCTGATAACCACCATCCCAAACATCCTCCTTTTTCCCTTGAAAAAAAAACAGAAGTTATTAGGCAAAACTTTTTAAAATTGGGTTTAAAAACAAGGGGGGAGGGCAAATGATTGAAAAAATGAATAAGCTTTAAACCATCGTTTAATCACACAGAACCTGTTTGACCATCTGAAATCAGAATGCACTGAAGAAAATCTCTACCCCAGATGTTACAACATTGCCCATTTAGGACAGCGGGACTTGAGAGCAGATGGCGGTGAGTCAGGACTTAACAAAGACCTTAATGGCTCTCCTGCCAGCCCCTGGGCCATCATTTGCATAGGAAGCAGATTTGGCTTGGCTGCTGATGGTGATCGCCTCTTACCCACTTGGACATGACCTCATTTTCATGTCTCCATTTTCCATATCAGCCATATGTAGTCATAACCTTCTGGGAAATACTGTGCCACAAAATATAAAATAAAATCAAGTCCTGATCATTTGAAGCACTATTTTAATTGTGATTTTACTGACATACCTCCTCATTAGAAATTCATTTTTAAACATTCCAACACATCTGAATTAGTGTGACATGGTTTCCTTTTTACCCATTTACTACCTCGTCAGAAGTTTACAGCATTGCATCATGGCAATTATAGGAAGAGAGGCCATTTTTAAAGATGCATATAATTTTATTGTGGATTCGCACTGTTTATGAATTCGGTTTATAGGCCTCACCTCGACTCTAGATGCACTTTTCATCATCAGAAGGAGAGAAGAAAGATATTTCACAAATGAAAGCATAACCTCTTTCCCACTTGGAAACAAATCACCCAACCCTAACAAACGCAAAGGCATTTATTTGCACTTAGATGACTTATCTGTGGGGTGGGGGGGACAGGAACAAGGTCTTCATTTATCTGCTATTTCAACTCACTGAGGTCCAGCCAACAACGTATTTCCTCAGGAAAGGAAAGGAGACAGAGGGGCTGGAGAGTGATATTATTAACTGTACTTTCTGAGACCAGGAGTTCAAGGGACACAGCAGGAATCTTGGAAAGTCTGCGCCTTCTTTCTCTCCTCTCAAATCCCTCAGAATTACCCAATCCAAAGTTCCAATAACTGAGGCCCATCATTTTCCAGCTCTCAGATACCCAAAGTTCTAAGCCAAGTCCTTAAGCCTTAGTCTACCGCCTCTTTTGATTCTAGAAATCTTGAGGGTGAATTAATTTATCAAAGGAGGAAAAGTAAATCATATCATAAACATTTGAACCAAGTCCCCTATTTCGTAGTACTGCTGCTTGGAGAGATGCTCACAGCTGTCCATAAGACACTATGGCTAAAAGTGTAATTCGAACCCTATTAGAGATGGTGAATTATACGTTTTTAATGAAATAAAGTAGAATAGTATAAAATAGAAAACATCAAAGTGCATTACACTAATCAATTTCTGCTTCAGATATTATGTGTGTAGAAGTATATGTGTACTGGGTCAAATACAAACTTACTACTTGCAAACACTCATATAATGCTTGCCATGGGCGAGGCACTGAGCCAGGGGTATTTACATGCATTGACTCATTTAATCTTCAAGATCATCCGATGAGATGGGACTGTTTCTTACCCCAGTTTTATAGTTGAATAACTAAGGCTTAGGGAATTTAAGTAACACATCCATGATGGTCCAGCTAGCAAGTGGCAGAGACAGGATTCAGACCTGGGCAATGTGGCCCTAGAGTCTATGGTCTTTATACCAGCCTGCCTCTTCTAAATTTATTTCTTGCTATAGTTGGTTTTTTTAAGTTTTATAAATACCAATTTAAGGAGGTTATATATGGTATCTATCCCAAGGTTAGTTCCAATTTCAAATACTCTATGCAATTGCCCTGATACCATCAAGCCATATGATCTAATGTTTTGCTCCAGAAATGTGGTCCCTGTGTCATATATTCCAGTATCACCAATGACCCCACCCTCACCACTGGTCATAAACCAGAGATCTTCTGCCTTGGTCACCCAGTTCGTGGGACAGCACTGGTTCTTACACTCAATGGTCCCAAACCTCATGATCCCAGAGTTAATTAAAAAAAACACAGCTGTTTATATTCTGGCAAAACTATTACACCATAAGCAGTGAAACCTAAAGCTTTTGAGAGACTACTTAGTCTTGGGCGGGTGGGGGGAAAGGGGTGGGAGGAGTTATAGAATTGAATCATAATATACCACTACAAGGTTTATTTTCCTTATCCCAGCTTACAGAGAACTGGGCTAACTACAAGAAGATTACATAATCCAAGGAAAACATCCTTAAACTTCCAGTCACAAAATCTGACCTCGGCTCTGCCAAAATTATGTAATTTAGACAAATCCCACTTATTCACAATAGCTTACAATAGTTAGGATTTTATGCTCTCCAGAGGAGGCTAACAACCAGTCTCTGAGGAAGGTAGAAATGGCTATTGGAGAAGGGATGCTTCCATTCCCCTTCCTCATGCTTCTACCCTCTGCCTATCTTCCTTTTTTTTTTTTTTTTTTTTGAGATTTTATTTATTTAACAGAGAGAGACACAGCGAGAGAGGGAACACAAGCAGGGGGAGTGGGAGAGGGAGAAGCAGGCTTCCCAATGAGCAGGGAGCCCAATGCGGGGCTCGATCCCAGGACCCTGAGATCATGACCCAAGCCGAAGGCAGACGCTTAACGGCTGAGCCACCCGGGCGCCCCTCCCCCTTTTCTTTTTAAGTATTTATTTATTTATTTATTTGACAGAGATAGTAGGCAGAGAGGCAGGTAGAGGGAGAGGAAGAAGCAGGCTTCCCTCTGAGGAGGAAGCCCAATGTGGGACTCGATCCCAGGACCCTGAGATCATGACCTGAGCCGAAGGCAGAGGCTAACCGACTGAGCCACCCAGGTGCCCCTGCCTACCTTCCTTCTTTCCTTCCCCTCCATGCAGGTCAGAGCTCAGAGCAGTCACTGGGAATGTTTCACTAGTAGACAGTGGAAGGTCAGGGCCATATGACCTTTCACTTCCTGTGAAAGTCACATGGGGAGCCCAGCTAAGGCATCCTCTTCTCTGCTGTTCTCTGAGGAAGGGCTATGAGAGCTCCTCCGCACCTTACCCCCAACCCTGATCCTTTAGGTTCCCTCCTACCACTTCTGTGTACCATCCTCCAGCTTCTGTGGGCTGCTTTGCTTCTAATGGCAGAATCAGCCACCTTCTTCAGAGGACTAAACAGGAGCCACTTTACCTGGACGTACTTAGAGCCATGGGTGCTCAGGAATTCATGTACCACCCCCACACCACTCTGGGTCACCTCCTACCCAGTGACGGGATGTACAGGAGTGTGAAACCCAGCTCCCTCACCTCAGGTGAAACGAACTCTGAGGTGTCGGTTATACTCAGAGCCCCCACAACATCTGGCATCTGGCAGTTCCCCTGGAATGGGACCCATGCTCAGCTTCACCTTACCTGTTCTCTCTGCCCACTCCCTTACAGTACCTCCACCCAAGGCCCCCTGCCCGGGGGCAATGCAATCACTTCCAAATGCAATCACTTGACCTGTATCCTAGCCTCAGGGTCTGCTTCTGGGACCACGACCTAAGCTCTCTCCTTCTTGCTGGTCTAGGCCTATCTGAAGAGATTTTCTGGTTTGGGCCCCCTCTTCACCAGCAAGTACATTAGGTCAGGGCCTGCTCCACAGAGGTGATGGCCATCTTAAATTCAAGGAGGAAGTAGAAGCCTCATATAAGTCTTCAGGCCATAGCTGGATTCTCCAACTCAGCTTCTATCAGAACCATGCTTTGGAGATGACTATTTGCTGGTCAGCTATTAAGACAGCACGGCTTTGAGATCCATTTAGCTAATGTTCTTAAACAGCAACCTCAGCTAGAAAACTGAGGGGAGAAGTGGCAAGTGACTTAGCTATTCTTGGTTCCTTGGCCCTAAAACTGTCATAACAGCAACAGCAACCTCACCTCCAGCTTCCTACTATGTTAGCCTTTCAGATGGTAAAAGTCATCCCATATTGCCTAAAAGCTGGAAGAGATCTTTAAGATCTCTCTCTTAGTATAGAGATAAAGAAACTTAAGGTAAGACCAGGTGTTTTCCCAGGGTCATATCACTGGCAGCAAAGCTTTTCAATGAATCTGAGTCTCTAGACTCCAAGAAGGGCAGTGAGTGCTGGCCACCCAACTAGGCTACAGAACCAGAGAAAGGAGGTTAAGTGAGTTGACTGCTGTCCTCCCAAAGCCTGCCCCCTGGAAGCATCTCTGGGTATCTGTAAACACATTCATGACAATTGATTGGTTTGAACTGCTTGATCTTTCTCCCATTAAGATAAACAGCATAAAAACATAGATTAACTCCCATTCCCTGCTTGAAAGAAAGCATAATCAATATCGTCAGTTCGTTAAAGAGATTCTTAGTCACATCGCACTACATATATACCCAGATCTAGCACAGAGTCTGCCCTGTAGTACGCAATCAGATCACTTTTTTGGGAAATTCACTGGACAAAAAGTCATACTGAAAACTCGACTATGATTGCAATGATCCTCAAATTTATTCATGGGGAAACCTGTAATAGAGTTATGGCAAAATACCATAAAATGTTGATACATTTATTCCACCACACAAATTATAAACAATTTCACTAGCAGTAAAATATGGCTATAAATATATTTTATATTTCTGCATTCAAGACATAATAACACACTTACATTTTAAGGAGTAATTTTTCAGGTATGTACTTTCTACTCTACTTATTCTAGTTTATTCACCAGCCACCCCTCACTGCCAGTGAAGCAATATAATCAAATGCAAGAAGTTTTTTAATTGAGAAAATATTCTGTTCATTAATTTATTTTTCCTTAAAAGTAGAAAAACAGGGGCGCCTGGGTGGCTCAGTGGGTTAGGCCTCTGCCTTCGGCTCGGGTCATGATCTCGGGGTCCTGGGATCGAGCCCCGCATCGGGCTCTCTGCTCGGCGGGGAGCCTGCTTCCTCCTCTCTCTCTGCCTACTTGTGGTCTCTCTCTCCCTGTCAAATAAATAAATTTAAAAAAAAAAAAAAAAAAGTAGAAAAACAATCACTATTATTTGGTTTCTCCATGAACCAATGATCCAGTTTATATAACAGCACCTACCTTGAGAATGTCATTTTGGAAGCACAACGCTAATGCACTTTGCACACGAATGAATTCTAGCATGGGTTGGTATTAGGCAATCTTAAGATAGACAGTGCCTGGCCTATGCATGCTTAACTGCTATTCATTTCAAAGCAGGGAAAACTTACAGTCATAAGCACATAGAAAGGTTGAAATAAGAGTTTAGGTATAAATTTAAAGACCTAAGCAATGTTTACAAATTGGGAAACTGGAGATTAAATTTAGGTCTTTCCTGCAGACAATAAATTTGTTAGAGTTCTAAAAAGAGACTTATGCAGTATAATCATGAATAGGGTGAGTGATTACTCTTTAAATGCCTTCCAATTTTAGATGTAATTCCATAAAAATATGTCAGAAGGGGAGCAAAGTGTCTAACAGCATACGTAAAGGGTGGAGAGGGAAGAAATTATGGTACCTAGAGCTTTCCCTTTATTGAGATGGTGCCCAAGAACAGACCTAGGAGGTTGGGAAGGGAAGAAGGAATCCAAACTATGATGTAATTGAAGGCAACCCAGCTCTGAGGGTGAGCTGTGTGAGGTCACTGACAGCCAAACCCATTGAGTTCAAGAGGCAATCACTGTTGCTACCCTGAGTCTTTAACTAGCAGCCATTCCCTGTAGTAGCATGAGGAGCAAGACCATGGACAAAATCACAAGCTGTAAGAAATTATTGTAAATTTATTGCAAGCATTATTATCCCCACTGACAAAGAACAAAATTGGGGCTTAAGAAAAGTTAATACCTTGAGTACTTTTCAAAGCTGTCAAATGAAAGAATTAGCATTCAAATCACTGCCCATCTAACATCAAATTCTAATCTCTACCCCTACTCCCCCCTCCCCACCCCGTCTCCTTATGTAGTAGTGTGTCTGACTATATAATACTTTTGCCCATGAGTCCCCCAGAGGACAACAGGGAGACTATGTTGATTTATGGTCAACATCTAAGAATGAGACAGGAGGCCTTAAACATGACTTAAGTACCTCTAGCCAGAGGATTGAGATCCCCAAACACTATCATTCCAGATGCCCCTCAAAGGAATGAACATCAAAGCCAAAGGCTCCCCACATTGGGGCACATTGCAGGTGGCTTCAGCTTCTGGACTTGGAGATTCCAGAGAGCAAAGGGTGAAATGGGCTGTGCCTATAACCATGCTTTAGAATTAAGACTGGCATCTGTGAAGGGGTTCCATATGTTCCAGTGTTTCACCTCATTTTATGAAATTAGTCTTTCCATTTTTACTCACAGATTCCTCTCTGCTAGGATATATGCCAATGTCCATGAGGCTGCATTGAGGAAGAATCGGAGACAGCTACTCCACTGTACGATATCCCTTCTCTCACTGCACACCTACACTGTGGTAGGCTCTCTTCCAGGCACAGGGGCTAGGGTAAAAATAAAAAAGGAAAAATCGCTGGTATCATGAAACGTCCTTCCTATTCAACAAGGAGAAAAATGATGAATGAGCAAACAAAGCAATGAGAAAGATCATGTTAGATGGTAATAAACACCATAATGAAAAACTTAAAAGGCAGGGGGAACACAGGAGAGAACAGAGGAGGGGTAGTACCAGTTAAGACAGGATGATCTGAGAAACCCTAGGGAGGGAACATTTCATTAGCGGCACAAACCATCATCCCCTTTTGAGACCAAAGACTGGTTAGTAAGCCAAACTTATGGTGTCTCTGAAGATTTCCTTTCCCAAAGAATCCTAATCCTTATAGATGCACTCTTTTGGCCATTCTGTCTTACCAATTTATCAGACAAGCCCAGACATGTGCAGATCCCCCTTAGACAAAAACTGGCATCTCTGTCCCATCAGCGACAGCATCAATACTGTTACTTCCCCTATTACTGCAGGACTACATACCTATTTACCAGCTGCAACTAAAAAAAGAAACAGAGCCCAGGAAAGAGCAAGTGGGTGGGTTTCCAAAACCAAAGTAAATAAAAGCAGATTTAATCAAGTATCTCAAGGGCAACAAGGAGATTCCTTTTTTTTCTCTCCACCCTTTCCTTTTTCTTTTCTTTTCTTTTTTTTTTTTTTTTTTAAGATTTTATTTATTTATGTGACAGAGAGAGAGATCACAAGTAGGCAGAGAGGCAGGCAGAGAGAGAGAGGGGGAAGCAGGCTCCCTGCTGAGCAGAGAGCCCGAAGCGGGGCTCGATCCCAGGACCCTGAGATCATGACCTGAGCTGAAGGCAGAGGCTTTAACCCACTGAGCCACACAGGCGCCCTTTTTTTTTTTTTTTTTTTTTTTTTTGCCTAACAACCAAGATCTATGCTAGCAGGTGATAAGACTCTTTAAAAGTAGATCCACTGATAAAATTAACATTCACTGTGTGAAATCTGATTTTTTTAAGACATCTAAAGGCAATATAAAAGAAAAGCATAGAGGGAAATAAAAATGAATAAAAATGGCAAGCTGCCCCTGAAGTCATGACCACCTGTCATCCTTTCTCTCTCCCTCACCCCCAGGTCCTAGAGCTTCCACCTTCTCTTCCCCAGCTAAAGAAAGGCCAGGGAGAGATTAGCTGGGATTCCTATCTATGATAAAGGAATAGAGTGTCTGAGGCATAAGAGGTGGGAGGACAAGGAGAGTTGGAGACTTCTGGAAGACAGGAGGAAAGAGAGGGGTCTGGCCCGAAAGCTCTATCAGCCAAGGGAATACCTACATGGAAGCATCCCAAAGGTCTGCTCAGGGAGGCCCTTGCTGGCATACAGAGCACAAAGATGAGTCATTCAAACCCAGGCTGCAGCCCCTCACACTGCACCCTCACCCCACGACATCTTCACATGCTGTATAGTCTATCATCGCAGGCTTAGAGTAAGGAACTGAAAGAAATTTCTTTGGGGTTCATGTGCTTGCGTTAACTCACCAGAGAGGGAAGGAGACCACTCCCCATTACACCCCACAATCCCCAATCCCCATTGGTACCTGAGACATTTTCAGTGGCAGAGAGAACCCTTTGCGGCCATCACTGGCCAGAGTCAAATTGGTTTCCATGACCTTCCTCTTCCACCTCAGAAAAGACACACAGATTACTACCTCTCCCTCCTCATTCAACTCCATCCCTTGCCTCACCCTCTCCCAGCCCAAAATAGACTAGTGACAGGTAACATCATTTTCATCATCATAATCATTAGCGTCATATTTTTTCCCCATTCTTTTCCCATTTTATAGATTCAGTATGATTATGGGATTTTCATTTTGTTTTGTTTCATTTTCCTTGGAATCAGTCCATATTTTACTTTGTAGTCCATTCATATGAGTTCCTGCATTTCCAAGGTAACTAGATCATATTCCACTTAGCACTTCTGGTAACAAAATTAAACAACTACTCTGGCTTTAAAAGAAGGTAGAATGATACACAACAACTCCTCTTTCCCTTTGTTGTTGTTTTAAAGATTTTAAGTAATCTCTAAACCCAACGTGGGGCTCAAACTTGCAACCCTGAGACCAAGAGTCACATGCTCTACCAAGTGGGCCAGCCAGGTGCCCCTCTTCTTTCCCTTTACTACTGCAGAAGACAATACAGCACAAAATAGAATCACACGCCTTTTACAATGCAGTGTGTGAGGCATATTATTTTTGTTAAAATCAAATTTGGGACATAGGAAGAATAAGAAGAGTTTCAAAGCTTAAGCTATCTAAAATGTCCCAATACCCTCTTTCTCTTCTAACCGACCACCAATTGGCACATTCAACTTTATGCCTTGGAAAAAAGAACAGAGAAAAGTGGGGGATCATTTTAACTCTGAAACTCGTGGCTTCTTAGTCTACTTCTGTAAAAATGACTTAAATAACCTACAGTCGTAAAAAGAGTTCATATTAACAAGAGATGAGAATATAGGAAGCACCTAGAGAAAATTCTTTTGCTCGGCACAGGGAAATTTAAGCTGCAGACAATTCATGGTGCTGGCACAGAGCTGAGCTGAAACGCAAACTTCGAACCTCTAAAATTCAAACCCTGTTCGTCTTCCCACCACCCCATAAGGGCTGACCTGACTCCTGTGCAGGAGCTTGGAGGTGGTGAAGAAATGGTTGCCCCGAGTCACATGACCGCTTATAGCAACCTGCTCGCCAGACAGCTGAGCAAAAATACTCTGCTATCCAACATCTTCCCCGCCACCAGCCCTCAGATCTTAAATGTGGTTAAAAGCCAGATCTCCCCCAACATTAAATCATAAAATCCGGAGATTAAAAAAAGAGCTGTTCCCCACCCACACCAATCTCTCTGCCAATCCAAATTTTGTTCTTCCTTCAACGTCCCTCTCTCACCATCCCTGATTTTTATCACTTCAACCTTAATATGATTTCTAATTGTGCCTGGATAGGATATTCCAATTCTGTCTGGAACCTAGTTCTTGCCTAGAAAAAAGTAAAAGCATGTGGCCAAGCCTCCTAGAAATGCCACCACCATCCCGCCCCAAAAAATGCCAGGTCCCCAGCCTTGGGCTTCCATAGCTTCTGAGGGTCTGCATGGCGCCCAGGGGTGCACAGATCGAGGCAGCAGGAGTGAGCACCTCAAAGTCCAGCGGTAAGGTCATCCCTGGGCTTTGGGACGGTTACCACAACCTTTCCCGCTTGAATCTCAGTGGACACCTTTGGGATGCCAAACCGGCCTTTACTACTCTGAGGCCCCAAATTGCAACAATGAACGACCCACTTCAAACTGACAGCATGAGCCTCAAACACATACATACTGGTCTGACGTGATCTGAAAGTTGTTCACTTAGTAACTCGTTGTATATACTTCTTTAACGCCCCCGAACTAGCCTCTAGATCTGTAGCTTTAACTTCACTTTTAGAGAGAGATTTTTCCCCTCCCTCCCAAAACAGCAGGCACCTTCTAAACAAAAGTACCCACATTCTGATTAGCTCTAAAAAACCGGATTGTGCAGTTAAAGATGGTCTATCAGCCACGTGGAGATCTTCTTGGGAGATCTGCCAGTGTAACGGTTCTTTCTGACTGAAGATAATTCAAATGTCCCCTCACTCCAGGCCTGCAAAGTTTAAAAGGCAAGACATAACATGTACAGACAAGGCTGGGCAATGCTGCTCAACTGTCTCCGACATTAGGTCTGGTTCAGGCCTGCTCACCCATTGTCTGAGATACACAGGACAGGACCCAAACACTGCCTGAGAAGCTGGGACAGGATTGAAAAGCACACACACCACTACACCTAGGGGGCTGTTGGCGAACCTGCTTCCTCACTCACCCCTGTGGCCCAGGTACAGCAGTCTTGCTACACTGGTGCCCTGGAGAGGAGCTGACATGGAGAGGATTTTTGGAAGTGCTCCCTTCTCAAGCCAGGGCTCCACGTTCATCCCTGCGAGGTGCCGGCTCCCTTTTCCTCCACCAGCAGGGTGCTGCCATTCTCTGCCTACTTCTCTGTCCCCCACCCCATCACCACAGGTGCAGCAGGAATGAAAGTTTGTTTCTAGTCTTTCCTTTAGGATACTGTCCCAAAATTGGAGTTGCTAAGCTCAGAGATAGGTATATTTTAAAGACTTTGGGTACCTACTACCAAGTTGCCCTTGGTGGGAACACACATTTGCCTTCTTGCCTCTCCTGCCTTTAGAGAATGCCTCCCCATTCGATAGTAACACTACCCAAAACACATAGCTCAAACAGAGCCAATCCAGCTCCCTGGCTCCAGAGCTCAGATGGTGATCTGGTCTAGCCAGTAAGAGGACTCCATCCCCAGACCCATTTAGTGGTTCGGAGATGAACACATAACCCAAGCCAGGCTAACTGGAGATTCCTCAGGACATGTGCTGGAGATACTTTAAAAGATGCTCACTCACCAGCAAATCTACAGACAGAAAGTAGACTAGCACAGCAGCTGCCTAGGACTGAGGTGTTGGCATAGGAAGGGGGGGTGGAATGAAGAGTACTAATTGGTATGAAGTTTCTTTTGCAGTGATGTAAATGCTCTAAACTTGATTGTGGCGATGGTTGCACAACTCTGTGAATATATTAAAAATCATTTAGTTGTATGCTTGAAATGGGTGAATTGGGACGGTATATGAATATCTCCATAAAGCTGTTATTTTTAAAAAAAGAGATGCTGACTCTCACTCTCTCCCTTTCTCTAGAACAGCAAGTAGTAAGACATTGTAAATTTGGGTCTACAGCAGCTATTTCTTCACCATGTAGAGAGAGTCTGCCTGAGAATATATCCATGCAGACGCAAGCAAACGAAAGAGACAGACACAAGATAGAGGCACAGAATGAATCATTTGAACCACTGGATCCAACTTTGCATAAAGCCATTCCTATTCCTTGCACTTCTCAATGCATAAGGTGAACAAATTCCTTCTTTTGTTTAAACTAGTTTAAACTCAGTTTCTGTCACAACCAACAAAGTCCTGCTGCAACTTTCCCAAAAGGATGTCCAAATGCATTCCTCACTGGCTGCAAATGAGTGTCCAGCCCCCTGGATCTCCTATACAGAGAATTATCTTTAATAACAGCTTTGTTCATACATAGGCAAAAAAAATTAGAAATCTTAGATTTAAAGCAAGGTCGAACATTAGTATCAACCCTTCTTTTTTCCTTCATTAAATTGTCTATTTTTGCACGACCTACGTATAGGATAATGTTAGCAAACCTTTTGTCTATGAATATTTTTCCTAGTTACCACTTGACTTTTGATTTTTATGATACTTTTTATATGCAGAAGTACTTTATGCCTAAGACCTAACAAATTTTTCTTTGTAATGCTATTGTTTTTATTTTTAGAAAGTCTTTCCCCATCCTAAGATTAAACAAATATTCTCACAGTTTCATTTTTGAATTGAACACCTTGATCCACCTGGTATTTTAGATTATAATAAGAGCTTAGCATGTATTTTTACTCAAAATAGTTCTCTAATTGTCCCAGTATTCATTAAGTAATTCTCTTTTTTTCAACTTATGTATGGTGGCTCTTTATATCAGATATTAAATTCATTAACATAGTAGAGTTTCTTTCCTGACTCTCTATGTGGTTGTGTTGAAATGAGTACCAATCTTGAGCAATTACTCTGCTACTTTACCTCCTAAAACCCTATATTATAGTTTTGGGTATTTTGTTATCATGGTAAAATATGTATAACATTGAAATTTACCATTTTAACAATTTTTAGGTGTATAGTTCATTAAGTACATTTGTAATATTGTACAACCATCACCACCATCCATCTTCAAAACTTTTTCCTCTTCCCAAACTAAAATGTACTCATTAAATACTAGCCCCAACTCCGTCTCCCTCCAGCCCCTGGCAACCACTATCCTACTTTCTGCCTCTATGAATTTGACTATTCTAGATACCTCATATAAGTGGAATCATACAAAATTTGTCCCTTTATGTCTGGTTTATTTCACTTAGCATAATGTCTTCAACATTCATCCAGATTGTGTCATGTATCAGAATTTCATTCCTTTTTAGGGTTGAATAATATTCTGTTGGGTGTATATATCACACTTTGTTTATCCATTCATCTATCAATGGACATTTGGGTTGTTTCCACTTTGTGGCTATTATGAATCATGTTGCTTGAACACTGGTGTGCGAATATCTGTTTGAATCCCTACTTTCACTTATTTTGCGGATATATCCAGAGGTATGATTGCTGGTCAAATGGTAATTCTATGTTTAATTTTTGAGGAACTGTCAGACTGTTTTCCACAGCAGCTGCACCATTTGACATTTCCACTAGCAAAGCACAATGGTTCTAATTCCTTTATATCCCCACCAACACCTGTTTTTCTTTTTTGATAATAGCTATCCTAATGGGTGTGAAGTGGTATAATACATTTTAATACATGATAGTAGAAGTGTTCTCTCATTATGATTCTTTGTCAAAAAAATTTTTGGCCATTCTCTATTTTCTCTCCCAGAACAATTATTTTTAAGTCCCTCAAAGATCTTATATGAAAAATAATTAGAATTCTATTAAATATATTTTGAAAAAATTCACAGGATTCATATCTTTAAGACCTTGAGCCCCACCCCTTCCCCAAGAAATGAAAATCTTCTTTTATTTCCCTTAGGGAAGTTTTAGCTTTCCTCATGTTAGACCTAAGCATTTCTTGTTAAGATTATCACTAAGTACTTCATATTTTTATGCTATTGTGAATGGAATAATCAGGCTCCTTTTAGAAAACAATTTTTAAAAGAAGAAGCCCCATAATCAACAATAACACTCATTTATGAAACACCTGCTATTTTAAGATCAGTGATAAAGGTCAATAGTGCCCGTCTTCTCCATGGAAATTTACCATAACAACAACAACAACAAAAAGAAAGCATTGGTTAAAACTTCATTGGATTGCCTCTTTTAAAGACCCAGTGCATCACTCCTGAGGTAGCAAGTAAATCACTCCTAAGGAGGCAAGTAAAATTGTGGGTAATTTAATGTTTAATCAATGTGTTACAGCTGTCATTAATTTTAGGTCAAATTTATCATGCACAAGTTTTCTTGTGTCTTACGTGTACCTTACATTACACTGGCTTTTCCTTGTGGATTTATACCCATTTTATTAGTTCATTAATTTACCATTTACATTATCACCAAAGTTTACACCTGTATTTCTCTTCTACGATATCTTTATATATCTATGATTTATTTACCATCAACTCTTCAGTCAGAAAAAACTATCTTTAATTCTACTTTAGCTCCTAGGAGGAAATATGATTCACTTTGTAACCATTTACTTTAAGACATTCCACTCTACTATGCAGTTTCCTGGCTCACTGCATAGGAAAGCTTTTACTGATAAAATTCCTCCCTTGTTGGGGGAAAAATGTCAGCTCTATTCTAGGTGTTGGGTGCAGAGTGGCTATATAACAATACACATCAAAACTACATGGTTTATTTATGAAAACTATATGCCAACAAATTGGACAACCTGGAAGAAATGGATAACTTCCTAGAAACTAATATAAACTACCAAAACTGAAACAGGAAGAAAGAGAAAACTTGAATAGACCGATAACCAGCAAAGAAACTGAATCAGTAATAAAAAAAATCTTCCAACAAACAAAAGAAATAAAAATACGTGGTTTATGAAATTGAATATACACAGTGTAGTCCTCTGGAAATGAATGAAAGTTTTCCTATCCTCATCCAAAAATGGCCTAAGAATGTCAAGACAGAACAAAGATACCACCAAATGCAACTTCCTCCTTGATATTTTTTGGACAAGGGAAGAATTTTGTCTCTAGAAGCAAACTGTCCACAGCAATTTGAGTCCTGCTGAGGTTACACACCAGCACTCTGTGCCTCCATCTCCCCCTTACCACTGCCACATTAAGGTCCATGAAAAGCACATGAGTTGTGGCTCCTCTGTTTTTTAAGATTCATACTTTTGGCCCAGAAAGAGCAACAAAGGGTATTTTTGTACTAGAGGAAACAAAAAAAGGAAACAGAAATCTGTCCAGGTGAACAGTGGGCCTCAATCAAGTCATTATAAATCCCCTGGCCGATGCCACCTATTTTAATAAACTTGTTCTCTTCCCCTACCTGTAACTCCACTCTCTTTCCAACCCTTCATTTATGCACACAAATAGGTCAAGTAGCAATAACATAAACTACTCAAAGTCGGATTCAAAAATGACTTAACTACTGTAGCCAATTCATAGCATTTTTTTTCCATGCTGCTACTGGGTCTCTTCTGATTATTAAAGTCTCCATCTTCAGAAGAAGGCTGATTACATTTGGGATATACATACCAATTTTGGACCTTGGCGATGATATATTTTGTTTTTTAGATATAATAATACCATTATTTATTGCTCAGAGGGAACGATAGTATCACTTATTACTGATTAGGAAAAGGAAAAAAGACCCAAGTCAACCATTAACTTGCTTTTAGTGCTCAACCCTTTATAAAAATAGCTACCAAATTGTATCTATTTTTTGGCTGTGGGGTTGGAAGGGCAATTTCAAATTAACGACTACTGAGTGGAATAAACCAGGGAGGAAAGTCATATGAAAGATTCAAACCCATCTCTTCAATTTCCAACAATTTCAGTTAACAGAAAAATCTGTGTCTCCACAAAATTGTTTCCATGCTCTGTTCTCGCAACCCAATCCAATCAGAGAGTATTTTCATGAAATAGTCTTGGTACTGTATAATTTGACTTGCCTAAAAGCATACACTAAATACTAAAAAGAATCTCAACTTGAAATATAAAAGAGAACGGCTATTGTATAAAGACAAGCAAACAACATAAATAAAGCTTAAGTCTTAGGATCACCCAGGGGCTGTAAACTATGTTTTTTTTTTAAGAGAAAGAAAGGGGAGGGGGGAGGGGCACTGGGAGCGGAGGAGAAAGAATCCTAAGCAGGCTCCACACTCCTTGCAAAGCCGACACAGGGCTCCATCTCACAACCCTGAGATCACGACCTCAGCCAAAATTAAGAGTCAAACACAGCCAACTGAGCCACCCAGGCACCCCAAGTTATAACCATTTTTAAGGCAACACCTATTTTAATAAAAGTTTTATACAACCAAGACCTCTGTCTCAGTAACTTGCACCATCTCTGTATCCGTCAGTATAGGCTAAATTCTGCTACGGTAACAAATCATCCCAAAATCTCAATGGCTGACAAAAATATATTAATTTCTTGCCTATGCTATATAACCATCACGGGTCAGCTGCACTTCTGCTCTACACTACCTTCATCCTGGGATCTGGGTTGATGGAGTAACCTTCCTCTGAAACATTGTTTGTTTGTGGGAAAGAGGTTATCACAAAGAGAAAAGAAAAGTATCATGAAGCAGAAATTGACTTTTAAAGTTTCTGCCCCAAAGTGATATGTGTCACTTTGGCTCACATTACACTGGCCAAAGCAGGTCACAAAAGTCCCCTGAGTTAAAGAGGGCAAGGATATGTCATTGCCCTCCCACAGCCTCTTAGCTAGACTCCTTACCTCTAATCTACTTCCTGTCAAACCCATCCCCTCCACATTGCTCCCTGTGGTACTCTCCAAATATGACCATGTTCCTCCACCACCCAGAAATTTCTACAACTGGCTTTTCCCCTCTTTGTATGTATATCACTATTGGAGTGTGTGCCAACGGGCCACGAGAGTTCCAGAACAAATATGGTGGCTTTTCCAGCATGCTGATTTTACTTGAAGATTTAAAATATATATATACTTTTTAAAATAAAATAAACTTGAATCTCTTTAGCAAGAATCTCTAAAGAAAGCTGGTGTTTGAATTGGGTCTCGGGGGGCTATCGGCATCTCCTGGTGCCATGGTCATGGGCCCACCTACTTTCAAGGGTGCTTTAATGAAAGAGGCTAAGAAACGCAGGCCTTCATTATCTGGCACTTCCTACCTCTCTAGAGCACCACTGTCCATTATGATAAACAAAAACCACATGTGGCTACTGAGCACTTGAATTGTGGCTAATGTGACTGAGGAACTGAATGTTTAATTGCATTTATTTTCATTAAATTTAAATACCCACATGTGGCTAATGGCTATTATATTAGCACGGAGAGAAAACATTTCTGTCTTTGGTAGGCAGAATAATGGCCCTGCAAAGATGCCCATGTCCTAATCCCCAGATCACATGAATATGTTATGTTATGTGGCCAAGGGGAACTAAGGAAACAGACAGAAATGAGTATGCTGATCAGCTGACCTTAAAACAGGAATATTACCCCAGATTATCCGTTATGGGTGCAATGTAATCACAAAGGTCCTTACATATGGAAGAGGGAGACAGAAGAGTCAGTATCAGCATGATGTGATATGAGAAAAATTCAACTAGTTATTGTTGGCTTTGAAGATGGAGGAAAAGACCACAAGGCAAGGAAGGCACGCAGCCTTTTGAAGCTGGAAAAGTAAAGAACATCAATTTTCCTCCACAGCCTCCAAAAGGAACAGCTCCCTGCCGGCTCATTTATTCTAGCCCAGACAGATCCACTTTGGACTTCTAACCACCAGAACTGTAAAATAATAAGTCCATGTTGTTTTAAGACATTAAATTTGTGTTAATTTGTTACAGCAGCATTAGAAAACTGGTACACTATTGTTGCAGGAATGTCTTTTAGATAATGCTATTCTAGAATCATCTCTCACCACCCTCAATGCAGTTCATTACACTGCAGCAACTCTAAATTATCTGTTGTTCTCCATACCCAGCACACAGTCTTATGATGTTCCCTCTGCCTAGAACCCCTTTCTTCTACCCCCTCTCCATGGATAACTCCTATTTGTGTTTTAAGACTTAATTCAGGCCCCAGCTTTTTAAGGAAATCTTTTATTATACCTGTGGTTCGGGTGGGCTATGCTTTTTCTGTAGTCTCTTGAAATCCACGCCCAGTTCTGTAATTGGTATGAATTTCAGTCAAAATCAGGTATAAACAATATTTATATCTTCATTTTACCTAGATCAAATTAAACTTAACCCTGAGCACACATCCTAAGGGTCTAGCAGAAAATTCAGACTGTTCTTTCCGTGGTTTGCCCTCTAGTCCCCTCTGGTCATGCATATCTGCTCATACAGGTGACTGGTGAGATGCCACTGCCCAGTACTCATGACATCTCTTCCATGCCATGCTTGAGGTCCAGACTGGGTGGACACCCCAGTACCAGATCCAGGGTCCAAGTATTTCTGTGGATGCACCCCTCAGCCCAGCCTCTGACACAAGCTGCCCTCCCCAGGGAGCTGCCTCCAAGCTCTGCCGCCTGCCGCTCCAGAACCCACCAACCTTTTCCTGTTCCCAACTTACTCTAAGACTTCTGTATCCCACCACTCCTTCTCCAGGACTCCTAATTTAGAGTTTTGTGAAAAAGCAGGAAGGACGAGGAGTGACTTAAAAACCTTCCTTGAAAGAAAAAAGACAAAAAGAGGGTGTAGCCTCCTGTTTGAAATTGAAAGAGCAGGGGGAAAAACAGAAAGAAAACAGTTAGATCTCAATAAATACCTTGCCATATCTCCATTATAAATAGCATTTAAAGCATTAACTTGAAAATACATCCAAGCAAGAATCACACAGCCCAAGTCAGCACCGACAGACCAACAGCCCCGCCTGAGGACTCATTCCATCGTGTTATTTCGTGTAACACCAGCTTCGGGAGGCAAGCATTATTAGCCCCATTCCATAAATGAGAAAACTGACACGCTGAAAGTTTGGATAAATTTGCCCAAAGTCACATGGTTATAAAGTGACAGTGTAGGGCTTCAAACCCAGACCAGAAGCGTTGTACTACCCCTGCCCTGAGTCTCCAGAGCACAGAGTTTCGCTAGATCAATTGGACCAGGCTTGTAGATTTCCCCCCACCCCCATCAATAGGCCCGCAAAGACTCCTGCTGCCATTGTTCTCTGGGTCCAAGTGCAGAACCAACACCCTCTCTGTGTTTTCCCTTAGTGTAGCTCAGAAAAGCCGTTGGGTTCAAGCTGCATTTACTAAAAAACCTAAAGTTGGGGAAAAGGAGTAAAGAAAACAGCAACAGGATCAGGCAGAGACAAAGGAATATGACCCCAAGAATCTAAGTAAAAGTATGAAAGTGCTTTGCTGAGCCCCGGTCTTTCCTCCGAACTGCTCTTGAACCCCAGAGCACTTGGTGTAATGCACACCCACAGTGCTAGTTATCTAGGTTTCTTCTCCATGGACTTCCCTGCCTTTGGATCAAAATGGCAGCTTATTTTTACTCCTCAAAATGTGAAGGCTGTGGAAGTACTCCATCCAAGTCTGCCTTCCAAATTACAATCAAAGGACCAAACCCAGTTCCCAGTTTCACCCTCAGGATTCAGGGGCACCC
Source organism: Potos flavus (assembly GCA_028534135.1). Taxonomy (NCBI): domain Eukaryota; kingdom Metazoa; phylum Chordata; class Mammalia; order Carnivora; family Procyonidae; genus Potos; species Potos flavus. The sequence goes on from CM052895.1 coordinate 42,226,870, forward strand.
CAAAGAGGGAGTCTTCCCCTGCTGGCCAGCTATCACGTCCACCCTGGTGAGTCACCCCTCAGGTCCTTACCCTCTCCTTCCCCACATGGCCCACCCTTCAGGGAAGTGGTCTTTTATAATTAGAGTTTTAATATTTAAAATTAGCTTATCCATACGGTGACCGTAACACAAATAGAGTGCAGCAAGTTGTTCTCTCACACGGCCTTTCCTGAGTATTTATACAAGTCCTCTTAATATAGCAGCCTATTTAATAAGGGTGGTCAGAAGCTGTCTTAACTCTTTAGGACCTAGAAGTGTGCCTGGTACAAAAACGTACACTGTTACCCTTTATCTATTAAGATCCCCATTTGGCATCACTGTAAATGGAAAAACAAAAAACAAAACCTTTAGCAAAAGCCAATAGCAAAATATCATTAAGGGCTATTCTTATTTTTGCTTACAAAAATATATTTGTTTAGCCTTTTTTTGCATTCCAATTAATTTTCCTCCATAATTAAAAAATCAGACTATTAGATCATACAGATCCAACATTATTGGATTTAGAAAAACATATAATTTAAAAAAAAAAGAAAAACATATAATTTCTAAAAGAGCTGATAATACACACTAACCCTTAATGTCAAAGACAAAGACTGAAATTCCATATGAATGCATGAATCCATTAAGCAGGAGTCGTTTTCAGTTATTAAGAAGCAAAGATCTGTATTCTTTATAGAAATTAGAAATGGCAGAAAATAACATCAACATACGTAACTGCTACAATTAGGACCAATAAAATTTTTAAATCAAATTAAAATCGGAGTGATGATAATACGAGTAATGAAATTTATGTAGCACCATGTGGCTCTGTTTCCTCGGAGAAACCCCGTTATTTTGCAGGATGAAGAAATCAGTAGTCACTGCTTGCATTTTCCAGGACACTGGCCTGAGGATTCACCTGCCCCAACAGGGAAATGGATCCAATGCCATCACATGCCCGTGGGTACTGCCTCTCCAATTTCAACAGCATACCCAGCCCTTCAGTTTCACCCCAGTTGTTGAGTTTAGCTGGGGATAAGGACAGGTCAAGCTCAGGAAATGCCTGCCTTCTTACTGGTGCCATGTTTCCCCCACATTCATGTTGCTGTGGTGGGTCTCTGTTCTAGGTACCCAACATCTACAGGAACAGGAGTCAGAGAGGGTTTTAGAAATGAGGAGTCAGATTTCTATACTTGAGCATATCTCTGGTAGCTACAAGTATTTGTTCAATAAGGCTTATCTTAAAGATCTCAACCTATCTATATAAAGCACATTTCTCATAATCCAAAAATCCAGAATCTGTAGGGGTTATTAACCTATTTAAGGCCAAAAGTCACCTTGAGAGTCTGGTAGATGTCTCAAAACTTTCATCCTAACAATGCATACAAAATTCACTGAAATGTTTTCACTCACTTTCAGGAGGTTCATAAACCTATCAAAGCCCAGACTTTGAGGGGACCTATGAACTAATTCCAGGCTCAGAAACCTGCTGCAGGGTCTTTTTGCTTTTCCTTGATTCACAGAATTAGAAGTAACTGGCTTCCCGGACACAGAAAGACAAATGCTGTGTATCCTCATATATTTTGGAGTCTGAAATAGTCAAACTCATAGACACATGGAGTGGAATGGTGGTTGCCAGGAGCTAGGGAGGAGGAAATAGGGAGGTGATGGTCAAAGGGTACAAAGTTTCAGTTATGCAAGATACAGAGGTTCTGGAGACCTACTAATCAGCACAGTGCCCACAGTTAACAATTCCATATTGTATACTTAAATTTTCTAACAGGATAGTTCTTATGTTAAATGTCCTTACCAGCACCAAATAATAATAAATATAAGGATGGAAAGAAACTTGGGAGAAGGACAGGTTTATGGCCTTCACAGCGGTAATGTTCTCAGGTCTATACTTATCCCCAAACTCACCGAGTTGTCTACATTAAATATACAGCTTTTTACATATGAAACTTACCTCAACAAAGTGGTTTTTTAGTTAGGGCCCCTGGGTGGCTCAGTCAGTCAAGCATCACAGGGTCCTGGGATCGAGTACCAAGTTGGGCTCCCTGCTCAGCAGGGAGTCTCCTTCTCCCTCTGCCCCTCCTCCCACTCATTCTCTCAACCTCTCTTTCTCTCTCTCTCTCAAATAAATAAAACCTTTAAAAAAAATTTTAATAAATAAATACTTAAAGTTAAACTAGATTAACTGGCTTCCCTCCTAGAAGTTAAAGTGCTAAGTTAATATAGGGTATTGCTTATTAATGTTATTGTGCATAAGGGGCTATGTCAAGATAGCTGGACACCTGGACCCCAACCTAGGTATCTCTCTTGGCCGAATATGAGCTTGAAGAGGAACAACAGAGCTCATGGAATTATCCTTGGACTGGGCGTCGAAGCTTTATTCCGATGAACTAGGCTGTCCTAACACCTTTCCCAGAAGCTGACACAGCTCATCTTTACCACCCCTGGCGGGAAGAGGAGACACTGCACAGAGAGCACCTGCTTTGGCGTGCCCCTCCCCAAAAAACAGGGAGCACAGTAACAGTACCTTCCCAAAAATAGAGATGTCATAGGCACTTAAGAAATAAACATAGTAAGCCGTATCTAATCTTTTTTTATGTACCTGAGTATCATGGAGCCAATTCATACCCGTCCTACAAATTGGGACTTCTCACCTGGATCCCCTTTCAGAACCAAGAAACAGTGGAAGAATCTGTGACAGGTTTCCCCCCTCTTTGTGGGCCTCTGTTTCAGATATATCTTTCAGCCATCCACTCCAGGATGCCTCCTCTCTTCCTGACATGGATTTAAGGCACTGATGAAGAAATCATGAGTGATGGGGTCACGAAGGGGTACAGTAAAAAGAGGACTGTGGAGCCCCTTTGCTACAGAATTTTTCTCAGAAAAGGCTAAAACCATGACCAGAGAAGAAGGAGAGGTCCCTCAGGAAAAGCTAGCTACCAGGAAAAGCGCAGCTATCATGAACAAGATTCCCGAATATCATATCCATGGTAATATGTCCCTACCACTTCTCTTATAAACTGTCGGCTCTCTCTAAATGACCCTGGTTATTCCTATTACCTTTTTTTACAGTGTTTCAAGCTGTTTGCAAGGAAATGTTAAAGATATAGGCAAGAAATAAGATCTAAGCAGAGAAAAGTACAAAAGGGCAACATGGAAGTTCAATGGGGCAAGCAAGTGAAATCGACAGGTGTGCTGACTGTGGCCAGTCCTGTTAAGTCCATAAGCATCAGAAAGCCCTGCTGTGGATGTCACTTTGAGGGTGAAATTTAAAGTGAAGCCACTTGTGGAAAAACAGAGGTTGTTGTCCATTTATTCATTCATTCATTCATTCATTCATTCATTTATGCTATATTTGAGAAACTCAGGTCTGGAAGCTTTTTACAAATGCATACTTAAATACTAAGGTGGAGGGGTTTTTTTAATTTCTAAAAAACCTTTCCCACGTTCCTTTTGCTCTCAACTTCTCACTTAGAATTTCCACATCGTAGAGTGCTGGGTATGAGAGGAGGAATGAGAAGGGAGACCTTCCCTGTAGGCACAGCATTTCCCGGAGTGGTGGGCAGGGGACAGCGCTGATGGCAAGGGTGAGATACCCGTTTGGTCCCTCCCCCTGCCACATCCCTGCCCACACCTGCCCATAGTCTGAAAAACACGAAGTGATGACCGAAACTCATTTACATCTTCATTACTGCTGCATTATCATTGTCTTTAAACGCCATTTTTCTTTAATTACCCTGCCTACAGAGAAATGAAGACAAGCGAAGACAAAAAGGCTCATGCAACATTCCAGGAGAATCACAAACACAGGGCATGGGATTGTCTTATTAACTTCATTGTGGTGATGTGTTATAAAATGCAAATTGCAGAAAGGGGGCAGTAATCTGTTAATAAATATGTTAATTAGGCAGAGTAAATGCCATACTGCATGGTGGGGGAAAAAATTCACTGATTGTAAACTCCGTGCACAGCAGATTTCAGAGGGCAAAATGTAGTTAATAAAACTACCTTTATGTTTTATATTGCTGCTCTTTAGCATAAACAGCTAATAACCAATTTACATTAATGGTGTGGGCACAAATGTAAATTAGCCCCTTTTTGGTTTATAGTACTGCAATGCAATCCTAATGCTAAAGCGTTGCATTGGCGATTTCATTAAGGGAAAGATCTGAGAACCTGATACAGTCCTAGGGCCCACGTCAAGGAATTTTAATATGAAACCAAAATGACACTGCACATCCTTGTTCACCACGTGGGAATTTCCAGAAAGGGCTCTGCTATCAGATATTTTTCCTATCCATGGCTACGTCCACAACCCGAGCTCCTGTGGGTGTTCAAAATGTCCCTCTTGCCAAAAAAATGCCTCCCCAGCCCAAGGCTGCAACAATACGGTCTTGTACAAGTGCAGTCTGGACTCCTACTTGACTTTCTTTGCTCGCCGACGGGTAGCAGCCCTGACCTGACACCAGACAAAGGGACCCTTGTATCACATGGACTTTCCCGGGTCCAGGTGGCTGAAGGAGGAAGACAGGAGGACCTTCGGGGCCTTCTGAGCCTGTGCTCCCAGTAGCCACAGAGATCGACTGCAAATGCAAACAACACGCATTTGTGCTCCCTGCACCAGTGGAAGTTTTCCATTTCTGGCCTCATTCATCTGCGACCTCTCCTCTTCACAGGCTCTTTCTTTAGTCATGCTGTGCAAGCAGCTACTGTATATACCAAAAGTTAATTTTACTACACACTTCAGTGTGTTGCCAGAGGTGCAATAAATCACGAACCAATTTCCAATTTTGTTATGCCCTACTTGATAAGGATGTTAAGCATTCTTTTCCCCCCGATATACGTGTTTTTAAACATGAGGTTGAGAAGCAGGGACAAGTCTCTGGATGCGTAGTGAAATTTTAACCTTCCTTTTCAAGAGAAGTTGACCCCTGCAGGTCCTATTAGAGTAAAACATCAACTTACGCTTTCTTTAGTTTGGACTTTGGGTCCAGAAGCTGCCTACAGGCCTTTATGTTGCAGAACACTTCTTAAGAAAAGTTGTAAGGTGGGTTTTTTTTTTTTCTGCAACTTCAGCAAATAAATTTTTCAGATGAAGTACAAATTGTTGGGACAGTTTTATTCTGAATTGGCAGCATGTTTTTAAAGGCACAGAATAAGATTTGCATGCGTTTAAATTTTCATACAATCTTTCATATATTCTTGGAGATGGATTAAGAGATTTTAGTATTCTTTCTACAACTTTTAATTTGAGTACTTCAGTGTTAGCCCATTGCAATTGTGAATTAAACTAATTCTAATGTGGGGCACCTGGGTGGCTCAGTTGGTTAAATGTCTGCCTTAGGTCAGGTCATGATCTCCCGGGCCAGGGATGGAGCCTGAGCCCCACGCACCCCCATCCCCCTGCCATAGTAAGCCTCCCTGCCCAGTCTCTTTCTCCCTCTGCTGCTCCCCCCATTTGTGCGCGCTCTCTCGCTCTCTCTCTCAAATAAATAAAATCTTTTTTAAAAAATAAAATAAACTAATTCTAATGAGTTTTTTGGGGTCTTGGGGGGAGGGGGCTGGGAGCTATTATATAGTGAGTGAGAATTCAGAACTTAAAGGATAACAATTAGCCTTTCATGCTCACTAATTCCTTTCCTGCTTTGTCTATACTCACAATAATAATAGAATATATTTCTTGAAGTTATTTTGAGTTTTGAATAAGATTATACATTATTAATTGGCAACAACCACAGTATAAAAGTTTTAGGCAGTAATCATTGCTGGATGCTAAAACCAGTAGTAGGCAAAAGTTGGGTGAGAAATAGAAGATAGTTGACCCTTGAACAACATGGGTTTGAAGAGCATGGGTCCACTTACATGCAGGGTTTTTTATAAACACAGTATGGTACTGTAAATGTATTTTTTCTTCCTTACGATTTTCTTAGTAACATTTTTTTTCACTAGCTTGCTTTATTATAAGAACACAGTATACAACTATATATATATACATATATATATATATAACATATATATAATACAGTATACAACCATATGTATATAAACCATAAAATACATGTTAACCAGCTGTTTGTGTTATGGGTAGTTTCCGGTCAATGGTAGGTTATTAGTAATTAAGTTTTGGGGGAGTCAAAAGTTATACGTGGATTATCGACTATGCAAGGGTCCACACTCCTGACCCACATGTTATTCAAGGGTCAATTATACTATACAGTCTTAAAGAATGCCCCAACTAGAAACTATAATGATACCCACCCCAAAATTGGTGCTGGTTAGTCTGGCAAGCACAGGGAGAGTGGAGTAGGAAGATTTTAGGCAACAGGTATTACTTGAGTCTCAAAAAAAAAAAAAAAAATGGCGTTAAGTTTTAGAAAAAAGAGAATAAGGAGGAAGAAGATGAGAAGAAATGCTCCAATCACATAGACAAAGTACAACCCAGCTACACATGAACTTGTATTTTCATTTAAGCCCAAATTTTTGCCATTGAAAGATGCACATATGCAAGGAGGTCGGATGTCTTCAAGTATAGAAGAGAGACTATGAAGCAACAGAAAATGCTCAGGGTTCAAAGTAGAAATCCTAGTTCCAAATCCCAGACCTACCTCTTCCCAGAATCACATCTTTTGAAAGAAATGGCTGTTGATAAGTAAATCAATAGAAGTCCAAAACCTACAGATTGTCTATTATACACATATATTACCCTAGGACAAGTCCTTCTATTTTTAAAAAATAAATTTTAAAAGAACATATTTACAATCACCTTGGAGAACAGTTTGGCAATATGTAGAAAAGTTTAAAATGTGTATATTCCAAACGGAGCAATTTTATTCCTAGGTATATACTCCACAGAAACACACACTTACATAAGGAGGCATGGATTGCTCATTATAGTATTGTTTGTGGCAGCAAAAACTAAAAACAATCTAAATTATACATCAAAAAGAGAATTAATGTATACAATGTGTATGTTCATGTAATGGGATATCATATAGCTATGAAAATGAATAAACTATAGCTACACATATCCATATGAATGATTTTTATAATACTAGTGAAAAATCATGTCACACAAGAATACCTACACTATGAGGGCTCCCAGGTGGCTCAGTCAGTTAAGCATCCATCTCTTGGTTTCAGCTCAGGTCATGATCTCAGGGTCATGAGATCGAGCCCTGGGCTGGGCTCTGCATTCAGAGTGGAGTCTGTTTGATATTCTCTCTTCCTCTCCCTCTGTGCCTCCCCCCTCTGTGTGTGTGTGTGTGTGTGTGTGTGTGTGTGTCTCTTTCAAACAATAAAAACTTTAAAAAAAAAAAAATACCTACACTATGATTTCATAAACAAATTGTTTAAAAGCATTAATTACTATATATTGCTTAGGATATATAAATGTATTATAAAAGTATAAGAAGTGGGCATGGAAACCAAATTCAGAAGAGCAGTTACCTCTTGGAAGAAGATGGAACCAGGAAGGGGCATTTAAATGCTCAAGTGACAGGGGTAGTAAGGGTAAAGACGTATAGTACAAAAGGCATTTATATTTATTGTCTTTATTTATTAAATTGGAAGGTGGAAACATACACGTTTGTACCATCATTCTTCATAATTTTTTGTGTGTCTTAAACAATACCTAAATGCTAATTACTTAATTTTCACACAAAACTGCATACGTACAAATAATGCATAGAAAATTTCTGGAAGGACTTCAAGCTCTATTACAAAGCTGTAATCAAGACAGTGTGGTACTGGCACAAAAACAGACACATAGATCAATGGAACAGAATAGAGAGCCCAGAAATGGACCCCCAACTCTATGGTCAACTCATCTTTGACAAGGCAGGAAAGAATATCCAATGGAAAAAAGACAGTCTCTTCAACAAATGGTGTTGGGAAAACTGGACAGCCACATGCAGAAGAATGAAACTGGACCATTTCTTTACACCACACACAAAAATAGACTCAAAATGTATGAAAGACCTCAATGTGAGACAGGAATCCATCAAAATCCTTGAGGAGAACACAGGAAGCAACCTCTTCGACCTCAGCTGCAGCAACTTCTTCCTAGAAACATCACCAAAAGCAAGGGAAGCAAGGGCAAA
>CM052895.1:42235498-42260538 GCA_028534135.1 Potos flavus
GGGTTGGGGCGGGTAGGGATAGGGTGGCTGGGTTATGGACATTGGGGAGGGTATGTGCTATGGTAAGTGCTGTGAAATGTGTAAGCCTGATGATTCACAGACATGTACCCTGAGGCAAATAATACATTATATGTTAATAAAAAATAAAAATAAGAAATAAAAAATAAGAAAATTTCTGGAAGGGATCAAAAGAAATTATTGGCAGTGTTTGCCTTTGGAGAATGGAATTGACACCTGGGGTGGTGGCAAGATTCACTTTTACTATTACCGATTCACTACTGTTCAGTTTGAATTGTATTATTTTAATGTATTACCATGTGAAAACAATATTCTCATAATAATAATTTATCTAACAACTTAGCAAACATGGACTACTTGATAATATCTATACGTGGCTTTTGTGTTAATGATGGTCTAAGTCATTACCATATGTATTTAAGCACTTGAGGAGCTCAACTCCCCTTCTCAGGAAATGCAAACTCTAAGAATAATATGGGCCACAGACTTCATGAACTCAAGGCACACCACTACTGCATTTCCCTCTATGGGTCATATTTTGTAATGCCTCCATAAAATCTCATGTATGTGATCTTACAAACCTTCACAATAGTGGAAGAAACATTTCCAGTACATCACCTTGTGATAATGACCATTAATATTTTGGGCCACAGAATAGAGCCTAGTGCCATTTCAAATTCAGGGCAATTCAACACATGTTTATTGAATTTCTACCATGTTACAGGCTAAGGTAGAAACACGAATAAGACATGTTCCTGCTCTCTAGGATAGAAACTTGTATTCTGACAACAACAAAAAAAAAAGAAAAAGAAACTTGTATTCTGTGAAGCACAATTCATTTTACTTTATCTTCAGAACTCATCATCTAGGTATATTGGGTTTGGGAACAGATACTAATCATCACTGCTTACTTTCTTTCTTCCTTCAACCCATTGGTGAAAATAGCAAGTGCCTTTCGATGTTAACTCCATTGTTCTCCAGGTGTGAGAAAATGTTCACACTATGTGAGCAACTCATAAAGACTAAGCAGATGTGTACAATGATTAGTATTGCAATCAAATAAATCTTACAACCAAGTTGATCTGGCACACATTTGATGATATGCATAATCATTATCATGCAACCTGGTAATTAAGGATAATTGGTAAATAATTCATGTAAATTACTGTAATTGATACAGCTCTGCACTTAAGCCAAGATTTCTGGGGTCAGCTAAGTGGAGTTCGAAGAGGTTAGTTGACCCAACTGAAAAGCCCCCGATCAGCTAGCACAGGGGAACCTGTTTTTGCCCTATCAGGCCCTCCTACTGTCTTGTTTTTCCCAAGAGCCCCAAGCTGACAGCTGAGCCCACTCTCCCAAGGATTCCCAGCTCTGACACTTCTGAGGTTTGCAGTTGCACTTGGCTTTCTTCAGGGAGTGGGGTTTTCTTCCTTTTGAGAAGGAAAAAAGATCAATAATATTAGTTCAGATCTCAGGCTTCAGACCAAAAGCCTATAAAAGAAGGAAGTAGGATTAACTCTGCCCTCCAGCCTTGGTGGGCCAGAAGTGGGTTTTCTGAGGGCTGTGACAGGAACTTTCTTTTACCACTCCCTTTTTTTTTTTAAAGATGTATTTATTTGAGGGGGGGAGGGGCAGAGAGAGAGAGGGAGAGACTCTCAAGCAGATTCCATGTTGAGTGTGGAGCCCAATGCTGGGCTCAGACATGGGGCTCAATCCCAGGACCATAAGATCACGACTTGAGCCAAAACTAAGAGTCAGACATTTAACCAACTGAGCCACTCTGGGGCCCACCACTCCCTTCTGAAGGCCAGGCTCACACTGGGGGAAACCAGCAAGGAACATGATTTCAAAGAAAAAAAAAGCCTCCTGCCTAAAGTTTCTCCCCTGAAATTCTCCTGATTAGAGAGGCAGGCAGACTAGCATCCTGAAAATGCAAAGGGGGCCCTCAGTCAGTCACATCTCCATGATTTTGTTTACTCAGCGTGGTTTCCCTTCCCCAGCTAAGGGCAGAACAGCAGTGGGAGCTCTGATGGGGGTGGGAATCGTAAGTGAGAAATTATTCCAGAGCAATGGAATATAGCAGAGAACAGGAGCCAGGAAAAGGCAAAGTGGTCACCAGGCACCTCCACAGCAGAGAACCAAAGAGCCCAAACAGTAGAAAAGTAACTAAAACACACAAGCCCCTTTAAAAGAATGTATTAGAACACATAGTCAGGAATAGAGTGATTTTTGTCTTGATCCTGTGGCCCAGGCTTACCTCCCTTCTCAGCTCAGGGTGTAATGAAAAGCCCTACAGGTACCGTTTGCTGAACAGCCTCGGCAGGCCTTGTGTCCCAGCAGTGCTGAGGCCTGTGCCGGCCTTGCAGCTATTCTAATGCTCATCCCCTAGTCTTAGTTATTATCCCACACTTGGTTAATCTCGCATGGGTAAAACATCCACATGTGCATACAGGATGTGTATTCTAGGAATATACTACAAGTGCCTAGTGCCTTGGGGCTCATTGCATTGATGATGCCAAGTCATTTGCCTGTGTTTTTTGATGCCTAATGTAATAACTACAGTGAACTCTAAGTCCATGGGAAGCCCCAAGGAAAGGAAAACCATTGTAGTAATATTGGAAGGCATAGGACTAAAATGCTGGAAAGGCATTAGGTCCAGTGGCGGGTTCAGAAGAGATGAGCTCTGTTAGACAGACATGAGTGTTGTCCCTATATGAGAAAACACCAGAACCTATTCCTATAGTTTCCTAATCATGGACAGTAATGGGTCCACACAGAGCTAATAAAGATTTCCTAAAGAGCATATCCAGAACAGTAGCTCTGTGGGATGTTAATAGATTCAAAGATCAAATAAATTTCGAAGCCTCTAGTTCAAATAAATATAAACACATTTTCATATTACAGAACTTCTCAGAGCCTTTGATATGTTAATATACACTGTGGAAACCCAAGAAAGGAACAGGATATGCAGTGTTTCCCAATCTCATGTGATAAAATTATTTTGTGGTATACAAGTTCACATTTTCTCCCCATCTTGCCCTTCTTCCCTTCCCCAAGTAGAAGGGAATGCCTCCGGGGAGAGACATGGCAGTTTCTTGATTTTTGTTTCCAAATCAAACAAGGTTAGAGGAAAGAGAGGCTGGCGGGGGGGCGGGCGAGGGGGTCCCAAGAACAGGGACACATGCTCCCTATTCCCTCACAGTTCCCAAGGACAGATCTTTCACTGGAGTTTCCAACCTCACCAAAGACCTCGTGCTCCAAGCACAGGACAGGAGCAGGGAGCCCAGGTGAAAGGATTGTGCAGATAGTGAGCACCTTCACAGAAAGCAGTGTGGAGAGACATCACACCAATGCCTAAGCATTCTGTAAGACCACAGAATCCTGGCACAACCCCTTGGAAGGGGAAGAGGAAGGAACTCCAAGTATTTGGTCATCCCATCAATCTGGAGGGATGACATATAAGAGTTAAAATCAGGTTGATTCACAGAAAATAAGGAAACGCAATATTTCCCTGTACGACTGGTTGTGCACTGAGATTCATATCTGCAACACGTATTTGCCTATGGGGCTTCTTTCTGGTGAAGTATCTCACAAGACTAGTTTCTTGCAGAACACGAGTAAGAAGAAGCTGAAGCAGATTACCTTACTTACAAGAGACAACCCCTGATCAATATTCTTGATTCAAGGATTGTTGCCTTTATTGAAAAGCTGTGGTGTCTGAGTAAATCAGGAAGAGAATATCCAGAATCTTTTTTGTTAACACCCCAAATGCCCAGAGAGAGCTGTAAGCCCTTCAGGGAAACGTGTTTATAGGAATTGTGATGCTTGAAACCCCATTCTTGGGGGGAGTGAATGCTTAGTAAACAGCTAGAATGTTTAACAAAAATCCTGGGAAATACCAGAAAGATGCACAGTGGAAGGGAAGGCAACATTCAAGGACCAAAGTTGTTCTTTCTAACACCTCACTGAGCCAGCTCCCCTCAAGTCCATGAACGCTGACACAAGGAACAGAACATACTCTGTGCTGATGGGAGCCTTTGGCTTTGGCTGCTCCGTCATTCATGAGGAAGGGGAGATTAAATGAGATGATTCTCAGAAGGCATTTGTCAGAGAACCTGACCTAAGGCAAACACATCTGCCCGTGGTGGTTGTAGTGGCTGAGAGTGGAAACACGTATAACCAAAAGGTAGGTGGATTTTCTCTTGTAGCAAACTTTCAGGCGACAAGGGCAGTTATAGTTTAGGTATGTTGAAATTGGAGTGTTGTTATAATTATAGCAAGAGGCAAGATATGTGAGCTGGTAGCCCACCAGCCCTAATCAGACCCTAAGTACAGAAAGGAGAGCTTCTAATTAAATTTCTACCTTCCAAGAAGCATTTCAGGGTATTAGGCTATCAGTACTAATGACTTCAGATATTATCACTCACTTGTCGGAAATAAATCTTCCTTTGGGCACCTAGAAACTGTAAATGCAGAAGAGGTTCTAATAAGATAAATTTGGATATTTTTGGATGACATCCCAAGCCTGTACAACATGTGACAGCATAAATACCTGTGACCCAGTAGCTATAGAGCTGATAGTTTTAAAAAATTAATTTATTGGGCTACCTGAGTGGCTTAGTCAGTTAAGCGTCCAACTCTTGGTTTCAGCTCAGGTCATAATGTCAGGGTTGTGAGATCAAGCCCCACGATGGGCTCCGTATTCAGCATGGAGTCTGCTTGAGACTCTCTTTCCCTTTCCCTCTGCCCCTCCACTGAGCTTGATCAATCTCTCTCTTTCTCTCTCCCACATAAAATAAATAAATCTTAAAAAAAAATTAATTTCTTGGGCGCCTGGGTGGCTCAGTTGGTTAAGCAACTGCCTTTGGCTCAGGTCATGATCCTAAAGTCCCAGGATCGAGTCCCGCATCAGGATCCCTGCTCAGCGGGGAGTCTGTTTCTCCCTCTGACCCTCTCCCCCTCATGCTTTCTCTCTCTCTTTCTCTCTCTCGCTCTCAAATAAATAAAATCTTTTAAAAAAAATTAATTTCTTGCTCTTTGTAATCTCTCAAAAGTACAGCATTGTCTTCCCCTTTTCCAGATTCAGATAACTCCTAGAAAATAATCCTTCTGTAACTGTAGATCCACTGAGTATTAATACTATTTTTAATAGGCATTTCCCCCCATTTTCCCACCTTCTCTCATGTCCCCCAGCAGTTTTTCCTGCTCTAACAAGCCCCCATTACCTGCTCATTTCCATACAGGGCAGCCGTCTAGAATGAAGTGGTGAAGACAGACATTACTCTCTCAGAAATCTCCCTCCCACACAAGGTGTGTGAAAGGCAGAATGGATATTTTTAGCTTTTAAGTCTCTTTATCAGAAGTCTCTCATTATCTAACTCATCTGTTCTGAGGAACATGCACCCACATCCATAATTTTATGGCTTCCTTTGGAACCCAAAGTAAGTTTAAAACATCTTAATCTTCTTCTGTGACCATCTCCCCTCCAAGTTGACAGCCTCAGAGTCCTGCACAGATTGTCTACAAAGCAGTTCAACTACTGACTCTTTGTACAAAATCTCAGCCAAAATACTGGGTTTAATTTAATCTTATATAGGATTTATTCCCTTGAACACTGGCTACTTTGTTGAAAATCCAACATATAAGGAGGTATTAGATGATCCTTTATGAAAAGGCAATAGAGCATCGTGGCCAAGAGATCAGACCAGCTCTGGGCACATCCAATCTCCACCACCTACAAACTGAAGACCTGAGCATGTCACCTCATCTCCTTGTGCTTCACTGGCCGCATCTCTAAAATGGGAATCTGAAAGGACCCACCTCAAAGAATTGCTGTGGGGATTAATCATGTGCTAGTAAGTGCTAAGTAAAATACTCAGAACAGTGTCTGGCACATAGTAAACACTCAAATTTCAGCTGTAGTAATATTAATACTAATAAGAGTGATTGTACCTATAATATTAATAATAACAATAATAATAACATTCCTGAATGCTTCTATGGGTGTTTGTATAAATTGCTCTGTTTTTTATACAGTTACTAATTTTCATTACATGGACTGTTGTTACACCGATGAATTGATTCTGCCTGAGAAATGATAATACTTCAAATAGCCCCATCTTTACCGCTTTGCATCTTGGTTTCCATGACAAGAACGTCCACTTGTGAACAGCAAATGCCAAAAGCACACACCTCGTAATGAGAACGTAGCTTTACAACATTCAGCACAGGCCTTGAAGAGAGGATTCTACTTCTCACTCATTGACTTTAGGACTTATTTCCTGAGCATGCATTGCCCCTCAGAGTATGTAACCTGTGCTAATTATCGATGTAATGGAGCAAGCCTACATCTCTATAACAATTCTTTCTTGGAGAGGCTATCCAGTGGATTGCTTAGCATAACACAAAGGAAGCCAAGTTCTGTAGACTCAGTCTACTAATCCTCCTCCTGTGAATAAGGAAATAATTCAAAATCGGGGGAAATTTTACATTAGTGGTAGAAATTTAAAATCCTCCATATAATTAATAATATATTAATAATAATATATAGACATTTGTTGCCTGTGTAACCAGCAATAGGGAGACAAATAAATGATGATGCATCAACTCAATAGAGCATCATGGTGCAATTTTAAAATAATGATGACTCTGTACCAGCAGAGTTAAGCAAAAAAGCAGAACATAATTTTTAACTAGTTTATTCTTTATGAAAGAAAAAATGGGAAACCTAAATGTCATCAACAGGGAAATAGTTAAATACATTATAACACATACATGTTACCAAAATGAGGCAGCCCCATTGAAAAGAATGTCTGTGTGCTGACTTGAGAGGGTCTCCAAGATATTGTCTCCACCTATATTGTTAGGTGGACAACAAAAGATCCAGGTCAATACGTGAAATAAGATCCCATTAAATCCAGCTGGGGTGTGTGTTTATGTGTGTGTGCAAGTGTATATATAAATACACAGAAGGTCTGTAAGGTTACACACTCAATGTTAATAGAGATTACATCTAGGGAGCACACTTAATATGAAATGGTTAAGGAAGACTAACATCTACTCTACATCCCTCTATATTGTTAGACCTTTTCACAATATTATTATATTTTTAATAATTTTATAACTTTGTATTATTATTACATCTAGGCTAAAAAATAGATGTGGATTGGGGCACCCGGGTAGCTCAGTTGGTTAAGCACCTGCCTTCAGCTCTGGTCATGATTTCAGGGTCCCGGGATCAAGCCCCGCATTGGGCTCCCTGCTCAGCAAGGATTCTGCTTCTCCCTCTCCCTCTGCTTCTCCCCCTGCTCCAGCTCACTCTCTCGCCCTCTCTCTGTCTCTCACTCACTCTCTCTCTCAAATAAATAAATAAAATCTTTAAAAAATAGATGTGGCCTGAAGAAAAATGATGTTTATGTGCAAGACTATTGACACTTTTTTCTATATTCTGGTTTATTTCCTTTACAGTTAGCATATTATTGGATGGAAAAAGAAACCAAATCATGAGAAATAGTAATGGCTACTAGTTATTAATTGCCTACTGTAGTGGATGCTATTGGTGCCCCATTTAGATCTTCTTTACCAGCTGGTATTCCTATCCCTGGGTTGCAGGGAGTATCAGCAGATAACTCACATCTGGCCCCATCTCCAGGGAGCTACCCCATAACCCCTACTCCGCCCTCAGAGAGGACCTCATGAAATGACTGACTCAGGAATACTAAGGCCAGCCTCTGGGCCGCAAAGTGGAATTTATTCTGTGATGTAATTTATGCTCCAGACCTCCCTATGGGATCAGGTGAAAGCTGATATCCACTGAGACCATATCCTGGCTTAGCTTTTTTCCCTGATGTATCAGTCCGGGTTCTCTAGGGAAACAGAACTGAGAGAGAAAGGGAGGGAGAGATTTTTTTATTATAAGGAACTGGCTTATGCATTTATAGAGGCTAAGAAGTCCGAAGATGTGCAGTTAGTAAGCTGGAGACCCAGGAGACCAATGGTCTCAGTCCACTCCAAGTAAGTCCAAGTCTGAAGGCAGAAAAAGACGGATGTCCCAGCTCAAAGACAGTCAGGCAGAGAGAGCAAATTCATCCTTCCTTCACCTTTTTGCTCTATCCAGGGCTTCAACAGATCAGATGAGGCTCACCCCCACTGAGGAAAGCAATCTGCTTTACTCGGGTTACCAATTCAAATGTTAATCTCATCCAGAAGCACTTTCACAGACACACCTAAAATAATGTTTCACCAAATATTTGGTCACCCTGTGGCCTATTCAAGTTAACATATAAAATTCATCATGACATCTTGCCCTGTTCTTTCTACTCTCACATCCTTCTCCTTAGAATACTCCCGCAGTAAACCTCTTAAACGAAAATCCCTCACAGGCTCTGCTTTTAGGGAATGTGACTTAAATCACCTACAATGTGTCAGGAACTTAAACATCAATCTTCATTAGTCAATCTTTCTGGCATAAGACAGTACAGAACAGAGAGACACAAGCTATCATAACAATTAAAAACATAGACTTTGTAATGAGATAGACCTTATCTCAAGGTCTAGGTTTAACATACATATTTTAGCTGAAAAATCTTAGGTCATCTACATAACCAATCTCAAGCTCAGTTTCTTCATCTATAAAATAGGACTATTTATTTAAGTATTAAGTCAGTACTTAATTGACTTGTAACGTTAAACTGGTCCCTCAACAAGCATTGGTTGAGCGAATAGGAGACAATGCACACAATACTCTTATATTGGCATCTGATGCAGAGTGAAACTTCAATAAATACTGTCTACTGATGCTCAGGTATCAGTTAAAACCTGCCCCCTTGAAATCTAGATCAGCTTGGGAAGAACCACCAAAACCTATGAAAATCCGTAGTCCTGACCAGCTTTCTGCAAATTCCCAAAGGCTTCGATGCTCATGGTCTCTGTTTCCATCTGTATCATCTCACTGATTCAGACATAAAATCCAGCCCCCCTCACTTGTGTAACACACACACAACTTAACTGCCATGAAACACTAGTGAGCTTAGCAGATTTTATCAAAGATTAGCCCAGGAACAGGGAAAGGCAGGTAGACCAGCCAAGGTCATATAAAATGGAGCCCATCATAGCAACACACACGCAGGGAGCATCAGAGTTGTTTAAATGTCTGCTGGCTCAAGACCATGACTTCCTGCTTCCCTCCTTCTTGCTAGCTCCTCACTTCCTTGCCCCATTCTCTTCCCTCTTCTACAAACAGTGGAGTTTGGGGCCCCTGGGTAGCTCAGTCCATACAACTCTTGATTTCAGCTCAGGTCATTATCTCAGGGTCATGATCTCAAGGTTGTAAGATCAAGCCCCATGACAGGCTCAGCACTGGGCACAGAGCCTGCTTAAGATTCTCTAATTCCCTCCTCCCTGTCCCCACCCCTGTCTCTCCCTCAAATAATAATAATAATAAAATAATAATAAAAACAGTGGAGTTCTCCCAGTACCTACATACCCCCCAACTCTTGTTCCCAGACTTTCACAGCAAAATCTAAGGCACTAAGCAGGAAAGAAGCCTTACCTTTAGCCAGACTCATGCTCCTTACAAAAGAATGTTCATTTAAAAAATGAAATTTTGGTTCCTCTATGCGTAAATCCCAATAAGGATAAATTTTTAACCTTCATTTTACAAATGAGAAAATTGAGACTAATAGAGGTTAGGTCCCTTGTCCAAGTCAAAGGGTAGAACTAGGATTTGAACCCAGGTCTGCTTAATTCTGCAGCCAGTACTCTCAAATACTGCACTAACAAAAATAAAATATCAAGAAGCCATTTGGCAATGTACAAGTCTGTGGCAATAGTTCATACCTTAACTTCAGCCAGCTGTCCCTCAGAGATATGCCAGTGCTTTCAAGGAACTTGGGCAAAATAGCATGAATTATTCAGCACAAACCATCAGACCGATTGCAGAAACAATGCAACAAACACAATCCACCATCTTCTACGAAGGCTGATTTTCATATTCATTTGAGATATCATATTCTTTTGATTTTATTTCTTCAGACAAGTTGTTTGTGCATACAAACTCATAAAGTCTCTTCTACATGGAATTACAGAATGTATAAGTCAGGGCATAACAAAATAAGTGCTCAATGAGTATTTAATGATTAACTAAATGAATGACAATGTTTCAGTAGTTTGCTGGGTAGCAGGAAGTGCCATTGTTGAAGGGATTTTAATCCCAATTTCACTTGAACCCAAAGAAGGTGAACTCATTCTTTTGCACAACGGTCCCACCAACCAAAATTCATGTTTATCTTATCACTGTGAGGATTAATTTATTCCAAAGGAGGGGTACCTGGGTGGCTCAGTTGGTTAAGCATCTGTCTTCGGCTCAGGTCATGATCCCAAAAGGTCCTGGGATCCAGCCCCGAGTCAGGCTCTCTGCTCAGTGGGGAGTCTGCTTCTCCCTCTCCCTCTGCCTCTCTCCCCAGCTTGTGCGCACTCTCTCTCTCCCTCAAATAAATAAATCTTTTTTTAAAAATGTATTCCAAAGAATAAAACATTTCTTTCTTTCTTTTTTTTTTTAATGAAATTCCTTAGTCTTTGAGTTATTTCAGGCCCTAACAAAAAAAGAAGGAATGTTCAAATGAGGAGCTGAAGCCTTCAATAGTATTAATAGAGGATTACTGGCTTTGAAAACATCAGGAAAGAAGCATGTCTACCTTAACAAAATAAAATCTGAGAGTCAACCCCAATCCTTACCACACATTGTATTGTGCTATGTTTAGAAGTAAGCACCACAATTCTGGAAGCATTTGCAAAAAGAGAAATATTCAAAGGCAAAAATTTAAATTTTGAGGGTCCAGGGTGAAATTTCACAAAAGGACCTCCCCTTAAGGTCACTGCTCCCTAAAATATCTTCAGTGCTCATCACACCCTTTGGTGAATTTCCTAAGAATTACAAGATCCTTTTAGACAGTTACTGGCTTAAAAGAATTTTCCAATGACATTTAGCCTGTTTTCATCTCAAATGTGCCACAAATCAGCAGTGTGGCTTTGAACAAGTCATTAAAGGACTGGAAGCCTCAGTCTCCTCCTGGGAAAAATGAGAGGCTGGCACTTGCGCTCTCTGGGGCTCCTACTGTTGATATTTCATGATCCAACCAAACTCAAAAAGAAAATGACCAACTGTAACACACAGGCTTGACATTAGGTCTAAAGGCACATTCCTCTGAAGTTGGAACCAGTGGGGGGAGAGGGGAAAGTCAGCATATCTCCATCTCTAGACTCAGGTTCCCTCCTAAACCGCACAGGGTGGGTCCTGCTCAGGGAGCAAGGGCAGAGGCTGCCTCCCAGGCTGTGTGCATGCACAGGCAGAGCAGCCTCGACCCAGAGGCCTCTTAGTAATTTACTCTCCAGAACCGTCTGGGCTCCTTTGAAAGGAAAAGCCACAGTTGCGTGAAAATATTCCTCGGGGTACTAGCCTATCTGGTGAGAGAATGCACCTATGACCTTCTCACTCATTTCTCTCATCTGAACAACAACAGCAAAGCCATCCTTAAAGAACTGAAAGAACTGCGCCCCCCCTTACAAGGATTGTGAGAGAAATCAACATGGGACTTTAAGGACGTTTACTGGTAAACAGGCCTCAGAAGATACTGAGTTGGATTCAGATGATATGTCCGTAATTTCGAAAGGTTTCTGAGGCGTGTCAGACAGACCTTCTGAATACTCAGTCTCCGCAGTCTCTTCCATTGATCCTGCCATCACTCTTTCTTCCTGTTTTGAGCCTCTTTCCTGCCACAGATAGACTGGGGCACACTCAGAAGTCCAAACCACATAGTGGACAAGCCCAGCCTGCCTCGCCTTAGACTAGGATGTGGAGAAGTCAGGAGACCAGATAGGGAGCGATGGAGTGGTCACCTCCACCCCTCATGCTGCTTTTCATCTCATGCCATTTGGGGCCAAAGCAAGGGGAGCCAGATACCCTGCTCCCGCACTTCAAATTCTCTTCTAAAATACCAGGAAAGACCTGTTGAGAGGGCGACATTAAAGTGGGAGCCTAACTGGGGCACCTGGGTGGCTCAGTGGGTTAAGCCTCTGCCTTCAGCTCAGGTCATGATCTCAGGGTCCTGGGATCAAGCCCCGCATCGGGCTCTCTGCTCAGCGGGGAGCCTGCTTCCCCCTCTCTCTCTGCCTGCCTCTCTGCCTACTTGTGATCTCTCTCTCTCTCTGTCAAATAAATAAATAAAATCTTTTTAAAAATAAATAAATAAATAAAGTGAGAGCCTAACTAATGAGGAATTGGGGCTGGGAAGTGTAGGAGTGGCACGTACTGAGAAGTCTAGAATGCTTAGGAAACGAAAAGAAGAGCAATGTAGCTAGAAGACAGCTTGGGAAGCACAACAGCTCTAAACGCATTAGGAGGCGTGGACAGAGGCCAGATCGAACAACACCTCTGGCTTTGCTGGGTTCCCCTGAATCAGGCCATGAGGATGGATTTCAATGCAAGTAGTTTTTTTGGGAACAAGCAGAGTGAGTGAGTAGGAAAGTGAGATAGGAAGGGAAGGCAGGACAGGGTAAATTCGTGAGCAGTTTATGGCCATGGGCAACTGGGGCTCCATCCCATGGGGGACCTCTGGCCGAAAGCACAGAGCACACCTCCGAGGTCTACCACCTGAAGCCAAGAGAGTTGGGGCATTTATCCACCAGTGCTTGTCCATCATTGGTTGAGACCTGCTCCTGGGGCATTAACTCCTAGAGGCTTCCTGTTGAGCCCTCAGAGAGTTGCAGATGACTGCAGTCAAAAGCTGCCCAAGGACACAGGTACAATGAGTCCCCAGGCCTTGTGGGCAGGACACCGGCAGCACTTGCTATAGCCTTGGAGACAAAGGTCAGGACTTTGGATTTTATTCTAGGTGTATAAGAAGCCACTGAAGGGTTAGTAGGCCAGTCATTAACACTTTCCCATTGACAACTTATGTTGGTTGTTCTTACCGCTGGGTAGGAGTGGGTTGGAGGAAGGGTGGCAGCACAGTGGAGGTGCCATTTATTCTAAAGCTCAGTGTAGTTCAAGGTTACGTAGTTCTCCCCAACCTCTCTCACCGAGGCCAACCCCCAGCATCTGCTGACCTTATCTACCCTTTCAGCCATCCCTTCCTAAAGCCCCCCCCCCCTTTTCTTGCCCAAAGGTACTTAATCCTCTCACCTTTGACCATTCAGATTCAGGCTCTTCCAGAAAGACACATTGCCCGAGGTTCTTCCTCACCTACCTGACCCATGATTTGTCATTTACATGGGAATGAAGTGCCACCTCGCCTCCCAGCAGCACTCAACACCCACCAGTAAATGGAGGACATGGGGAAAGGATGACACTTTCAAAAAGCACTCAAAGCTACATGAAGCCAGACAGACTGGGTTCCAATCCTAGATCTCCCACTTACTTCCCATGTGACCTGTGACAAATTACTTAACTTCACTGAGTCTTTAAGATGAGGATAAAATTTCTTCCATAGAGAGCTGTGAGAAATGAGTGAGATAGCATAGGCTCGAGTATCTGGAACATAATAAGTGGTCAATAAATAAGTGTTCATTACCATCATTATTATGAATGTCCAATGAATATTCAAATATGCCCTTACCACAGAGTCACATTTTGGGGTCAGAAAGAAAATAAAGTGGAAACACACACACACCCCTTTGTTTATTCTGATGATGTCTGGTTCGGAGTAATCCAGGCCAAGGTTTTCTCCCATTACCCTGAAAAATTACATATTGGCTGTATTCACTGTTCCCTGAACATCTAAAAAATCGTTTGACTTATTGCCTGGGCAGTTTGGAATGTCAGCACAAAGAATGCCAAGCAAAATTTAAGAAATTTTAAGCACATACCTGATATCACCTGATACTCCAATGCCAAAGCAAAATAGGACCTCTCCATCCTTATTTTAAAGCTATTTTATAGGGATAAAATAATCATTGGGCCTGGAAATTCAAGTATTATGGACAAAAACTACTAATATGATGTAGAGGATTGGATCCCACCCGCTCTTCCCCATTTATGTGAACAGCATGACTTTGGCAGCAATTTAAAGCTAATGGCTTGCCAATGATGAGCTCTTCCGTCAAAAAGATAAATTAGACACAATTTGGGACTTGTTTGGTTTTGACATCCACCCATTCCCTAGTGCCCACAATTAAAAATGGACCAATCAAATCTCACATTCCTCACTTATTTAAACAAAAGTGGAAAATTACTATACTGACCCACATACAGATTGACCTTTTTAACAGGTATAATATCTGAAAAACTAGTGAGAGAAAAGAACTTCTAACTCCACGACTCCCCTTTTCCAGGTCACACCCAGGATTACTAAGCTCACAGTGTGGAGACGCTTCCACTGAGTAGTTTAAAGAGACAGAACTTGGAGCCAGGAAACTCCATCTCCAGACCTCCATTTTGTCATCTGTAAAATAAGTGTTGAATGACAGAGGGACAGGAAGTCTTTGGATTTAAATATCTATACTGTCTGATGCTAAGGCAACTCAACCAATGCTTCCCTGCCTAAAAAGAAGGGGAGGGGCTTCTAAACTTTTCCAGAAAGGAACAATGGTGATGGAGAAGGAGCAGGGGCAGGACACAGACGGTGAAGGGCACGGTAGCCATTCTTGTTCAAAAGCTCTCTGGAAACCACCATGGAGAGCGACATGGAAGAAATGAGGAGTAAGTGAGGTGACACACTTCCTAACCCCTACTGGAGAGATGAAGAGAAAAGCTGATGCTCTCCACAACTCTAAAATATCCAAGCTTTACATCACATATTCAACTTTCAAAGGACGGATGATCCCTGAACCACACAGGTTTGAACTGTGCAGGTCTATTTACATGCAGATTTCTTTCGATAAATACAGCATGGTTCCATAAGAGTGTTTTCTCTTCCTTATGATGTTTTCGATAACATTTTCTTTTCTCTAGCTTACATTATCATAAAACAGTGTAAAATACATATAATATACAAAACATGTGTTAGTCGACTGTTTATGTTATCAGTAGAGCTTCTGGTTGACTGTGGGCTATTAGTAGCAAGATTTTTAAAGAGTCAAAAGCTATACATGGATTTTTGACTGCACACGGGTCAGCACCCCAACCCCCACATTGTTCAAGAGCCAAATGTATTTTCAAAATCATTTCGAATTTGTCAACACTCTAAGCATCCTTCTGCATATCTAATAAATTTTAGCATCTCCTCTTTGTATGTCAGAACACAATACCTCCTTTGGTGTTATTTCAGTGAGTGTTCTGCCTCTGCGCACTTCAACATTACAAAGACTGTGGGGTTTGGGGATTGTATTTAACCATTTCTTCCACCAGCTTCATGCTCATGCAGGCCCACTTTAGTCTTTTGTCAATTCCATACCCCGCACCAGAAAAAAAGCAGTATGTCTTAAAAGTTTGGAGGGATGGTCAACTTTAGCAAATTCCATCTGCTCCTCTTTCAACAAATGCACAAAGACAGGACACATACAGAGGCATCACCAATATATGCCAATATATGCCTGAGCAGTGCTCTCAGCCACACTGTGACGTGATTAGGCCAGCTGTCAGCACAGGTGTTTTGTTCCTGCCATAATGAAGTTAATATAGTGCGGAGGCTGTCATACTTGAGAGTGCATAGAACCACCGGGAAGATGTTAAACCACAGACTGCTGCTGTTCCCCCTGTTTCTGATTCAGTCCAGGATAGGGCCTGAGAACTCGCATTTCTCACACGTTCCTAGGTGCCTCTCATGTCAGCGGTCCAGAAACCACACTCTGAGTACCACGGGCATGGGGAGATCTCTGAGCATCCAGTAAGGTGGATCCTATGCCTCTCTGGGATCAAAAGAAGTCAGAGAAGGAAATCCAGGCTCATTTTATCTCTTCCTTAAATTCAGATCCAATGAGCATTTACTGAGTTATTCGAAGTGGTGGAGGAAGTGCTCTCACACACTTCGGATTCTCACAACAACCACTGCGATTGCTGTTGTCATCCTCATTTTAATGAGAAGCAAACTGAGACTGCAGAGAGATTAAGAAACTTGCCCAAGACCATAGAGCCAGCAAGAGGAGGGGTCAGAATTCAAGTTCAGGTCCACAGACTCTAGGCCTGTCCATTGACTTCAGTGATGCCATAACTCCCCACTCTCGGGGAGCTGCCAATGGCCTCTGAGTGGAGTTCGTGAATGGCAGTGACAGAGGACGGAGAGCCACTGCAGGAACTGCCGATGGAGGAGCCTTGAAGGAACTCTCTTCACATGCACATCTGGCTAAGTGGGCTGACAGACCAATTCCCCTCCCTGTACCTCAGCTCTGCCAACTGTGAAATGAAAGACCAAAATAGTTGCCACCTACCCCTCAGCTTGTTCCCAAGAATGAGATAAGAGCTCTCAGCTATTACATAAGAAGCATTTTTCTTTCCAACCCCTCAGCTTGCTGAGTAGTCTGAAAGACTCCAAATCTTATAAAAGATGGGGTTCACCTTTACTCTCTTGAACTTGTTGCAGTGGTCACCCTGTTCTCTCGTCCTCTGATCTCCACCCCCTTCTCTGGCCCTAAAATCAAGCTGGGAACTCAAAGTTCAAAGCGTGTTCCTAAGACGACACCTGCACTTCAGAAACTCCATTTGTTCCTGCAGAGTGACTGACTGGAGAATTTTTTGGAGAGCTCAGTTGGACACATTTTGAGGTGTTTCTCAGATTCCGCCCTCACTCTGTACTTCACGGGCCCTGAAGGCATATGCTGTAGGCGCTGCCTGCTGAGGAACTGGCAGGAGGCCTGTCACACCTATTTTGTAAGTTTAGAAGGGCTGTGTCAAGAGCCTCGTTGTCTTAGAATTAAGACTCTTAGGGAGTTGAGTTGGTCTCCTCTCCGGAGCAGAGAGAAATGATCAGGTTCCACAATCACCAACAACCAAACCGCAGAGAATACGTAAGTGCTCCAGAGTCAAATTGAGAGAATAAAAGATTGGTTTCCTTTTGTTTCCTTTTCTTGGCTTTGTGTCTTGAAAATAAGGCCCAGCTTCCCTTCTCCCCAATCTCTCCTTGTGGGTGTTTGTTTATTAATGCAATGGAGTGAGACCCAGAGAGCTCTCCCCTTGCATTGAAGTGCTGATTGTAATGGAAACAGTAAGAGGTGAAGTGTCATTGTGGTTATCTAATGATCAAGGACAGCATGCCTGAGTAAGAGAACAGCCAGGTCTCTGGCTGTCACCATATGGCTCATGAGAGGAGAGCCTCTCACTGCCCGGCCAGTGACTAATCGATCTGTAACAGCCCTTAGAGGTACTTTGATTAAGAAAGACACTTTATATCTGTTTACAACAAATCCTCAGAGGAACAAAAACAAAAACAAAACCCATGTCATGCACAAATTTCCTTGCTTGACTCTTTCTCCATTCACTTCCCCATTACCTAAGTCTTCAGTACCCAAAGAATTAACTAGATTAAAAAAAAAAAAAAATCTTCTGATGGCCAGTTCCTGCGAAACGAAGAGATTGGCACACGAAGAAAAGAAACAAGAATCCATGGTAAAAATGAGGAAAAGTAGGCAGTAAGGAAAGAAAGAGGCTCGGTGGACTTTAAGCCACTAATTTAAGACAATTACCAGATCCCAAAGTCAACATGTTCTGTTTCTACCACTGACCAGTAACGAGGATAACTCATGAAAAGCCCGAAGCCTGTAGTGTAGCCTCCTGGCAACTTCACTTACCACACGAAATTCTAATAGACTGATTTTTCACCTCCAGCAACCAATCTAGTGCTTCTATACATAGACTCAAAAGTGCTATCAGGCTCTTGTAAATCCATCCTCCCAAATGTACCAAAGGGTTGACTTGAGATTTCTTGCTGCCCAACTGGGGATGAGACTTGCATTTTGGCTTTGCAATCCAGCTTCCGTCTACAGCGCATTTGCTTTTCAAAGTGTTTGCCAGGGCTATAGAAAGAGGTGAAGGACTACTGATAAGAATATTGAGCTTTTATTAAAAGCTGCTTCTTGGAAGTGAGCTTGGCCCAAATTCAGAGTTCTTCCCCTGTTGCTGATTGATCCCAGGGTCCTCCTGGGTAAAAGCCAGTAAAGTCATTCTTGGGCCTTTTTCACATGCACATGTTAAGCACTTTGGACAGCTGGGATAAGGAGGCTAAATTCATTCCTTTATTCACTCAGTCGGGATTTATTAGGTATCTGAAACATGCCAGACTAACACATAGAACCTATTTTTTCATCACTAGTTGTCATGTACGTTCATGTAGAAATAACTGGTCCATTCTTCTTGAAGTAGGATACCACAAGACAGTGGATAGAAGGTCTACTCTTCTCCCTTCCTCATAGCCTCTAAGGTAAGTTCCATGGGAGAAGAGTTTTGGAGTATCAAGCCAACTGCTAACTATACTGAATTGCTTTGGTAACTCCTATTCCATTGGCTTAAACCTGATACAACACAGAATAACACATAGCTTTCCAAAACTACCCACATCCAGAACCCATGTAAGCACAACCTCACTTAGGACATTTTCTAGAATACCTACCTATGCAGCAGAGAATTTTTTAAGTGACTTTTAAAGACACTTGAAGGTTATCCTCCCACCCATTTCTGGGCTTTCTCAATCACCACAGATAACAAAACAGGCCGAACATCAGAAACCCATCAAAATAATATGGCTGATCTTTTTAAATCTTTTGAAAATTCAAATTGCCATCATTCCTACTCCATAATGTGGGTAAGTATTTCTTGTCCAGCTTTACAGGATTCAAATCTATCCTTTAATGCTATATAGGCAAGACGATACAAGTATAATAAAAAGAAGTTGTATCTGAACAGTCCTTACTAGTTTATAAAACATCACAGAGTTAACAAAAACATTTTCTCATTTAATCAAAGCACTTTAACATTCACTGAGCAAAAAATTATTAACCCCCGGATAGATTTCCCTGGTGCATAGCACAACATGTGATGGATGAAAAATAAGATATGGTCTCTGCCCTCAAGAAATCCAGAGTTTAGTGGGTAAGAAAGACAAGTCAACGGTAACTACAGTATGACATAAGCGCAATAGAGAAATATAAAGGTTTAGTGATAGCAGAAAGATAACAGGCATTAAGTACTCAAAAATGGTATTTGGAGGAGTTCTGCTTATAGATTCCTAGATATCACGGATATCTAAGTATATGTGCATAGCTAGAAACATAATAAGCGGTGTCTGGGTGGCTCAGTCAGTTAAGCACCTGCCTTTAGCTCAGGTCATGATCTCAGGGTCCTAGGGCCCAGCCCCACATTGGGCTCTCTGTTCAGCAGGGGAGTCTGCTTTGCCCTCTGCCTCCCCTTTCCCTGCTTGTGCTATCTCTCTCACTCACTCTCTCTCTCTCAAATAAATAAATCTTTAAAAAAATAAAAAGAAACATAATAAAATATTTTTGACAATGGTGAGTTTTGGAAGACTCAGACATTTCTTTGTTGGTCAGAATTGATGACCTTTCCTGTTATGGTACCAATTCCCAGCTATCCCTGAAACATGTCTCTTCAGAGCCCAACAGTCCCATGGTTCGCCATAGAACCAGTATACACCCAACCATAACAACAACCACCACAAAATATTAGCAGCGGCTGATTATTTGCTAACAAGTCATGTGATGAAGAACTGACAGCCAGTGACCACTTAGAAATGTATCTGAATGTCAAGAAAGGAAAAAAAAGACCTCTACTCAAGCCTGCTTTTGATTACTTGAGCACCATTTGCATGAACAGGAGAGGCAACAATGATTTTGAGGAGGGTGAGAAAGGCAGGCAGGGAGGAAGAAACCAAATGCGAATTGAAAGCAGATGACAGAAAGCCCCTGGCTCGTGTAGTTCCACAAGAATGAGCATTAAGTTTCTTGCAGAAGGGCGACTATCAGGAAGAAAAAAAAAAAAAGTTGTAATAAATCCTGACAAGAGCCAACAAAAGAAAATGCTGGACAATTTGTTGGACAAATATTCAGTAAGGCTGATCCACCTCACTGTGTTGTTGTAAAGAACAGCTAAAAAAAAAATTGTCAAGGACACTACAAACATAGAAGAACGAACCAATAATAAGAACATTAATAATAAGGGAGGGCCTAGGAATGAAACCAGTTCCATCAAGACCAAAGATGTTGAGCAACCCGCACAGAAATAAAGAAAACAGATATGACTGCCTGGAGGTGGTCCAAACAAACAAGAACCAAAATATTTTTTGCTCTTAATTTTTAAAAAGAAGACAAGTAAAAAAAAAAAAGAAGAAGACAAGTTTACAGGGTATAAGACTGTAAATAAACATTGGCCAATGGGCTCTTGCTTTTCCCCAGAGGCAGCTCCCTTTGAAAGGACTTCCTGGACAGAGGGCATGAGGGAGTTGAAGGCTCCTTCTCTCCTCCCTAGAGCTCATGGTCTAGGACAGGAAGGCTTTCCTCCCTAGTCTCGACAATTTGGGATTGGAAAAAACACTGGAAGGAATCCAAAGCTGTGGTTCGTTTCATTCTTTCATTTCCTGCCTTTGCCAAATGCTAACAATTACAAACAAATGTTGTCTTCACGAATACTTTCTTCTAGATGAACATTCTCCTCATTTTGGTTGCTTATGTGTATGTGACTTGAGAAACACTTTCTAAATCCCCAAGGTGACAGGATTGCCATGTAATGATAATGATTATTTAATGTCATCATCACAATGGGCTGCCTGGGCAAATGAAATGCTTGCTGAGTCTAAAGCATGCACTCAAGTGAGGTAAATCAACACTTTCCAGGGTACCAGATTTCCCATTGGGACCCTAAAGCAGGTAATTCATTACCCAGGCATTCTCCACCCTCAACACAAGTTCTTCATTTGCTTAACTGTCAGACTTCTCGGCCAGTGTGGGGAAGTCCAAGAGAGATAAGAATATGCTGAGAAGGTCCAGGTTGGGTGGATATTTTTAGTCATCTGAAGAGAGTCCAGGGTGATAATAATTCTCACAGTATAACCCGCATGAATGTGGCCCATCTTACCTTTCAAAGCACTTCGATGGTATAAATCATCCCCCTTTGATCTTCGCAATAATCCCTGAAGTATGCAAAGCAGGTATTATTATAGTTAGCACCTGGCTAAGACAACAACAAGAGC
Source organism: Potos flavus (assembly GCA_028534135.1). Classification (NCBI taxonomy): domain Eukaryota; kingdom Metazoa; phylum Chordata; class Mammalia; order Carnivora; family Procyonidae; genus Potos; species Potos flavus. The sequence continues at coordinate 42,256,642 of CM052895.1, forward strand.
AGAGACAAATGGCACAGAGTAAACCTAGAAGACACAAGGAAGCAAGAAAGGGTATACCAGGAAGAGGGGCTAAACCCAAAAACCAAAAGCCTCAAAAGCACTGAGTGTCCAGGACCAGGGGCCAGGTAGAGTGAGGACCCACAACGGCACCTGGATGGAAAAATGTGAAGAGGCTCAGGTGTCCAGGTGGGCAGACTAGGTTTAAAAGATTACCGTTTCTAAGACCAAAATCAAGACAGAGAGTAACTAAAAGAAATCAAGGGTCTGCTATTTGCCAGGTGTTTTTCTGTAAGATATTAACAGATTTAATCATCACAACTAATCTATGCTACATAGATATTATAAACCTATTCCTCCCAGATGAGAAAACTGAGGCTCAAAAAAAGTGATGTTAGTTGCCCAAGGGGCCATATCTGCTAACTGGAGAAGATGAGATTCAGGGTCCAGGAGAAGGACAAAGCAACAGAGGACTGGGGGCTCTGGCCAGGAATGACCAGCAATATGTTTAGGGCAGCAACAATTAAGAGTATCAAGAAAAGAATTTAAGAACAAGGAACGATGGCTTCCAGAGCCCTGGATTCTGTGTACTTCGTGCTCTGGAGGTTTATCAGAGGCTGGGCTCACTGTGCCTGCTGAGAAGGCGCGTCTGACTGAGTTGCGAGAGCTGGGGTAACACGTGAGATGACTCCTGGCAATGATTCCCCTTTTGCAGATGAGAAAACTAAGTCCCAGAGAGCAAAGGTCACAAAGAAGCTGGTGAGAAATTGCTTTTCTTCTGTAGGACCAAGAGGAAGGAACAATTGTCTGAAAACACAGACGTCTGGGAGGATCGCGGAAGCTGGCAAGAAGTCTGCTGCTGGTGAAAGCCCAGGATGATGGAAGGAAGTAAAATGGGCAGAGCCCAAGGAACAAAAAAGGGACTTGGGCTGGTGGAAAGGGATATTCTCTCGCTTCTTTGCTGCAGCATATTGGACAAGATACTTCTCTTTCACCTGTGAAATGGAGTGATTCTGTGAGGATTAAAAATCTATAAAAGTCTGAATGCTATTTTTAAGCATTTGAAAGAAGTTTTGATGTTGAGAGTGATAGGATGGTCTCTGGGGACAGTAATGCAACAGACAAAAATAGCATTTGGATTGGGAATGATCCCCTTCTTTGCATTTCATAAGATATTTTTATTCAAAACCTATGTTCTCCAATCTTCACGAATTCACCCTATGTCATAAGAAAGACTTTCGAGGGGCGCCTGGGTGGCTCAGTGGGTTAAAGCCTCTGCCTTCGGCTCAGGTCCTGATCTCAGAGTACTGGGATCGAGCCCCACATCGGGTTCTCTGTTCCGTGGGAAGCCTGCTTCCCCCTCTCTCTGCCTGCCTCTCTGCCTCTCTACTTGTGATCTCTCTATGTCAAATAAATAAATAAAATCTTTAAAAAAAAAAAAAAGAAAGACTTTCGATTCTAGGAAGCACACAGAAAGCCATTTCAGTGACCTTTTACTTCTGCAAGACTTACATGTTTCTTCTGACAAACCATGAACCATTCCACTTTAAACAAAGAAGATTCCTCCTGGAGGGAGAATTAATCAAGGGCAATAACATTCTCCCTGAACCTTATTACCACATGAGGGTCACAGCCAGTAATAGTGCATGAAGACTTCAACCAAACTGCCTACAGCTCCTCTAAAATTGATTTGCCCAAGAGAGCCCATATATGTTCATGTCTGCAGTGAGTCCAGGCAGCAAAGGGAGCCATTTCCAAGGAGGAATTGTGCCAGTTGTGATCAGTGTCACTGGGAGAATGACCTGCACAGGTGCTTAGAAAATTTCACCTTACAAGTCTGGAATAATTCAGAGAATCTGAGTCAGCAAGAACCTTGTAGGCCCCTGGCCTAACTCCCAACTCTAACCGCCCTGGTCAGTGTCCTCCCAGAGCTAACAGGGCTTCTTTATACAGATCTGGGTTTGGGCAAATTATTTCTAGGAAGTGCCCACAGGACTCCTGGATATAAATTCAATAGTACCAGGAGCCACTAAATGACTCATTCAAAACGTCTTCAATTTCTCTAATCCTCTTATTCTAATATTATTTTTGAATGCCCATATTTTATAAAAATGGATTCTTATAAACACCTGCCAGCACCACCACAAGCCACTTAGCCTCCTGAATAGTCACTGGGCTGCACATCCTCTTCCCCATCTTCCTCCCTGGGCCCCCTCCACAGGCCACAGCCCTACCTCACCTTCCAAACACAAGCCCAGTGTGGGCTGAGGACACTGGCCACAGGGATGACCTCTCCTCCCGGCCCTCCCCATTGGCCAAGTGAAGACAGGGCAGGGCTGAAGTCTAAAATCAGACCAGCTAGACCTGCACTTAACCCTAGCCCTGCCCGTCAGCCTCAACCCCATCTGGCAGAATTGTTCCATCACTGGGTGTAACAAGTGGACATTAGTTTACTTTAGATTCACAACGGAAGTCACCTGGCTGCCACCAACTGGGGACAACAGGAAGACCCCAACAGTTATAACCAGGCTGCAACAAAGCCCAAGAACCTGAAATGGGCTATGAAATGAAACTATGAAATGAAACATAGCCCTGAAATGGGCTATGAAATGAAACCTCCCCACTTTGTAGTTGCATGTGTGACACGTGGCACTTCCGTCATGGAGTTAGATGGGTCTCCATGCTGCTGCTAAAGTGGGAAGCAGATCCTGGGCTCTGACTCCGTCTCATAGGTTAGCCGGGAATATGTCACTAAAAACATACAGTATGAATAGTTTTAACGTTCCAGGCCAGGGGCGCCTGGGTGGCTGAGTCAGTTAAGCACCTGACTTTTGATTTCCACTCAGGTCACAATCTCAGGGTCCTGGGATCATCAAGCCCCGCATTAGGCTCTGTACTCAGTGGGGAGTCTGCTTGGGATTCTCTCTCTCTCCCTCTTCCTCTGCTCCTCTCCCCCCTCAACCCTGCTCGCTCTGTCTCTTGAATAAATAAATAAATCTTAAAAAAAAAAAAAAGATCCCAGGTCAGCACAAGTTATTAAAATGAAACAAAGCTAGAGCTGGCTCCTCAGTGAGTTTTATCCTTCTGTATCTCAGAATTAGGAGAAGTCTTACTTAACATTTGCTTCAGGTGACTCAGTTGTCATTAAAGTGGACATGGGGGGAAACTCAAGGGGTCATCTCTACCTAAATGCCCCAAAGCAGCCATCGTTTGGCTGGGCTTAACCAGCAACTGGAACAGTGTTTTTCTTCCTTTCAGGATGAGCAGTTCCTTTCAGGATGAGGGGAGAAAGGCCCATAGAGGCTGAGGCCTCGGAGGCCAAGAAAGCCCAGCAGCAAAAACCATCTTCCTTGGTTTTACTGCAAGCAAGAGGTAGTTTTCAGAACACAACCTTAGAATAAGCTATAGAGGACCTCAAGGTTGCAGGGAACTGGAAGGCCTGGCTGGAACTCTCCCCGGCAGAATGAGCAGCTGGGTAACTTGGTAACCAGTAGTTCTCTCCTGCCCCCCAGTGCCCTTGGCTGCCCAAAGTTCCCCACTCTGCCCCAGACTCCAGATCTTTCCTCCAAGTCACCTTCTTCTGTGTCCTATTCCCTCAGGGCAAAGCACTGTATTTTCCAAGGTAACACCTAGCTAATCTAATATAATCTAATCTGAAAGAGTTAGTGAGTATTATTGGATTAATGTGCTATTACTCCTAGAAAATACAATTTGCATTCTGGAGACACAGCCTTAAACTGAAGGAGTGGGAATTCCCATTACTCTGGCAATCTAGAAAGGGAGGCAATTTTGCAAGGGCTGGGAATTTGAACACCAAATTTAAAAACGTGAAACAGACTTGCCTATGCCTACAGCTGGGAAGGTTTTGAGTTGCATTGTTTAAAAGCTACCAACCCTTGG
>CM052895.1:42261038-42279117 GCA_028534135.1 Potos flavus
AATGCTTCCTAACTCCAAATTCGCAAACTGGCCCTCCGACCCAGGTGCTGGGTGACCAGCGTAAGCAGCGCGGAAGCGCAGAGCGGCTCCGGCGGCGCTCTGCGCCTGCGCCTGTGCTCCGCGCCTGCGCACCAGAAGCTCTCAGGTTTACACAGAGGACTTCACTGGGTTGGTCACTTCCTACCGTCCAAATGGTCTCAATAACACCTTACTCTCTCAAGGCCATGTCCTTGAAAACAACTCCCACTGTGGGAACGTTGAAGAGCATACATTCCAAGGACAGGGGAGGGGGTGAGGAGCCTCCCATTGCCCAGATCCAGCTCTCGGGTCAACCCACGGTCACGTCCTCTCCATGACCTCCTCCAACACTAACCAATGAACAAAAATATGTGTAAAACTTCTTCACTTCAGTATTGTTTAAAATAGCAGGATGCTGGAAAAAAATCTAGATGACTTAAAACAGAATACTGATACAAAAGAATACGATATGGATTCCATAGTTACTGACCCAGGAGTGTATTTACTTTATATTAATAAATGAGAAAAATATATTTTTGGGGCACCTGGGTGGCTCAGTGGGTTAAAGTCTCTGCCTTCGGCTCAGGTCATGATCTCAGAGTACTGGGATCGAGCCCCATATTGGGCTCTCTGCTCAGCAGGGAGCCTGCTTCCCCCTCTCTCTGCCTGCCTCTCTGACTACTTGTAATCTCTCTCTCTGTCAAATAAATAAATAAAATCTTTAAAATATATATATATACATATATATACATATAGTTACTGGTCCCTTAAAATATATATGTATATACATATGTATGTGTATATATACATATATATATATATGTGTATATATATATTTTTTAAGGGACCAGTAACTACAGCATATCACTTTATAGTGGGATATTATTTATAAACATATAAATGCATTTTCGGACCTACAAGAATATACACCAAAATAGGTGATAGAATTGTGAATGACTTTTTTTTCATTTTTTGCTCCTCTCTGAATAAAAGAAATAATTGTCTTGTCAGTCACTAAAACCTTCCTAAAGTTGGAAAGAGCCTCTTCCTAAAACCAACCACATTAAATCCAAGAGACAGAGAGAGGTCCCAGTAAACCAAGCAGTCTATCCCTTTAACCGCTATGCATACTGCTATATAAAACATGAATTGTTGAAGTGTCATGCTACTCAGACTGAAACGATGGAAGGGCTTTTGGATTATAATTACAAATGCTACTAGAGAGCAGATTATGAATGCGTTGAGTGCACCCTTGAGAGACTTGACCATAAATTTCCAGCTGCAGAATAATGGGACCTCAAAAGCCCAGAACCTCCCAGAGAAGAAAGCACTAGCTGAAAAGGATCTACATTATTTAGAAACCTCAGAAATGCTAAACTAGAAGGTAAAGCACAGATAACCAATTGAATATAATTGACATCTATCAACTGGATATTCCTGTATTATGTCTTATATAAGTATTATAAGTCTTATATAGGGCATAAGTTAAGAAAAAAACTTAAAAAAAAAACATTAAAATGGGGGCACCTGTGTGGCTCAGTCGGTTAAGTGACTGACTCTTGATTTGGTTTGGGTCATGATCTCAGGGTTGTAAATCAAACCCCCTGCAGTTCCACGCTCAGCGCAGTCGGCTTGGGATTCTCTCCCTTTCCCTCTGACCCTCCCCTTCCACTTACACACGCACATGTGCCTCTCTTTCTCTTGCTCTGGGGAAAAAAAAAAAGACATTACAATGGTAAATAAAATAATAAATATTGACTTCCAGTCAAGATGGTGCAACGAGTTCATGCTTTAATTACCCCCTTAATGCTCCAAATATATAGTAATATGTGGTTAAATATGAAAAGAGAAAACGTTTCTAGATTTGAAAACAAGATAAACACCTCCGTGGAACAGAAATGCAAAACTGAGAGGCAGGCTAAAGCTATGGCTATGCTGTCCAGAAATTCAGCTCTTCAGCAGTCAAAGAGTTTTAAACACTCCACAGATGATGGGGAAGAAGGCTCACTACTTAAGAAAATAGACTGAACAAAACATAGCTGACTTCTGCCTAGAGCTATAGTAATGTTTTTCAAATTTTTTCATTATTATTCCCCTAAGGAGAAAAATTTAATCTAACTTTTCCCTACAGAGAGAAATTAAATGCTAAGGAATGAGATTTTTAAAAATAGGGTTGAGCTTTGAAGGGCCACTGTAATATCTAAGATTTTTAGCCTTCCAAGAATCAGTTTTCACCTCATAGGGGGCAATACTACCCCTGTTAAAAATACATAAGGTATCGCTTTAAAACCCACAGCCTTGATAAGAACTGAGCCAAAACTGCTGACTGGCCATCTGACTGGTTCTTGGGTATTCCTCCATCACTATAGGACAGAAACCCCAAACAGCAATTTAAAGTCTAATTACAGATTAGGGCCCTGGAGAATGGTTAGCGGGAAGGGTACCAAAAAACGCTGGACAGAGAGGCAGATGGGGTGAGTGGGAGAAAGAAAGAGGAATGAGAAACAAAAAAGTCATATCTAAAATTACTGGTAAACCTAAATTCCAAAAACAATAATTGGTTGCTAAGAAAGAAAACCAACGAAATTAACAATCATGCATCCACTCTGGAAAATTAATTTTATAGAACAGCTTAACAAAGACATTAAATTAGAAACATGGAATATTTGCAAAAAAGAGAGTGAAGCATAACCTCCACTTAAAAAGGATACAAAATTTTTCAACAAAGACAGGCAAAAAATGAAACAAGAATGGGGAGATATTTAATGGAAGCAAGTAGAAATTAAGAAAGGAAATATACAGAGATGGAATTTAAAAATACAATAAACAGGACCAGATTGTTCTCCCTTCTAGACAAAGATAGATTACAGATAGATAGATAGATAGATAGATAGATAGATAGATAGATAGATGATAGATAGATAGATAGATAGATAGATAGATAGATAGATAAATTTATTTAAATGACCTGTTAACAAACATAGAAATAGAGGGGCACCTGGGTGACTCAGTCAATTAAGGGTCTCACTTGGCGCAGGTCATAATCTCAGCGTCCTGGGATCAAGTCCCTTATCAGACTCCACCCTCGGTGCAAAGTCCACTTGTCCTTCTGCCCCACCCTCTGCTCGAGTTCGTGCGTGCGCGCTCTCTCTCTCTCTCTCTCAAATAAATAAAATCTTAAAAAAAGAAACAATAGAAGTAGATTGAGAGACTCCAACATTTTAATAAATAGGAATTCCAGAAGAATAAACTGAAATGAATGATAAGGAACCAATATTTGAAGAAATTATTGCTAATAACTTTCCAGGATTAAAAGAAAGAAAATCTGGTGAATCATCAGCTCAGTATAATCCAAGTACTAAGCAGAAAAAATACAAGTGAAACCAAATGTGGACACGCTAAAGTGAAACTATAGAAATTAAGAGTAAAGAGACGGTCTTTAAATCTAGCAGAGAAAAGACAATCTAAAACAGAGGGACAACTGTGACAGCAGGCTTCCTATTAGCTAATGTAGATATCGAAAGTTAATGAATTAATATCTTAAAAGTGCAGAGAATGGGATGGTTAGGTGATGGACATTGGGGTGGGTATGTGCTATGGTGAGTGCTGTGAATTGTGTAAGACTGATGAATCACAGACCTGTACCGCTGAAGCAAATAATACATTATATGTTAATAAAAAAAATACCAAAAAAAGTGGAGAGATGGTCATCTAGAATGTTAACATAGGAGAAAATCAGTAAGGAGTATAGGAAAACTGTATTATCCTTGCAAATTTTCTGTAAATCTAAAATAATTTCCCCCTAAAAAGTCCAGAGAGGAAAAAAACTTTAGCTAGAATTTTACAGCCAGTTAATCCATTTGCTAAAAACATAAAAATAATTATTAAAAGATACACATCAGCAAGGGGTACACTGAACACAGAGAAAGTTGTAAGATTACCAAAAAATGATGAGCCTAGAAATTGATTTCTTTGCTTGCTTCCTTCCTTCCTTTCTTCCTTCTTCCTTCTCTACTTTCATCATGAATAATTCAGTCCACAACCTATTAGGTGGGGCCTAGCAAGGTAGGTATCTGGAGCTGTAAGGAAGGAAGTGGCAGCAGCTAAGCATGGATTGTTGAAGCTTAACAAAATGAGATCATCTGTGCAGCCTAGTATGGGTTGTCCAAGCTAAAGCAAGGGAATAGGGTGTCCACTCAGGAGAGAGGTAGCAGTAACCCACCACAAAGTGTCAAAGTCCAAGGAGGGTGAGGGGATCATCTATGCAAGGCGAAAGAGTGGTTGTGGAGAGAGATCGGTGGTAATAAGTAAATACATTGAGAAGCCATGCTCTTCACTGTCAGAGAATAGAGTTACATGTGAAGGGATACCAGAGTGAACTCTGTGATGGTTTGGAAGTGCAAGTATCAGTATGAGCTCATGTGTGTGGGAGTGTATGTGTACATAGCTCTGTCCCCTGAGAGGGCCTAGGAACATCAACACCCTAAAATTAATAATATACCTAGTACCCAAACCTTGGTTTCTGAATACTATTCTTCACTAAAAAGAACCAAGTTTTCAAGAAGATATGGCTACATTCAGGGCTAGCTCAGGGAAAACCTAGAATCGATACTATGTTGGTCTAGAAATTCAGTGTTCACATTGGTGGGAATGAAAAGTGGCATAGTCATGGAAAACAGTATAGAGATTCCTCAAAAAATTAACAAGAGAATTACCATATGATTCAGCAATCCCATTTCTGGGTATATTTCCAAAGGAAATGAAATCAGTATCTCGAAGAGACATTATTTCCAATAGCAAAAATATAGAAACAACCTAAATGTCCATCTATAGTGGAATATTATTCAGCCATTAAAAAGAACAAAATTGTGCCTTTTGTAACAACATGGATGAAACTGGAGGCCATTACACTAAGTGAAATAAGCCAGACAGAAAAATACAAATAGTATGATCTCACTTATAAATGGGATCTAAAAACATCAAATTCATAGGAAGAGAGAGTAGAATGGTATTTGCCAGGGCAGGAAGGGGTGGGCAGGGGGTGGAAGAAATGGAGAGATCAAGGTCAAAATGTACAAACTTTCAGTTTAAGAGGATAAGTTCTGGGAATCTAATGTACAACATAGTGACTATAAAGTACTGTATTCTATACTTACAATTTGCTAAGAGTGTAAATCTTAAGTGTTCTCACAAAAAAAATGGTCGTTTTGTGAAGTGATGGATGTTTTAATTAACTTGACTGTGGTAATCTTTCACAATGTACGAAAATATCAAATCATAATGTTGGACACCTTAAATATATACAATTGTAGTTGTCAGTTATACCTCAAAAAAGCTAGGAAAAAAATAACAAAATAAAGGCAAAACTACCAGCAAAGAAATCTTAAATTTTATCTATATATTTTACTAAAAAGTATAGGTAGGTATTTTGGAAACAAATATGTCAACATAAAAGGCTTTCTATGTAAGAAAAAATAAATGCAATTATAACGCCAAAGAATTTAAATAAAAACCTAAATCCTGAAAGAAAGCACTAAAAAATTATGAAAGGTAAAGGAGAACAGTCTCTTCAACAGATAATGCTAAGAGACCTGGATATCTGCAGGCCAAAGAATGACACTGAACCCCTACATCATACTATATATAAAAAATTAACTTAAAATGTATCAATGACCTAAATGTGAGACCTGAAACTATAAAACCGTTAGAAGAAAACAATTGAGTAAATTTTCATGACAGTGGAAATCATTTTTTAGATATGACACTGAAAACACAGCAATAAAAGAAAAAATAGATAAATTTGACTTAATCAAAATTTAAAACATTTTGGGCATCAAAGAGAGTATCTATCAAGACTAAAAATACAACTTGCATAATGGAACAAGATATTTGCAAGTCATATATCTGATAAGAGTCTAGTGCCCAGAATATATAAAGAACTCCTACAATTCAACAATAAAAAGCAAACGACCCAATTTTTAAAATGGATTTAACAGTCATTTCTCCAAAAAAGATATATAAAGGACCAAATAAGCACATGAAAAGATGTTCAACATCATTAGTCATTAGGAAAATGCAAATCAAAACCACAATTAGATACCACTTCACACTTAACTAGGATGGCTATAATTGAAAAAGGAAAACGAGTGTTGGCAAAGATGTGAAGAAAACGAAACCTTCACATATCGCTGGTAGAAATGTAAAATGGTGCAGCCACTGTGGAAAACAGTTTGGACGTTGCTCAACATGTTAAATATAAAATTACCATATGATCCAGCAATTCTACTCATAGGTATATACCTAAAATAATTGAAAGTAAGTGCTCCAACAAAAACTCGCATATGTATTTTTATAACAGCACTATTCATAATAACCAAAAGGTGGTCAACATATGGGTGAATAAACAAAATGTGGTATATCCATACAACACAACCACTAAAAAATGAAGTACTGATACATGCTACAACATGGATGAATCTTGAAGACATTATGCTAAGTGAAAACAGCTAGACATAAAAGACCACATAATGTATGATTCCATTTCTATGAAATATCCAGAATAGCCAAATCTTTTGAGATAGACAGCAGATTTGTGGTTACGAAGGGCTAGAGGGACAGGGGAATGGGGAATGACTGTCTAATGGGTACAGGGTTTCCATGTGAGGTGGTAAAAAAATTTCTGGAACAACATAGTGGTGGTAGTGGCACAACACTGTGAATGCACTTAATGCCATTGAATGGCACAGTTTAAAAACAGTTAAAATGGTAAATTCTATACTTTCTGTACTTTGCCACAATTTATTTATTTTTTTACTTTGCCACAATTTAAAAATTAAATGAGAAAATATTTGCAACAACATGGATGATGTAGAGAGCATAGTGCTAAGTGAAATAAGTCAGTCAGAGAAAGATACCATATGATTTTATTCATACATGGAATTGAAGAAATAAAACAAATGAACAAAGGAAAAGAGAGAGAGACAGAGACCAAGAAATAGACTCTTAACTATGGAGAACTGATGGTTACAAGAGGGGAACTAAGTTGGGAGATGGGTGAAATAGCTGAAGGAGATTAAGAGTACACTTATAATGAGCCCTGAGTAATGTATGGAACTGTTGAATCACTTGTTGTACACCTGAAACTACAATAATACTGTATGCTAACTGCACTGGAATTTTTTAAAAATTAAACAAGAAAAATAAAATTATGGAGATGCGTCTAAAGGGCACAGGAACGAGCTTGAAGCACCTCCCACTGGCCTATCTGAGACAAATCGAACATCAAAATAAGTAGTAACAGAAATAGATTATACACCTTTGAATAAAAAGGAAATCCATGAGATCAAACCAATATATGAGCCCAAATGGGGAAAAAAACAAATTAGGTTGGCATTTTGTGTCCTTACAGAAAATGGCAACTAATCTTTGCAGAATGAATGATAGAATCAGAAAAATCACCATGTCGTAACCATCATAGTAATAATTCAGACAAGAAACATCAACAGGTAATAGCCAGTAAAATTTGATGAGAAAGGAGACATATATAAAGGCTTAAAGGACCTCCCCATAAAACACTTATTAATTACAAAAGGAAAATGAATAACTTTGGGTGCCTGGGTGGCTCAGTTGGTTAAGCAACTGCCTTCGGCCCAGGTCATGATCCCGGAGACCCGGGATCAAGTCCCGCATCAGGCTCCCAGCTCTGTGGGGAGTCTGCTTCTCCCTCTGACCTTCTCCTCTCTCATGTTCTCTCTTACTTTCTCTCTCTCTCAAATAAATAAATAAAATCTTAAAAAAAAAAAAAAAAAGAAAATGAATAACTTTATAGTGGAAAAACTTGATACCACATTTATCAAATGATCAAAGTTAACATGACCAGTAATGGGACAAACCAAAGTCATGTGCCACCTTATAGGACGCAGTAAGAACCCAGCACCTCTGTCATTAGTTGGGTGGACCAAGTTGACCGAATGACTCACCTCTTTAGACCTCTGTTCCTTTATCTGAAACAAAGGAGGAAGGCTAGGTACCATCTAACTTCATTCCAGTTCCAAATTCCTACTCTTCTAATACTTATTGCACTCATCGAAATATGTGTCTTCATGTTTGGAACTTGGGAAGGTAAAACTCTTCTCTCAGTTTAAGTGGCTGATGTTCTTACATAAGCAAATCAGGCAAAATGTGCACACAATGACACACAGAGTAAAACTTACAACCCTGGGCTAATTTCATAGGGAATACTGAAAAAGTCCAAATTAGAGAATTTTTAAAACCATAATATTCATTCCTTTTAAGTACATACCTGAGTTCAAACTAGGGTAAGAAAATGACTATACGTGAGTACGTTTATAAGTAAGTGCTTGAAAATATTTTTTTTTCCGTTGAGAAAGGTGAACATGCCTCCTCCCACCTTGTGAACACCGTCCAGAATCGTAGCAAATTCTCTGAGGTATAGAAAGTACTGCAGGCCTCTCAGGCATGGCCCTCACACATTCCAACCACTAAGAGCATCTTCAATACAGGACAGAAATCTCTACTTGGCCACAAGGCACTGCTTTCAGAGAGGTAAGATTAATGTCATTTAGTTAAGCAGGGGAGAATGGCCCTATAAAATAACTTGGGCTCTCACAGGGCAATTCAAATTACCAGGAGCCTCATAAATAAATGCAATCATATCAATATACGACTGGCAAACCATCAAAAAGTGAAGTCTGAACTGATCTTATTAGACTATTTGGCTTCAGCTCTCAGCTTTTATATAAACAGAAACACATTAATTGGTTAAGTCATAATCTTTTAAGGTTGGAAGAGCCAATCTGCTATAATTATTTTTACTATCCCTTCGATATACAGAACCAACTATATAAATTCAAACTATCAGAGTTACTCTTTAGTAACTTTAGGTTACTTTAGGTTAGGACTTTAGGTCCTGGTGAAGAATGAGTTATTAACTCATGTTGGGCTGGGCTTTTTTTTTTTATATTGTATTAATCTTTCCTACACTAAAAATATTAAAACAGTACCCTTGAATCCCTTGGGCCTCTTTTCTCTCCTTCATTACCTATATCTAGTCAGTCACAAAATCCTGCCAATTCTTTCTTTTCAAATGTCTCTAGAATCCAATCCTCCCACCACCACCAGTGCAGGTCAGCCCTCATCACCCCATGCTCGTTTTAGCACAGCAGACACGGAGCATCTACTCTGGCTCCCCATGTTTTTCAAAACCTGCTAATCAATCTGATGTGGTAACTATCTCTCCATCCTTGTATCGCTGCCAACCAGACCCAAATTCTTTCTACCCAAGAGGTTTTTTTAACCAGGTTCGTGAGACAGAGGCAAGACCCAAGGTACCGTCCTACCGCTCTTCAAGTTCCCACTGATCTGTCCTTGACATTATTTGGGGGCACACGGTCCTATCTCACCTACCTGTACTGCCTGCCATCCAGCCCACACTATTCCACATCCCATTTGTCCCTACAAATGATTCTATTAAATTACTTGCAGAAACTCTAGGAACCCGTGTCTTCAGAATGTGACCCAGTAATAACTCCCAGGTGTCATTTTGCTGGCAGCCTTTCCTCTGTTGGCCTTCTAAAAGATGGAATGGAGCTCTCTGAACTCAACCCTCAGCATCCTTCTCCTTTCCATTTTCATTCCATCTTAAGATGATCTCATCCAGTCCCGTAAATGTCATTATACCAACAACTCCCAAATTTGTACCTTCAGCCTTGCTCCTTCCTGAGCTCCTGATTCAAACATCCAACTGTACACTCCAAATTTCCCTGGGGAAATCAAATAAAACATGCCCAAAAGCTTACCCTGTTTTGGTAAATGGTTATCATCATCCATCTAATTACTCAAGTCAAGAACTCTGAATTCACTTGGCCTCCCAACATTCAATCCAACAATATATCTCTCTATCTCTCTGAAATATATCTCAAATCCAATCTCTAGGACCACATTACTGCTGCCACAACTAGTCTGAGTCATTAACATTTCTCACCTGGACTATTAGCATAGAGTCCCAGTGGGTGATGAGGTCCTCTCACTTACTCCAATATTCATTCAGAGTATCAGACCTCTTGGAAAAATAAAGAAGGTTATGGGGTACCTGCGTGACTCAGTCGGTTAAGCAACCAACTCCCGGTTTCAGCTCAGGTCATGATCTCAGGATCGTGAGATCGAGCCCTGTGTCAAGTTCGATGTTCAACGTAGTCTGCTTGAGATTCTCTCCCTTTTTCTCTCCCTCCTGCTCTGTCCCTCTCCCTCCCTGCTCACATGTGCACTCCCTCTCTAAAATAAATAAATAAAATCCATAAAAAGAAAAAGTAAAGAACATTAGCTTGATATGATGTACGTTTAATGAAACCCCATTGCTGTGAGAAATGACCACCTTGTTTCTTATTTTTCTTGTCCTTTCTCTGTCCTTTCCTCTTTCTATAGGTATCTCTGTCCCTCTTTCAGACTTCTTTTCCTTCTCTTCCTCTTCTCAATTTTACTGAACAACTAGGCACATAGTATAGCAGGAAAATGCTAGGAGTTGGAAGTTAAGGTTTTATTCCTGTGGTCTGTCATGGTGAAGGAAAGTGCTTATGACAAAGTCAGTTTATATTTCTGGCCCTCAGCTGTCTCATCTATTAAATAAAGAGATTATAGTGGATGGTCTCTGAGGTCTCTTAAAGTTCTAGAAATCTATTCAAGGTATTTATTGAGCAAAGTGCTATGTTCCTTGTTCTTAAAAGTAGGTAAATTCAATATTTTATATTTCCCTGAGGAGAAAAAAGCAAATTAGTTTTTTTTACAAGGCCTTCAATTGATCCTTCTCTACCAGGGGTCAGTGGCTCTCAATAGAAAAAAATGCACCTCTCCCTGGGTATAGTCTAAATGTTCAATATTTCTGTAGTTATTTCTGTCTTTGGACCCTCCTCGGGACAAGTAGTTTCCAAGAAGAGGCCGATAGGCCACTTAATATGAAGACTATTAGTTGTGTTCCAAGCTCTGTGGTAAGCCTTTTTTTTTTTTTTTAATCCTTGAGACAAGTCTACATAACGTAGATATTATATTATCATTCCACTTTTACAGAAGAGGAAACTAAGGTGCAAAGAGGTTAAGAAATTTGTCTAAGGGCACACAGCTCATGGGTAGTGGAGCCAAAATTTGGACCCATATCTATCTGACTTGAAAGCCCACACTCTGAAAGATTACCCAGTCTACTTCCTTCCAGAAATACTGTTGGAAGTCTGTCCTTACAAGGTGTCTATCTCCCCCTGGGCTGACAAAACATGTGGCCTCTGTTATCCTGGAGACCACACCCTACCCTCTACCTGACCCAACAGGATCAACCACACTACAGGAGTATTAAGAGCAAAAACTTGTAATTTCTTACGGTACTGGTATCAGCCTTTTGGGCACTCAATAAACCATGGGCACTGAAAAACCATGGTAAGAAGCAACTTATCATCTAGGACTGCCTAATGCAAATTCTAGCAGTGTCAAGGAAAAGGTTAGGATGAGGGAGAGATTGTGCATGGACTGGAGATACGGTCAGACTTCCCAGAAATTCTCATTTCTATGACCTCATTATCATTTGCAGAAAAATAGAGCGATTGATACCCCTAGAGAATTACTTTAGAAAATTATTGAAAAATTGTTTTAATTAAGACTCTAGGTATTTAAGTGAAATATCAGGTCAGCACATTTGTGGAAGAATTTCCCTTTTTAAAAGCCTTCAAAAGGTCTTCGGAAGTAGGATTTAATTTGCATGACCATCTCCTGAGCAACATCAGAGCTCAGGGGGTCTTTTGTACCTAAGGAATGTATGGGTTTTCTGGCCAACAAGACCAAATTGGCAGAGTCTCTAAAACTTGGCTCATCCCCTATCACTAAGAGAACTGTGTTTGGGAAGATAGAAGACGCTTGCTGAAGCAGGAAGCTACTGAAACACAAGGTGTCTTCCTGAGGCACTGGTTTGGTGCAGATACGAAGGCAAAACTTGTAGCATTGTGTGTTGTCATTCGGATGTCCACAACCCATCCTTAGGATTGGTTGTCTAAATCTCCTTAAAACAAAGAGTTCTAGATGGACAGAGAGATCCAGACTACCCTTTGGGATGTTCTTCACTTAGAGAACTGTAATACTGGGGCGGCAACAGAGCGAGAGGCATCAGTAGACAGGAATAACGGGGTCATTAAGGTGGTGGGTAGGAACTCCCAATGGAGGCCAACCAGCCCCAAAACAAAGCTCCACACTGGCAACACCATAACAGGTGTTTGAGAGGTTGAGAGTCTCAAAAGAGAACATGTACATCAACCAGAACCAGGCCAAAAAAGGGAGAGAGCTTGAAGGTAAGTGGAAAAGGTAGGGAAATGTTCACCTCCCAAAGGTTTTGCCTGGTAAGTGTTCAAGGTCAAAATTTCTTTGTTTTTGTTTTTGGGTTTTGTTTTTTTTTTTAAGGTCAAAATTTCTTATGACCATCACCCTCAGCTTAATTTTGCAAGCCGGTCCCCTCAGAGTGGCATGACTTGAAAAAAGAGAGTAAGAAATAAGTAATAATTACTACGTCTCCAGATGAAATACTGTTTCTGGATATTTCTCTCCTTCCTTATGCTTCCTTGGTAAGAACATTTTCCCAACTTGTCTAAGAGATGACACCAATCCAGTCTGTTTCTAATTTATAGACACACTTTGTTTTATTGTACTTCACTTTATTTATTTATTTATTTATTTTTTAAATATTTTATTTATTTATTTGTCAGAGAGAGAGAGAGCACAAGCAGGCAGAGTGGCAGGCAGAGGCAGAGGGAGAAGCAGGCTCTCCGCGGAGCAAGGAGCCCGATGTGGGGCTCGATCCCAGGACCCCGGGATCATGACCTGAGCCGAAGGCAGCTGCTTAACCAACTGAGCCACCCAGGCGTCCCTGTGCTTCACTTTATTGCACTTCACAGATATTGTGGGGTTTTTTTTACAAATTGAAGGTTTGTGGCAACACTACATTGAACAAGACTATCGGCACCATTTCTCCAACAGCATTTGCTCACTTTGTGTTTCTGTGTCACATTTTGGTAATTCTCACAATATTTCAAACATTTTTATTGTTATGGTGATCTGTGATCAGTGAACTTTGATGTTATTATTATAATTGCTTTGGGGTACCACAAATCACCCCCTTATATGATGCCAAACTTAATTGATAAATGTTGCATGTGTTCTGACTACTCTATCCACCAGCCAATCCCCCATCTCTCTCCTCCTCAGGCCTCCCTATTCCCAGAGATACAACAATATTAAAAGTAAACCAGTTAATTACCCTACAATGGCTTCTAAGTGTGCAAGGGAAAGGAAAGTCACACATCTCTCACTTTAAGTCAAAAGCTAGAGAAGATTAAGCTTAGTGAGGACAGGGGTGCCTGGGTGGCTCAGTCGTTAGGTGTCTGCCTTTGGCTCAGGTCATGATCTCTGGGGTCCTGGGATCAAGCCCCACATCCAACTCCCTGCTCGGCGGGAGGCCTGCTTCTCCCTCTCCCACTCCCCCTGCTTGTATTCCCTCTCTCGCTCTGTCTCTCTCTCTCTGTCAAATAAATAAATAAAATCTTTAAAAAAAAAAAAAAAAGCTTAGTGAGGACAGCATCTCAAAGGCCAAGACAGGTTGAAAACTAGGCTGAGGCCTTTTGCATGAAACAGTTAGCCAAGCTGTGAATGCGAAGGAAAAGTTCCTGAAGGAAATTAAGTGCTACTGCAATGAACACATAAATGATAAGAAAGCTAAACAGCCTTACTGCTGATATGAAGAAAGTTTTAGTGGTTTGGATAGAAGATCAAACCAGCCGCAACATTCCCTTTGGCCGAAGCCTGGTCCAGAGGAAGGCCCTAACTCTCTTCAGTTCTATAAAGGCTGAGAGAGGTGAAGAAGCTACAAAAGAAAAGTTCAAAGCTAGCGGAATTTTGTTCATGAGTTTTGAGAAAGGACGCCATCTCCATAAAAGTACAAGGTGAAGTAGCAAGTGGTGGTGTAGACACTGCATCAAGTTATCCAGAAGATCCAGCTGAGGTAATTAATGACTATGACTACAATGAATAGCAAATTTTCAATATAGACCAAACAGCCTTCTACTGGAAGAAGATGCCATCTAGGACTTTCATAGCTAGAGAGGAAAAATCAATGCGGGTTCAAAGGACAGGCTGACTCTCCTGTTAGAGGCTTAAATAGCTGGTGACTTTAAGTTGAAGCCATTTCTCAACCATTCTAAAAATCCTAGGGCCCTTTAGAACTATGCTAAATTTGCTGCCCATGCTCTATACATGGAACAACAAAACCTAGATGATAGCACATCTGTTTATTGGTTCACAGGCTTACTGAATTTTTTTTAAAGATTTATTTCTTTACTTGGGGGGAGGGGCAGAGGGAGAGAATATCCAAGTAGACTCCCACTGAGCAAAGAGCCCGATGTGGGGCTCTATTTCATGACCCATGAGATCATAACCTGAGCCGAAACGAAGAGTCGGATGCTTAACTGACTGAGCCACCCAAGCACCCCACTTTACTGAATATTTTAAGCCCACTATTGAGACCTATTGCTCAGAAGAAAAGATTCCTTTCAAAATATGACTGCTCAATGACAATATACCTTGTCATACAAGAGCTCTGATGGAGATGTACAATGAGATGAATGTTGTTTTTATGCCTGCTAACACAACATCCATTCTGCAGCCCGTGGATCAAGAAGTCACTTTTACTTTCAAGTCTTATTATTTAAGAAATATTTTTTGTAAGGCTATAGCTGCCATGGACAGTGATCCCTGAGATGGATCTGTGCAGTCAGCTGAAAACCTTCTAGTAAGGATTCACCATTCTAGTTGCCATCATGAACATTCATGATTCGTGGGAAGAGGTCAAAATATAAACATTAACAAGAGTTTGAAAGACGTTGATTCCAGCCCTCATGGAAGACTCAGAGGGATTCAAGGCTTCAGTGGAGTAAGTAACTGCTGATGTGGTGGAAACAGCAAGAGAACTAGAATTAGAAGTGAGCCTGAAGACGGGACCGAATTGCTGCAATCTCATGGTAAAATTTGTATAGATGAGGAATTGTTTCATATGGATGAGCAAAGAAAGTAGTTTCATGAGATGGAAACTACTCATGATAAAGAGGCTGTGAAGACCGTTGAAACGACAACAAAGGATTTAGAATATCATATAAATTTAATTGATTAAGCCTCAAATTTGAGAGGATTGACTCCAATTTTGACAGAAGTTCTACTCTGGGTAAAGTGCTGCTACCGAACAGCATCTCCTCCTACAGATTAATTGTTTGTGAAAGGAAGAGACCATCCAAATGGAAACTTCATTGTTGTCTCATTTTAAAAAATTGCCATAGCCTTCAGTGACCACAACCCTGATCAGTCAGCCACTATCAACATCGAGGCAAGACCTTCCACCAGCAAAAAGATTATGACTCACAGGGGTACCTGTGTGGCTCAGTCAGTTAAGTGTCTGCCTTCAGCTCAGGTCATGATCTCAGGGTCCTGGGATCAAGCCCCACATCTGGCTCTCTGCTCAGCAGGGAGCCTACTTCTCCTTCTTCCTCCTGCTGTTTCTCTCTCTCTCAAATAAATAAATAAAATCTTAAAAAAAAAAAAAAAGATTATGACTTACTGAAAGCTCAGAGAATTTTTCTTTAATTTAAACTCAAGTTAGTTGACATATAGTATATTATTAGTTTCAGGGTAGAATTTAGAGTCATCTCTTGCATATAACACCCAGTACTCATTACATCAAAGGCCTTCCTTAGTGCCCATCACCCAGTTACTCCACCTCCCCACCCACCTCTCCTCTAGAAATCCTCAGTTTGTTCCCTATAGTTAAGAATCTCTTATGGTTTGCCTCTCTCTCTGTTTTTATCCTATTCTATTTCCCCTATGTTCATCTGTTTTGTTTCTTAAATTCCACATATGAATGCAATCATATGGTATTTGTCTTTCTCTGACTGACTTATTTCACTTAGAATAATACACTCTAGTTCCAACCACATCATTGCAAATGGCAAGATTCCATTCTTTTTGATGGCCGAGTAATATTTCAGCATATTCCAGGTATGCTGTTCCATTGTGTGTGTGTGTATACATACATATATATACGACATCCCAAGATGGGTTCTTATTTTTTTAAGATTTTATTTATATGAGAGCAAGAGAGAGAGAGCATGAGCAGGGGAAGGGGCAGAAGGAGAGGGAGAAGCAGAACTCACTGCAGGGCTCAAACCCAGGACCCTGAGATGATGACTTGAGCCAAAGTCAGATGTGCTTAACTGACTGAGCCATCCCGGTGCCCCAAAGGATGGTTTTTTAAATAATGTATGTACGTGGTGTTTTTAGACATAATGCTATTGCACAGTTTATATACTACAACATAGTGTAAACATAACTTTCACATGCGCTTGGAAACAAAAATTCCTTTGACTGAATTTACTGCCATATTTGCTTTATTGCAGTGGTCTGGAACACAACCCACAATATCTCCAGGGTATGCCTGTATGTTCTCTAGCCAACTCCAACACACAACTAAAAGAAAAGAACACAACCAAGGATAGTAATACTAGTAATAATGACAACAGACAAGAAATTCAGGTAAACATAGCCTTTCTTTCTCTTAACTCAAGAAAGGTAACGTTATTGACTCCACCCACCAAAAGAACATTAAGCACTTTATCCATCCCACAAAACTCTCATTTTTTTCTGCCTTCTTTTCAAAACTAACTTTTAAATTCCAATTTTCTCGAAAGTATATCGAGACATGACATTCTAAGCAATCACTGAGAAGTGTAAAGGAGAGTATAATAGCTGCAATTAACTCTGTTTATATATCAGACAGACTTACATTTCACTATAAATATTTCACATGAAAATCTTTGAAAGAGGGCCAATTATGCTGAGAGGTTTATCTGTATGGCATTTGTCAAAAGAAAAAAAAATATGCTGCAATTCCTATTTGAAAAAATTATTTCCTGGCATAATGCAAGATTGTACACTTTACCAAAGGGAAAAATGAGGAAGAGTCTTGAGCTAGCATGATAGTGTGCATCTACTTTTAGCTGTAGGCCTCTGCCCCTGCCCCCACCCCATTCTGTCATAAAAACACAGAGTACATGCAAAAGGGTGCTAGTACGTATCGTCTTAATTTCAACCCTAGCACTGGTCACTTAGGGAACACAGAAAACTTCCTTATCATACGTGCTCTGCTATTAAAGAAATCCATTCTGTTTTCTAACCTTAGAGCTCAAAATGAAAAGACCATTTGAAACTAAAGACTTTTTGCCCTCATAATTCTTACTTAGAATGTGCTAACATTCATTTTGTGCTTCCTCCCCAACTGATCACATACTGTTTATCTTAGTTTTTAGGGGGAGGAAAACAAAACTTTCTGGTGTTCCTGTTTGCTTTTCTGTCCTTTTTGCCCCCAAGGCTCTTGATTAAAAATGTGGCCTTCAAACAGAAGAGTTTGCATACGTTTTGCGATAATAGCTACAACTATTTTTTTTTTTTTTTTTACAATTTTTTTAAGTAGGCTCCATGCCCAACATGGGGTTTGAACTCACAACTCTGAGATCAAGATTTACATGCTCCACCGAATGAGCCAGCCAGGTGCCCCACTAGTTATGACTTCTATGCTCTGGTCCTTTTAGAGCCCTACCATTCCTCTAATCTGGAAAATCAATCCCTTGATCAAAGCATTTCTGAGAAAGACATCTGTACATATAGCCTGATAGTCCTTGGCAATAGGAAACAGGACTATTATGCATTGGCCGGGCCCTACCAGTTGTTTACAGCCAGCATCTGTTCTTTTTTTTTTTTTCTTTTTTTTTTTTTTCAGTGTTCCAAGATTCATTGATTATGCACCACACCCAGTGCTCCATGCAATACATGCCCTCCTTAATGCCCAACACCAGGCTCACCCAACCCCCCATCCCCCTCCCCCCCAAAACCCTCAATTTGTTTCTCAGAATCCACAGTCTCTCATCTTTCATCTCCCCCTCCAATTTCCCCCAATTCACCCTTCCTTTCCTTC
>CM052895.1:42279217-42301163 GCA_028534135.1 Potos flavus
AGGATAACTGACTCTCTCTGCTTGGCTTATTTCACTCAGCATAATCTCCTCCAGTCCCATCCATGTTGATACAAAAATTGGGTATTCATCCTTTCTGATGGAGGCATAATACTCCATTGTATATATGGACCATATCTTCTTTATCCATTCCTCTATTGCAGGGCATCTTGGCTCTTTCCACAGTTTGGCAATTGTGGCCATTAGCACCTGTTCTAAGAGGTTATAGCTTCTATTCTGGTTGGTCAGTGACCGAGCCACCTCAACTGCTAAATATTAACACCCTGCAGAGGAGTCAAAGAAAATCTTGATCAAATTCGGCTTTGAAATCCTTCAAGAATAAAAGAATACTGCCAAATAACTGAATTCATTATCTCCAGGGTTAACTTCAATGGAGCTTCCTTAATAGCCTACCAATCTAACTCCTCTACTTAAGAAATGAATGGCGGTTTCCCCATCAAACCTTCATGGCAAAGCTTTGGGCAAGACTTGTCTGTAGGTACTACTTTTACCACTTCACCTTCCATTCCGTCTTCCAACCAAATCCCTCACCACAGCATCTTGTCTCCCACAGCATCTCCTCCCACTGTGATCCCGAAAATGCTCTTGGGGAGGCCGCCAATGATCCCCACATTGTTCACTCTGTCTTGATCTCAGTCAATTTCCCTGCAGTATTCCCCCTGTTGACTCCTTTCTCCTCCCTGAAACTCTCTCCTCCCATGAAATTTTCTCTTGATCTTTCTCATCTCTCTGTTTCTCGGCCTTATAACCTTCCCCTTTCTCCACAAAGCCCTAAAACACTGACATTCCCCAGATCTTTCCTCTGTGTACATTCTCACTTAGGGTGATCACATTCATTTCTGCCTCTCTATCAATGCGCACTATTGTAAATGTACAAGACTGAACTCAACTTTTCCTTTAAATCTAGTACTCGACCTACATCTTCCAGTTCAGCAAGGACTCCCCCAACCTTCCAGTCACCCAAACCAAAAACCTAGCCATTATTCCTGACTTCTAGTTCCCCTCTAATCCCCATATTCAATAACTCAGCCAATAATTCCAATCTATTTTCCCTTCTTAGTATATCCTGAATCTTGCACACTCATTCTCTCTCCACTAACGCAACTTCAGTTCAACCCCTCATACTTCTCCCGTTTCTCCACCATAGAAACATAGATTGGCTTCCTAACTGGTCTCTTTGTTTCCTCTTTAGTTGCCAAACTGATGCCAAAAGCTCTTTCGGAAATGACTACACACACATATACACACACACACAAGGACTTGCTTTCATTTATAAACTTTCATAGTTCTCTGTGCATAGTATTATGCTAACACTATCATACTATACTCTAATGTACTGAGAGTTATTTGTCTATTTTCCCAACTAGACTATCAGCCAGTTGAGGGCAGCTTCTAAGTCTTAGTGAGCTCTGCTGATACCATGCCTAATATAGTAGGTGCTCAGTTAATGGTTGTTGAAAGAATGAACTGGAAAAACTCTACTAATACTACATAAGTAGAATTTAAGAAATGAAAGGGTTAAGTTTGGAAAGGGATATGGAAACAAGGTTGCCTCTCTGGGAATTCCTGATGGAAGGAAAAAGAGAGAATATAACTAACACAGGGCTTCTTAATCTTTGCTGGACTATGCATCCTTTTGAAAATCTGATGAAAATTAAGGGCTCGCTCTACAGGAAAAACAATATGCCTATAGACATACACAAAATTCTGTATATAACTTCAGGGATTCTCTCTACAGATGTCCTAAGGATCCAAAAATCCAAGGTGTCATAGGAAAACATGTGGGATAGTTCAGGTGGGTGCAAACGGAATGAGAATTTGTTTCAGGAAGAAAACTTTCCCTACCTCATACATTGCACAAAATTATGTATCAGATTCATTAGAGGGCCAAGTAATTTTTTAACTATAAGATATTAGGGAAAATATTTTTATAATCCCAAAGCAGTTACAAAATTATTAAGCCATAGAGGGAAAGACTGACAGATTAGACCACATAAACTTCTGAACAAATAAGGCACCATGGGTGAAGAAAAAAGACAAACGTCAAAATATATAAAGTATGTGAAATATACTAAATAAGTGTATATAAGTACATCCAGAAAATACATAAGGAGTGATTCCATGGCAATAAAATAAATACCACAATAGAAAAAATGGACAATGGACAAAAATAGAATTCTGCAGAAGATCAAATGCAAATCACCAACCAGTTCAGGAAAAAATGCTCAACTTTTATCAATCAACAGAATACAAATTAAAACAACTAAATTATTCTTCTTCATCCACCATTTTGGCAAAAATTTAACAAGACTGATAATATCTAGAGCTATCGAGGATAGTGAAAAAATGGGTACACTCACATACACCAATGGTGGAAATTTAAATCGGTATTCTTTTAGGAAGACAGTTTGGCAACAACATCTGTCAATACTGTAAATACCCATATGGTTTCACCCAGACATTCCACCAGTAAAACCTTTATTCTAGAGAAATGTTTGCACCTGTGCACCAAGAAGCATAAATAAGGATATGCACTGCAGTGTTGTTTATAGTAGAGAGAGCTAAATGTCCACCTAGAGGAGGGCCAAACTACAATTTAAAAGAATGCAGTTGACCTACTTATACTCTCTAAGACATTGATAAATGACAAGAAAGTGTGTATGTGTACAATGCCATCACATTTGCATTTTTTAAAAACCTGCACACTTGAAAATACATATAGGTGGGTGTGAAAGGTCTGCACGTAAAGAAAACACCAAACAGTTATTACATCTGGGGAAGAGGAGAAAACAGCACGCTTACTCTGTATTATGTATTCTCAGATTGTTTGACCATTTTGCAATGAGGACAAATGGGAACGGGGCAAATTTTTTAGGGAAACATTCTGTCACATTGCCCAAGTCCTTCATTCTTTCTGGCCTCTGGAACATATCACAATTTTGCCTCCTTTCTGACATTTCATTTAATCCACAAATTGTAGGCTCTCTCCACTACACAGCAGAACCTGGTTCCTGTGGGTGCCTGTCACCAGCCTTTCCTCATGGGGGCGGGAGGCCACATTACTCACCAACTGCGAAGTCATGACATCACATAGAAACTGGAGATGTTGACCTGTGTTCTGTTATGCCATTTATTCTGTTCTCTTTGAGAATTTTGCAGACAAAACCATGATTCTGTGTAAATGGGTAGTGTTCAATGACAGCTCTATATTTGGTTGTAAGTTAAATGACATTGCTTTCAGAATTTAGCATGTGGGCTGTGAAATATGTAAGTTTATGAAAATGTTCTCATAACCAAATGGGAAATAGAAAAGATAAACCAAATTGCTTCTAGTAGAGATCACTGTGGTAATCTGCTATTAATCCCTCTTCATCCCAGGAATTAAGTATTCATTTCCCCTCTGGATTTCCTCAAAATAATCATGTTCTAATCCATAAGAGTTCTTTCTCTCTCACCTCCAATTGCCAGGTTGAGTTTGTGACTCTTGAGATAGATTTTACCTACACCCCCACAGTGGTCCACCCCACCCACTAGGCTGTCAAAACTGTGGTTTCTTAATAAATTCAAATATATACAGGTAAGTGTTCCAAAGCTACTTTTCAATCAGATTTCCCCAAATACTATATTCTTCCACTAAGGAAATCTGATTTAAATCTTTATTATTTTCAAAAACTAGATATACTTCACATAAACAAGAAGTATTACAATAATATATGTGGGGGTTCTGTCTAGCATTAAGGGAAATGTCGGTATTAGCATTTCCATTTATGAGGTGAGGATAGAGACATGGAAAGGCTAAGTTCCTGGAACTCACAGCAAAATCTGAACCTCGAAATATTACCAGGTTCCTTTTTTCCTTCCTTATGTACAAAACTAATGCCCCCACATGGCTCTAGCATATTCCATAGTAATCACCCCTGACAGTCCACAATCTCAAGGCAACCCCTGCACTGAGGCTCAGGTGCTCATCAAAATAGCCTCTACATTCTGGCAAAGTACAGCTGACAGCCCCAGGAAGAATGCACATAGAACTCAAGGCCTTTCACCTTTGATTCTCCTCCCAGACCTGATCCTTTTCAGGGCGGAACACTGGAGGCAATGCATTAACATAAAGGCAAACAGAAATATTCCTTTCTCCGTATTTAATGCCAACTGGATGATTCGCTCTCCTAGTCTACCCCACAAACATAGCTAAAATGTGCCCTGCCAAAAGGCACCTGTGAGAAAGATACACTCTCTGCATCATCTCATCCTATCTCATGTTCATAATAAGTCCATAAGTCCACGGTGCTCAGACTACAGAGTGATTTCTATGAATTGGGATCCATTTTGCAGAAGGCAGCTTCATGTGTGCCTCATTTAAATAGGCCACTCTGTGCCGTATATGTTATTATAAGTAATGCTCCCACACCCCACGGATTTTAATGCATCCTAGAAAGCAAATTACTGTCAATGATGAGTTATATGACATTCCTGACCAAATTAGTTGGTTATTCATCTGAGGACCAACAAACTCAGCCTCTGTTGAACTGTGAAGGAAGGGGAAAAGCATCAAATGATTATATAGACATTCTGTAATTAGGGGTTGGGACATGACTCCATTGGAATTGTTGCCTGAGCATGGTTAAACTGCAACAGGTCTGGAGAGGTCAATCAGTGCTGCTCCTGCCTCAGCCTGCTGCAGACTCCAGGGATCCATTAGCATAGTCCAACAGAAAGGAAAAGATATAGACCAGGAGAATGAGTGTCTTGCTGCATGTTTGACAGCTACATTTTTCCTAGGGCTACTCCACTGGAAGTAGAACAAGATGTCAAGAATAACTTAGGAGAAGTTAAAAAAAAAAGAAAGAAAAAGTCCTAGGGATATGTAAGAAAGTTGGCTATGACGCAAATAAATAAAGCAAGAAAATGACAGAAGGGCTGCATTCAATGAGCTCAGATCATCCCTCAACTGGCGGGCACAGGCTACTCACCAGCTGATTCCAATGCAGTTGCTGGCAGATGAAGGAGAAAACAGAGTTTGGGAGCTTTATTTTTTTTTTATCTCCATGCTTCTAATTGTTCTTAATCCACACTCCCTAGATGGCTTAAGCATTAATAGGCTGAAGCTATGTTCTAGCATAAACAGCAGGTTAATTATACTCTTTGGGTTGCAAAGGACAGAAATAATTTCACTTAGGCTACCTCAGGTAACGAGGGTTCACATGTTCAGTTATACAGGGTAATTAATGTGTAGGGCTTCTCTTTTCTTTCCCTGTCCACACCTACTCTCACCATTTCCTAGGCCCCTGACCCTAATCTGCTGGCTGATCCTCTCCGTATTTCTCACTTCAAATTCCAGAGTTTGTCTGTTTATCAATGTAATTACTCTCCCTGGTCAGAGCTTTTCCTGTTAGTCCATGCTACAAGCTACCTACCAGCCTATGAGCTGGCTGCCCCTGGGGTCAGACGTCTACCTCTTGTCCAATCAGAGGCCCACTGAACAAGGTATGGTTTAGGGCAACTTCTTTAGCAAGAGTTTGGGAACAAATGTAGCTTTCCTTAGAAAACATGGTGAATGTCTCGAGCATATGTCTATGCCAAACTGCCATCAAATACTTAAGTAGAAATAAACCATTCATTTGGAGGCAAGAATCTTTATAGGAGTGGGATTGTCTTCAGGAGCTTATGACCTGTGCAATTGCACGGGATCCCTGGGCTTAGAAGGGCCCTCACTTCGCTTAATGCTCCGCTGTGGCCATCTCTACATTCTTAGTAATTTTTTAACAAGGGCCCTACATTTTCATTTTGCATGGGGTCTTGCAAATTATCTAGTTCTTCCTATATAGGATTTTTTATCATAAAAAGTGAAGGGAGTTTCATGGAATCAAATAATTTTGCATCCATGGAGTTCTTCTGAGATCATTTACTGCAAATATTCATTTGACAGATAAGAAAACTGAGGTCAAAGAAAGGATAATTGACCTAATCAAGATCCCACAGTGAGTACTGGCAATGTGAGACTGGAAACATATTCTTATCACTCTCTGCCCAATCTTCTCATTCCTCCACATGGCAGGCTTCCCAGCAGAGAGGACTGCCTGATACTTAGTCTATTTTGCCAAAATATTTGGTAAACTACTTAGTATTCTCATAAAATGAGGCTGATATAAAAACACAAAGGTCAATCATTCCTTGTTCAGTCTTATAGTTTATTTCTTCACCTATGACCTCCTCAGAACAAATTCCACAGACAATCCCCATGATCCAAAATGAAACCTGGGTGGACTAACAGAAACTCCGTGGAGGATCATTTGGTAATAGATATCAGAATTACACTGTTCAAACCCTTCAACCCAGCAATTCCATTTCTACTCACAGTCTCACATATGCACAAGGACTATTGCATGCCAACACTACGCATTGCAGTGTTGATTATAATAGCAAAAGATTGGAAACAACCTAAATATCCATTAACAGGAGAATGGTTGGAAAAAAAAATGATACTACATTCAACAATGGGATATTATGTAGCTCTTAGGAAAGAAGAACCTAATCTGAATCTACGAATATAGAACAAGACCAAAATATTGTTTCATGAAAAAGCAAGGTACAAAACAGTATACAACATATTTCTGTTTGTGGGGAAATTTATTGCATTATATATCCTATAATTACACATGGACACGTGTTGGAGGGATTTGTATATAATGGAGTTTGTCTGGAATATAGACAATAAAAGAGCAACTGCCTCTGAGCAAGGGACACAGGGGACTCAGGGATAGGAATGTGGGGGAGATTTTTATTCTATGCCCTTTGTTCCCTTAAAATTTATACTACGTGCACATACTATGGTTTCTAAAACTAATTAGTGAAATTAAATGAGTGTCTGAAGAGGGACCTCAGACACTGCCAGTATTGTGTCACACCTACAACAATGCAAAACATACTACTGCTATCATTTTTACAAGGCTTTTTCTGGGATATTGAACTTGCAGACAAAGGAAATTATATGTAGTTAAATTAGTCTGAAAAACAATTCTCCCTCCTTCGCCTCCTCTGCTCTGCATAAAAAGAAAAACTGAAACATTTTCAAAACCTATATAATCCATTGCTTGTTTAGTCATTGGCACGGCGGCGACACAGTGGAGAAAATGAGGAACGCTCCCAAACTTCCTTTGGAAATTGGCCAAATTCATCTCGAAAGGGTCCTTCAGACATTATCTGCTTACATTTTCTCAGTACACCCACCATCAGGGTTCCGACACACTTTAACAAGAGTTTTATTTCGAACCAAAAACACAAAGGGGGACTGAAACCTCAGTACTCCCATGGTTTAGTAGAATTACATTTTCCTCAGATAAGAACAGAAGAGGTGAGCTTAGTCCTCTCGATAAACCCACTTTCCTTGGGAAAACTGGAGTTCTTAATTAGGAAGCAAACACAAGGGCATGTCTTTCCCCGTCATATCCTCTTTGCTGGTCCACTTCCACACAGCCTACATTTATACAACCCACATGTTGTGGATCAAAGATGGCCACGAATTCTTTGACACTCCTCTCCTTGGAAGGTGAGGTCTGTTTCCATTCTCCTTGGTTCTGGACTGCCCTGTGACTGCTTTGATCAATGCAGTATGGCAGAATTGGTGCAATGCCATACCAAGAGCAGTCTTGAAGAGAACTGGCAGCTTCCTCCTTGTTTTCTTAGAGTCCTAAGCAGGGCACTGTGTTAAACTCCAATTGCTGTCCTAGAAAGAGCATGTGGAGATGCCGTAGGGCGACATGGAGATGGAAAGGGGCCTAACGTCACTCCTATCAGGACATCCGACTGTGGGTGGAACCATCTTGGACACTTCAGCCCATGCCAACCACCAGCTAAAGAGCACCAAGTGACCCAGTCAATGCCAAGTGGAGCAGAAGAATCACCCAGCCAAGCACAGCCCAAATTCCTGACCCACAAAAGTATGGGATATAATTAAATGTTGTTTTAAGAAACTAAGTTTGGAGGTAGTATCTTATGCAGAAATAGATACCCAGGGGCACCTGTGTGGCTCAGTCAGTTAAGCATCTGCCTTCAGCTCGGGTCATGATCCCAAGGTCCTAGGATCAAGCCCCCCAGGGAGCCTGCTTCTCCCTCTCCCTCTGCTGCTCCTCCTCCTCATGTGTTTTCTCTCTCTCTCTCTCCCTCTCTTTCTCTCTCAAGTATATAAATAAATAAATAAAAATCTTTAAAAAAAGAAAAAAGAAGAAGAAAAAGAAATAGACACCCAGGATGCCACACCATCACTATGAAACACTGACATCTTCAAACCTTTCATACTCAGGATTCAGTCTATCCTAATTTGCTTTAGAATCATGATAGAAGGATCTCATGCCAGGCAGCCATAGCTCCTGGGAGAAGGGGCCAGCTCCGTGCTGAAGCAACAAAAGAATCTCCTCCCCCACAACACCTACTCCCCACAGTGCTGGAGATGAGTCTACCTGGTCAACTTGAAGCACCATCCCCTGTCACTAAAGACTCCAGAGATCACGGGCCACGGAACTTGGAGTTTGCCCGTTCATAGAGCAACCCTGTCCCTGAGGCTGTCCTTCAACCAGCCCCAACCACTGCAATGCTCCACCAAACCCATGCCCACCAACCCCTGGTCTACCACCTCATGGGGGCCATGTGTGTTTATTCTTGGGTATGAGGTAAGAACCAGACCCTCTTACTCCAGCTCTCGCCCTTTCAGGCTGGGCTGAGAGAAGGAAACCCGAAACTTGGAAGGAAAGATTTCTGGATCAACTTCCCTGGCCCACGACGACCGGTAGTTGCCACCCACTCAAGCCCATGTGCCTGTTCTCACCCACCCGCAGGGTTACCAAGGCCGCAGAGAGGTGGCACTGTCAGAAACCATAATTAGGGATTTCATCACATACTTTAGTTCCCTGAGAACATATTCTTCCTTACAGCATGCAAATCTATTGTTCAACTTTCAAGCATCCCACTAACTTTCAAACACGTTGTTGGGAACTCACTAAGTACAAAAGTAAGACACTGCCTCTTCTGAATTGTAGACGTAGCCTTGAAATCCAGAAAAGGGCATTTCCAGGGTTGGGACAAAAATGGAAGATTTAGAAATTACAGGATGAAGAAGGACAATGAGACTGGCAAACAGGGCTTAGCAAGGTCCCAGTTGTACAGAGGTGCGCATGAGCAGAGAAGCCATGGGAGAACAAAGGGGAGGAGCAAAGCCGGTCTCTCCCCTCCTGCTTCCTGGCTTCCAAAGAGTGAAGTCCCATTCATTGTTACTGAAGGCCTTTCACCATGGTCTATACAGACAATTTAGAGAGGTGGGTTGACCGTCCGATCTATTTTGATAGATTGGACAGTCTGGATATTATCAGGGGAGAAAGGTGTTGGTTTGAGAGAAAGCTTTTTCTCACATGTCAAAGGAAGAAATTTTAGGATTTTCCCAAATTATCTCAACAATTTTCTCAATCTCTCACTTCAGACAAAATATTTAAGGCAAAACTATTTCCAGAGCATTCTTGGGTCATATCTTACAGAAGCAGAGAAGAGAAGAGGGAAGGGTAGAGCCACCCGGATTACCTGCCTGGTTGCTTAGATTGGTCCAATTTCACTAAGAATCACACAAACCTCTTCATTCCTTCTGCCTGTTCACCTGACCCTTTTCAATTTCTTTTTCTTTTTTCCGTTACCTTAAGGGAGTAATCTAGACACTCTGGCTTTCTTTGCATGCAAAATGTAACAGTTCTTTCTTTCTTCTTTCAGATAAAGGCAGTCGTGGGGAAAGCAAAAGAAAAGTGCCTGGCTTCTTCAAATTAGCTCTGAAATAAAAGTCACCGCCAGATGTTATATAAAAGGTGACGTAATCCTAAAGTACTTCATTACATATGCAGCTCCGCTCTTCAGCTCAGGAGGAGTTTATTACATTTTGTCGATCCCATTTTCTATACCCACATCATTTTTACATAATTTTTCCTGCCTGACAGACATCTTCACATTTTCACAGCAACCCATCAAGAGAGCATTACAGCAGCCCAGGGAATCAGGTTAGCAGTTTACAAATAACGGTGCTAATAAGCCAGATTTGTCCCTGAGATACACATCAGGGGTAAGCGGTTATCCATGCATGTGAGAAGCACATCTATTTTAGAGTAATAGGCAAGAAAGCAGAGCTCCTTTCCAGCTGACACCATGCTCTTTCAGAACCTGTACCGAATCTATTCCACAAGTAGAAAAATTGGGGAAATGCCAATCTAAACTTATTCCCGCAATTCTCTTTGTTTTCCTAATAAATTCCTGGCTGGTAGTGAAATCAATAGCCATGGCAAACGCATTAAGATCAAACTTCCTGTATTTTAGGATTGGCACAAAATTTAGAGGAAAACGCGCCGTTTGTACCAAGGCAATGTCTAAGCTCCTGAGATCCTTTCAGCACAAACACCGCAAGACACTGCCTCCCACTCCCCAGGTGCAAAGCAGCTTCCCACACACACACACACACACCCCTCCCAAGCCCCCCTTTCCAGCAACCCCTTCCCAGGCACTTGCGGCCCCACTGCCCTCCGGTGGTGAAAAGCAGCAGTGCAGGCTGGAAGTTTATTTCTTCCAGAAGGATTGAGACTGGCTGGAGGGAATGGCTAGGAGAGCATCTGCCTTAAGGTTAGTGTGAGAACCCACGTACACTCAGTAATTAGCTACTTATCAGAAATGAGCCTATGCAGGGCTCCTGAGTGGCTCAGTTGGTTGGGCGACTGCCTTTGGCTCAAGTCATGATCCCGAGGTCCTGGGATCAAGTCCCACATCAGGCTCCCCCTCCTCTGCGGGGATCCTGCTTCTCCCTCCCTCTACTGCTCCTCCTGCTTGTGCACTCTCTGTCTGTCACATAAATAAATAAAATCTTTAAAAAATACAAATTAAAAATAAATGAACCTATCTAACAGAATTCCAGTGGGAAAAGAAAGTACCCAGTAATTACCACCCCAAGGAAACATATATGCCACTCATCTTGAGAACCTCCTTAAGTTTTAAGGAAAGATCCCTGTTAAAATGAACTTTATGGTTTTAAAGTATAATAACAAACTTAAGGTAACAAAGCTGCTCCTTCTTCTATAAGAGCAGGATTTGAATGTGGGACAAAGGGAGATGTGAAGGCTTTAGAGAATTCTGACCCTTCCCTGTACCCCCCTCCCTGACTACCAAGGAAATAGATACAGATTTGTGGATAACTAGCCCCCAAAATGAATTTATTCTATTTCCTCTTTGTGTCCAAGGGCAGCACATTCCTTAGTTCTACAAGTAATTTCCTTTATAGGTTCAAAAATTCTTTTCCTTTTTTAAATGGTTTTTCTTTACATGAAGGTTATTTGTGCACATGGTGTAAAGAGTCAAATAATTCTACAAATCTCATTCCAAAAACAAGGCAGTCCCAGCCCCCTTCACCTTGTTTTTAACTCTTTTTAACTGAATCACTTGCTCTGTACGTCCATATTTCTAAATAACCTGTTTGTATTGCTGCTTCTAGATATTTGAGTTTAGGTATCTTATACTGACTTTGCACCATGGAAGAAGATTTCATACACACACACACACACACACACACACACACACACACAGCTCCACCACACATATACACTTCCCAGTATATATAATTTGAGTAAGGTTAATTATCAATATGTATAATACTATGAGTAGTAAAGTCTTGACTTTACTGCTACTACTACTAAGTCATGCAGTATACCATATTTACCCTTTCTGGCCTGAACAAGTTTTTAAATTTCCCTGGAGTTAAAAAATAAGGTCCTTTTGGGATACCTGGGCAGCTCAGTTGGTTAAGTGTTGGACTCTTGATCTCAGCTCAGGTCTTGATCTCAGGGTCGTGAGTTAAAACCCCACGTTGGGCTCTATGCTGGGCATGGAGCCTACTTATAGATAGATAGATAGATAGATAGATAGATAGATAAATTCCTTTTTCTCATATGCTAAGCTTTTTAAATACTCATTGTATGAGTCTTGTAGGGCTGCCATAACAACGTGGTATAGCTTTAAACAACAGAGTATTATTATCTCAAAGTTCTGGAAGTTAAAAGTCTAAAATCAAGGTGTCCGCAAGACTGTGCTCTCTCTGAAGTCCATAGGGGACGATCCTTCTTTACATCTTTCTAGCTCCTGGGAAGATCTCTGCTCTGATAGTCACATGGCCCTTATCCCTGTGTATATGTGTCTTCATGTGGCATTCTCACTTGGTATGTTTCTCTCTGTATCGTTTCTCTTCTTGTTATCAGGACATCAGTCTTCTGAAATTAAGGGCCTGCCCTACTCCCGTACAGCCTCCCCTTAACTTACATCTTAATTACATCTGCAAAGATCTTATTTCTGAATAAGGTCACATTCTCAGGTACTAAGAGTTAGGACTTGAACATATCTTTTGGAGCTCGCTCTTCTACCCAGAGCATCTTAGCTTCACTAATTTATCTCAAACTCTGTCCAATTATCTAAATCTCCTCTGAGTATACTGAAACATTTTGTTTCCTGTCAGGTTTCAGCTCCTGTGTTGGTTTACATTCAGATGGGCTTTTCCTTTATGATCGACTGCAGCTATAGCCCATGTACCTTCAGGTTCAAGTGCAGACACCGTGAATGTTTCTCAACAGTCCCATTGGCTGGACAGGGTCACAGGCCAATCTCAAGCCAACAGTTCCAGGCAAGAGAATACTTTGAGCTCATCGGCTTAGACCTAGGTCATACACTCCATTCCCGGAGCTGGGAGCGGGGCAGCTTCATTTAACTACCTGATGGGATCATGGGGAATAGGAGATTACACAAAGGGTGGATAGATGTTGATTACCAAAAATAACCCAATGTCCACTATGGATTGTTAACAACCACTTTAAGAGAGGTCATTTTCCCCCAAGGCCAGAACACGGATTTTGGCCAGCTAAAGAATTTTATGATAATCTACTCTGGGAAGGTTAAGAAAACAGAAAAGAAATTGAAGAAAAATACATTTAGATCTACACTTTATCCTTTTTCTGGTATTACAGGGATTCACTTGGTAATATCTAAGGGAAAAATACTTGTCACTTTAATACATTTTTACGTCCTAAAATGTTTGGGGAGAAGGTATTATCCCACATACGAAATGTCCTACAAATGGAAGGAAATATCCTGTGGTCAAATCCCTGTGATTTCAAAGAGAATGATGCAGAAAATAAAAAATTCCAACCAGGCAGGCAATAACCATCCTGTTGATAAAAATGTTCTCCTGCTGAGATGCCACAGAAGTTTTCTTCAAATGAGTTTTCACACCACACTCCAGTTGTCCAACATCATCTCTTCCCATCTATGAGGAAGAGAACAACAGCTTTGTTCTCCTCCCCCCTCACAGCATCTGCCTCTGTGAAGCAGCAGAAAATATTTAACTTTAAGTTTCCTTTTCATTGGTTCCCCTATTAATTTTTTCTACTTTTGATTGAATTTTTTACAGATTTGAACTACAGATCACAAACTTTAACAGTCACTTTATTCACTGAAACTGAATGTTGGAGCCTAAGAATTAACGATCTTCCAGCATGAGCAGCTTGGTCAAGGCAAACAAAATCTTAAAGACAGAAGACCTAAGACAACAAAATCAAAAAGGAAAATGAGGGATATAGGAGAAGACAGTATGATTGTTAACTTGATGTGTAAACTTGACTGGGCCGTGGGATGCCTGGATATCTGGTTAAACATTTCTGGGTATGTCTGTGAGGGTGCTTCAAAAAGAGATTAGCATTTGAATTGGTGGACTGGATAAAGCCGATTGCCCTCCCCAATGTAAGTGTACCTCATCCAATCCTTTAAGGGTGTAAATAGAACAAAATGGCAGAGAAAGCTGACTCCTCTCTGCCTGACTGCTTGAATTGAAACATCAATCTTCTCCTCTCTGAGCGTTGCTGGTTCTCAATCCTTCAGAGGCAGGCTGAAATCTCCAGCTCTCAGAGCTTCAGACTACATCTTTGGCTCTCCTGTGCCTCTGGCTTGCAGATGGTGGGATCATGGGCCTTCGCAGCCTCCGTGTCACGTGATCCAATACCTTATAATAAACCTGTTTATATATATGCATATACTATGGGTTCTATTCCATGGAGAACCCTAATACAGATGGAGTCAGAAGGGAGCTAGAAAAAAAATGGAAGAGAGAGAGAAATCCAGGAAAACAGTGAAAAGACAGAGAGATTAATATAAGATAGGGAAAGTCCTAACCTTGGTATGAGGGGACCTGCACCATAGCCTCAGCTGCTTCCTAACTCACTGCCTACCTTGTCATCTCTCTAGGTTTACCCCTCTGGGCCTCAACCTCCCCCCTGAGAGGAGTGACCCAACACATCTCTTGAGTCTCTCCAGTTCTAGAACACTGTCATTATGATTCCTCCATGGGTACCACCCACACAGTAAACACTCACGTGATGGGTGCCTACCTGGCAGGGTCCTCACCTGTAAGGGAATGCCAGTCAAGGGGCTCGCTGCAGTAACTAGAGTAAAATGCTGCCTTTGCCAATATAGCCATTTTCAGAATTCTGAGATCAGAGGGAGAATCCCAGTGGGATGGGCAGCTAAGTGCTGGATATAAAGCTGCCAAATCATCAGGCCCAAGGGAGGTGCTCTTAGAACAGCATTTCCTAAAAACTCGGCATTTTAAATGACACATCTTGCCGTGCCATTCCCAGAACCATCATCTCACCTCCTATGGGGTTTTAATGGTTGAAAAAACAATGAGCTCTCTATTCCAGGTGATATCAGCAAAAGACATTTCCCAGATCAATGCCGTCAACCAAATCCACCAAAGCAAATATAGATTCTTTTATGTTTTATTCACCTTTCTACTTGCTGCTGCCCTACATGTAAGGCTCGAGATTTTGTAGTGTGATTAGTATTGAGAAATTTGGGCCAGCAGTGATCTTCAACCCTGGGACATTAAATCACCTAGAGAACTTTTTTTTTTTAATATGGATGTATGGGCCTCTTTCGTAAAAATTTTCATTTAATTGGTCTGGTGAGGAGACCCAAGCGTCGGTTTCTTTTTAACCGCCCCCCAGGCAGTTCTACTGTGAGGCCAGGATGAGAACCACTGGGCTGAGGGACTGCAGTGCTTCCAGAGGGCTCAGAGCAGCCATGAACACCCCTGACACACATGCTTTACATTCCCAATGTTTTTGGCCAAGAATTCTTAATAGAAGAGAAGTTCTGCCCACAACAGCACTAGACGCTGTGTATTTTGGTCTAGTTTTTCTCTTTCCCCTATAGAGCGTGCAGCTGGTATAC
This sequence comes from Potos flavus, assembly GCA_028534135.1. Lineage (NCBI taxonomy): Eukaryota > Metazoa > Chordata > Mammalia > Carnivora > Procyonidae > Potos > Potos flavus. The sequence continues at coordinate 42,294,524 of CM052895.1, forward strand.
ACATTCCCCAAGCAAGCAAAGGTCCTACGAAAGGTGAGAAAACCACCAAATTTTCTGCCAAGCTTTTAAACTTGGGACTTACACTGCCATTTCAGAACTCACACTAATAATCTAGTATCTCCATCTAAGGGAATGTGTTTCAATGCCAAGTCCTTGTAGTTCTGTGATATACTCATCAACAAAGCCATATCTTCGGTGGTGGAGAAGGTAGAGTCAATGCACATATGTTCCTGAATATTGAACTTTCTCCAGCATTCTGAAAAGTCTGTCTCTCTATGGAGTTTAAAAGAGCTATATCCATTTCCCCTGGGCACCACCACACAGTTTGTTGTGGACTTTTAAAGAGAATTATCTGGTTTCCGTGGACTTTTTTCACATTTGGAATTTTGGCAATAATAATCCTCCCTATAACCTGCCATATATTCAGTCCTTAAAATATCAGTCACCATATCAGGCACTAAAATACAGCATCGCTAATCCACGGAATAGCCATGCAAAACAAGCACTATTTTTCCAAGTTTACAGATGAGAGACTTCAGAGCTAGTGACTGTTCGAGCTGGGATTCAGATTCAAGGCTGTCTGGCTCCAAAAATAACAATCTTTTCACAATGCTCTACTGCCCACAGAAAATCTGTTGGAAGGTCAGTAACTGTGACAAAACAATAAAAGTAGATATTTGTATAGCAAATGTTTTCTCCTAACTCCCTGAGCCATGGAAAGGCATTCCTAGGTCATAGCTTCCACATCCCAGACTACAGTAAAGAAAAGTCTTTAGAACTTCCAGTCCTTTGAGAATGGAAATACTTTCTGATTAACTTGTGTGATGTGTTATAAAGTCACTTCTAAACAATATATAATCAGGTCCCGTAGATGATTAATCAGTATGGCTAGCAGAATAGGAACCAGAAGGCCCAAGAGACAGACTGACAGCTTTTTGAGTCAAGGAGAAACACTTTCCTAACAAGGCATCCGAGTTCTTATGCTAGTGCAGCTTCTTTGTGTAGACGACAGGGACATTGATTTAACCACATTCAAAGCCCAATGGTGAAGAAAAAGCACATATGCACGCAGTCTCTACCCTCACGAAGAATTCATTGTTCCCAAGTTAGCGGATGGTATGTTCTGTTTTATGTAACGATGGTAGCTAGGTATGGTCTACTCTCCAACCTCCATTTCAAAGCCACCAGCCAAGCCCATGAGATGATGGATATTGGCACCTACCAGTTTTCTCAGTCCCCTGCTCTTCTAGGGCTTGAATTTCTACGTTTTAGGTTTGCCAGTATGGACTCGATTGCCTCCCTTTTCTTGACCCTTCTGTTCTTCTCTTCCATCACTCTTTACTCCCAACCTAACAATTATATATCCATGGGATGATGGTAATTCTCCCTATCCTCAAAGACAAGGAAGTTAGGACTCTTGCCAGGCTTTTTAGAACCAAGAAAGATCCCCCCAGCACCCTACATGCCAACTGAATTGATTGGGAGCCTATAATATTTGGCCAGCTACATTCACCCAAGGCTGTCCTAAGGAAGCCAGGAAAAGCAGAGCCCTAATAGACAAGCCTCTACCTCATTCAGTAGGTCATGCAAAAGCTGGAAGAATGTTATAGTTTGAATATTTAGATCCCCCCAGAGTTGGCCCTTCTCACAGATACAATCTAGTCTTAAAGAAAGACTGTCCCCACTTCTCTATTAGTAGGCAGGGGCTGCTTCACCATCCCCTCCAGAGTCAGGAAAGGCTATTATCTATCTCTTGGATTTAGCGAACCAAACAGAAGTTTGATTTCTTTTCAGATAAAAGAGATGATGCAAATGAGAATTTTATCTTGCATGGAGGAGTGACAAAGTAGGAAAATGAATCCTACTTGATTACAATCTTCCATCATTCTGATTTTAGAATTACTGAATGGAATCAATCAGCTTTCAATTGTTACCTTGGTGAAAGATTAAAACATCATTACTTGTCCTACATATTTCACACTTTAGCAAATTTTAATAAACTGAATGCGTGAGAAATGGTTATATTATCTTTCATGATATTGGGATGCTAATGACATTTCTATTGATTTTAATTCACATTTGTTGGTCAAAAAAAGTCAGATTCCAACGAGGCATGGCATCCTATAATCAACACTAACAAATGAAGACCACTGAACACTGAAATGGTCCAAATGAAATCATTAATCAGAAATATCATAAAATAATTACCTAAAAACTAGGGAGGTCTTATCTTCCTAATGAACATCTTTTATAGTATATTGATTCATTTATAACTCTTACACATTGGTGATTTCTCTATTAAAATATTTTTCAGTAAGTATAGAAAAAGCACTCTGAAAAGGCAAAATCAGGAAAGCATCAATTTATCAGTAAAGGGGATCATAGCTACCTCCCCCTAAAAAGTGAAAAAGACTCCTGAAGTTCATACAGTGTATACAACTCCTCCTTAACACCATTTGCATTGAAAAATTCTTAGTCCAGTAGCAGGAAAGATTGTACAGTTATCAATAACATAGAACAGAATAACAGTTAAAGGTGCAGGTTCTGCAGTCGAACATCATGGCTTCAGATAACTTCATCTACTTCACTTCTATGTGCCTCAGTCCATATTATGGGGGCATAATGATAGTACTCATTTCACTGTCCTGGTCAGGGGATGAAATGAGATACTGTGTACAAAACTTATTTCAGCATACTCCAGTCAGACTGCATTTCCATGATTAAAAACAGCATTAAACTTCATATATGTAAAGATGTTGTTTTGATTCTCTCCAACGCTTTCTCGTTTTACATTTTTTCCATTACTTATTCTCTTTAGCTGGTCAATTGGACTATGCCTCCTAGGGGGCTAATCAAGTCTGAGATGGTCTCATATCTGGAGTTCAGTCTTTCAAGAGGTAGAGAGTGAAGGATGAAGAGGAGGCAAGAGAGAATAGGCTCTTAAATGCTCTACCATGTGAACCTTTCCCCCCACAGCCTCAGTCTTTAATAGACCTGTAAAAATCATGATAAATGTCCTCTGTGGGATTCAGTTTCTCGTAAAAGCTGGAACAGGCAATGCTTTTCTCCAACAGAATGTAGAAGGTAAAACAAAGATGGCCCTGGAAGATATACAAGTGAAGACTAGATAGCCCAGCCTTGTAACAACAAGGACAAGCGAAGAGTTACAGGAAGGGTGCTGGATGGGCCTGAGCCTAGTTGACTTGAATCTCCAAGATGTGGGAGGTGGAGGAATGGCAATGGGGGTCCCAGGTGACACCACTGGGAATTTCAATATAAAATCAACTCTTCAAAGGCCCCATTTCCTTAATTTAAGATTCAGTCGACTCCTTTTCCATTCGGGTTTTTTGAAAACTTCAGGACACCAATTCAACATATTGTTCTTCAAGTTCCAGTTAAATTCATCCTGCTACCTTTTTAATAAGGTTTTTATTATCCCACATTTTCATTTGAGGTTGTTTGAAATTTTACAACATGTGAAGCCAAGATTTTTTTTTTTTTAATTGAAGCACCAGGCCAACACACCACTTGTATCTGCTGTAGAAAAAATTATATAGGAGGAGGAGGAAGATGGCAGAGGAGTAAGAGACCTAATATCATTGGGTCCCAGGAGTTTAGCTAGATAGTTATCAAACCATTCTGAACACCTACGAACTCAACAGGAGCTAGAAAAGAAGAAGAGCAGCAATTCTAGGAACAGGAAAGCGACCACTTTCTGGAAGGTAGGACATGCGGAGAAGTGAATCCGAGCGGATATACGGAAAGATAGACCATGGGGGGAGGGGCCGGCTCCTGGTAAGTGAGAGAGCAGTGGAGCACAAAATTGGAACTTTCAGAAGTCTGCTCCACTGAGGGACATCGCTCCAGAGGCTAAGCGGGGGATGGAGCCCTCTCGGGGACAGTGTGGTCTCAGGACCTGCGGGGTCACAGAAAGACCGGGGTGCCTGAGGGTGGCAGAGCTCCCAGGTATCAGAGTGGGGAAGCTGGCGCCAGAGACTGAGCCAAACAGAGGTTTCTCAGTTCGGGATTACCTTAAACCGTTATCTCAGGCACAGTCGGGCCCCTGCTCTTTGAGCAGGGACCCCAAAAGGGGCAGATCCGGAGAGACTCACCTTCCTCCTCCGGGAGGAGCTGCGCGGGAGTGTGATGCAGGAATCTGCTGGGTTTGGAGACTCCAAACGGGGCCGTGCACCAGAGATAGAAACTCTCGTCACAGGCTGGGTGAGCTTGGAGCGTGGCTGGAGACCAGGGAGACGGGAGGGATTGACTGCTTTTCTCTGAGGGCGCACTGAGGAGTGGGGCCCTGAGCTCTCGGCTCATACGGGCCGGAGGTTGGGAGGCCGCCATTTTCATTCCCCTCCTCCAAAGCTGTACGGAAAGCGTTCAGGGAACAAAAGCTGCAAGAGCGAACCCGAGCAGATTACTTAGCCTGGCCCCTGGCAAGGGTGGTGCAATTCCGCTTCAGGCAAAGACTTTTGAAAATCACGGCAACAGGCCCCTCCCCCAGAAGATCAGCAAGAACATGCAGCCAAGACCAAGTTCACCGATCAATGAGAATTGAGGAACTCTAGAGCTAGGGGAATATAGCACATAGAATTCATGGTTTTTTCCCCATGATTCTTTACTCTTTCAAAGTTAAATTTTTTTAATTTTATTTTTTTCTTATTGTATTTTTTTAATTTTTCCTCTTTCCTATTTTAACGTTTTTTTAACTATTTTATCAATACCTTTTTTAAAACAGATCTTTTTAAATTTTCATTGTTATAATCATATTCTATCCCTTCGTTGTATTTCACCTTATTTTTTTATACATATAGGTTTTTCTTTCTTTAAAATTTTGGGATACAGTTTCTTCTAATAGATCAAAATATACCTTAAATCTAGCACATGGCTTTGTTCTAGTCTCCAGCCTGATGACATTCTTTCCTTTTTTTTTTTTCTTTTTTCAACCAACTTCTTATCAATTCCTTTTTTAGAATCTTTTTTAATTATCATCTTTACAGTCATATTGCATTCCTTCATCGTGTTTATTTACCCTTATTTTTGTGTATATGTAAGTTTTTATTTCTTTAAAATTTTGGGTGGCAGTCTCTTCTAACAGACCAAAATACACCCAAAATTAATTGTGTGGCTCTGTTCTATTCAGCAGTCTAATATATATATATTTTTTTCTTTTTTCTTTTTCCCTCCTTTCTTCTCCCAGTTTTGGGTCTCTTCCGATCCATCGATATGCTGCCTGCAAGAAACTCATTTTAGACCCAAAGACACCTCCAGATTTAAAGTGAGGGGTGGAAAACAATTTACCATACTAATGGACATCAAAAGAAAGCTGGGGTGGCAATCCTTACATCAGATAAATTAGATTTTTAGCCGAAGACTATAATAAGAGATGAGGAAGAACACTATATCATACTTAAAGGGTCTGTCCAACAAGAAGATCTAACAATTTTAAATATCTATGCCCCTAACATGGGAACAGCCAATTATATAAACCAATTACTAATAAAATCAAAGAAATACATCAACAATAATACGATAAGAGCAGGGTACTTTAACACCCCCCTCACTGAAATGGACAGATCATCTAAGCAAAAGATCAACAAGGAAATAAAGACTTTAAACAACACACTGGACCAGATGGACATCACAGATATATTCAGAACATTCCATCCCAAAGCAACAGAATACACAGTCTTCTCTAGTGCACATGGAACATTCTCCAGAATAGATCACATCCTGGGTCACAAATCAGGTCTCAACCGGTACCAAAAGACTGGGATCATTCCCTGCACATTTTCAGACCACAGTGCTTGAAACTAGAACTCAGCCACGAGAGGAAATTTGGAAAGAACTCAAAGACACGGAGGCTAAAGAGCATCCTACTAAAGAATAAATGGGTTAACCAGGAAATTAAAGAAGAATTTAAAAAATTCATGGAAACAAATGAAAATGAAAGCACAACTGTTCAAAATCTTTGGGACACAGAAAAGGTGGTATTGAGAGGAAAGTATATAGCAATATAAGCCTTTCTCAAAAACAAGAAAGGTCTCAAATACACAACCTAACCCTACACCTAAAGAAACTGGAGGAAGAACAGCAAAGAAAGCCTAAACCCAGCAGGAGAAGAGAAACAATAAAGATCAGAGAAGAAATAATGAAAGAGAAACCAAAACAACAGTAGAACAAAGCAACAAAACTAGGAGCTGGCTCTTTGAAAGAATTAATAAGATTGATAAACTCCTGGCCAGACTTATCAAAAAGAAAAGAGAAAGGACCCAAATTAATAAAATGATGAATGAAAGAGGAGACATCACAACTAACACCAAAGAAATACAAACAATTATAAGAACATATTATGAGCAACTATACACCAGCAAATTTGACAATCTAGAAGAAATGGATGCATTCCTAGAGACATATAAATGACCAAAACTGAACCAGGAAGAAATAGAAAACCTGAACAGACCCATAACCAGTAAGAAGATTGAAGCAGTCATCAAAAATCTCCCAACAGGGGCGCCTGGGTGGCTCAGTGGGTTAAAGCCTCTGCCTTCGGCTCAGGTCATGATCTCAGGGTCCTGGGATCAAGCCTCGCATCGGACTCTCTGCTCAGCAGGGAGCCTGCTTCCTCCTCTCTGTC
>CM052895.1:42301263-42313879 GCA_028534135.1 Potos flavus
ATCCTAGCCAATAGGATCCAACAGTACATTAAAAGGATTATTCACCACCACCAAGTGGGATTTTTTCCTGGGCTGCAAGGTTGGTTCAACATCCACAAATCAATCAATGTGATACAATATATTAATAAAAGAAACAACAATAACCATATGATACTCTCAACAGATGCTGAAAAAGCATTTGACAAAGTACAGCATCCTTTCTTGATCAAAACTCTTCAAAGTGTAGGGATAGAGGGTACATACCTCAATATCATCAAAGCCATCTATGAAAAAACCATACCAAATATCATTCTCAATGGGGAAAAACTGAGAGCTTTTTCCCTAACATCAGGAACACAGCAGGGATCTCCACTATCACCACTGCTATTCAACATAGTACTAGAAGTCCTAGGCTCAGCAATCAGACAACAAAAAGAAATAAAATGCATTCGAATCAGCAAAGAAGTCAAACTCTCACTCTTTGCAGATAATATGATACTTTACGTGGAAAACCCAAAACACTCCACCCCTAAAATGCTAGAACTCATACAGGAATTCAGTAAAGTGTTGGGATATAAAATCAATGCACAGCAATCAGTTGCATTTCTATACACCAACAGCAAGGCAGAAGAAAGAGAAATTAAGGAGTTGATCCCACTTACAATTGCACCCAAAACCATAAGATACCTACGAATAAACCTAACCAAAGAGGCAAAGAATCTGTACTCAGAAAACTATAAAGTGCTCATGAAAGAAATTGAGGAAGACACAAAGAAATGGAAAAATGTTCCATGCTCATGGATTGGAAGAACAAATATTGTGAAATGTCTATGCTACCTAAAGCAATCTACACACTTAATGCAATCCCGATCAAAATACCATCAATGTTTTTCAAAGAAATGGAACAAATAATCCTAAAATTTATATGGAACAAGAAAAGACCCTGAATAGCCAGAGGAATGTTGAAAAAGAGAACCAAAGTTGGCGGCATCACAATTCCAGACTTTAAGCTCTATTACAAAGCTGTAATCATCAAGACGGCATGGTACTGGCACAAAAACAGACACATATATCCATGGAACAGAATAGAAAGCCCAGAGATGGACCCTCAACTCTATGGTCAACTCATCTTCAACAAGGCAGGAAAGAATATCCAATGGAAAAAAGACAGTCTCTTCAACAAATGGTGTTGGGAAAATTGGACACCCACATGCAGAAGATTGAAACTGGACCATTTCCTTACACCATACACAAAAATAGACTCAAAATGGATGAAAGACCTCAATGTGAGACAGGAATCCATCAAAATCCTTGAGGAGAACACAGGCAACAACCTCTTCAACCTCAGCCGCAGCAACTTTTTCCTGGAAACATCGCCAAAGGCAAGGGAAGCAAGGGCAAAAATGAACTACTGGGACTTCATCAAGATCAAAAGCTTTTGCACAGCAAAGGAAACAGTCAACAAGATCAAAAGACAACCAACAGAATGGGAGAAGATATTTGCAAATGACATATCAGATAAAGGGTTACTATCCAAAATCTATAAAGAACTTCTCAAACTCAACACCCAAAGAACAATAATCTAATCGAGACATGGGCAGAAGACATGAACAGACATTTCTGCAAAGAGGACATCCAACAGACACATGAAGAAGTGCTGTCAACATTACTCGGTATCAGGGAGATATAAATCAAAACCATAGTGAGATACCACCTCACACCAGTCAGAATGGCTAAAATTAGCAAGTCAGGAAACGACAGTTGTTGGCAAGGATGCAAAGAAAGGGGAACCCTCCTACACTGTTGGTAGGAATGCAAGCTGGTGCAGCCACTCTGGAAAACAGTATGGAGGTTCCTCAAAAAGTTGAAAATAGAGCTACCCTATGATCCAGCAATCGCACTACTGGGTATTTACCCTAAAGATACAAATGTAGTGATCCAAAGGGGCACATGCACCTGAATATTTATAGCAGCAATGTCCACAATAGCCAAATTATGGAAAGAACCTAGATGTTCATCAACAGATGAATGGATAAAGAAGATGTGGTATATATATACAATGGAATACTATGCAGCCATCAAAAAATGAAATCTTGCCATTTGCAACACCGCGGATGGAACTAGAGGGTATTATGCTAAGCGAAATAAGTTAATAAGAGAAAGACAATTATCATATGATCTCTCTGATATGAGGAATTTGAAAGGCAGGGTGAGGGGCCATGGGGGGTAGGGAGGGAAAAAATGAAACAAGATGGGACTGGGGAGGGAGAGAAACCATAAGAGACTCTTAATCCCAGGAAACAAACTGAGAATTGCTGGGGAGTGGGAGAGGAGGGATAGGGTGGCTGGGTTATGGACATTGGGGAGGGTATGTGCTATGGGGAGTGCTGTGAATTGTGTAAGACTGAGGATTCACAGACCTGTACCCCTGAAGCAAATAATACATCATATGTTAATTTAAAAAAATTACATAAGCCATCCGTACCTGGACCACAATAATGACAACAATAACAGTTATTGTTTGTTTATGGAGTGCTGACTATAAACCAAACCAGGTACTATACTAATTGCTTTACTGGCATTAATGTAATTAACCCTTACAACAGCCCAACGAGGTAGGTTCAAGTATTACAGATAAGGGACCTGAAGTCAAGAGAGGCCACTTGTCAGAGGGAAGGTGGGTGGGGAGGATAAGTGAAATAGAAGAAGGGGATTAAGTGTAGACTTAACTTGATGAGCACTAAGTAATATATAGAAGTGCTGAATCACTATGCTATACACCTGAAATTAATATAATACTGTATGTTAACTATACTGGAATTTTAAAACAGAGGGAAAGAGAAAAGTCACTTGTCCAAGGTCATAAAAATTGGTAGGGGAACCAGGATTAGTTCATTCTTTCAGCAACTATCAATTAGGGGCAAAATATATCAAATAAGACACATTTTGTCAATCTAGATTAAAGAAAAGAGAGGCACCATTGTTTTTTAAGTATATTTATTCACAAGAGCTGTAAAAGCAAACACAAATCACAAATGGAGAGTTTTACTTCAAGGACTTTGTTGCAGGTTTCATTTTTCAAAACTAGCCACAACAATAACTCCCATCCTACATGTTCTCGATGTGATTTTAACTTTCCTCACATCAAGATAAGGGAATCTATGTTCCCTCCTTGAATGTCAGGGGATTTATGACTAATGGTGGAAGCAACGCTATGTACTTCCAAAACTAGTTCATAGGAAGTTCATAGCTTCTGCCTGGTTCTGCTGGAATGCTTGCTTTTGGAACCCAAGTGCCACGCTACAGGAACGTCCAAGCACACATGAAAAAAGCTCTAGATGTTTCCAGCCAAGGCCTCACCCAATAGTGAATATCACCCTATATACACGTGAGTGAAAAAGCCTTTGGATAATTTCAAACCATAAAATTGGCCCCTATTCCCCAAGCTTTCCCAGTTGAGGCGCCAGACATCATGGAACAGAATAAGCTGTGTCCATCATGCTGATCATATGCTTCCTGAATTCTGGACCCACAGTTTCCCTGAACATAATAAAATGGATGCTGTTTTACAGTAAGTTTGGGGTGATCAATTATGCAAAAATAGCTTTCAACAAACATCAGTAGTGTTTGCTCATTAAGCACCAAAGCACAGAAACATAAAATTGTGGGTAACCTTTTCAAATTGCATGATGACCTTTTCCTCAACTTTAGTTGGGTTATTCTTCAATTCTTCCAAAAAGAAGAGTCTCTATAACAGAGGATTTCCGAAGTATTTGTTAAAATGATCATAGCAATGGGGCACCTGGGTGGCTCAGTCAGTTAAGCATCTGCCTTCGGCTCAGCTCATGGTCTTGGGGTCCTGGGATGAAGCCCTGCATCAGGCTCTGCACTCTGCAGGGAGTCTGCTTCTCCCTCTCCCTCTGTTCCTCGCCCCCCATTTGTGCTCACACTCGCTCTCTCTCTCTCTCTCTCTCAAATAAATAAATAAAATCTTTAAAATTAAAAAAAAAAAATTATCACAGCAGAAGCACCTGACTGGCTCAGTTGGAAGAGCATTTGACTCTTAATGTCGGGGTGGTGAGTTCAAACACCATGCTGGGGGTGGAGATTTTTATTAAGTTAATAAATAAAAACTTAAAAAATAAAGTTAAAATGATCACAGCAGGTATGTACTGCATTAGAACAAGGAAAAGTCTTCTAGTGTGATATTGAATGGAAAGAAAGCAGAATACCAATTTTTATACATGTTATGAGTACCCTATGTAAAGATTCTTCATGCAAATGAGAAAAAGTCTAGAAGGCACTCTGGAAATATTGATATAATGGGCCTGGTATTTTGGTAAAGTCTCTTGATTTTTTTTCACAATTGATACATGATGTGTATATGATATATGATATGATATATGCTTGAGGTACAATATATAGATAAAAATATATTAAAATAAAATCATCAGAGAAAGAAATTAGGCAAATTTCCACTCCCCTCCTAGGAGCTCATTCACATAAATGGAAACATTTCCTTCATTACATAATCTCTCCGTGTCTCACTTTTCTTTCCTACGAAATGGGAATAATAACACTTATTTCATAGGGTTGTTAGGAGAAGTAAATGAGTGAGTTAATTTGGTAAGGCCTTAGACAGTGCCTGACACATAGAAAGTAACATACATGCTATTATCTCATCCAACTCCTAATATCGTAGATTAAGATAATCTGCTAATCCTGCCTTTGATTACCAAACTCTGCCACTAACAAGCACCAGAGGACTGAACTAGAAATGAGGCCATCTGTGTCCCAGCATCAGCCAAGGAAATGAGCTGTGTGATCTTGGCCAAGCTGCTCAGCCTTCATTTGCTTGTGGCGATGATGAAGTGGATGCCTACCTTTCTTGGTTTTCTGTTGAAAATTAACTGACATAATGCACTGAAAGTATTTGGTCAAGGTCCAAAACAAATGCCATTTGTCTATCTTCTTATTTTACCAATGTTTTTAGTTTGCTAGAGATGTTATAACCAAGTACCACATACTGAGTGACTTAAACAACAGAAGTTTATCATCACGCAGTTCTGGAGGCTACAAGTCCGAGGCCTGGGCGTCAGCAGGGTTGGTTCCAGCTGGAGGGAAGAATCTGTTCCAGTCCTCTCCCCTGGCTGCTGGTTTACAAGCAATCTTTGGCCGTCCTTGGCTTACAGACACATTCACCTGATCTCTGCCTTGATATTCACATATGTCCTCCCAATGTGCGTATCTCTGTATCCAAATTCCCCCCTTTTCATAAGGACACCAGTCATATTGGTTAGGACCCACCCTAAGGAATTCGTTTTAACCTGATTACCTCTATAAAACCCTATCTCCAAATGAGGTCACATTCTGAGGCCATGGGGGTCAGGGCTTCAACATATAAGTGGAAGGGGGTGATGACACAATTCAACCTATAACACTGATAAAGAAATTAAGACCCAAAATGGGTAGTCCAGTATTTAGGAAGAGCAGGACATAAATCCAGCAGACGTTGACAACTTGTTTGGTGTGTATTGAAGGAAATGTGCAAAACACTTCTTTTGAAATTCCAGACTAAAGCGACTCTGGCTGAGTCCTTTTATGAACCTCAAATTCAGCCCAGATTCATAAATCCTTGAAGAAAACCCAAGCCAATTTTGGAGTTTCCGACAAGATTCAGAGGCTGAATGGATCAGACAGAATTTCATTTGGTATTTAGGATTATTGAATCTAACCTGAAACTTAATGCAAATTCATGGAACACAAACTCCTCACAAATTGAATAGAAGCAAATACTAAGGGCTCGTGAGCCATCTGGAATGCACATGCTGAATGTTGAGGTTTTTCCGATCGCAATAACATGGTGGGGAGGGGAAGGCCCGGCTGGCAAGTTCCCACCATCACCAACTCTATAACCTAGTGTATTTGCATCTCATGTGAATTTGAAGGATTTAAAGTAGTGCAACATATAACAATAAAGTCTCACTTTGTGAGCAAAATTTTAAACAATATGAACCCTCTTTAAGTGTAAAAATTTGTCAAAGCTTACAAAATTTCAAGATGGGCAAGCTGAGTGACTTACAAACTACTTATCGGTTAATCTCATACAAAGGTGTCACTTAAACTGGTTAACAGAAACACCTGCAATCTTTGATCAGCAAAACTTATCACTCATGTACATCCAAACATCCACTATTGCTTTCAGTAACCATTGTGCTCTCGCTTTAAATGTGACAGTTGTTAAGAATTAAAATCTTTTGGAGTACCTGGGGGGCTCGGTTGGTTAAGTGTCTGACTCTTGATTTTAGATCAGGTCTTGATCTCAGGGTCAGCCCCAAGTTGGGCTCCACACTCAGTGGGGGGTCTGCTTAAGATTTCTCTTTCTCCCTCTCCCTCTGTCCCTTCTCCTGCTTGTGTGCTTTCTCTCTTTCTCTCTCTCACAAAATAAATAAATAAATCTTTTTTAAAAGAATTAAGATCTTTTGAATAGTCTTTAACAGTGTCATGCAGGTGTTTACTTAAGTGATGGTCCTCGGACTGAAAAACTCACTGGAAAATTAGTCGCTTTGGACTGGGAGTTAGTCTAGCCCAAAAAGCTAGTGAAGAAGCCCAGATACCAACCCTATTGTTAAATTAGGAGAGAGTATCATGTGAACGATCTAAGGCTAGGAAAACAAAATGTACTTGAAGCAAAAATAGCCAAAATAGGTGTGGGGTTTTACACTTTGTGAATACATCCCCTCCACTTTAAACATATTCCTGTGGAAAAACTACCCTTCAACTGTGAAGATTTTAATTATGCAAAGCCTCCAGGAACATGTCTCTTGAGTTAAAGACCACCCTTTTGCATTTTCTTAACAACTTCATTGCCTTATAATTTATATATCATGAGATTCACTCCTCCTAAGTGTACAATTCAGTGATTTTCAATAAATTTCCTCAATTATGTAGCCATCACCATAATCTAGTTTCAGAGCATTTTTGTTACCCCAGTAAGATTTCTCACGCCCATTTACAATTAATTAATCCCCATTCTTACCTCTAGGAACCCACTAATCTACTTTTCGTCTCCTTAGAGGTGCCTTTTCTGGACATTTCATACAAATGGAATCATACAATACATGGTCTTTTGTGTCTGGCTTCTTCTACTTGACATAATGTTTTTGAGTAGATGTATGGTGTAGCATGTATCAGTATCTCATTCCTCTTTATTTCTGGATGGCATTCCATTGCATGGATCCTGTAGTTGTTTTTGGGCTTAAGTTTAGATGGCCCAAAGGCATCGCCACTTCTTACTGTGTGTGCCAGATGTAACTATAAATAAGTATGGTAGAAAGTACCCAAATACGGCCACCAGCAATTCTTCCCCTTTCTCCGCACACTCCTGACACTGAGAGGTGGAGTCTACTTTTCTTCCTTCATTCTAGAATCTGGACTGGCCCTGTCCCTTGGCTTGTCCAATAGAGGTAGCCACAGTGATGTCCTGACACTTCTGAGCCCACTTGAGAGAGCTGGCTTCTGCTTCTCCTCTTGGAAGCCAGCCATCATCCTGCAAAGGAGTGAGGGCCAGACTACTGGACAATGAGACGTCACAAGGAGAGAAATTTTCAACTATAAGAGGCCTTCTCAGGTGTTGCAGCTCCGGCCAAGCTCCCAGCTGAATGCAGCTCCATGAGAGACTGCAGTTATACCAAATGGAGTTGAGAAACCAGCCAGCTTAGCCCAGGCAACCTGTACAATGAGAACTAATAAATGACTGCTGTTTTAAGCCACTCTGTTTTGGAGCAATTTGTTACGTAGCAATAAGCAACCCAAACATCACAATTTAACCAAAGTCTTTCTCTTGCATTTTAATTCTTGTTGATTTCGTTCTTTTTGAGTTTTTACAGTTGTAGGTCTTCTCTTGCAAGAGATTTCTAAAGGATGTTAACCTCAACGTCATTTTTTTGGCTGTTTGTGATACACTTAAGAGTTCTAGGTTGGTCAGCCGGCTTTCTGAAATTTATATGCCGAGATCTTGAAGCAAAATTTTTAAATGCCCTGAAAAGAATCACCTGAAAAGCTTTATAAAAATAGATTCTCCATCCTCCCCTCCCCTCTTTCAGCATGATGGATAAGTAATCAGTATACAACTGCTCCCGTAGCAATGTACAAGTTAATTTAATAATCTCACCAGGAAAACTATTTCAATAACTCAATTAAGTATCTCCTGACTTTTGATTAAAGGAAAATGAGCATACTAAACACTGTGAACAAAGACACAAAAACTATCAAAATATAACCTTTACCCTCAAAAAGTTTAGAATCCAGTTGCCAAAAAAAAAAATTATATCATCTCAATATCAGATTAACATTAGATCGGCCTACACTGGAGATACAAAATTAAGTAATTTTAACTTACACAATGTTATCTATCAATTATATCTCAATAAAACTGGGTGAATGTCTCTCTTCACCTGTGGAAAGCCATCTGGCCACCTCTCCATGCATTCAGACTGGGAGTTACCATGAACAGCCCGGTGAATCAGAGGAAAGACAGCATCCTTCTGGCCACAGTGATAGGTTCAGGGATGAACATGTGACCCAATCACAGCCAATGAGGCACAATCACTAAACTTCTGTTGGGACTGTGAAAAAGAGGTACTCTTTTTTTTTTTCTCTCAACTTGATTTAGAGCAATTCTGTGAGCCAAACACACGCGCGCGCACACACACACACACACACGGAAAGACACATACCTTTTATTGCTTAGGCCAGTTTGAGTTGAATTTTCTGTCACTTGTAAAAGAACTTTCTTAGAAGCATGTTTTTCATCAGTTAAATGAGGATAATACTTGCTACCAGGTTTTGGAGGGTCTGAGTATTTTGGAAAGTATCACGCCTATTCAAACACAAAGTATTGTCCTACTTACTTCCTCTTTTCGGCTTCTGCCTATTCCTAGCATAATAACGCTTTTAAAGCATAAACATAATGCTGGACCAAAAGAACATTTTCATTACCAGATATGCCTGTTCTGTGTTCAGGAACTTCTGAACCCCTATGTTCCACAGAATTCTTCATATCATAGAATTCTTTGAAACCAAATCAGCAAAGTTCTGTTTCAGTGAGCCATTTCTTCCTTACGCCACAAAAATCGCTTTTCCAAATAAAATCCTATGTTAAAAACGGTATTTGTGGAAAACGTTTTACCTGTGATACATGCGAATGTGCTTTGGAAATGAAATTGCCCAGGAAATTCATTGTTGACGTTTGGTACATTTTCATTACTACTAATTAGTTCAAGTCTAAGTTCCTTCTACTTTCTTAATCTTGCAACTTACTGCTCAAAAAAGATATAGCCATGTAGGGAGCCAACAATGAAAGCACTTCGCTCTTTATTCAAACAGCAGAAGATTTTCTTTTCAATAACCAACTGCTCATTCCTATCCTTCATTTCTGCTTCTCCCTCCTTTTCAGGACTCCTTTATCCAGCCTTGAAATCTGATGTTTTGATTTGACCCATTTGCAGGATTTATTCCTCATAACCGCCATCAATGCCTTTGCAGAAATTCATCATCCGATGCCTGTGGACATTAGAGGACAGGAATATTAAAAAAAAAATTAGCAAACAGGAGTAATATTTTAGTATGTGAATTCTATCTCAATAAAGCTGTTACTTAGGAAGAAAAAAAAAAGGCAATGAGTAAATACTAATCCAGCCCTCCAAGAACCAATAGAGAGGCATATACTGCTCCTTCCCAGAAACAAACCGTGTTCGGGGCTCATCAGCACGAAGGATGGTGATATTCTTCTCGGTATCCAAATAAAACCCAGCAAACCCTCCTTCAAGTGTTACCAGTGAGGCATGTGGAATCACAGTGAGTGGACTGAACTGATAAAGGCATTTTATCTGCCAGCATTTAAATGTGCCCTTTAAAGACTGAAATCAATTCCAACGTCCCTATTTATACTCTGGTGGTACCCATGTGTATATATAGCGAAACATCCATTAGGAAAGAAGACTTGCATCTTTCCACATAATCCAGAATGATGGCAAATTATGACATGTAATTAAATCAGAACCATACATAAGAAAAAATATATTGTGGATTGAATCTATAAAGCTACCTTCTTTTTAAATTTAATTTTCCACTCCTTTTTCTATGTTTCATCCCAACTTGCCCATCTACTCTCCCTGTAATTCATTCTCTAGCTCAGCTGGACTTATTGCTACTTAGACTGGCAGATACAACAGTGAAAAGATGATGTCACCCCTTAGCCAAATTGCACTATTATTATAGAACCGCATGTACTCTCATTCATTTATCTCTGCTGACATCGCTCCATGGGAAGATTTTCCAGGGCAGATGTGAGCTCCCTTGGCAACAAAAGAGGTGGAGAATGCACATTCATTTTAAAATCCTGAGAGGTAGAATTTAGTAAATCCTGATTCTTTGGAAGTATATTGTGAATGAAGGAGACATCTAATGTCCTCAAATGTGTTCTGATTAAAAACCTCCATCTTGAGCATGAAACACCCCCCCCCAATTTATTCTCATCACGGAAATACACTCTCCATCTAAAGGCATGCTTTTGACCCACAAAAATCATGCAGACTAAAGTGGTCTATTTGGCAAGTATAGGTATATACGCTAAGAAATGACGTTACACTTTAGTTATTGTTCAATTAGGACTTGGGCAAAAATTAGTAAAAGATAATTATGCAGGTTCCATCCAAGTGTGCAAAAACAGCTTCAAAATCGCAAACAAGCATTAGAGAGAGACAGGACTTTTTGAAGAGGAAAGCAAGCAGTCGGAGAAGTGGTATCACACAGAAAAGGCACCCCAGGAGATGAGAGTGAAAAGAAAACCCAGGAACAACCAGGTTCATTTGAGGGATACTTTCCCCCATATCCGCTCTTCCTTCTTCTTTCCTCCTATTCTTTGGAGAAGTAGGTAATTTTTTAAAATACATTTTCTGTTATTTTTCTCCTATATTTTAAAAATATAACTAATGCACAGAGCGAAAATTCCAATAGTACAAAAGGGTATGCAAAAAATGAGAAGTCTCTCTCCCACTCCTGAGCCCCACCCCCTAAATACCCACCTCTCGCCTCACCCAGCAAAGCAAGCGCTCTACTGCCTTCTCACATCTCTTTATTCTTGGGCGCGCACCACGCGCTCATTCGCTGTCTGATGGAGCCTATGGATAAGGTCAGAAAATACGTAAAATAAAATACAGAGGATGAAAAAGAAACCAATTCTATTGAAATATGGTTCTGTCTCTGAAGCCCTTGGGGTTCCACGGGCTCCAGATAAGAGCGTCCGCTCTTAGTCTCCATACGTGCAAGCCCATTCATAGGCATCTCTCCCCTGTCCC
This sequence comes from Potos flavus, assembly GCA_028534135.1. Classification (NCBI taxonomy): domain Eukaryota; kingdom Metazoa; phylum Chordata; class Mammalia; order Carnivora; family Procyonidae; genus Potos; species Potos flavus. Next base: position 42,312,603 of record CM052895.1, read on the forward strand.
ACAAATGGCGGTGCCTTGTCCGCAGCAGGTACCGCTGGAGCTCTGCCCAGATGTCCTGGAGAGCCGGAGCACCCACCGCCTGGCGGCTGTGAGCGAGGGCCACTAATGCTTCACACTTGCCCTCTTCCGCAGAGGATCCGCACCCCCACCTTCCAGCCTGGGACGCACTGCAGCCAACACGGGGGTGAGAGGGTGGACAACCGTGTGGTACAACTCACGCCCCTATGCTCCCTGCTGGATCAGGCCAAAGCTGATACTCACTAATACTCAAGGAGGCCTTGCTTTTGGCTTTTTCCCTTGCCCTGCCCCCACTCCCCCCCCCCACCCCGCTCCCCTTCTCCTGGGAGCAACCCCTCCTCAAAGCACAAGAATCCCTGTCTCACTCTTTGCTTCCAGAAGTCCCGATGCCAGACACTTCGAGACGGCCCCTTCCCTTGGGGTTTCCATTTACTGATTTCTTGGAAAAGATTCCCTATCTGTACACACGGATCCGCCACATTCTTTTAACGGCCACATACTATTCCATTAAATGGATTTACCATCATTAATTTAGCCCATCTCCAGCACAGTCATTTCCAAAAGTTCCTCTCTAGGAACTTAAAAGTCTCATTTTTCCACACTGAAATGTGATTACGGCTTGCCATATTTTAAGGATCTAGTTCGCTGCTGAGGAGCCTTTTCTTCAGCTTCACCACCTATAAAACAGTAGTCCTTTGCTATCTTTTTGGAATGAAGCTTTATTCTCAAAGCAACTTATCTCCAAATTGGATAAGCTGTTACAAATTGGACAGCTGTTAGACTCAGCTGGCCCCTGGCCCTTGCATCCGTCAGTCCCCTCAGCCAGAGCACCTTAACAGCCGACCAAGCACCCTTCTTGCTAAACAGCAGCAAAAGTAGGAGCTACAAATGTTCGCCTAATGAACAAATGTCCTAACGAACTTGGACCCTCAAACACCGGGCCTCACTGCTTTCCTCCCTGCCATCGAGAAGAGCAGATGCCTCTTGAGTCTGGTAGGAACCCCCAGCCCTTTGCTGTGTCTCACACATGGCTCCCAGCTGCCAACACCTATTCCCAACAGCATAGTCTAAACCCACAAGGGGGCAAGAAGCACTTCCCTCTCTGCATCCCCAATTGAAAGGTGGATCTGGGCACCTGGCCTGCTGGGTCAGTAGAGTACATGACTCAATCTCTGGATTGAGTTCAAGCTGCACATTGGGCATGGAGCCTATGAAAGAAGGAAGGAAGGAAGGGAGAGAAAGAAAGAAAGAAAGAAAGA
>CM052895.1:42314379-42383493 GCA_028534135.1 Potos flavus
AAGGAAGGAAGGAAGGAAGGAAGAAAAGGAGTGAGGGAGGGAGGAAGGAAGAAAGAAAAGGAGTGAGGGAGGGAGGAAGGAAGGAAGGGAGGAAGGAAGGAAAAGAAAAGAAAGGTAGGTAGGTGGATTTGCTTCCCCACTCCCACCCCAGGTAGTGCTTGTTGTGGCATTTCTTTGAGGCTGACCCACACCTTCTGAAGAGCCTCCCAGGTGCAGGAATTTCCCACAGTCTCAGTTCCACTTTCCCAAGATTGAAACCAGAATGCACTTTTCCCACCTAGCAGCTGCTCACAGCGTGCACGGTGAATAAACCCAGGGCAGAGCAGCATGAGGAAGGAGGTGCTGCTCAGAATCCATTTTCTGGGCAGGAGGGAAGATATGGGCTGCGGGGTCTGGAGACAGTGGCGGTAGGGTCTCTGCTGGGTTAGTTTAGTGATGTGACTTCAGTTCCATCAAAGAACTGAGACCCATAATTTACTTTACATTTGTTTCTCTTTCCCTCAGGCGTCACCCTTCTCCAACTAGAAAAAGATGCTTGGTTTCACTCAAAATCAGACAAATGCAAAGCAAATCCAGAGAAATATTTTTTCTTCCTATCAGGCTGGCAATGGTGAAAATGTCCAGTGAACTACATTGGTGTGAACATGGAAAAACAAGCTGCCAGTGGGAGAATAAATAAGTCCAACCTCTATGAAGAGAATGGGGCCACTGTCAAGTGTGAAATGCGAAACTCCTAACCCAGCAATTTCACTAATAGGAATTTGTCCTATAGATCGGAGTCCAGCAAACCTTTTCTTTAAAGGGCCAGGTAGTGGGGCCTGCGTGGCTCAGTCAGTTAAGCATCTGCCTTCGGCTCAGGTCATGATCTCAGGGTCCTGGGATGGAGGGCTGCAGCTCGTGTTCCTGTGCTCTCTCTCTCTCAAGTAAATAAATAAAATCTTCTTTTTTTTTTTTTAAGAGCCAGGTAGTAAATATTTGGGCTTCCTGGCCATGTTTTTTGTTTTTTTTTTTAAGATTTTATTTATTTATTTGTCAGAGAGAGAGAGAGAGAGCTCAAGCAGAGGGAGCTGCAGGCAGAGGGAGAAGCAGACTCCCCACTGAGCAAGAAAACTGATGTGGGACTCCATACCAGGACCCTGGGACCATGCTCTGAGCCGAAGGCAGACGCTTAACCGGCTGAGCCAGCCAGGCATCCCATTTTCTTTTCAGGCCACATATTTCTGTTGTAACTACTCCCCTCTACTATTGTAGCATGAAAGTAGCCACAGACAATATGTAAACAAACAGGCGTGGCTACCACCCAATAAAACTTTATTTACAAGAACAAATGGCAATTTGAAATTGGCCCACAGGCTGTAGATTGCCACCTCTTCCAAGTAGTCTAGGAAATGTATACAAAAACACGGATAGTATATTCTTCATAGCAACAGCCTAATAATGGAAACCACCCTGATGTCCAACAAGAGCGGACTGGATAAGCAAATTAGGGTACCTCCTTTCAGTGGAATACTTGCAGCCGGTAAAAAGGAGGCAGCTCTATCTGCACTGATAAGGGTGATACCCAAAATATATCAATTTTTTTTAAATGCAAGATGGCGAACTGGGTACAATATGCTTCCTTTTTTAATTAAAGATGTATAAATGCATATGTATGTATTTGCTTATCTAAGCATGAACATATTTGAAAGGACACACAAGAAGTTGGGGAGGGAAACCAGATGGGGGACAGGAACACGAGGGAGAATTTTTTCACCGTCTCCCCCTTTGTGCCCTTTGAATTGCATACCATGTGCTTCACCAATGTAGAGCAAATAAATACAATTGAATTTGTTAATTGTATGTGCACTTCTGGTACTGTTCTGGATCACCAAGTATAGACAAAAAAGTAAAGTGGGGCTCTGGGCAGCAGACCTAGCTATTTCCAAAGTCCCCTCCCATGCCCAGAGGCTATCGTGTCTGTCCAAGAGCATCATAGTGGGAATCAGGGCATCTGGCCTCAAGTCCAGCCTCTGTTACTGACTCTGTGCTGTCCTGGGTCAGTCAATCGTCCCTTTCCTCTTCTGTGCAATGCAGGCCATAGTGCTTTTGAGCTACGTAATTTAAATAATATTACTGTTATTGTGGATATCTTTTAACGTCTCTGGGCTACTTTCCTCATCTGCAAAATCAGAAAGGTGGACAAAATGAGGCTTTTCACTCTCAGATGCACGATTCCATTAACAAACAAAGTTGTCATTTATAAGAATTCAGGCAGAATCACCAAGTTGGCAAGCTAGGAAGGATCTCTTCTTGCTTATCTCAAGAGATGACTTCCAAATCCAAAACAGAAAATAAGATATCTGTTTGCATTTAGAGACCCAGTCCAACCTGGAGGTGGGAGAGGTCTGCCTTCTTCCAAGGACACTACCTCCCTTTCCTTGGCCTGGTCGACCCAGCAGTTGTCACAGCCCGGCACCATTTTTTTTTCCAGCGGCCACTGGATAGAGAACTCAGCCTGTTGAAAAAAATTTAGGAAATGTTAGCCACAAAGAGAAACACACTAATAGTGTCAAATAATAGACTCATGAGTGCTGGCAGGACAAAGAAATGGAGGGACGCCATTCGGCAGGGCCATGTAGGAAAGGCCGCCCCTTGTCCCCACTTCTGGCCTCTGCTAAGAGCTCACCATTTGTATTGTTTCAGGAACTTTGGGGAGATAACAGGATGGTGATGAGGAAGAGCAGGGTTGCACTATCCTCCTGTTTCTGAGAATTTCTGGCTATTGTTAAGCAAAAGTTTGGAGAAGTTAAACTGACAGGAAATAACACACTTGTTGAGTTATAAGGTGGCAAATGTTGTGAAATCCTTTTTCAGAAAAGGCCAGCTAAGGGAGAGTGTGCTGATGTGATAAGGAGCAGAACTCTTAAGACCATCTCAGCTGGTGGAAGGCTCTCTCTTTTCCTTCCTCATTTCCACGAGCTCAGGAGTATACACCCAGATGCTTTGAAAAGCATGTTGCAAAGATTCTTCATGTTCCTAACTTCAAAGAAACTTTTATTCTTGAATAAACCATTTTGGCCTCCCAACTTTAGAACCAAAGTAGCCAGTCAAATCTAAGCGATTTTAACAAATCGCAGACTCTCCCTGGAAATACAGAGAGTACAGTGGAGACATGTCCACAAAAATGACAAGCTGGGAGAGGGCCGAGGGAATGGGTGGCCTTACGGCAGCAGAAGAAAAGGAAGGTGAGATTTCAAATGTGAATTACAGAATTGCGCTTTCTCTTTGAGAGATGAGAGGAAATATTCATTAAATATAAGTCACAGGACATCGGGGTTCCTATAACCTTCTCCCCCTCAGATTTGATTACTTGCTAGAACAGCTCACAGAACTCAGATTAACAGTCCACCAGTTTGTTCAAGAGTGTGATGAAGGATACAGATGAACAGCCAGATGGGATACATAGGGGGAGGTTTATAGGAGGGTCCTGAGCACAAGAGCTTCTGTCTCCAAGGAGTTGGGGTGTGTGTCACCCTCCCATTGTGGATGTGTTCTCTCACCAAACCCCTTACTAGTGGGATTTTATGGAGGCTTCCACACATAGGCATGATCAATTATTAACTCCATTTCGAGTCCCTTTCCCACCTCAGGGGTAGAGGGTAAGACTGAAAATTCCAAGCTTCTAATCATGGGTTGGTCTTTCTGGTGACCAGCTCCCATCCAGGATCCATCCAGGAGCCTCATTAGAACAAAAGATAGTCCTGTCACCCAGGAAATTCCAAGGGATTTAGTACCCTATTTCAGGAACTGGGGTCAAAGACAAGTATTAGAATAAGGGATGCTCCTAACACTCTTATCATTTAGGAAATTACGAGGGTTTTAGGAGCTCTGGTCCAGGAACCAGGGACAGAGAGCAATATATGTTTTCTATTACCTCACAGTACCTTATTTTCACTTTTACTATTTTGCAAAAATACTGCAATATACATCCTTATACATGTGTCCTGGTATAAAAACGTAAAAAGTTTCTTTCAACTAATATGTATGTACAAATAGAACTGTTGATCTCATAGTATGCTTCCTTTAAACTTTACAAAATAGTGCTCAATTATTTCTAAAGTGGCTGTACCAACTTACATTCACACCCACTTCCCAGAGGACATTATATGACATTTTTTACTTCTGACATTCTAATGCACGTAAAGTACTTTCTTGTTTCAGTTTGAATTTTCCAGATTACTAGTGAGATTGAGCATCTTTTCATATGTATTTCCAATCTGTAACTTAGATCATTTCTCTATAATTCTGTCTGTTTCATATTGATCTGCATAAGTTTCCTATACATTCTGGAAATCACTAATTTGTTTGATATATCTGAGCTGATTTTTTAATTTTTTATCTAGCAGATTGGAAATCAAAATATCAGTAATCCATTATGTAGTATAGAATTTTATAATTTTTTAAATTATATTATTATATAAATATATATTAAATAAATAAATTTATATATAAATTTATGTTTTGTATTAAATTAAATTATTAAATTTAATTAATTTATTTAATAATTAATATTATTATAATATATGTGAATATATTATATGTAATATATAATAAATTATTAAATAAATATAAATATATAGTAAATAAATAAATAATAAATTATAATTAATAATTTAATTAGATTATTAAATTATACCTATATTTATATTTTATATAATATATAAATACATATTAAATAAATAATTATAATTATTATAATAAATAAACAAATTATAAAAATATATCGTAAATTAAATTTTATAATCCATTCTGTAGTATAAAATCCATTCTGTAGTATAAAATTCAAGTAATACAGTATTCTTATAAGAAAAAAAAAGTCTCACTCAATTTTCTGATCTAAAAAATTCCTGGGGTTCCTGGGTGGCTCAGTCAGTTAAGTATTTGACTCTTGATTTCAGCTCAGGTCATGGTCTCAGGATCTTGAGATCAAGCCCCATGTCAGGCTCTGTGCTGGGCGTGGAGTCTGCTTCAGATTCTCTCTCACGGGGGCACCTGGGTGGCTCAGTCGTTAAGTGTCTGCCTTCGGCTCAGGTCATGATCTCAGGGTCCTGGGATCGAGTCCTGCATTGGGCTCCTTGCTCAGCCGGAAGCCTGCTTCTCTCTCTCTCTCTCCCACTGCTCCTGCTTGTGTTCCCTCTCTCCCTATGTCTCTTTCTGTCAAATAAATAAATAAAATCTTAAAAAAAAAAATAAAGATTCTCTCTCACTATGGACACCAGGAAACAAACTGAGGGTTTCAGAGGGGAGGGGCTTGAGGGGATGGGTGAGTCTGGTGATGGGTATTAAGGAGGACACGCATTGCATGGAGCACTGGATGTTATACACAAACAAGGAATCATGGAACACTACATCAAAAACTAATGATGTATTGCATGGTGACTAACATAATAAATAAATAAAATCTATTTTGTCTGCTTTTAAAAAAAAATTCTCTCTCCCTCTTCCTCTTCCCTCCCCCACCCTCCTTCTCTAAAAATAAATAAATCCTATCATTTTTTTGACTCTTATCGTATCTTTGACTCTGATGCACCAAAACATCAACAAATGGCTAGTTCCTAGAGTGCTGAAGAATATTACAATATATGGTCCAAAAAATTGACACAATGGAAGCACCTTGTTTTAAACTTTCGGTATCAGTCAAGGTCCTCCCTGTTCCCCAAAACGGAAACAGATGATATATTCAAATTAGGAAAATCTGAAGAGGTTTTACCAACAGAGCAATTAATTCCAAAAGGGTCAGTGGGTATAGGGGAACCATGAGAGATCGTGGTAGTCTAGACAAGAGCAGTGACCTTCTGCTGAGGGACACAGCTGCCTGTGGCCACCTCACAGGAAGGAACCGGGGAAATAAATGCCCTGACCTCATATTCCTCTCTCCCTCCCTTTCATCTCCTGCAGAAAGCCAGAGAACATGAGTACCTTTAATGTAATCTATGCAAGACAGCCTGGCAGGTAGGAGAATGGTTTGGGGAAAGGCAGAGAATGAATCTAGAGATGCATACTGAAGAAATTCAACATGCTTGTGTGGCCAAATCATTTCAGGTTCTATCCCATGTGTAGGAAAGGCAGATAACTTAAAGAAGTTATAAAGAATTTTGAAACATTTTTCTTTCTTTCTGAATGTGAGTTAAATCATGAGTTGCTAAGCCAAGAGCTTCAGTCTGAACCCTACAAAGCATAGACTACACCACCCCAGTATAAAGCAATCTACTGAAGATCAGAAATGTTGAGTAACTCGCAATTCCTTGTAAACCCAAAGGGTCTACCATAAACTTTTAAATGTTAAGGATGTTTTAGATGTTAAGGATGACTTATTGAAACTATATAGGAGTAATTAGAACAAGGCAAGTGACAGATCAACTGTAGAGCCAGATTAACACAGTTTGTGGAACGCTTTGTCTCCTGTTTTCCATCTTTCATCTCCAACAAGGAGAAGGATTATCGGACAGGAAATACTAGAACAAGCATTCGGAAAGAGACCTAAAAATCCAAACTGGTAAAGGGATTCTAAGAGAGCACCTGGGTTCATAATGTCAGTAAAACCTCCTGGCCCAAGGAATTACATCCCAGCCTACTACTGGAAGAACATGGTGATGAAAGGAGCTGCTATTCATTATCTCTGAAGAATCTTGGGAAATGGGGCAGGGATGGACAGTGCAATTCTCAGACAGGCTATCAAACATCACTTTGAACACAGAGAGAAGGAGGGGAAGCACTTAAACTTGCCTAGGAGTCAGGAAGGACAAGTTGTAATTTAATGAATTAATAGCATTTCCCTTCCTTTTTTTTTCCCCCCCTTAAAAAAAACTCTGCCAGACTGGTAAATTAGAGAAAGCAGTCAACACCGTGATTCGGCATTTTAGCTCGGTGTTTGATAGAGATGTACAACTCGTGAGCAAGATGGAGGAGGTGGTCCAGATAATCACAAAGATAGGTGCTAGTTATGAATCCAGGTCAACCCAGAGTCTCTAGGGCCATGGGATTCTGTCTTCGGCTTGTCCTGTTCATCGAGTAGATACCTAAATTTACAGCTGGCTTGCTTTTCCTCTTCCTTGATGACTGGGAGAGGTAGCCAATATATTGAATGGCAGAGTGAAGATTCAAAGGCCAAAATAATGAGCTAGATTTCACAATAAAAATTCTAATTGAGAAAAACATAAAACACTATACCTATATTCTTTAATGTGTAAGAACAGAATCAGAAAAACATGACTATGCTTCAAACAAAACAAGAAGGATTTTACCTCTTGCTTTTATTTCTTCCCTCTTCAAAAACCAATCAACACTACTGTAGATGAATGTTTCCTAATAAAAGCAGAAGTCCACAGGAACAAAGAGAAGGAGAGAGGAGGAAAAGAGGACAGGAGATGTAGGCGATAATTTGAAAGACAGAAAGCAGTAGTAACTGAATTGGCAGAACCCACCAGTGAAGTATCTGCAAACAGGGACACCACTGAGAATGAAGCAAATTCACCTCGAAGAACCCTGGAAAGGCCTAGAAGTAGGAGGCCCAGCTACTGCAGAAGGGAGTGGTGAAGCACAGAGTCAAAAGTAGAAGTATGTGAAAATATGAATAGAATGAGCTGCTTAGGGGAACCTGGATGGCTCAGTCCATGAAGCGTCTGCCTTTGGCTCAGGTCATGATCCCAGGGTGCTGGGATCGAGTCCCGCATCGGGCTCCTTGTTCAGCAGGGAGCCTGCTTCTCCCTCTGCCTGCTTCTCCCTCTCCCTCTGCCTGCCGCTCCTTCTGCTTGTAAGGGCGCTCTCTCTCACTCTCTTTCTCTCTCTGACAAATAAATAAAATTTATTAAAATTTTTAACAACTTTAAACTTTAAAATCTTTAACAACAAAAATAGAAAGAGCTGCTTAGTTAGAGCACATTTCCATTCACTGAGGAAGTTTAAGCAGAAGTTGGGCTACCACTAATCAGATATGTTATAAGAGTGATTCAAGCTCTTGGTAGAAATTTGGCTCCAAGACCTTTCAAGGCCCATCACCTCTGAAATCCTGTGATTCTTAATCATTGTGTAGACAGGCCTCCAATACGTTTTAATAACTTCTGCATGTAGTTCACATGAGTTTCCCATAGGTGGCACTGTGGTATAAGATAAGACAGCAAACAACAACTCCTACCGGATTCTCCCAGGCTATGGTAGAGTATATACGGTAATACCTAATACACAGGATGTTTTTCAATTTTGAAAAATCAGAAACCTGAACCTATAGATTCAGAACACCTAGGCACAAAAGTTCTAGTGACTCATTAGCCTTTGTGTGCATTAGTTTGTCATCCTTCTCAGCTCTGGCCATCTGCCTTCTTTCATATCTCATCTGTGATATTTCTCTTCAATCTATTTGTCACTCTTGGACAGCAAAATAAGTGATAATGCAAAGTAACTATTCCTTCACATCCCAAGTGTCCTGCTTCATTAAGTGCACCTTTTACCTCAGAGCTCCTGGGAGTGCGCGGTCCTACAAGCTTTATGACCCTTGATTAAAATAATAATAATGATGTAGGAAAGATGCTGGGGTTCTGAGCCTATGGCCAAGAAAGAATTTTTGAGATGTCTTTGGTGCAAAAAGGTGGTTTTATTATAGCAATGGGACAGGACCCACTAGCAGAAAGAGCTGCAATGGGGTCATGAGAAGTGGCTCATTATATACTTTCAAGTTGGGAGAGGGTTAGGGATAGCGTAAGTCTCTAAGGAATTTTGGAAGCAAGGTTTCCAGGACCCTGAGGGGGCTAACTATTGTTGGGAAAAGTTCATTTATTACTGTCTAATAAAACCTTAGTCATGAGACCCTTCAGATATATATCGGTAAGGCCGTATGCTTGGGGGATGATTGCCAACGTGTATCTTGGGGGTTTCGAGATAAAGGAAGTTTCCAAAATAATTTTTCTATGTTCAAGTAGACTTACAGGATCCTGGGAGTTGGGTTAAGATTGCCTTTTGCCCTTAGCAAAGAATTAACATCGAAGCAGCTGAGTTCCTAGAGGAATGTCACTCTGCCTGTTTCAAGGACTTGACAGTGGGCTATAGGCAGTAAGGAAACTTAATTTTTCTTTTGTCTTTGTTCCTACATCAATAATAATAAATAACAACAAAACAAAAAACTATTTTTCCAGCACGAGTTCAGACCAGTGCCCCAAATATGATTGTCTCTGGCTCTCCTCCCTTTCCACAGCTAAAGGAGATTTATGCTTTGCTTCTTACAAACTAATCACTTAATATCCAGCTCTTCCTGACAAATTTTGCTATTCATCAAAGCTGTAAATTTGATTTCTTTATTTCTCTTATCTGTTTCAGATTTACAAGATCCGTGGGGAATATCTGCTCCTCATCAAGGAATGTCTCCATCAATTCCATAGATTCAGATTACTCTGCCCCACATTCAGGTCTGAGTTCCATGAAAACTTCCTAAAGTTAGGAATCTTTTTTTGAAAGAGAGTGTGCCAGCATGCAAGAGCGAGGAGAGGGGCAAAGAGAGAATCCCAAGCAGACTCCATGCTGAGCGTGGAGCCTGACTTGGGGTCTTAGCCAAAACCAAGAGTCAGCAGCTTAACCAACTAAGCCATCCAGGCAACCCACATTAGGAATCTATAGAACTGTCAAATATAATCATTTTTGGCATAACTTATCTCTGGGCTTTTCAAACTATGGATTTTCCCCCTAAATGCCATTAGTAAACCCCAAAACATAGACTGCCTTTTTTTATGTTGGGTCTAGTGTATCCGACAAAAACTTAGCAGTTGAGAAGTAAAAAATTCCACATTCATTCTTTCAGTGATTAGATCTTCAACAGAAATGGTACCTTTGAGGCACCTGGCTAGCACAGTTAGTAGAGTGAGGTTGTAAATCCAAGCCCCATGTTGGGTGTAGAGACCACTTAAAAAAGAAGAGAAGACCCTTGCACCTATTTCAAGTAAGTGTCTTAACTACCTTGGTCAGCTATAGGCACAGGCCTACCAATATCTGATTGAGTCTGGTTGTTTTATTTCTGTTTTTTTTCTCAGCAGCGTCCTCTTTATTAACTTGATCTGAAGAATATCCTGTCATAGCTCACAATGTTTGCCATCTGTCCTAATTCGTATACCAACTTTCGAGACTTGGTCTTTCTGTTCTTCTCTAGAGAGAACAGAAATAATTTATTTTATATTTAGAGCCGTTAACAGGTATTTACAGAAACACTCTTGAATTGTCTCCCAAAAAGAAGGGTGGCACCTGGTTAGATAGTCCTCCAATTTAATTATCTCTATGGTTTCAAAAATGTTCTCAGTATGTCCAACATTACCTGTGTAAGTGAACACTCATTATTCCACCTTCCTATCACAAAATGGAAAACTCTCGAAGGAATACTATGCATTTGGACATACAGATTCTGATAGGTTTATTTTGTTTCTTATCATATTCATAGCACGTCCCTAAGTCCTTAAGCAGCTTATAAAACAGGAGAGTGCCCTAGTGATCCTTATGATCTACTGCTATCAAGCAAATTGCTGAATTTGTCAAAAATGGAAGAATTTAAACTTTGTGGATTCAGATGAAAATTCAGCATTCAAGCCCCCATTCAAGCCATTCACTGGTGCTGTGATGAAACTACATGCTGGGGGACCCTAAGGATGAAACAAACCAGGGTCTCTGTCTGCATTTCATGCATTTTGAATATAGATGTGGCTGGTGTAGGGACCAAGGCAGGACGCCCCAAGATGGGTCACTCTGGCATGAAGATTATTCTGAGCTGAAAGCAATTGAGACCCTAAAGGACCAAGACAAATGTTTGCCTCTTCCTTAACTACACAGAAGAATCTAACTGATTCCCAGAATAAGGGTTATTAACGGAGAGAAATTTCATCTGAGTGACCCATCTGTCTGTCAGGGCAATCCCCTAATTAGCAAACATCTGCTCTTCTTATTGTCCTGTGAATTGCATTCCTTCCCTCTGAAACCCCAGACCCCTATCCCCTTCTCCTTAGTTCAGGATGACATATAGACCTCATTTTAGCTGGGAATTCCCATGTCTATGTGGATTCCCCAAAAATATACTATTAAATTTTATTTGTTCCTGTCTTGTGTCAATTTGATTCTTAGTCCAACTAGAAGAACCTTGAAGAGGACAGGGATTCTTGCTCCCGGACACTGGCATCAGACCAGGATGAGGGAGAAGCTTCAATAGCTGATGAAAGAGCTTCTCAAGAAAGAATAAAAGTATTTGTTTCTAAGGTCACCCGTCACCCCCCCCCCAAAAAAATCAACGTGAGTCTATACTTACTTCAAGAAAATCTGCAATGAGATTTAAAACAAACATTAAGCAAAAACAACTTAGGAGTTGCTCCAGAATTAGTTTCTCATTAGGGCACATTGCGAGGTGTTAGGTCTCTGCAAATGTCTACTCAAAAGGCCTCTGAAGATTTCCCCAACTTGTGACCATTATGATGTTCACCTTTTGATGTTTTTAGTAAATCTAAGACCAGAATTACGAAGATAATGTTGAGGAGAAAAAATTTCCCTTCTTCCTTTCTAGGTTCTTTGGTGGGCCTAATAATTAAATAGACATAAAAGAAATTCACAGGAGAAAAATAAATTTAATTACATCCGTACGGGAGCCCTACAATGATGCAAGACTAAAAGGCAGTCAGACAGTTAGGGCTTATAAACCATCATGAGCTAAGGGGAGGCGGGAGGTATGGGCCTGGGACTTCAAAGGAAAGAAGACAAGTAACAGGAATACAGAAAAGCAAATGTTTGGTCAACAAATGTATGCCAGGCCATACAGATAAGTCTCTGTGATGTAAAAAGTTATCTCTGGTTATAGCTCTCTTCCTGGTACAAGCTCCCTGCCTAAATTCCTTTAGGCAGATAAGGGAGACATGAAAAGCTTTTCCTGAGTCTGTTGGGTCTTGATCACCTTCAGTTCAAAATAATCCACATGCCAACGCGGCACATTGTGGGGTGGCATATTCAGCTCCCCCTCAGTAACAACTTTGACTCGGTTTCTGTACAATTACAGCATATGAAGTGTAATTTTATATAGTATTTTATTGTAGCCTGCTTGGCCAATGTAAACAATTTGGAAAGCTTAATACCATACAAATATAGTTTTGGGGAATAACTTCTTTAAAATGAAATCAAGCTCCTAATAGCCACGGGGAGTTCTATGCAACTGATGGACGACTAACCTCTACCCTGAAACTAATAATACACTATACGTTAACTAACTCGAATTTAAAATTAAAAAAAAAAACAAAAGAAAAAGAAATCAAGCCCCAGACAAGGATAGCACCTTCTTCTATTACTTTTGTTTCCATGAGAAGTCAAGATTCAGTTTGGCGTACCTCAACTCCAAGAAACTTTTCCTGGTGCACACCCATCGCGACAAGGATTTAACTTCATACTGTACATGAAGTTAAAACACAGTGTAAAGTGTTCAAGAATCTCTGTGTGTGTTAGGTGGTTTGGTGTCGAGGCAACTTCAAGTTCCCTCAGGTACTAGGGCATTTACTGTACGTTACACGGAACGTACAGCTGGCTCAGTCAGTGGAACTTTCGACTCTTGATCTCAGAGTCGTGAGTTCAATCCCCATATTGGGTGTGGAGCCTACTTTAAAAAAAAAAAAAAAAGGTCTCTCAGCTATATAGCCGGGCATCAAAGGCCCAGATGGACAGTAGGCACTACAGAGCCTGGGGCGCAGTTCCCCCACCTGGCAAGCAGACACAAGGGACGCCAATTGCCTCAGTAGTTGTGTTCATTGACTCTCCATTATTATGTAACTCTCTTTGTTTCCCCAGCTTAGCTCCTATCAACCAACCATCTTGCTCTGAATATCTTTTATCTACATCACGGCTTACTTTACTCATAGCTTCTGCTCTGGGTTTAAGGGTTCTACATTCTCTTGGCATCCCTGCCCTGCCCTCCATTTGGGGACCCCAGATCTGCTTCCATTACCAACTGCCTGTCTCTTTCCCTCCATCACCAGTACAAATTCTTTTTTTTTTTTAATTTTATTTATTTATTTGACAGAGAGAGATCACAAGTAGGTAGAGAGGCAGGTAGAGAGAGAGAGGGGGAAGCAGGCTCCCTGCTGAGCAGAGAGCCCAATGCGGGGCTCGATCCCAGGACCCTGAGATCATGACCTGAGTCAAAGGCAGAGGCTTAACCCACTGAGCCACCCCGGCACCCCTCTTTTTTTTTAAATTTAAATTCCTTTTAGTTAACAAATAGCATAATATTACTTTTTTCTTTTAAGTAAGCTCTATACCCAGTGTGGGGTTTTTTTTTCTCAACACCCCAAGATCAAGAATCATGTGCTGACTGAGCCAGTGCCAGTACAAATTCTTGAAAGAGAAAACTTGATCGATTTAGCTAGTCACTTAGGCTGCCTCACAGGCCCCAGCCCAGCATTATCCCCCTGCACTCTTTTTTTTTTTTAAACATTTTATTTATTTGTCAGAGAGAGAGAAAGAGCGAGTGAGCACAAGCAGGGAGAGGAGCAGGCAGAGGGAGAAGCAGGCTTTCCGCCAAGCAAGGAGCCCGACGCGGGACTCGATCCCAGGACCCTGGGATCATGACCTCAGCAGATAGCAGCCGCTTAACCAACTGAGCCACCCAGGCATCCCATTCCCATACACTCTTAAGTGAGGCCCAGTATCGTTCGTTGAGTGCTACCGCATGCCAAGCCTTCAATATGCTAAGTTAGTGGAAGTACACCACCAGCTAACTTGAACTTGCAATTACCAAGAACACAGCTAAATCCTGTCAATAGGCCCTCAAAAGTCAAGATCAATGTTTTGGTTCCCTTCTGAGTATAAAGACACATCAAAAGAAAACTGCAGAAATTCTCAAATCATATTGTAACGTAAAGAGAAGGGTGAGAGGTGCATAAGCAGGAAAAGCAAATAAAAATATCTTTTTATATAATGAATAACGAAGATAAAAATCATTAGTTATGCAGTACTCAGAAGTACTCATCCTGCATAAACCAAAGTATATTGTCATGAAAACAAAGCAGGCTCTGAGCTCTCAAAATCCAGACGCATGCAAAGAAGTAACGTAAACACCTCTGAAAAGGAGGAAGTGTTCAGCAGATGTGCTAGAGGCAGGAAAAAGCCAAATATATACTGACTTTAGGAAAGGTCCTATATAACCAGCCTGTGAAAGGTGTTCCAGGCGGAAGAGTATGCACAGTTTTTTTCTGGACAGTGTACAATCTTGACAGATCAGCCTACAAACCTGCTTCCTTCCCCAGTCGTTACAGGTTGCTGTGCTCTTCTCTCCCTCTTCTGGCTTTCTGCGGCAAGTACTCCCTAAATTCATGGAGGATTCTGTTGTGTTACACTGTCCTCTAGTGGCTTCAAATAGTTCTCGGCTTCCCTTTTTTTTTTTTTTTTTTTTTTTTTTTTTTTTTTGAGAGGGAGAAAGAGAAAGAGAGGAGGGTAAAGGGAGAGGGAGAGAGAGAATCTCAAGTAGACTTCACACCCAGCACAGAGCCCACCATGGGGCTCGATCTCACAACCCTGAGATCAACAACCTGAGCCAAAATCAAGAATAAGACGCTTAACCACTGAGCCACCCAGGGATCCCTCTTCTCCCTTTTTCAAGGGCAGTATTTATTACAGGGCCCCTCAGACATACGGTGTTTAACAAACGTCTGTTAAATGGACCAGAATGAATGGCAGAGACCCTATGACGACCATGACTAGAAAACCGATTTCAGCTGCCATGAGAGAATGGGTACTCAGGTATCTTAGGCTCAGGTTACTTATGCCATCTTTGACTTCCCTTGAAAGTGGATAATGCAGTGTAGTTTGCTTTTTGCCTCTTGCATAAACTCCAGGAAGACCAATGTCACCTTTTTGAGTAGTATAGCCTGGGAAAGCAAAAATTACAAAAATGATAACTGCAAGTTCTCTATCGATAAGAACAAATACAGAGAGTTGAAGTGTTGACATTGGTCTCTGTTCCAGAACGTTTTGACAGCAAGGCATGTCAAGCAAGCCTTCACATCTCAGTCATGTTTGAAATGTGAGCAGCTCACTTACTAAATAAGGAAACTAGGTAAGCTTATGGCTCATTAATCTTTCTTTTGTCTCCGCTTGGTATATTGTGTGTTTGGGTTCTGATTTTTTTGTTTTTCCTTTATGTAGCCATTGAAGGTGTTTATTGCTTCTGGTGTGTGTAAGGCATCCTGATGATCACTCCGGGGCTGCGATAGGGGGTGGAAGTGCCAATGGGACACACCCTCGCCTTCAAAGTGCTCACAGTGTGGAGACAAGCCAGAATTCATACAGATTCTATACAAGCAGTGCTTCAGAGTGCCCCCAAGAGAGGGGCGCCTGGCCGGTTCAGTTGATAGAGCATGCAATGCTTGGTCTTGGGGTTGTGAGTTTGGGCCCCACAATAGGTGTAGAGACTACTTAAAAATAAAATCTTAAAAAAAAAAAAAAGTTTCCCAGAGAGTGAAAGAAAGGTAGTTATAAGGAGTTCAAAGAAGGAAGAGGTCTCCTCCGAAATAATCTTCTTTAAATGTATGGCACCTGTCATTCCTGATTGAAGACCATTCAATAGCCAACAAACCACAGAGAATTAAAAATGAGTGAGAGAGCCGATATTATCTATCTATAATGAAACTGTAACTAAGGACAAATGCCCCACTTCTGTTCCTCATATGATAAAAATACTACCGGGTTTCAACTCAGAAAAAAATATTCACTCAGTAAATATTGGCTTTAAGATACTTTACCAGGTATAGGAAAGAAAAAAGTAAGATATTGACCCTGACCAGAAAGAATCTATCATATAGTAGGGGAAAGTTGCTTAAAATTAGCAATCACGCAATGTATCAGAATAGAGATCTTGTGAACAACCCTCCAATTTAAGCTGAGCTATTTTTTGAAGTTTTATTAAAATAATTTATAAATACTTGGGAGTTAGTACTGGGTTTATGGGATTTTTTTTTAAGTTTTACCTTTTTTTGCTGGAAGAAAATATTGCAAAACATTTGTTGACAAAGGAGTGGTATTTGCAGAATTAAAGAACTCCTACAATCCAGTTTAAAAATACAAATCATCCCGGGGCACCTCTGGGTAGCTCAGTCCTTAAGTGTCTGCCTTTGTCTCAGGTCATGGTCCCAGGGTCCTGGGATCAGGCCCCACATTGGGCTTCCTGCTCAGTGAGAAGCCTGCTTCTTCTTCTTCCTCTTCCCCTGCTTGTGTTCCCTCTATCGCTGTCTCTCTCTCTCTCTCTGTCAAATAAATAAATTAATAATCTTAAAAAAATACAAATCATCCAATCAAAAATTGAGCGAAATACTCAGACACTTCTCAAAAGAAGAGATTAGCCAATAAGCATGTGAAAAAAAAGTGCTCAACTTTAATATTAGTCATCAGGGAAATGTAAATTAAGTGAAATATCACCAAACACCTATCAGAGTGGCCCAGCACTAAAGGTGGTGTAGGGGGAGCAATCGAAATTTTCATACAAGGTTGGTAGGCTTGTAAAATAAACTAACTACTTTGGAACAAAGTTTGGCATGTTTTTATAAACTTAAAACATATACCTACTCCTAGATATTTACCTGAGGAAAAAAGAAAACACCTGTCTACACAAAAACTTGCACAAAAATATTTAGAGCAGCTTAATTCATAATACCCCAAAACTGGAACAAGCCAGGTGTCCATCAGTAAAAAAATGAATAAAGTGTGTTATTTCTTACACTACACACACAGTAACAAAACACACAGCCACAAAAAATAATAAACTATTGATATATACAGCAACACAGATGAATCTCAAAAAGACTCTGTTGAGCAGAAAATTCTTACTCAGGGGTGCCTGGGTGGCTCAGTGGGTTAAAGCCTCTGCCTTCGGCTCAGGTCATGATCTCATGGTCCTGGGATCGAGCCCCGCATCAGGCTCTCTGCTCAGCAGTGAGCCTACTTCCCCCTCTCTCTGCCTGCCTCTCTGCCTACTTGTGATCTCTCTCTGTCAAATAAGTAAATAAAATCTTTTTTTAAAAAAAAGAAGAAAAAGTCTTACTCAAAGAAGAACTCATTGTAGGATTCCATTTATGTTAAGTTCCAGAACAGGCAGATCAGGAAGAAAAATAAAAATAGATTTTTCCTCTGTTAGGTGGAGGTGGAGAAAGAATGAGAAGGATATGAAGGAATTCTGAGGGGTAATGGTAATGTTCCATATCTTGACAGGGGTTTGGTTTACAAAAATAGATGTATTTGTCAAAGTTCAGCTAATGTATACTTAAAATGTGTGTATTTCATTGTACATAAATTTTAAATCAAAAGAAAAAATCTGTAAACAAATACTGAACTCTAATATTGTTCAGTGTTGTAAACAAATACTGAACTATAGGAATAATACACATGCTGAAGTATATCTCGGGGAAGTGTATGAACATCTGCCGTTGACTTGGAAATGCATCAAAAAATATAAAGGAACAGAGCACCTGGGTGGCACAGTTAGTTGAGGGTTGGACTCTGATTTCGGCTGAGGTCATGATCTCAGGGTCGTGAGACTGAGCCTGGTGTGGGGCTCCATGCTGGGTGTGGAGCCTGCTTAAGATTCTCTCTCTTCCCCTCCCTGTGTACCTCCCCCAACTCCAGCGCCCTTTAAAACAAATACATGTTTCAGTAATGTTGCCAGGTGAACTGGGACACCCTGGGCCCTGGGCCCTCGACCCAGCCAGACCCCCAAGGGGAAGGAGTCCCCCAAGGTTTCTGGTCTTGTCACAAGAATGAATTCAAGCACAGACATGCAACAGAGCAGATAAGCTACACATGCATGTAAGTTTATTAAAGTGAAAAATACACTGGAGATAGGAAAGTGAACAAGGTCCAGAGAGACAGCTGAGTGCCCTGGGGGTTGGATTTCTTTTATTGACTGTTGTTAACTAGGGGACGTAATATTCATTACTTGGAGTGGGAAGCAGGATTTGGGGCTTTTCCTTCCCAACTTGGTCAGGGGGTTCCAGTCATGGCATCGGCTATCCAGGGCCTGACTGGTTTGACCTGGCTCCTGGCAGCGTGTGCTACCATGACTGGCTCTGACTTTCCGGAGAGCTAGCCAGGACTTCCTCGTTGCTGACCTCCAGGTATCCTGTTAGAACCAAACTACCTACTTGAACAGTAAGAAAAAATATAATTCCCTTAAAAGAAGAACTAGAAGATCAGAAAACAATTCCCGTATTCTTGAAAATGAGAGAGAAAAAAAACCAGGAAACATGTCAGCAGATGTTAAAACTTTATGGTTTAAAAAAAAAAAAAAAGGTTTTTTTTAAAGATTTTATTTATTTATTTGAGAGAGAGAGAGATCATAAGTAGGCAGAGAGTGGGGGGGAAGCAGGCTCCCCGCAGAGCAGAGAGCCCGATGCGGGGCTCAATCCCAGGACCCTGAGATCATGACCTGAGCTGAAGGCAGAGGCTTTAACCCACTGAGCCACCCAGGCACCCCCCCCCCAAAAAGTTTTAATTAAAATGGCAATGGCATACAATTTCTTTAACCATAAAATTGCCCAACTCTTTGCCCTTCTATTTTTTTTTTTTTACCTTGAGGGTATCCGAATATATATTCCTAATTTTTAAATAAAACCGTTATAAAGATGTAATTCACATACCATCCAATTTTCCTATTGAAAACATGCAATTAAATGCAATTAAATTAAATTCAGAGTTGTACAACCATCACCACAACCAATTTTAGAACATTGTTATTGCACCCAAAAGAAACACTATTCATCAGCCATCACTCTCCAGCCTTAGGCAAACATCAACCTACCTTACATATGGATTTGCCTGTTATGGACATTAGATATAAATGGAATCACACAATATGTGCTCTTCTGTGATTGATTTCTTTTACTTAACACATTTTCAAGGTTCATCCATGTGTAGCATCTATACAAGACTCTGACCAGATATATGGTTGCAAATATTTTCTCCTCCTATTCTGTGAATTATCTTCTCACTTTCTTGATGGTGTCCTTTGAAGCACAAAGTTTTTTAATTCCGATGAAATCTAATTTATCTTTTTCTTTTGTGGGTTGTGCTTTTGACATATTAGCTAAGAAATCATTACCTAATCCAAGGTCACAAAGATTTACACCTATATTTTAGTCTGACTTTATAGTTTTAGCTCTCAAATTTAGATCTTTAAATATTTGGAGGTAATTTTTGCCTGTGGTGTGAGGTAGGGATTCAAATTTATTCTTTTGCATATGAATATCTAGTTGTCCCAACACTGTTTGTTGTATAGATTATTCATTCTCCACCAAATTATCTTGGCACCCTTGTTGAAAATTCATTGAGTGAAGTATGAGGGTTTCCTTTTAGACTCTCAATTCTACTTCATTGATTTATATATCTATTCTTATGCCAGTGCCACACAATTCTGATTACCGTACCTTTGTAGTAAGTTTGGAAATTGGGAATTTTGAGTTCTCCAACATTGTTCTTTTTCGATATTATTTTGGCTATTTGAGGTTCTTGAATTTCCATGTAAATTGTAAGATTAGCTTGTCAATTTCTGCAAAAATCCAGCTAGGATTTTTACAGGGATCACATTGAACCTGTAAATCAATTTGGGGAATATGGCCACTTCAGTAATATTAAATAAGAACATGGACACCTTCTCATTTACTTAGGTTTTCTGTAATTGCTTTCAACATGTTTTACAATTGTCAATACATATCTTTTATACCTCTTTTGGTGAAATTTATTCCTAAGTATTTTATTCTTTTGATGCTATTGAAAATGGAATTGTTTTCCTAATTCATCTTTGGATTGTTCATTACAAATGTATAGAACTGAAATTTATTTTTGTATATTGATCTGTATCCGGTAGCCTTGCTCAACTTGTTTATTTCTACCATTTTTTTTTAGTAGATTCCTTGTATTTTCTGTATGTAAGACCATGGCATCTGCAAGTAGAGGTAGTTTTACTTCTTTCCAATCTGAATACCTATTTTCCCATACCCTTGATGATAATGTGCTATGAATTTTTATAATTAAGTGATAAATAATATTATTTTCTCTTTTTTGTAAGGAATTTTTTTTTTAAGATTTTCTTTATTTATTTGTCAGAGAGAGAAAGCACAAGCACAGGCAGGGGGCATGCCAGGCAGAGGTAGAAGCAGCCTCCTCCATGAGCAGGGAGCCCAATGCGGAACTCGATCCCAAGACCCCGAAGGCAGACACTTAACCAACTGAGCCACCCAGGCGTCCCAATAATATTATTTTCGTGGGAAGATGTGGCAAGAACTATGACGGGACTAAGATTTTACTCTGCTTGCAAACTCACAATTAGCCTGCCACAGTTTCCTGGAAGCTGGCAGAAGTCTAACCAAGACTCCTGGGTCAGAGACAAAGGACTTTGTTAACCACGCAGGCAGCATGAACCTCGTGTCTGCATCGCTTCGTCTTGCCCCCTCCACCTCCAGATCCCATGGGGGTGATGCAGGACAGCCTAGGTAGATGCTAAGCATGCAACTGAGAGTGTAGGAAATTCCACTCTTTTTTAAAGAGTCTGCTAGCAAACCTCCCCAACCTTTGTCTTAAGAGTGGGACACCATCCTTTTTATCCCGATCAGCAAACAAATCTTCCCCCTGCCCCAAAAGCAGATGTTACCTCTAATTTCCAAGGCTGTTCACTATACACACACATACCCTTGAATATACAGCCTGTACAAAGGCTGTCAACGCCTCTGCTGGGAAAACATGCAGAAACAGAAAAGACCTACCAAAATTTGTCTCTAAACAAGATTCTTTTCAATACCAAACGGTACTGCTACCAGTTCAGTTTGTAATCAGCTTGAGAAGAAGGATAATACTGTATTTTCCTCCACTCTGAAATATAATTGGTACTGGCACATAATAGGCCTTCAATAAACACTTCCTTTTTGACTACTGAGTGGATGAACAGATAAGTGGAAGAATCGATTCCTGAAACACTCAGGGCATAATTACAATGAAATAAAAGTCTGCTCTGCTAGTTGAAAATGTGTAAATGTGAACTATATCTCTTCATCTCCTCATCTGCATCCTCTTCATCGTTCCTGAATATAATGTTTTTTATTTTTAACTGCTCAGGTTTAATGTCTGCTAAAAACATTTACAGAGTCCCTAACTGCAAAGAACTCAAATCCTTAAAACTACCCACTTCTTCCCTGTAGAGCTTTGCAGTTGTCGTATGAAGCCCAGGTTCTCTGAGAATTCCAGCACGCTCAAACCCCCATTCTTCTTCCTGCCGGGCCAGGACAGATAGGGAACTAATGAACATAGTCTCACTTTCCTTTTCTGATTTCAAATAGAAGATACGAATATGTCTGGCATCAGATGAAGTCATCTTATGAGTTTGGGGTTGCCTTCTCCACGAAGGCGTAACATATTAGGGGTTGGTTTCGAAAAGCGTTGTACTGCTCCTTGCTCTGAAATAAAATGCACTTACAAAATCTATGTACGGCTTATTGTTAGTCAAGGTTTGGTACCATATCACCCGTACCACTCAGTGTTCTTGATTGCAAACAACCACCTCTACTCTGACTAGCTCACGCAGGAATTTATTAAGGAATATTGGGTAATTCACAGAACCTCTCAAAGGACCAGAGAGCCAGGCTCTGCCACAAAGGCAATCAGAAGCAAGGCCCAGCCACACCACAAAGGCCACTCTGGCAACAATGTCACTGCCACTGTCACTAGGCACCAGTGACCTTTAGGAATGGACACCAGAAGCTTTGCCATTGCTGCTTTCAAAGTACTGGATGCCTCCTCCAGAGAAGAAAAAGAGCTTCCCCGTTTGCTGCTTTCTCAACTGAAGCCAAGTCATACCTGGAGATGTCTGACTGGTGAAACCCAGGTCTTAGGCCAGAACCCTAGCTGCAAGGAAGTCTAGGAATGTGAGTTTTCTGGTTTCAACCTTGGGAAGGTAGAACACAGCATGTGGAAAATGACCAAAATATACATAACCTTGTAGTGGATACTGTCAGTAAGGCCTTTGCTCATATGGCCCTTGCATCCCTTTGCCATTTTTACACATGCCAGCAGCACTCCTAATAATCACCACCTTCCTCTCTTTAGCCAGAGAACTGCTCCCAAAATATCCCAATTCCCTTGTGTCTCAGCCCAAATGTTTGTGTTCCCCAAGATTCATAGATTAAAATGCTAAACCCCAAGGTGCTGACATTAAGAGGTGGGTCTTAGGGAGGCTATTAGGTTACCAGGCTCTGCCCTCATGACTCAGATTAGTGCCTCTACAAAAAGAGACCACGGAGAGCTAGCTCACCTCTTCCCCCACGTAAGGACACAGCAAAAAGGTGACACAAGGAAGTGGATCTTCACTAGATACTAACTCTACCAGTACCTTGATCTTGGACTTCTCCACCTCCAGAACTGGGAGAAATAAATGTGTGTTGTTTATAAGCCACCCATTTTATGTTATTGTTGTTATAGTAGCCCAGATGCACTAAGATAGCTCACCCCCAATCAGGACCCTCTGAGCTGGGATCCTCACGGTATCCGAGCTCCCCATTGGGACTTTGCCAGATATCACACCCTTCCTTGTCTTTCTTTCCTATTCTACGTCCCACTCTCCTGTTTTTCCTGGGAACATTTACAACACTGTTACAATCCTGGTTCTCTTACAACACTGGAGTCAGTTGTCATTCATGCGATCAGGAAGAAAATGGTAAAACAGTTGACAATGACGTGTGCATTATTACATAATGGACAATTTACTTAAACTTTTTTGGGTTAAACTCTGTCACATAAAATAATGGCAACATTGAAAGAGCTTCTAAGAATTAAACGAAATAAGAAATATCCTGGTACTTAGTAGAGCCTCTCCAAAAAGGTATTTCCCTTTCTTGCTCCTTCCAGCTGACTGAAAGTTAAATTGAGAGAAAATGATTCATTTCCATATTTGTCACTCTGTGCAAATGAGTCAAATCCAGATTAAAAAATAAAAGCTACGATGGAGGGGCACCTGGGTGGCTCAGTAAGTTGAGCGACCAACTCTTGATTTTGGCTCAGGTCCTGATCTCAAGGTTATGGAATTGAGCCCCATGTCAAGTTCTGTGCTCACTCTGGACTCTGCTTGACTTCTCTCTCTCTCTCTCCCTCTGCCCCTCCCAGCTGTTCGCACCCTCTAAATAAATAAATGAATAAATAAATTAATAAAATCGTTAAAAAAAACTGGGATGGAGGAGAAGTCTCAGCCAGCCGAGGCTAGCATGAGCCTTCCTGCCAAAGAGGAGATGGCCCACATGGTCAGGAGATTGGTTACGTACAAAAAGACTGAGAAAATAAGTCAATATATTGAGAATAATGGGAGCCATGTTTCTCATTCCCAGGGAAGAGAGGTACAAATATAGAAGGGGGAAAGTCTCGGATAAAACATCTAAGGTTGAATTGTAATTGGAGGTATCAGTGTGAATTCCTGGCTGATTCAAGTTTGTCTTAAGAGTAATGGAAAGCCACTGGGGGACTGCAAGGTGAAGTACAGTGGGGTAAGCAGTTCATTATAAGATGTACATTTAGAAGGACACCTGGGTGGCTTAGTTGGTGAAGCTCCAACTCTTGATCTCAGCTCAGGTCTTAACCTCAGGGTCGTATATTTAAGCCCCACATTGTGCTCCATGCTGCGCATGGAGCCTACTGAAAAAAAATTACATTTGGAAAATGTTATGATTATTGTGGCAAAATGTGGAAAACTGACCGGAGAAGGGAAAGGGCAAACTTGCAAAACTAGTAAAGGTTTACTAAAGTGGCTAAAGCAAAAGTTGAGAGTAGCCTAGACTTGATGGTGGTGATAGAGATGGAAAAATTTGGATTGACTGAAGAAATATTGAGAAGGTAAAAAATGACATGACTTGGTGATGGGGAGATGTAGAAGATGATAGCTAAGGTTTTGGTTTGTTAAGCTGAATAAATGATGCCATCCAACGAGGTAGGAATCGTTAGAAGAGAATTAGGTTTAATTGACTTTTAAACATAAAGAATTTGAGCTTCCTCTGAGAAAACAAAATGTGGACTTCTGGAAACCAAGGAAAGGGAATGTTTCAAGAAGGAGAGAGAGGGGCTCCTGGGTGGCTCAGTTGGTTAGGTGTCCAACTCTTGATTTCTGCTCAGGTCATAATCTTGGGGTCACGGGATGAAGCCTCGTGTTGGGCTTTGCACTGAGTGGGGAGTCTGCTTGAGATTCTCCCTTTCCCTCAGCCCTTCCTGCACTGTCTCGAGGGAGAAGGAGGAGGAAAAGAAGGTGGAGGAAGAAGAGGAGAGGAGGAGGAGGTGAAGGAGGAGGAGGAGGAGAAGGTTCTACTATGTTGAAAGCTTTAGAGAGTGAGGTAGCATATGGTTGAAAAATATCCATGAGGGAGCTGCTTCAGAGGACTGATGGATGGAGAAGCCAAGGCTGGAATGGGTTGAGAAGTGAGGCAGAAAGAAAATAGAGGCTCTTCTCCTTTCGCTACAAAAAACCGTTGTAGGAAATGTACTTATATTGGCCTAAAAGAAAAACACGATAATTCTAACCAAATCAGAACTATCAAGTGAGTTCAAGGTCCACTTAGGATAAAGTTAATTTCCATTTATACATGTCATGCTACCTAGTCTTCTGGGCTCCAAAAGAATGGAACATGCTCTAGAAAACACAATATACAATAGTTACTCATTACCACTGCCATTCCGATTGGATAATAAGAATTCCACACACAAAAAAATTACTACAAAAAGTCACTCGGAGTCACTTTAGCCTTCAAAGGTCATGCCTGCCTCTGTGTTCTACACATAGGATTTGTTGTCCCACAATGCTTTTCTCCAAAACCTTATCCAAATTTCAGATCAGGGTCTGTGTCATATCACACCTTATTCGGAAAACCTTAGCATTTGTGCCTTTAACCTGTAATCTTGCCAACCAGGCCTTGCTCTCAAACTAATAAATATTTTCACAATAGATTATGAAGCCTCAGGAGGTACAGACAGTGATTTCTCAATCTTTTATATGTTACTAAGACTTTTTATGTATATTCAAATTAAGTAGAGTATTGTTTTTTTGTTTTGTTTTGTTTTGAGTATTGCAAACTGCTCCAAACCCCATTTCTATCTCCCAGTCCTCAACTTCCCTATGAGTATAATAACTAACATTCATTGATTACTATGTACCATTCACTAGTCTAGACATTTTTCACATAACACAAATAATCCTCCCAACAACCCTGTAATATAGATATTTCTATTCCTATTTTACAAATTAAAAAATTGAGGTACAGAAAGGCCAGCGACACAATTATTAAGTGGCAGAGTTGGGATTCACACAAATACAGAAAAGAGAGCCCACGTTCCTAAATTTTTAGCAACAGAAAAATAATCCTAATAAGGCCTA
Organism: Potos flavus; assembly: GCA_028534135.1. Classification (NCBI taxonomy): domain Eukaryota; kingdom Metazoa; phylum Chordata; class Mammalia; order Carnivora; family Procyonidae; genus Potos; species Potos flavus. The sequence goes on from CM052895.1 coordinate 42,339,803, forward strand.
GTCCTACCTGGACAAGTTTTACTGACGTACCAGGGTTAAGTAGCATAGTTTAGCAGCAGGATTTCGTAAAAGATATTCTATTCCATTGAATCACACGTTGTCCATTTTCTCTGCCCTCTTCCGCGGTGCTGCAAGAACCGCTGTTTTCTTGACGGCCCAGAGGTGGCGCCGCAGGGACAGGTAAGAGCGAAGGCAGAGTCGATGGGAGAGGCCGATCCGGAGCGAGGATATGATCCGTCAGCCCGCGGTAGGCGGAACCTAAAGCAGGGCAAAAGAAAGCGAGTGTTCTGATGTGCGCAGGCGCAGGGCTGGGCACTCCCCTGGGAGTGAGGGCTGCTGGGCCCGATGACGTGGCCTGGCAACGTCTGCACCGGTGCGCCTCCGGGGAGCCCGGCGCCGCCGGAACTGCCCGCGGCCTAGTCCCGACGCGCGTGTACGGTGAGCCAAAGCCGGGGACAGCAGCGGCGGCGGCGGCGGCCGGGCCTGCGGGGACCCGACGGGGCCGCTGCCATGGGGGAGTGACGCGCCTGCGCCCGTTGTTCCGCGGCAGCGGCGAGACATGAGGAAATACCGCGGCGGGGGCAGCGGCGGCGGCTCCTGAGCCCCGGAATGGAGGAGAAATACGGCGGGGACGTGCTAGCCGGCCCTGGCGGCGGCAGCGGCAGCGGCGGCCTCGGGCCGGTGGACGTGCCCAGCGCTCGGTAAGAGACGCACGCTGCTCGCGCTTCCAGAGCGCCTCTCTCCCGCGCCTGCGCTCGCTGGCTCGCTCACTCGCAGACCGGGACGGCAGCTGTCCCCCGGACGCGCGCGAGCAGCGGCGTCGCTCCCGTCCCGCTGACAGCCGGAACGCCCTCAGCCCAGCGCGTGTCCCACAGCGTTCCGTCCTTTCCCTGTGCCTCCCGCGCCTGCGGTTTTCATTGGCTCCCCTGTTGCCCGCTGCAGAATGAATGCTGTAAAGCCCAGGGTGGTTCTGCTTGAGTTTCTGGTTTTCGAGGCATACCGTTAACCTTCCTTCTGCCAGCCGGTTCACGGAAGGGGTTTTTCTGGTCTGTGACAACCCTTTCTGTTGGCTCTTTCTCCCTGAAATAGTAGTTTAGTGACTACTTAACCTTTCTGACGTCTCCCTGCGTAAGTTAGGGGAAGGTGTCACCATCTTAAGGCGAAGAAACCAAAGTACAAACGGATGAATTCGACATTCAGGTTAACCCCGCACATCAAAAATTAAGCCCGTCATCTAGCTTTCTTTATTTTCCTTGTCTTATTTTATTTTATTATTACATGAGAAATGTGTACTCATTGTTAAAAAAAATCACTCAGACACTACAAAAATTCGTAGAATAAAAAGCGAAAATTCCTCTTTACCACCCCTCTGCATGTTCCCACTAACCTCCAAGAGGTAAGTAATCACTTTCGAGCGTGTCCTTGATCTGTCTTACCTTCTGAGGTAGTGTCAAAGAGGCATAAAATATGGCCCAACAATTTTGTTGAAATTTGATATTCATTGTCTTCATTTTTAATGAGGTTCAGTTTTTTCGTTCTTCAATACTTTTTTTGAGATTTAAGGATTGTTTTGATAAATTCTTTGGAACTGTAGAAATAGCATTGCTAATATAAATTTTTTTTAGTGAAAAGGAAAGAACATTTAAAATGCTGCAACAGAACTTAAGTCAACTGCGTTTTTGTAGTTTAATTTTCTAATCATAAATAACAGCATAGCAGATATTATTTACTGAGCTATAACAAGTAAATGCAGAAGGCGACTCTGGTCTAGATTTTGGTAGTAGAGGGGAAAAAATTCTGTAAAGGACAGTAATAGGTCTGTTAACAAAACCGGACTATAGGTGATAAAGTATCATAACCATGTTAAATTTTCTGAAGTTGGTAACTTTCCTGATTTTATAAGAAAGTGTACATATTCTTAGGAAATCAAGTATTTATTTACTTATTTATTTATTTTTTCTTTTAAGATTCTTATTTATTTATTTGTCAGAGAGAGAGCACAAGCAGGCAGAGTGGCAGGCAGAGACAGAGGGAGAAGCAGGCTCCCTGCCGAGCAAGGAGCCCAATGAGCAAGGAGCCCAATGCGGGACTCGATCCCAGGAGCTGGGATCATGACCTGAGCCGAAGGCAGCTGTGTAACCAACTGAGCCACCCAGGCGTCCCAGGAAATCAAGTATTTAGAAGTGTGATGTAAGTAACTTATTTTTAGTTGAGAAAAAGAGGCCTATATTTAGAGAGAGAGATAATAAGGCAAATGGGACATTTAACAGTGGGGGGATCCAGGTAAAGGGTATTCTATTCTTGCCACTTTTCTGTAAACTGGAAATTATTTTTAAACAAATAGTTTAAAGTTACTGTTTATTCAAGAGATTACTGTCTTAAGTAGATATGGCAAAGAGTCTTTTGCTATCCTGTTGTATTATTTGCTTAGCAGAACTGCCCTTCTATTGTAGCTCATTGCAAAATCAAATTAAACTCAGGAGTGGTTGAATTTTTAATAGATTCCAAGTTGCAAGAATCTTCCTTTGTGTAGACTAATAATCAAATACTAGTTATAATCTGCAACAAAAACCAGTTAAAAAATCCTTCATTTGTGGATATTTTTGTGCCTGAATTCACAAAAAAAGAATTGTTTCAAATGCTTCTATCTGGCTTCTGTAAGGCCTCTTTGCAGGAAAGAGAATGACAGTCAACACTTGAACACCCATGTTCAATGTGCTTTGAGTATAGCATCTCACTTAATCCTTACAAGAATGCTATAGACTACCTGGCACATCCTTGTTTCACAGATCAAGAAACTGAGACATAGAAAAAAAGTTTATTTTCCCAACTAATAACTGAGAGTCAGTTATCTTAAACCCCAGGCTTTTCACACACTGATTGTGTTTTGTTTACTGGAGAACCATGAACTGCTACAGTGGGCAAAGCTAAGAAGCACATTTAAACTCAAACCGAAATTTTGGTAATTCCAGGCTTAGAGAAACAGAGATTTTTGTAATCCTTTACATAAAAGACCAATAATAACTTTGATGAAACTGGTTGATGGCAAATAATGATTTATCAGTTGGGTAGGTGGAATGTACTTCCCTGAGTCCCCAGAGTTGATGAGTGACTCAAGGGCCACTGCCCCTGTTAAGGAGCCTTTCTCTCCTAACCTCCCCATCTTTCCCTCTTAGTAAATGAAACTATTCACTGTTTCTCTGCACAATATGAACTACAAATATCTACTTGTTCGTATGTGGTTATTTAGCCTTATCTAGTGTTTCATCTGTAGCCCAAGAGGAAGACTTCACTAATGAGGCTTTAAAAAATCGAGAGTCCAGGGATACCTGGGCAGCTCAGTCAGTTAAGCAAGTCTGCCTTCAGCTAGGTCCTGATCTCAGGGTCCTGGGATTGAGCCCCGAATCAGGCTCCCTTCTCAGCAGAGAGCCTGCTTGTCCCTCTCCCACTGCTGCTCCCCATGTTTGTGCTATCTCTCTCTCTGAGTCTCTCTCTAAAATAAATAAATAAAATCTTTTTTTTAATTAATGTTTTATAAATAAATAAAAAATAAAAATCAGAGTCCAACTTTTAACTAAATGTTAAAATAATTTTCCTGATTTAATAATGGTAGCAAAAATCTTGAACATATATTACATGAAAAGTCATATAATTATCAAAATATGTGTATAATTGTAAATATGTGAATCTATGAAATATGCATGTGTCCATACATGAAGATGCAAAGGAAAAGGTTTGAAAGGATGATCACTTGGTCGCCTATGAGGAGAAAATTAGGAATGATTTTATCTAAAACTTTAATAAGCAGCTACTCAGAAATTACTTTTTTAATCTTTATATTTTAAAAATTAAAAAAGGAATAAAGAAAATTGGCGTCGGAGAGATCATAATAGTACTATGTTATCAAGAAGTATTTTACTTAGGGGCACCTGGGTGGTGCAGTTGGTTGAGCGTTCAACTCTTGGTTTCAGATCAGATAGTGATCTCAGGGTGGGGAGATCGCTCAGCATGTCAGACCCCAGGCTCAGTGTGGTGTCTGAGAGTCTCTCTCCCTCTGCCGCTCCCGCTCATACTCTTATCTTTCTCTCTAAAGTAAATAAATGTTTTTTTAAAGTATTTTACTTAATGTTCCTTATTACTAAATCTTGCCTTTGAAGTGCTAAATTTTTAAAGATGTGTTAATACTTCAAACGGAAATTACTTAGAAATTGGGCACCTGAGTGGCTCAGTCAGTTAAGTGTCTGCCTTTGGCTCTGGTCCCCGGCTCAGCAAGGGAGCCTGCTTCTCCTTGTGCGCTTGCACCCACACTCCCCTCTCTCTGTCAAATAAATAAATAAAATCTTAAAAAAAAAAAATATTCACACTGTCCTATCTTTTTAAAACAAGTATATTAAATATAAATCACGGCGCCTGTGTGGCTCAGTGGGTTAAAGCCTCTGCCTTCGGCTCAGGTCATGATCTCAGGGTCCTGGGATCAAGCCCCGCATCGGGCTCTCTGCTCGGCAGGGAGCCGGCTTCCCCTTCTCTCTCTGCCTGCCTCTCTGCCTACTTGTGATCTCTCTCTCTCTCTCTCTGTCAAATACACAAATAAAATTAAAAAAAAAAAAAGAATGTTTTGGGGTGCCTGGGTGGCTCAGTGGGTTATAGCCTCTGCCTTCGGCTCAGGTCATTATCAGGGTTCTGGGATCAGGCCCTGCATCGGGCTCTCTGCTCAGCAGGGAGCCTGCTTCCCCCTGCCTCTCTGCCTACTTGTGATCTCTCTCTCTTTCTCTGTCAAATAAATAAATAAAAATCTTAAAAAAAAAAAAAATATATATATATATATATATATATATATATATAAATCACCTTTTCCTTGATAACCTCTAGTCATTCCATCATCTGGTTAACTGAGGTTAAATACAGTTAGTTCATTCAAAGGCTTGTTCCTAGTACTAGTATTTTGCATATGCTGCTCTCCCCTCCATTTTCTTGCTTTGTAATTCCTGCTTAGTCTTTGTTTTTATTTTTTTAAGTACGCACCACGTCCAGCATGGAGCCCAGTGCATAACTTGAACTCAGGACCCTGAGATGGAGACCTGAGCTGAGATCAAGTGTCAGATGCTTAACCGACTGAGCCACCCAGGTGCCCCAAATTCCTGCTTAGTCTTTAATATACACTTAGGCGTCCTGAACTCTCAAGACAGACCTTTGCTTACCAAGTTGCTTCCACTATTCTTTTGAAACTCCATTACATATTGGGTCACATAAATACTTGTTTGCTTGTCTGTCTTCTTAGGCCTCAGACTCCTTGCGGACAGGGTCTCTATTAAACATTAAGTGTCGCAGATAGCACCTAGAAATATGTTTAGCTGTAAGTAACCTAATGAAGAGAACTTTAAACAAATAAGGAGATGTTCTCACATAAAAGAAACCAGACGTTGTAGGTATTTGCTCAGCACCTCAGTGATACCATCTAGGACCCAGATTCCTTGTCTTTGCTCTCTGCCATCCTGAGTGTACTGGCTTTCATATTCAGGCTTGTTACAAGATGGATGACACTTTTAGATAATGTTAACATTTTGATAACATTTTTTAGATAAAGGTCCTCCCTTGAAGGCAGAAAGAAGACAGACGTATTTCCAACTGCATCTTCCCTTTTGATCAGGAAGAGGGAAGGCTATGCTTGACAAGGCTATGCTTGTCAGTCTTCCCTTAGGTCTCATTGGCCGTGTATAGCATCTGGCACATAGTAAGTGTGTAAAGAATATTTGAAGAATGGCTGTCTAGCCCCATGGAGGATATCAAGGCTCTTTGCTGACGTTGAGAATTCCTGGACTGCTGTGATTTTTAATGTACTTCTGTTTTTCCTGGTCTTTGTTTTTTCCCTCCCAATCTTGACATTATTGTTCTTTGTGTCTTTGCTTCTATCCTGCTGCCTTATTATGACACCTAATTAAGAGCTTAAGGAGTAAAGCCCGTGCGGTTTTGAGTGTTGCTCTCTATTTGATTTCATTCTTTTCTTTCATTCTGAGTCCATGGCTCGGTTGCTGATAGTTCAGATTGCCAGAAGCTTGAATGCAGGTTAATGTACTATATTATTGCATTATATATGTTACTGTATGAGATATCACCACATCACACAAGTGTAATTGTAGAATTAACATTCTTTTTTTTTGGTAAATATTTGCTGAGCACATATAATGCTGGTCCCTGTGTTAGGAACTAATAAACAGCGGATTTCTTGCTCAACTTTTATTTTCATTGGCTAATTTTGAATTGCTATGCTGACCAGAATATTTAATTAGCATTAATATAGTTAATATACTCGGTGTACCGAAGTCTATATGACTTTTTTCTCTAGCTTAAATGGGCCAAAATATAATTAAATCTTAAATTTTAATAATGCTTTTTGTCTCTCATATTTAAAGATGATTTTATTGTTTGTGTGGGCCAACATGAATGTATAATTGAGAACAGTTTAGAATATTGGACCCCTCAAAGCCTTTGGATGAACTTGGATTTTCTGTGTGACATATTACATGATCTCAGAGTTGTTGAGAAGTAGCCCTATGTCAGGCTGCATGCTCAGTGGGGAGCCTGCTTAAGATTCTCTCTCTCTCTCTCTTTCTGCCCCTAAAAAAAAAAAAAGCATAGTTGGGCACCTGGCTGGCTCAGTCTGTAGAACATGTGACTCTTGATCTCCAGGTGGTGAGTTCAAGCTCCACCTTGGGCTTGGAGCTTACTTAAAATTAAAAAAAAAAAAAAAATAGCATACTTTAGAGCCGTGGGGTTGACCCTAGCTAACTTTGTGGGCTCTAATTTCCCAGTCTGTGACATCAGAGAACATGAGCTAGAGAATCTCTAAGGTGTTTCTCAGCTCTTAAATGTTAGTGTTCAGTTTTTTCCTTGCACATGTGCATTTACCATCAAACCTGAACAATTGCTAGAGACCTGGTAGATTTCCCTCATTGTACTGTTTTTAGCCAGTCTGCAGAGAGTCCAAAAACAAAATACACTTGATTTTTTGTTGCTGTTATAGCCATAACTTTAAATTTATTATTTTTCCAGTACTCTTTTTTTCATTGAGATAAAATTTACCTATAATAAAATGCATAGATTTTAAAGGTACAGGTTTGCACTTTTCACAAATGTGTATACCTGTGTAACTTCCAGCATAATCAAGCTATAGAACATTTTTTTTTAAGATTTATGTATTTAGAGAGAGAAAGGAGCATGCGTAGGGGAAAGGGGCAGAAAGGGAGAGAGAATCTTGAGCACGGAGCCTGACGCCCAACGCGGGCTTGATCCCATGACCCTAAGATCATGACCCCAAGATCATGACCCCAGCCAAAATCAAGAGTCGGACACTTAAACGATTGAGCCACCCAGGTGCCCCAAGCTGTAAAACATTTTTGTCATCCCAGAAAATATGTTTGATCTTTGAAACAAATTTTAATATTCAGGGGCACCTGGGTGGCTCAGTCAGTTAACCATCTGCCTTCAGCTCAGGTCATGATCCCAGGGTCCTGGGATCAAGCCCTGCATCGGGCTCCCTGCTCAGTGGGGAAGCTTGCTTCTCCCTCTCCCACTCCCCTGCTTGTGTTCCCTGTCTTGCTGTGTCTCTCTCTGTCAAATAAATAAAATCTTAAAAAAAAAAAATAATTTTTTTTTAATGTTCAACAAGTGAGTTAAATAGGAACTTCTTTATGGTGCTTTAGGATGGGACTTACACATTATTCCACAATAACATTTTTATTAGCTTTTGGGTGATTAATTACCACATAGTTAAAATCCCCAGACTGCACTATAAAAGGCCCCCCAGATGGTGTTCATGATAAGAAAAAGCACTTTGGTCAAATCTTTTTTTTAATTTAGTATGATATTATCTGGACTAAAACAGAAAATGAGCCATCTTGGATGGTGAAAATGCTGAGATTCATTCTTTCAAGGACTGAAATTTATTTTAATAATTGCATCAAAATTGTCCTAAAATATGTATTTTCATGCCTTCTTAATCAAATTACTGTTTGTTTAATATAGTTTAGCTCTTGTTAATTCAGTGCCATTGCACTGGATTATTCATACTCATCAGTTTTTATATTATACCTTGATATCCCCATCGTATGCCAAATTGTTTTAACTCTGTTTTGAATGACTTGGGTTTCTTTTAAACTACTGGGTTTGCTTTTTATATTTTTTTCTCCCATTGATAGAGGCTTCTTATCCCTGTCAGTATGCCAGCCATGGACATCCCTCACACATCATTTTTAGTTTTGGTGTGGTTTTTTTTTTCCTTACACTTCCTTTTTAATGTAGTAACACCTGTTTGATGTAAACTTAAAAAGTCGTCTACTGAGTGGCTTGCACAAGATGTCCTATTAGGGTGAGGGAAAAAATACTAAGAATTTCACAACTTTTTATCTCACTCTTTTTAATTTCTAATTTGTGTATGTTTTATAATGTATATAACATCAGTACGATAATACACTTTTACAACATACAGATAAATAGTGGGTTTCATGTGCAAAATTTTTTTTTACTGATAGAGGGTATATGATCAAAGAAGACTACTAGGCTAGAAAATAGAAGTAATTTCTTCCCTAATTTCAGTTTCTTTTTCAGGAGCTCCTTTTTTCTTTCTTTTTATGACAGCCTAATTTTTTCATGCATGCAGTATTCTTATGTCTGAGAGAATGTTATTTATAGTTCTTTTTTGTTTTCTGCTGCTGTTACTGATGATACCTTTATCTTTTTGATTTGTTGGTTTTGTTTGGTCTCTCATAAGCTTATCTTAAAGGATTGATTATCCATGTTTGCCATTCATATTTGAGTGAGCCCTAAAAAACTAATTAGAACACCTGTGTGGGGCTTGTCCCTAGTGAATCCCTAAGAGAGTTCTGCTGAGAGATTGCAGCCTGGCTGTTAGGATATTAGAGGTAAAAGAGGAAAAGGAGGTGGGGTGGAGTTAAGAAGGAAACTTCCTTTTAATTTCCATGATTTTATTCTAGCACCTCACCCCTCATCTCTGCTTTGCCTTATGTCTAGACCTCTCCAGAGACTAAGCCTCTTGTGTCCTGTCATGATTTAGGAGAGATAGTTGCCTGGCCGTGATGGGTGGGAATGTGGGGATCCAGCTACCTGGAGGACTTGTTGATGCTGCTACTCTTCTCAGCTCCCCAGCCCTTTCTGAGGTGCTTCAGATTCCTGAGCCTGTACGGGGCTCTATAGGACAGGTTGCTTGACTTTTCAACGTTGACTGTCACTGCACTCACATAGCAAAGCAGAGGAGGGACAAACCTAAGGCATTTACCATTCCTCTGTTCCTTCTTACAATTGTGCTCCTCTAGTTTCATCGCAGATAGAATTTGGTGTCTGTTTTTATTCTCTTTGTTTGAAATAACTGTTAAGTTTAAAAACAGATTACAAAATATTCTGGACAACTCAATTAACCAAGAACATATTTATTTCTAGTTTGGCCTCTTTTTTTGTTTAACAGACTTTGTCTGTTAAAAAAGAATCTGGAAGTGTATATACCAAGATATTAATAGTTGTTATGTGGATGGTGAGTTGTTTGGTTTTTTGTTTCTTTTTTTTTTTTTTAATGAGTGTCTGTGGTTTTTATAATGATCCCTAGTGTATAATAAGAAAAAAACATATTAGGGCGCCTGGGTAGCTCAGTGGATTAACGCCTCTGCCTTCGGGTGAGGTCATGATCTCAGAGTCCTGGGATCGAGCCCCGCATCGGGCTCTCTGCTCAGCGGGGCGCCTGCTTCCCCCTGTCTCTCTGCCTGCCTCTCTGCCTACTTGTGATCTCTCTCTCTCCGTCAGATAAATAAATAAAATCTTTAAAAAAAAAAAAAAAACAAACATTACAGAGTTCCTTGTGATTTTAATGATACTGAAACTTGTTTCTGCTTTTATTTTTCAGATTAACAAAATATATTGTGTTACTATGTTTCACTAAATTTTTGAAGGCTGTGGGACTTTTTGAATCATATGATCTCCTAAAAGCAGTTCACATTGTTCAGTTCATTTTTATATTAAAACTTGGGTGAGTGTGGTTCTTTTTTCCATAATGTTTTATTTATTTGAAACTCCTGTTTTAACTGATTATCTCTAGGAAATTTTAGATAAAATATTTTGTGCTATTTATTCCTCCCTACATGTACGATAAGTTTTCAAAAAAATAAAATACCTAAGGTTAGAGGTACAAAGAGAATGACTTTTGTTTTTTTGAAGACTGTTATAATAGCTTGCCAAAACTAGACTTGTACTATAGTTTGTGTTCAAGAGGTTTTTGTACATTTCTTTCAGTGTTCAGCTTAATAGAGGATTGCTGAATTTTCATGTCGTTTCAGCATTCAGTCTGTGCAGGATCTCATATCAGTTAGCCTCTGAAGAGCTCCACTGTACACCCCTGAGAGAATAAGAATGAAACAGGCAGATAATTTCTTAATGTTTTCATAAAAATAGTTTTGACCTCACAGGCTCCCTAAGAGTCTCCAGGCCCTAGGGATTCCCAGACCATACCACTGGTGTAGTTCAGCCTTCCAGCAGACATAGAATGTAACCTGAGATTTGTTTTGGCACAGATGTTCCTTAAGTTAAAGAGTTAAGTTAAACACAGATGTTCCTCTAAGTTAAACTGTGCTGGACTTTGTTCACAGTATGCTCCCTTCACAGTACAGTGTCCTCATCTAAAATAAATTTTATATTATTTTGCATATAGTAAAAAATTCTCTACGAATAAAGTCTTTTTGGACCTTGAGATTGATAGCGACCACTCTCTGTTAATAAAAATCTGTTAAGACTCCAGGGAGTTGGGGTGCCTGGGTGATTCAGTTGTTGGGCATCTGCCTTTGGCTCAGGTCATGATCCCAGGGTCCTGGGATCGAGCCCCGCATCGGGCTCACTGCTCCGCAGGAAGCCTGATTGTGTTCCCTCTCGCTGTGTCTCTCTCTGTCAAATAAATATATAAAATTTTCAAATAGAAATAGAAATAAAACAAGGGTGCTCAGTGGGTTGAGCGGTTGAGCAACCAACTGGTGGTTTCCGCTCAGGTCATGATCTGATGGGTCTTGGGATCAAGCCCTGACTTCACATGGGCTTCCTGCTCAGTGGGAAGGCTGCTTCAAGATTCTACCCCTTTGCCGCTCCCCACCATGCTCCCTCTCAAACAAACAAACAAACAAAAAAGACTCCAGGGAGTTAATTTTAGTAATCATGGAAAGTGATTCTTGACTAGGAAATTTTAAGTAAGCAGTTGTATGCAGTTTTATATAACCGTTTTGGGAATTTGAAAGGTGAGGACATTCTTCATTTCTGTTTTTTCCAGACTTGTCACTAAGTTTTGGAGAAAATAAGTTTTTTTTGTTTATTGTTTTTTTTGGATTTCAAAGTATGAAAAAATATTGAGACTACTTTCTTTTGTGCCTTGTGAACTGGTTCTGAAGGCAATTACAAAATAAGAGTTCCCCAGATATTTCAGTGGAAGCCTTAGTAGAATAAATATTGTTCTCCAGTGTAATTTTTTTAGAGGGTAACATACCTTTTGAGTTGTAGTATGTTTAAAGTGAAAATCTTTGCTTAACATCACATTTTGTATATAAGATAGATTAATATTAATATATTAATGTTTCCTTATTCACAGGACTGCATTTTTTATGGTTTTGTTTCAAAAGCCATTTTCTTCTGGGAAAAGTATTACCAAACACCAGGTGAGTTTTTGCCAGTGCCTTTTTTCCTAGCAGCTTCCTAGTCATTGGGCCAGGAGAAGTGCTCTTTCATTGATCAGAGTTACATAAATGATTTAAGTACACAGAAGAACATTTCCAGAGTTAAATTGCTCTTGACTTGTCTTTTAGTATGAGGCTTCAAGAGTAAACTGTAAAGTATTAAGATAGCGGAATGTTTAAAAATGGAGAAGAGAGTAGAAAAATTTTAAGGTATAAAGTAATTTTTTTTATTTTTTTATTTTTTATTTTTTTGTTAAAGTAATTTTTTTTTAAATGCAAGACTCTATTCTAATGATTTCTAAATGAGACATGGAGACATGCCCAAAATCCTAGGACAAATGTCATTAGGAAGCAGATAAACCATAGAGGTTAAGAATGAGGCCCCTGGAGTCAGAGAAATTCACATTCTGTTTGTCCTCCTTACAAGCTCTTGCTTTGAGCAAGTTACTTAATTTTTCTCTGCCTCAATTTTCTCACCTGCAAAATGGAGTTAATAATACCTTTTAATGGAACCGTGAGGAATAAATGAATTAATACATATAAAGTTCCTGAAATAGTGCCTGGCATATAGTCAGCAAACAATATGTATTAGCTGTCACCCTCATCATCATTATTTTCTTTAGGCACCTGAGGTTCAGGATGCATACCAGAAATGTCCTGCATTCTGTATTGTCATCTCACATTATTACCTCTTTGGACAGTAGTTAGACCTTACTACATGTTTGCTTTGTGCAGCAACTTAGAAACCTATGCCATGACTTTTTACTAGAATGACAAATTTATGTACGTCTGTTTTAGAGACCATGCGTGTTTTTAAATATAGGATTAATATTTTAATCCCCATCATAACTTTTTTTCTCTCTTTTCAAGTAATTGAAGCTCCGAATATCTGGTGGAAAAGAATTTAAAGACTAAAACATTACGTGTTCTAGCAAACTAGTGAGGAACTAATGAAAAAACCCACAAATTTGTATTTTATAGAAAAAGATTTCAAGATCTAACAACAGACAAGAACATAGACAATGGAAAACAGAATACTGTCTTATAAATCTAGATTTAGGGGCGCCTGGGTGGCTCAGTTGATTAAACAACTGCCTTCAGCTTAGGTCATGATCCCAGACTCCCGGGATTGACTCCTGCATCAGGCTCCCAGCTCCACAGGGAGTCTTCTTCTCCCTCTGACCTTCTCTCCTCTCATGCTCTAATCTAAAAAAATAAATAATAAATAAATAAATAAATAAATAAAATCTCTAAAAAAAAATCTGGATTTAGTCAAGGGATCTTAACATTTTCTATTTAAGTTCACTTTTTTAAGTTTCGCTATTTTTAAAAATGTAATCATTTATTTAGCCTTTAAAGTATCTAAGTGCTACCATTATTTTCTTCCCTTGTATATTTTACTTAAGATTTCAAGATACTAGCAAAACATATATGACTAAAGTTTTTAACTTTTTGTTTCCATTCATAGTGGATCAAAATATTTAAACATGCAGTTGCTGGGTGTATCATTTCACTTTTGTGGTTTTTTGGCCTCACTCTTTGTGGACCACTAAGGTAAATTTAAAAAATGCATATTTTGAATGTTTACTTGTATTTCTTAATTTTGAATATCCATTTTATTCCATTATATTTTATGTCAACTTTTTATGTTAAGTTATATACAAATGCTTCTCTTACTCCTATAGCATTGGATACAACTCAATATTTATTTATGGGGGGGCGCTGACAGAACCTGTTTAATTTGTGGACTATCTTTTGGTGAACACTGTAAATGTATTGTTCATGATCTGTTATGATATTTTAGTTAAGAGTCCAAATAGTTTAAGAAAATTTTTAACATAGGTGGTTTTTTACCATCCATTGGTGATCCCTTTTAGCAACTGATTTTGGAAATTAAAAGGTCTGAAATGGTAAATAAAATCGATCAGTAGGAAAGCAAAATCTTGGGGCACCTGGGTGGCTCAGTCAGTTAAGTGTCTGCCTTCGGGTCAGGTCATGATCCCAGGATCCTAGGATGGAGCCCCGAGTCGGGCTCTGTGCTTACTGGGGAGCCTGCTTCTCCAGCTCCCTCTGCCTGCCACTCCACCTGCTTGTGCATGCACTCTCTCTCAAATAAATAAATAAAGTCTTTAAAAAAAAATATTGGGACACCTGGGTGGCTCAGTTGGTTAAGTGTCTTCCTTCAGCTCAGGTCATGATCTCAGGGTCCATGATCTCAGGGTCCTGGGATCAAGTTCCACATTGGGCTCCTGGCTCAGCGGGTAGTATGCTTCTCACTGTACCCTTCCCTCCTGCTCATGATCTCATTCTCTCTCTCTCTCAAATAAGTAAATCTTTTTTTAAAAAATTTCTTTTCTGTGAAATTATATTTTGTTCTGTATGTTGTTAAATCACTATTCCTATGTGTTAGGTAGGGAAGAAAGGCGGAAAATAGTTAAATTCTTACTTGACCGCTTATTTAGTCTTCTATTTCCTGTCTTACAAGCCGTCATTACCACCAGCTCCCCTGCCAACACTGCCCCTCTCATTCTTTTGTTAAAACCGTAAGGGGCCCCTGGTTTTTTGGCTCAGGCCATGATCTCAGGCTCCTGAGATGAAGCACTGCACTGGGCTCCGTGCTTAGCATGGAGTCTGCTTGTCCCTCTCCCTCTGTTCTTCCCCCGCTTTTACATTCTCTCTCTTAAATAATTAAATTTAATTTTTTTTAAAGATTTTATTTATTTATTTGACAGAGAAAGAGAGATCACAAGTAGGCAGAGAGGCAGGCAGAGAGAGAGGGGGAAGCAGGCTCCCTGCTGAGCAGAGAGCCCGACGCAGGGCTCGATCCCAGGACCCTGAGATCATGACCTGAGCCAAAGGCAGAGGCTTTAACCCACGGAGCCAACCAGGCGCCCCTGAATTTAATTTAAGTAACAAACAAAAACAGCCATCATGCAGGAGTGCCTAGGTGGCTCAGTGAGTTATGTGTCCAACTCTTGATTTTAGCTCAGGTCATGAGATTGAGCCCTTATCAGGCTCTGTGCTGGGTGTGGAGCCTGCTTGGGATTGTCTTTCTGTCATTCTCCCTCTATTACCCATCCCCATTTGTGTGAGTGTGCGTGCGCTCTCTCGCTGTCTCTCTCAAAAAGGAATTGCACGATATTTTTTTTCTTTTTGAGGGAGGGAAGGGCAGAGGGAGAGAAAGAATCTTATTAAGCAGGCTCGCCACCCAGTGGGGAGCCCCATGCCGGGCTCCATCTCACAACCCAGAGACCATGACCTGAGCCAAAAATCAAGAGTTGGACACCTAACCAACTGAGCCACCCAGGCGCCCCTTGCAATTTCTTCATTAGAAAGACTCCTTCGGGGTGCCTGAGTGGCTCAGTCCTTAAGTGTCTGCCTTCAACTCAGGTCGTGATCCCGGGGTCCTGGAATCAAGCCCCACATTGGGCTCCCTGCTCTGCAGGAAGCCTGCTTCTCTCTCTCCAGCTCACCCTGCTTGTGTTCCCTCTCTCTCTGTCTCTGTCAAATAAAGAAATAAAATCTTTAAAAAAAAAAAAAAAAAGACTCTTTCCGTGTTCCATAGCCAGTCTTATTTTAGGTTGGTATTACTCTGCTGATACATTTATTTTCTTAAATTTTATCTCACAGTTATTAATAGAATTAAAGTTAGCACTGCTATGTTCTCTGTTACAGCTTTTTGAGTAAAGAGGAAAAGTGAAAATTTTTTAAAAGGGCAGCTAAAAATCTTAATAATTTAGATCCTGTAAGCCCTGTTTTGGCCAGTGATAATGTTTTTCAGTTTTGAGGTTTGTTTGTTTGTTTTGAGGTTTTATTTATTTATTTGTCACAGAGAAAGAGATAGAGAAACCACAAGCAGGGAAAGTGGCAGGCAGAGGGATAAGCAGGCTCCCCACTGAACAGGGAGCCCAATGTGGGACTCTATCCCAGAACTCTAAGATCATGATCCGAGCCAAAGGCAGACCCTTGACGACTAAGCCACCCAGGCATCCCAGCTTCTTTCTTAATATTTCATACATATCGAAGAGTAAATATGAATAAGAATGTTTAAAAATTAAGTGGGGGCACCTGGATGGCTCAGCCAGTTAAGCATCTGACTCTGTTTCAGCACTGGTCATGATCTCATGGGTAGTGGGATGGAGTCCCATATTGGGCTCCCTCTGCCTCTCCCTCTTCCTCTCTTAAAAAAAAAAAAAAAAAAAAAAAAAAGGATGTCTACTTGAGTTTCCCTCTGTCCCTCCCCCCAACTCTGTTTTCAGTCTCTCCTTCTCTTTCTCTCTCAGATAAATAAATCTTTAAAAAATAATAATAATAAAGTGAACCTTCATTCACTTTAGTGAACCTGAATGTATTCAGTTTAGTGAACCTGAATGTATCTAACATTCAGCCCCCAAAATAAAACCTTTCCAATATCTTTGAAGCCCTGTGTGCCACTCCTGACTGTATCCCTTTCTCCCCCTACCCTTGGGTGCAGTCAGCATCTTAAGTTTTATTGGGTTTTGTTTGTTTGTTTGTTTCTAAAGATTTTTATTTATTTGACAGAGGGACAGCCAGAGAGGGAACACAAGCAGGGGGAGTGGGAGAGGGAGAAGCAGGCTCCTCGAAGAGCAGGGAGCCCGATGCGGAACTCGATCCCAGGACCCCCTAAGCTGAAGGCAGACGTTTAATGACTGAGCCACCCAGACGCCCCTTAAGTTTTGGTTTTCATTTTCTTGGTTTTCTTTATAGTTTTTTCACATAATGTATCTATATCTTTTTTTATGTTTAATTTTTTTTTTAATGTTTAACTTTGCAAGTTTTTTTACTTTGTATGAATAGAATTACATTTCATGCATGTTCTACAGCATAGTTTTTACATTTAATGTTATGTTTGAGACTTGCCCATATTGATGCATATGACATATATGTATATAGTTCATTCATTTTGATGGCAGTTTTTTGAAATATGATTCATATACCATAACATTTATTCTTTTTATTTTAGTCCATTTGGGCTGTTATAACAGAAATACTGTATTGACTGGGTGGCACTTTTTTTTTCTTTTTTAAGATTTATTTATTTATTTTAGAAAGAGAGCATGCATGAGTGGGGTGAGGGACAGAGGGAGAGAGAGAAGCAGACTCCCCACTGAGTGCAGAGCCCAATATGTGGCTCAGTGCCATGACTCTGAGATCATGACCTGAGATGAAATCAAGAATTAGAAGCTTAACCAACTGAGCAACCCAGGTGCCCCATAGACTGGGTGGCTTTTAAACAACACAGATTTGTATTTCTCAGTTCTGGAGACTGGGAGGTCTAATATCAAGGTGAGGCAGATTGTCTGGTGAGGGACTACTTCTGGTTCATAGTAATAGTTATCTTTTCTCAGTAACCTCACATGACAGAACGGGCAAAGAGAATACTCCTGTGGTCTTTTTTGCTGAGGACTCTAATCTCATTCATGAGGGAGGGTTCCACCCTCATGACCTATACACCCCAAAGGCCCCACTTCCAAACACCATCACACTGGGGATTGGGTTTAACATATGAATTTAGGGGGAACTCAAACATGCGGTCTACACCACATTTAAAGTGTACAGTTCAGGGGCGCCTGGTTGGCTCAGTGGCTTAAGTGTCAGTCTTTGGCTCAGGTCATGATCCCAGGTCCTGGGATTGAGCCCTGCATCAGGCTCATTGCTCAGCAGGGAGCCTGCTGCACCCCTGCTTGTGCTCACTCACTGTCTCTGTCAAATAAATAAATAAAATCTTTAAAAAAAATAAAACCATTCTCAAAAAATAAAGTGTACAATTCAGCATTTCTTAATATATTCGTAGAATTTCATTCATTTTTATTGCTGTATAATAGTCTATTGAATGGACAGTCTATATTATTTATTCTCTTACCAGTGACATTTAGGTTGGGGTTACTGCAAACAAAGCTGATGAGAGCAACCTTCTAACTGTTTCCTGGTACACATACACAAGAAAGTAATGTGATATAATGCTATAAGCTGTACCATTTCAGCTTCCCACCCCCCCTTTTCTTTTTTAATTAAGTAGGCTCCACGCCCAACGTGGGACTTGAGCTCACCACCAAGATCAGGAGTGAGGTAGTCTACCGATTGAACTAGCCAAGTAACCCTAGTTTCAGCCTTTCTGGGATAGTTTAGGTCAAAAGATAGATTATTCCAAAGCAGTTGTCCCTATTTATTTTTCTCAGTGTTTTATGAAATCAAGGAGAAATACTTATTTTCTCTTACTGTAGTTGAATTCATACTTCTTGGTGAAGATCAGATACATTTTGTGAATGATAATGTTGTATTTTTATAGGACTTTGCTGCTATTTGAACACAGTGATATTGTTGTCATCTCACTACTCAGTGTTTTGTTCACTAGTTCTGGAGGAGGACCAGCAAAGGTACAATTTTCTATTATTAGTTACTTGAAAACTGAAAGTTATACATGAAAATATTATCCAAACCAATTAAATAAAATCTTTTACCATTTAAAAGAATGCGGGGGGTGGGGGGTGGCATCTGGGTGGCTCAGTGGGTTAAAGCCTCTGCCTTCGGCTCAGGTCATGATCTCAGGGTCCTGGGATCGAGCCCTGCATCAGGCGCTCTGCTCAGCAGGGAGCCTTCTTCCCCCTCTCTCTCTGCCTGCCCCTCTGCTTACTTGTGATCTCTCTCTCTGTCAAATAAATAAAATCTTTAAAAAATAAAAATAAATAAAAGAATGCAGGGACTTTTCCTGCTAATTTTAACTTTTTCTTACACACTTTTTTTTTTTTTACTTTTTATTCTGAAATCATAATATATTCATAGGAGGTTGCAAGAATAGAACTAAGAGTGCCCTTCACTCAATTTCAGTGGTAATTTCTTATCCAACCCAATTATACTATCAAAACAAAGAAATTGACATTGGTATAATCCATAGACCTTATCAAGACATTGAACAGATTGATCACCACAAAGATCTCTGTCATGCTGTACCCAAGCCTCTTGCCTACCTCATTTTTTACACTTATTCATCATTTTTAGAAAACAACTAAGAACTTGTTATAAGGTCTGATGAATATTTACACAACATTTTGCCAACTGGGCCTTATTTATCTTGAGTAATTTAAGTATTATCCTTTTTTGGTAAATGAGTCAAGAATCTGCAATTCCAAATTTTTGTACCTACAGTATTTCTTTCTTACGAGATTTTTTGCTGTGCATGGTGCATTGTCCCAGTTATAGGGGAAAAGAGAAATAAAGACAAATAAGATATAGTAGTCCCTGTTCTAAAAGGAGCTGTTGCAGGCTAAGTAATGGAGGCAGGTGAATAAAATTAAGTGAAGAAAGTAACATGCCAGGTAGAGCAGAGAGACTACTCAACCCATAGATCTCAAAAGGGATAATTAAAGCATATGCCACTATTTCTTTCATCTTACTCATAGAGTACTCCAAAATAAATGGCAAGTAAATTGAAGTGTTTTGTGGATAAAAATAAATATATAATATACAATAATCTTAATATGGTATGACAATATGTAAAATATATGTAAATATGTAATGCGTAATACAAAATACAAATATATGTATAAAGTAATATATATAAATGTGATATACTATAATATATAAAATATAGGGGCGCCTGGGTGGCTCAGTGGGTTAAAGCCTCTGCCTTCGGCTCAGGTCATGATCTCAGGGTCCTGGGATCGAGCCCTGCATCGGGCTCTCTGCTCGGCAAGGAGCCTGCTTTCCCCCCACCCCCCTCCGCCTGCCTCTCTGCCTACTTGTGATCTCTCTCTCTCTGTCAAATAAATAAATAAAATCTTTTTTTAAAAAAATGTAAAATATAAACAGCTATAAATGTGTATAATATATAAAACATCAATATATATATATAATATAAAATATAGGTGGATAATTAACTACAAGCAAAGAACTTTCTGAGCATAAAACCAGTGGGAAAAAATCACAATGGGAAAACTCAGTACATTTGACTTTATAGTGATTGTAAGTTTCTGTGTAACAGAAATCGTGCAAACAACAGAAAATTACCACAAGTAAAAGTTTTACATTTCTTTCAAAATATAAATTAGTAAAGTCAGTTAAGAAAAATGTGTAAGATTCTCAATAAAAATGAACCAAGGGCAGTGAAAGACAACTCACAAAAGAAATAGAAATGATTTTAAAACATTAAAAAAAAATTAGGGAGCCCCTGAGTGGCTCAGTCCGATAAGCATCAACTCTTGGTTTCAGCTCAGGTCATAATATCAGGGTCCTGAGACTGAGCCCCGCATAGGCTCCTTGTTCATTCAGTGTGGAGTCTGCTTGAGACTCTCTCTACTTCTTCCTCTGCCCCTCCCCCCCTTTCGTCAAATAAATAAATCTTTTAAAAATATAATTAAAAATAAATAAAAATTTTGCTGCAGTAATACTCAGAAATGAGAATATAAATCGTACACATCATGCCATTAGTGTCTGTAATGAATCTGGGCATTTATCCAGGACACAGCGTGTGTTTTTTCTTAGTTATGACTGAAGACTACAAAATTCTCAGTTGCCCTCTTTAACAAAAGATTAAATTATATTCTCCAGATCTTGCTATTGTCATGTTCTAATTTAATGAAAATTATGAAATTTAAAATTGTGTGGTTTATGTATACTGACTTTTGTCAAGATATCTATCTACCACACTAACAGAATTCATCAAATGTAACGGTAATAATATTAATGAATAGAATAGGATTCTCACTTTACATTTTAACTTTTACTTCATGAATATGTGTGGCAGTATACCTATAAATTTATAAATACAGAATGTATCATAATGCTATTTAGATGGCTTTTATACCCAAAATGCTGAAGTATTTGCGTAAACTAGGCAGTATGTTCTTCCTAGTTTTCTTTTGTCAATATCCTTTCCTGGGATGAGAACATAAACTTTTTAAAAAATTCATCAGCTTTTAAATGCTCTACGCTTTTGGGGCGCCTGGGTGGCTCAGTCATTAAGCGTCTGCCTTCGGCTCAGGTCATGATCCCAGGGTTCTGGGATCAAGCCCCGCATTGGGCTCCCTGCTCAGCGGGAAACCTGCTTCTCCCTCTTTTACTCCCTCTGCTTGTGTTCCCTCTCTTGCTATCTCCCTCTCTATCAAATAAATAAATAAAATCTTAAAAAAAACATGTTCTACACTTTTACTGGATATGAGAAATGACTTGCTGATTTTCCTAATGTACCCTCTTATTCTTTTTCCCTAGAAGAGTGTAAATTAACTATCTTCTCTATCACTTGCATGTTGTAGAATAAAATAAGTTCCTACTAATTATTCTGTAGCTGCTTGGGCTTTTCAACCAGAAGCAAAGTAACATTTAGGAAAATTCTGCAAACACTAGTAGTTTGTGCATGGTAACATGCCTAGCCCTCTTAGCAAGGAGACTGTTCAAGTTGTCATTACTGTGTGCCTTAAATGCCTTCAAAATACCCTGCAGAATTTGTCGGAGCTCTTTACTTTACAGTTTGTGTAACTGTTAATACTGCAAATTTAGGGGCTCCTGGGTTGGCTCAGTCTGTTAAGCGTCTGCCTTCAGCGCAGGTCATGATCCCGGGGTCCTGGGATGGGATCGAGCCCCACATCAGGCTCCTTGCTCAGTAGAGAGCCTGCCTCTCTCTCTCTCTCTCTTCCTCTGCTGCTCCCTCTGCTTGTGCTCTCTCTCCCTGTCTGTCAAATAAATAAATCTTAAAAAAAAATACTGCAAATTTATATTGTATAGTAGAAGGACTTTAATATGAGATGTTATTTTTTCTTTATTTGGAAAATAATTTTTCTTTAGCATTTGTATAGTCATGGTCTTAAAAATCAACTCTTAAAATAGCCATCCTTGCTAATATTTTCTTCATTTTCAGACAAGAGGGGCTGCTTTTTTCATTATTGCTGTAATCTGCCTATTGCTTTTCGACAATGATGATCTCATGGCTAAAATGGCTGAACACCGTATCCTTTTGCAATAGATTGGAATAATTTAGTCTTACAGAGAAATAGAAGATTGGCAGAATGGGACAAAAAGGAGGATTGAATTAAAATCAGTCATGAATGAAACTTCCATGGATTAATGTACGTATTCAAATAATGAGTAAATGTATTCTAAACTAAGTATTTTATAGCATCTCCATCAATATCTTCTACAGGGACAGTGAAAGAATATTTTAGAATATGTTGGTGCTTAAAAAAATTTTTTTTGATTTGTCAGTCAACGAAATCACTCTGTTGGCTCCCTTGTAACAAATTTAATGATTTAAATGCTCAATTTAGAAGTCAGTTGCAATTATTAAATGTAAACTTTTTTGAAATTTAATGAAAAATCTTTGGCATCTTCTTGCCTGAAAGAAAAAGCTGAAATTCCCTCACCTGGTAATCATTCTCTTGCTCTAAACCGTTATTTCTAGTTGAGCTTCCACTACTCTATAACCCCAACTTTCTAGTCAAATATGTATACTCATTTTCCTCTACATAAAGACATGCCTTGTTCTTCCATGTCCATACACCTTTGTCCACTCCATTTAGCTGACTTTAGAATACCAGTTTTGATTCTTCTGTTTACTGATACTGTCCTAAAGCCTGTCATTTAACTAGTAACAGTTTACTTTGTTACAATGAAAGAGAGTGGTGTGACTTTGCAGAATAGGTTGCTTGTGATATGCCACCCATGCCCCTTTCTGCTTGCTACTTGCTTTACTGAGGCTTATGTGGTCAGTGATTTAGAAACAGGTTTAGGACTGATTTGACATATTCTGAAAAAGCAACCTTAATTCCATGACAGTAGTGGTCCAAGAAGTTCCTTGCTCTTGTCCCTTTGTCCTACCTACAGTATGCATGCATATGCTTTTGAAGGTGGACTACTAAAATTTAACAACTATATCTCAAGGACTATTATAATTGTTTTGGAGACAACAAAAGAAATACACCATTCCAATTGTAAATCATGTCCCAAAATTAAATTTTTAATTGTTTTGTTTTTAAGGGCAATAACCTGTTGCAAGTAGTCAGATTTGAGGCCCCCAAACTAGTCTATAGTCAGCCTAAAATAATGTAGCTAAAATTCTAGGAGGACTTCAGGATTCAAAGAGTTAATATTTGGGATTTTTTTTTTCCTTTACTGCAACTTACTTAGCTGAAGGACATCATGACAGTGCTCTAACTCACATGCTTTACACAGCCATTGCCTTCTTAGGTGTGGCAGATCACAAGGTATGTTCTTTTCTTTATTCCTAACATGATCGAGAGATTGCGAAAAAGCACAGCAACTATAAGTTTAAAAGTGCACTTAAAATAAGTTCCAGTAATTTATAGTACTGCCTGACATTTAAGTAGTTCAGTAATGTGGGATATGGAAGAAACATAATAGCTCCATTTCTTCAAATATTATATATTTAAGGATTGGGTATTGGACTGTGTGTTTCTAATGAAACTTATCTAATTTTACTCATAGGGTGGAGTATTGTTGCTAGTACTGGCTTTGTGTTGTAAAGTTGGTTTTCATACAGCTTCCAGAAAACTCTCTATAGATGTTGGTGGAGCCAAACGTCTTCAAGCCTTATCCCATCTTGTTTCTGTGCTTCTGTTGTGCCCATGGGTCATTGTTCTTTCTGTGACAACTGAGGTAAGAGTAGGAATTTATTGGTAATAAGTGAAATTATTTGCTCTTACTTAAAAACTTTAATTCAGTACACTGTATTTTATTTCACTTTGAGCTTGCAAGTATCTTAAATTATCATTGCTTTTTGTTAAAATTTTTGGAAAAATTTTTGGAGTAAATTTTATTGTTTATAGAAAATACAAATCAGGTACTATTACATGTATATATTCATCCCATTCCTGTGGCCCAAAGGAATCAATTAAAGAATATTTATTTATTTTAGAGAGAATGAGTGATCTGAGGGAGGAGCAGAGGGAAAGGGACAAGTAGACTGCGTGCTGAGCCCATTGCAGAGCTTGATCTCACAACCCTGAGATCATGACCCGAGCAGAAATCGCAAGTCGGATGCCTAACTAATGCCTAACTAAATGCAAGTCGGAGCCACCCAGACACTCCTAAAGAACCCGTTTAATAGTTACTGTGTGTTACAGACAAGGATTGTGGGTCACCTAGGATTTATATAATTATTAAACCATAGTGCTTTTGTTTTTAATACTTTGGGGATTCCTGGGAAATGGACTAATATTTTACAGCTCTTATATCTTGGCATTTTATGAATCATATTGAGTTAGAATATTTGTTTAAATATAAAGGGATTAACTAAAACATGAACTTTATTCCAGTGCAGTACTAACAATTTATTTTTTCTTTTTTAATTTCTAGAGTAAAGTCGAGTCTTGGTTTTCTCTCATAATGCCTTTCACAACAGTTATCTTTTTCGTCACGATCCTGGATTTCTATGTCGATTCCATTTGTTCAGTCAAAATGGAAGTTTCCAAATGTGCCCGCTATGGATCCTTTCCCATTTTTATTAGTGCTCTACTTTTTGGAAATTTTTGGACACATCCAATAACAGACCAGCTTCGAGCTATGAACAAAGCAGCACACCAGGAAAGCACTGAACACGTCCTGTCCGGAGGAGTGGTAGTGAGCGCTGTATTCTTCATTTTGTGTGAGCATTTTTCCCCTTAGGAAATTTCATCTCATGAATTCTGATGTTGAAATCATTTATTTAATTTGGGAATTTGTTCAGTGCTTGTATTTAGTTCTGACAGATGCTGTGTTGGTTTTGGTAGCTTAAACTTTTAAAACTTTTGTAATGTTGTTGTTTTCCTTTTTTTAAAAGCTGCCAACATCTTATCATCTCCTTCCAAGAGAGGACAGAAAGGCACCCTAATTGGATATTCTCCTGAAGGAACACCTCTTTATAATTTCATGGGTGATGCTTTCCAGCATAGCTCCCAATCGATCCCCAGGTTTATTAAGGAATCACTAAAACAGATTCTTGAGGAGAATGACTCTAGGCAGATCTTTTACTTCTTGTGTTTGAATCTGGTAAGATTTTTTTATATTCATGACATTTCTTAAAAGCTACATTTTCTCTCAGTAATAGGAAGATTACAGGATCATATTCAGACTACTTAAGCAAACCATTTTTGAGACATTTTAGATGCATTAGTTTAGTGTGCTATTTTAAATCTGTAAATACAGTAGCCTGTAAAGATTTTTATCTACTTTTTTTTTTTTAAGATTTTATTTATTTGACAGAGAGAGATCACAAGTAGACAGAGAGGCAGGCAGAGAGATGGGGGGAAGGAGGCTCCCCGCTGAGCAGAGAGCCCGATGCGGGGCTCAATCCCAGGACCCTGAGATCATGACCTGAGCCGAAGGCAGAGGTAACCCACTGAGCCACGCAGGCACCCCAAGATTTTTATCTACTTCTTATAGGATCTCACCACAGACCAGATTGCTGATATTTTATAGCCTAGTATATTGAGTTCTACGGACATAAATGAAACTATCTCCTTTTCAATAATTTATAAGATGAATATATCTGATTTAGTATAGTATCTTACAGTTTTGTTTTGTTTTGTTTTTTAAGATTTATTTATTTGTCAGAGAGAGAGAGCACAAGCTGGGGGAGTGGCAGGCAGAGCAGGCAGGGGAGAAGCAGGCTCCCAGCTGAGCAAAGAGCCCGATTAAGGACTTGATCCCAGGACCTTAGGATCATGACACAAGCCAAAGGCAGATGCTTAACCAGCTGAGTGACCCAGGTGTCCCTGTCTTACAGTTTATATGAAGTGAAATAAAGTGGCAGTTTTATCTTTAAGCAAGGTTTGCATAATAAAAGGTTAAGGGACACCTGCATAGCTCAGTTGGTTAAGCGCCTGCCTTTGGCTCAGGTCATGATCTCAGGATCCTGGGATCAAGCCACGCACCCAACTCCCTGCTCCGTGGGGAGCCTGCTTCTCCCTCTCCCTCTGCCTGTTGCTCCCCTGCTCCTGCTCACTTGCTCCCTCTCTCTCTCTCTCAAATAAATAACTCTTTAAGGAAAAGTTTTTTTTTTTAACTAAAAGGTTAAAATTCTCATGATTAAGTTCTGTTAAATCTGTTGCGACAGTATTTCCTAACATATTCCTCCCCTCTTTTTCTTTAAATTTATTTTTTAGCTTTTTACCTTTGTCGAATTATTCTATGGCGTGTTGACCAATAGTCTGGGTCTGATCTCAGATGGATTTCACATGCTCTTTGACTGCTCTGCTTTGGTCATGGGGCTTTTCGCGGCCCTGATGAGTAGATGGAAGGCAACTCGGATTTTCTCCTATGGGTAGGTTCACTGACCATCAAGGTCATATATACAATGAAAAAATCTAAGGGCAAATTCCATCTTAGGGAATAAAATTTTATTACTTTTAATAAAAGTAATTTTTCAGAGCTTTAGTTTTCTTTCAATTGAAGAAGATACGAGGAAATCAACCAAGCATATGATAAATAGTAAATGGCAGTAAGTTCCAGATTATATTCCCTTACTAATTCCTCTTCTATAGAGAGAGCAAAAATCAGTTAGCTTTTGAGCTCTTTGCCTAACAGTTTATTTGAGACAATGGAATGTGCATTGTCATTTGCATCTTTGCTGTTAGAGTATTCAAAATTTGAAGAGGCTATGCATGAAATACCCTTTCATCAACAATTCAGTTTAACAAATATTAGAATCCTTGATTTGTACAAAGAATTTTGATAAGACCTACCCTGAATAGATTGATAAATTCAGCTCTTTTCAAGTGTTAATATTTTGAAAGATAGGTGAGCCAAAAACACAAATAATTTTGGTACAAAGCGGAGTCTATGTGCTATGACAGGTACAGAGCCCATCAAGGGAGAGCCCATTAAAGAGAGAGAAGGAACTTCTTGCTAAGAAAAGAAAGGCTTCGTGTAAGGGGAAACATTGAAGAAGGACTTAGATAAATATTTATATTTATAATTGCAACAAACTTAAGTACAGAAAGACTCTTCCAGCATTAGTATGATGTTTAAAATCTTGGTAATTTTCTGATCACATTATTTGTGTACGTAGTTGAAAATCTGGACTTATATCCTCTTTTGTAATAATGTTTATACTTTAAAAATATTTGTTATTTCCTTTTCTAAAAATATATTCTACGTTTTTAGGTATGGCCGAATAGAAATTCTCTCTGGATTTATTAATGGACTTTTTCTAATGGTAATAGCTTTTTTTGTGTTTATGGAGTCAGTGGCTAGATTAATTGATCCTCCGGAATTAGACACACACATGTTAACAGTAAGTCTTTGTTTTCCTGTTTGAATTTCTATTCATACCCCCTACAGCCTTTTCCATGCTAAAGTTTATTTGTAGATATTGGTCTAGGAAGGTTTTATTTTATTTTTTAATTTCAATTAACATAATTTCTTATCTTGTATTTATATTTACTCTTCCTACCCTTAGAAATTAATCCTTTTCTCTAATATTTCAGCCAGAATATTAGGTGACAGTCTAAAACATACATATTTCTTTCTGACTTATTAAATGTTTTTCTGTGAAAATGTGCGTTTTAGGGGTGCCTGGGTGGCTCAGTAGTTGAGTGTGTGCCTTCGGCTCAGGTCATGATCCCAGAGTTCTGGGATCGAGCCCCGCATTGGGTTCCTTGCTCTGCGGGGAGCCTGTTCTCCCCCTCCCAATCCCCCTGTTTGTGTTCCCTCTCTTGCTGTGTCTCTCTCTGTCAAAAAGAAATTTAAGGGGCACCTGGGTGGCTCAGTGGGTTAAAGGCCTCTGCCTTTGGCTCAGGTCATGATCTCAGGATCCTGGGATTGAGCCTCGCATCGGGCTCTCTGCTCAGTGGGGAGCCTGCTTCCCCCTCTCTCTCTGCCTGCCTCTCTGCCTACTTGTGATCTCTCTCCTGTCAAATAAATAAAATCTTTAAAAAAAAAAAAAAAAGAAATTTAAAAATCTAAAAATAAATAAAAATAAATTACTTTTTTAAAAAATATGCTTTATAAATACCTGAGGAAATTTACAAAATGTTAGAGATAGAATCAGAAAAATACTATCAGTTTAAAGGCTTTACTTTAAAAAAAAATAAAAATAAAAATAAAAAAAATAAAGGCTTTACTTTGTTGATTGTACTACTGCTGTAGTAGTTTATAATGTTCTCTCTGTACCTCCAAACCTTTGCATGTGCTGTTTCTTGTAGTTGGCATGCCCTTCCCTCACATCTGCCTTTCAGCCTTTGTCAAGACTTTGTTTATATGTCTCTTCCAGTGAGATATTCTCCCTTAATCCCTCTCTTCCCTCCTCAAAGGCTGTTTTGGTAGATTTCCCTTTCTCCATATTCCCGTTATAGCTTACTTTTTTTTTTTTAGCAACATTGAGTTATAACTCCTTTGTCTTTCTTCCACAATTAAAGATGTAAGCGAAGTATCTTCAGGACCTGAATTGTCTCTCATTAACACTTAAATTCTAGTACCTGGTTTGTAGTAAGAAATCAGCAATTAATTGTTGGATGACTATAAGCGGTTTTGAATCTGGTTGCTGGAAGCATATATTAATAAAATGCTTGGATTACAGTTTAGAAATATATTTTGAATTTTAAATGCTTATATCTTTTGACCTTTAATATTTATTACAGAAATATTTGCAAAAAATATTTGCAGAGGTGTGTAAAGGTGCATGATTCCTTGTGCCATTGCTCATAATGATGGGGAAAAAAATGTCCACCAAGGAAAAGGCTAGTTAAATAAAGAAATAAAACTGTCATTCATAGGATACTGTACAGCCAATAAAAAGAATGAGGCATATCTATATACACTGGCATGAAAAATACTTATAAACTTTACTAAGTTAAAAAAATTTCCAAAGCAGCATTATAGTATGATACTGTTGTTGGTTTAAAAAGGTGTTTATGTGCGCATTTTAGTATGTGCATAGAAAGTATACCATTATCTTAATGACTAATTTTGGGGGGTTAGATGCTTATACTTTCTACATTATTTTTTTCTACACTTGATCTTAGCCAAAAGGCCGAGAAGCGATTACATTATTTTTTTCTGATGAAATCTATACAAATGAAGTATTTATCATTAGAGGAGTATTTGAGACGATGGAGTCTCTGTATGTAATATTCGATTTAATTCAAAATTCAGGAACAATTTTCAAGTTCATAAGGCTAACTAAAATTTTAAAATCTGACATAAATAGTCTGAGCCTCAGTAAGAAGTGTATAATTTATATACATGTTTACTAAAGTAAATCTCTTGTCTTACAATCTTTGGAAATTAATTAGAATTATCTGTCCCTAATTTTTTTTTTGGTCCCTATTATTTTTATATACTCTTTTTATAAATCAAGTGGATTTCTCTAAAGGAGAAATTATAATGTATGTAAATTAAGTAACGCCCTGAACAATTCAAAATCATTTTATAAGAGAGGATAATCAAGGGTAAGTAACTTTGTTTATCCTTTGGGGTGTTATGTGGCATTATTAAATCAAGATAATTCCATTCATTTCGTTTAAAAAAAAAGGTGAAAGATTACTATTACATATGTGTTTTTCCATTTTACTTTTTTTTTACTTTGGGAAATTTTACTATATTTTAAGAAACACAGTAAGATTATATTTGTAATCCACTAGTTAGTAAATTATAATCATTGCCTTACAAACTGAAATTTATCTGGTAATATAAACGAGATTTCAGCTAGAGTGCATACTTATTCTAGTAAGCAGTATTTTCAAGCTCTATTTAAATGAAACAAAACTCTAGCATAACTTATTCATAAACCATGAACCAGGTACATGTTCTTCACTCAATTAAAGCAAGTCCAAATTCCTCTACTTGTCAAAACTTTGCTATTTGAAAGTTAAAATGTTTCTTCTAAAATATTCTAAAATTTGCTTTT
Source organism: Potos flavus (assembly GCA_028534135.1). Taxonomy (NCBI): domain Eukaryota; kingdom Metazoa; phylum Chordata; class Mammalia; order Carnivora; family Procyonidae; genus Potos; species Potos flavus. Next base: position 42,369,377 of record CM052895.1, read on the forward strand.
TATAAATTTTGGATATACTTACTGAACTTAGGTTTTACCAAAAATACTTTGAAAACTGTAAATAGAAAAACATATTTAGATATATAGTAACTTTTAAATAACAAATATATTTTTAAAATTACAAATGTTTTCTTTTCTCCTTTTACTAGCCAGTCTCAGTTGGAGGGCTGATAGTAAACCTTATTGGTATCTGTGCCTTTAGCCATGCCCATAACCATAACCATGGAGCTTCTCAGGGAAGCTGTCACTCATCTGATCACAGTCATTCCCACCATATGCATGGACACAGTGACCATGGGCATGGTCATAGCCACGGATCTACAGGCAGAGGCATGAATGCTAACATGAGGGGTGAGTCCTTGCCAAATACTGTCCTATTTTTCAACTGTGTTCTGAATTGACACTGTCTTATTTGTATTAAACATTAGGCTTCTGGTACACTTTTATTTTTGAAAAACACTCTGTCGCTTAAAAAAATATCTGAAGTCATCTGCTGTAGAAAATGCTCATATTTGTTCGTAAATGTCAATTTTAATCAGATTACTGTATTATAGAGTCCTTTTCATAGTGACATTTGCATAAATATTATTTGGAAGGGAAATACTCTCTCATAATGAACTTTCACTACAAAAGAAGCAGGAAATTTTTATTTTACTGTAAAATATATAAGGGAAGTATTATTTACTGTGTTGAATTATTTATTGTGACTGTTTAATTTGGGTATTGTCAGAACTTGGCTCATATGTGATTTCTAGGAAAACCACACCATCATAAAACTCACCACTCTGTGCTGTAGTTCCCTATATCTTTCCCTGTGCCATGAATTCTTTGAGAGCAGTGACCATGTTTTTGGGTTTTTTTTTTAAGTACTATCCCCTAGCAGAATCAGGTGCGTAGTAGATACCCAGTAATATTTATAAAATGAATGAAAGACCTAGATGTGCTTTAATTTTTAATGTTTTCATATTTTATTTGTAGGTGTATTTCTACATGTTTTGGCAGACACACTTGGCAGTATTGGTGTGATTGTATCCACAGTTCTTATAGAGCAGTTTGGATGGTTCATTGCTGATCCCCTCTGTTCTCTCTTTATTGCTATATTAATATTTCTCAGTGTTGTTCCACTGATTAAAGATGCCTGTCAGGTTCTACTTTTGAGAGTGCCACCAGAATATGAAAAAGAACTACATGTTGCTTTAGAAAAGGTACTGTGTGTAATTTCTTCATTATATTTTTTCCTTTTAAAATAGCATTTGAGGGGCGCCTGGGTGGCTCAGTGGGTTAAAGCCTCTGCCTTCGGCTCAGGTCATGATCTCAGGTTCCTGGGATGGAGCCCCGCATCGGGCTCTCTGCTCGGCAGGGAGCCTGCTTCCCCACCCCCCCACCTGCCTCTCTGCCTACTTGTGATCTCTCTCTCTCTGTCAAATAAATAAATAAAATATTTTAAAAAATAAAATAAAATAAAAAATAAAATAGCATTTGAAAAAATAGTAATAATAATAAATAAATAAAATAGCATTTGAAATTGAGTAAGTTGACCCAATTAGAAATGTGCAAAGTATGAATTAAGAAAATACAGATTTAATTAAAAGACATGAAAAGTTTCGGTCACTTAAGCATCTGACTCTTCATTTCGGCTCAGGTTGTGGTCTCAGGGTCGTAAGATTAAGCCCTGCATCAGGCTCCCGTGGAGCCTGCTTAACATTCTCAGTCCCTCTCCCTCGGCCCTCCCACCCCCAATTTGTGTGTGCGCACACACACTCTCTCTTTCTCTCTTTCAAAAATAAATAAATAAATAACATATAAAATAGGGAGTGAATAAATGGAGAGATTTTTCTTGGATGGGGAAACTGTATTGTGAAGTTGTCGTATTTCTTGCATTTAAATCTCAGTGCAGTTGCCTCCTGGGATTCTTTTCTTTTGTTTGTTTTTGTTTTTTTGGGAGAATCAGTAATCCGGTTTACATACAAACTTATTTGTAAGAGTTAATGCTTGAGAATAAAAACAACAAAGATGTAAAAACTACAGAATTAACTAATAGGATCCCATTCTGTGATTATAAAGTTACAGAATTAAATAACACACCTAACAGTTTTATTCTTGCATAGTAGTAAACACATAAATCAATTTTTTAAAAATTGGTTGTCCTGAAACAGACCTAGGAATTTATGGAATTCGATATGTAGCAAAGATGGCATTTCAGATCAGTGGGGAGAAAGGATGGGCCTAATTAACATTTCCACTTGGTGGAAAAGGAAAGCTTTATCTCTTTACCGTCAAATACTAAGACATATTTCCAATGAACTGATTATGTAAATGATAAAAAATAATAAAGCTACTACAATAAAATAGAAGAATATTTTTAGTATATTTCTGTACAGAGGTAGAGAAAACTTTTTTTAATAAGCTTGAATTGAAACTAGAAGCTAGGGGCGCCTGGGTGGCTCAGTGGGTTAAAGCCTCTGTCTTCAGCTCAGGTCATGATCTCAGGGTCCTGGGATCGAGCCCCACATCGGGCTCTCTGCTCAGCAGGGAGCCTGCTTCCCCCCTCTCTCTCTGCCTGCCTCTCTGCCTACTTGTGATCTCTCTCCTCTCTGTCAAATAAATAAATAAAATCTTTAAATGAATGAATGAAAGAGAGAGAGAGAGGAAGAAAGAAAGAAACTAGAAGCCAAGGGGCACCTGGTGGCTCAGTTGGTTAAGCGTCTGCCTTCAGCTTGGGTTGTGATCTCAGAGTCCTGGGATCAAGCCTCTTGTCAGGCTCCCTGCTCAGGAGGGAGTCTGCCTCTCCCTCTGGGCCACCCACCCCTACTGATGCGGATGCGCCCTCTCTCTCCTTCTCTCTCTCAAAAAAAAATAAAATCTTTAAAGAAAAAAAGCGCGGGGGTCAAGGGAGCAGCACCTGGGTGGGTCAGTCGGTTAAGCATCTGCATTCAGTTCAGGTCACGATCCCAGAGTCTTGGGATCAAGCCCCATGTCAGGCTCCCTGCTCAGTGGGGAGCCTGCTTTTCCCTCTCCTCCCTCAATGTCTCTTGCTATCTCTTTCTCTCTCTCAAATAAATAAATAAAATCTTAAAAAAAAAAAAAAAGCAACTGGAAGCCAAAAGGAAGGAAGATAATCTGCAGATTGGAGCAATTGAAAATTACCCATCAGCAGAAAAATCCATTAACAAATAAGAAATACAGATCTTTGAGCTCACAGAGTAGACACCATAAGTAAAGTTCACCCTCCCAAGTTGAAACTATTTATGGACCAGAAATTATCACTGAAATTAAATGGTGGCAGACACATCCAAGGAATATTGCGGGCTTTGATCCTTTTGTCAATCTTGTGATAGATGAATGTGTGGAGATGGGCTACTAGTGGGCCACAGAACAATATTGAAATGGTGGTAATATGAGGAAATGGTATCATCATGTTCGAAGTCTTGGAACAAGTGTAAATAATGGGTGTGTACTCTGGAAGAAATCGACTGCTTCCACGTGTCCTCTCTCCAAAGCACCTGTTTTACTATAATATAAAATCAAGTCACGTGCATTTTCTTTTTTTTTTTAATTTTTATTTATTTATTTGACAGAGAGAAAGAGATCACAAGTAGGCAGAGAGAAAGAGGGAAGCAGGCTCCCCCCTGAGCAGAGAGCCCGATGCGGGGCTCGATCCCAGGACCCTGAGACCACGACCCAAGCCGAAGGCAGAGGCCTCAACCCACCGAGCCACCCAGGCGCCCCAAGTCATGTGCATTTTCATATTGAACTTTTTTTGTTACGTAAACTTTTGCAATAGTTAGAATGCTTTCTCAGGCGTTTGAACATAGAACACTGAATATTAGCTCATATTCTAATTTTTTCTGACAGGAACTGCTCCTTTTTGAGACCAATTTGTTCCAAAGCTTTTATGCATTAATACAGAAGCATCTGATCAAATATGAAGCATGGCAGGGATGTCTTTTTTCCATCTTTTAATGGACAGATAAAGAACCTACAAACCCAAGCAGGTTTCTCCTGAAACATTAAATATATAATTTTCAAAACTCTTGTAGTAGCTTTTGAACATAAATGGGGAAAAAATTTTGAATACAAGAATAGAAATAGAACTTGAGAGAAAAAAACAAAAAAGGCAGAGGAGGAGAAAATATTTGCAGCACATATAAACAGAGACTTACTATCTATAATTTTTTAAATTGAGAAAAAGTCTTGTAGGAAAATGGACTAAGAATATAAACCAGCAATTAATAGAAAAACAAATACAGAATAAATGTTTTTCAGTTTGTGGTCTGCCATAGCCTTTTTTTCTTTTTTCTTTTCTTTCTTTCTTTTTTTTTTTTTTTTTAAGGTTTTATATTTAAGGGGCACCTGGGTGACTCAGTTGGTTAAGTGTCTCCCTTCAGCATAGGTCATGATCCCAGGGTCCTGGAATTCACAGGACCCCATGATTGAGTCCTACATCAGGCTCCTTGCTCAGCGGGGAATCTGCTTCTCCCTCACTTCCCTGCTCATGCTCTCTCTCACTCGCTCGCTCTCTCACATAAATACATAAATAATATTGAAAAAAAACCTTTATATTTAAGGGGCACCTGGGTGGCTCTTTTGGTTAAGCCTCCAACTCTTGATTTCAGCTTAGGTCATGATCTCAGGGTCCTGGGATTGAGCCCTGCAATCATCTCTGCATTCAGTGGGGAATCTGCTTGAGATTCTCTCTCCCTGTCCTTCTGCCCCTCCCCCCCACTAGTGTGTGCACTTTCTCACTCTCTTGCTCTCTAAAATAAATAAATTTTTTAATTTTATTTTTAAGTAATCTCTACGCCCAGTGTGAGACTCAAACCCACAACCCTGAGATCAAGAGTCACAGGTTCAAAAAAAAAAAAAAAAGTCACAGGTTCTACTGACAGCCAAGCAAGCACCCCTCATTTTTTTAAGTAAGCTTTACACCCAACATGGGGCTTGAATTCATGACCCAGAGAAGGAGAATTTGATTCCTTTTTTTTTTTAAAGTAATCTCTACACTCAACGTGGGCCTCAAACTCACAACCCCAAGATGAAGAGTTGCATGTTCTTTTGTTTTTCTTTTTTTAATTTTTTTTTTTTAAGATTTTTATTTACTTAGGGCGCCTGGGTGACTCAGTTGGTTGAGCGTCTGCCTTCGGCTCAGGTTGTGGTCTCACAGCTCACAGTCCTGGAATCAAGTCCTGTGTCAGGCTACCTGCTGGGTGGGGAGTCCACTCCTCCCTCTCCTTCTCCTGCTTTCTCTCTCTCTCCTGTCACATAATAAAATCCTTAGGGGAAAGAAAAAAGATTTTTATTTATTTATTTGAAAGAGAGAGAGTAGAAGCAGGGGAAGCAGCAGGCAGAGAGAGAGGGAGAAGCAGGCCCCCGCTGAGCAAGGAGCCCCACACAGGGCTCAATCCTAGAACCCCGGGAACATGACCTGAGCCAAAGGCAGACGCTTAACCAACTGAGCCACCCAGGTGCCCTTGCCATATGATGTTAAATTAGGATCTGCTGATGAAAAGTTGGTATCTTGAATTTTTAAGAAATAACATCTTAACCCACTGTTTTCATAAATTAGTAAAGTTTTCTCATGTACATCCTACTAAAAGGGAAAAAAGTTTTATTTCAAAAATAATTTATGCCCATTATGGAAAACTTCAAAATATTTTTTTTTTGTTTTGCTTTGTTTTTATTTAAGGACTCTTTGCCACCAATGTGGAGCTTCAACTCACGTGTTCTACCAACTGGTCCAACCAGGCGCCCCTATCTTCAAAATAGCTTAATATAGGAAAGCACATTTTCCTCCCTGCTCAGAAGAGAGTCTGCTTCTCTCTCTCAAATAAATAATAAATAAAATCTTTAAAAATCATTTTAAAAGCTATTTTGAAAATGGTGATAACTGTTTCGTACTGCTGTATAAAATTTTCTCCATTTAGTCATGTCATATTGATTAATACTCTCATACATTTTTAATGCATTTAGTGTTACATTGTATGCAATATCTGTTACTTATTTAATCAGTTCATTGTTAAACATAGAAGACCATGTTTATATAACCATTAATATATGAATGTGTGTATAAATGTGAGGAAACCAAGTAGTAGTCTACTGAAAGTATCCAATGTTTACAAAAGGCGAAGTACCTCTTAAAGAGGTAAAAATGGGTATGCAACTATTGAGTGTAAAGACACCTGTAACCCAGGTGTCTGGGTGGCTCAGTGGGTTAAAGCCTCTGCCTTCAGCTCAGGTCATGATCCCAGGGTCCTGGGATCAAGTCCCACATCGGGCTCTCTGCTCGCGGAGAGCCTGCTTCTCCCTCTCCCTCTGCCTGCCGCTCTGCCTACTTGTGCTCTCTCTCTGTCAAATAAATAAATAAAATCTTAAAAAAAAAAAAAAAAAGACACCTGTAACCCCCATTCATTTCCTATTCAGACCTGTCTTCCCTGATATCACTCCCAGTTCAAAATATTTTAGGCACCTTTACTTCAAACGAGTTATCCCTTTCTTTTCTCACTTCTTTGCTCTCCTTATTATCTTTTTATTAAAATCAGCTTAATAGTGGTTTCTTTGACCAAAAAGATTGCTTTCTGTTAAGTAAATTAGCCTTTTAAGTCCATTTACCTCATCTCTCCTTTTATTTGACAGATACAGAAAATTGAAGGACTAATATCATACCGAGACCCTCATTTTTGGCGTCATTCAGCCAGTGTTGTGGCAGGAACAGTTCATATACAGGTGACATCAGATGTGCTGGAACAAAGAATAGTACAGCAGGTGATAATCTTTTGTCTTTAAAGTCATCTCATTTGAGTTAATTCATGCATAAACTGGGACACATTATAAATTATACAGTTGAGTAATCATTTAACTGTTCAAAAACATCAATCTTTTAGCTGTTCAAGGATAATATAACTTACTTTTTATATCTAGATTTGTTTTCCAGCCCAAAATGGTTAAAATAAAATTAAGTTTTAGTGTTTAGATGACAGGCTTAAGTGAATGTAAAAAAATTTACTTATGATCCACCTTGGCTCCCAATCGATTATCTAGAAATAAATTATTATAAATACAGATTTAGATTAATAATAATCGCAATCAAGTTGGCAGCATCTAACTCTGTGATTGGAAGTAAGGATCAAAGCAGTTCCTATATTCCTATTCTAAACCTACCATATTGGAAACAAAAGCTGTTTCCCTTTTCAACTTTTAATGTCAGGTCAGTAATTTACTGGCCATCTAAAGGGTTATAGCTAACGTTTGACCCAGTAAATAATAAATATTACTTTGAGGATTATCTTTGACTATCTGTGGCTATGAAAAAAATGTAATATCAATGATAAGACATGCACTAAATGTATTAATCTAAATGCTTTAAAATGTATGGGTTTTGATAACAGGTTACAGGAATACTTAAAGATGCTGGAGTAAACAATTTAACAATTCAAGTGGAAAAAGAGGCATACTTTCAACATATGTCCGGCCTAAGTACTGGATTTCATGATGTTCTAGCTATGACAAAACAGATGGAGTCCATGAAATACTACAAAGATGGTACTTACATCATGTGAGATAACTCAAGAATTACCTGTGGGGTATGAACAATGAAGATTAATTTACTCGGTATTTATAATGTTGCCAGAAGGAAGAAAATTGCACATAATTGTACAGAAACATTTGCTGTATTTGAAAAAAATTCTAAAGCTCCCTACTATTGGATCAAGGAATCTTTCTTAAAGGAAATTTAAATACAGAATGAAGCATTAATTGTACAAGTAAAATAATTACTTGAATTATGTGTATAACAGAAATCTTAAAATTTGAGTGAACATGATGTATCACATCATCTTCGAAAATGAACATATAATGATGGATTCTAGTGAAGACCAAAATTACTTCTGTGTGTTTACTTTCTGTCAGAAAGCATCTCCATTGTAAATAATGTATTTACATGTTTATTATAAAGACCCAAATGAAAAATTTTTAGTCAATTTTTTGCATAGCCCTAGGATAAAATAGGAATAAAAGTTCTATATTTATGGATTTTCTGTATATAAAACTGATTTCTAATTATAACTTAAATCCATTAAGTAAAAGCTGTATTGCCACTTTAAATGTAAACGAAATTACTTGGGAGAAACCAACCACTGAAATGAGACAAGCAGTGAGAATAGGGAAGTATAACATTATTGATGTATTACAGAAACCAACCACTCTGTAAAATAAATTTTTTACTTTTGGTAATATTTGCAAATGAATAATTACTTTATTAGGGTAAAGAACTTATACTAAGTTGTGTGCATGTTATTCGATCACTTGTCTTCTTCTTCTGAAGTAGAATATTCCATTTCTTGTTATGCATCTGCCATTCCAAGTTGCTTGTCAAGCTGGTATCCAAGCAATATGAGGGTTCTCATCTTTTCGTTTAGCTCCATATTTTGTGGAACAACCAGTTGAGAGAATCATAAATAATGTCAACTCACATTTGAATTTTCTGCCTTAAACATAACTTCTTTTTTTAATTTCTGGAACATGTAGATCTATAAGAAGTATCAAAGAATAGGTAGTTATTTTAAATTTAGTAAGTAAATCTTGTCTGTAAGTACTTAGGCACCATGAAATCAAAATATCTACCCTGTAACTACTTTCTGTAGCAATATCTAATTTATATTTTTTCATTTCCAATTTAAACTGAATGTATAGTCTGAAAAAACTGTATGATAGAGCTATAATAATATATGCAGTTTTATGAACACCAAAGAATGTGGTTCAAAAGAAACTTTTGAATACCTATTTATAAGCATTTGAATATTTTCATTCTTATAATAGGAATTTTGATAAGTAGGATGAATTAATTTTAGTATGGGTACTATTTTTTTAACTATACCATAACGGCAAACATGTATTGTAAATCATATTTTTATCTTAACAATTTTAATATGTGAGAGGTTTTAGAAATTTGTTATGAGTTATTTTGATATTCTTTGTCTTATCCTTACACATTTTCTGGTCCAGAATCTTCAATACGTAATTAAAATTTTTGAGTGGTGGGAAAATAATTGCATATTGATGTTTTAATGCAATTTTGGTATGTTAAAAAATTTTTAAGTAGATAGGTACAATAAATATTGCATCGTTTTTAAAATTGTCATTTCCTAGGAGGCATATAACAGCAGAAAAATTAAATTACTGTGATGAGAGATAAGGTGAGACATAGGGCAGGGGCTGAAGGGGGTGTACATAGGAAGTAGGGAAATCAGTATTAAGAGCACCAGGGTACAGGTTCTAGCTCATACAAACATTGTGACTTTAGGCAAATCCTTCTCTGGGTATCTTTTTTTTTCCCCTTGTACATAAAACCAGAATAAAATTTGCTCAAGTTCATAGGATTATGAGGAGCAAAAGGAATAATGTATGTGAGATGAATTGAAAAATTTCTTAATGAATTGAAAGTGGAAAAGGGCTCAATAAAGTTGAGGAATTGTTATTATTCTAAACCTGCCTTCAAAGGTAGCTTTCATTAATTTGTCTATTTTTTTTCTATTAAAATCAGCATCCCAAGAGATAAACTATATTTAAATTGTATAAATAAGTTCACAGTGATACCCAGAACAGCAGCCTGTTTAACAGTTCATTTGCCCCAAGAAGGGTGGTGGTGGTGGTTTACCACACCTATTAATTTGTCTCCTCTTCCTTCTCTTTCCAGCCATTGTTTTTCCCATATTACCAATTTGGGAGCTCATGATTTCCACTTAGAATTAACTTTAGGGGCGCCTGGGTGACTCAGTCAGTTAAGCTGCTGCCTTTGGCTCAGGTCATGATCCGGAGTCCTGGGATTGAGCCCCACATTGGACTCATTGGACTTGTCGCTTCTCCCTTTCCCCCTGTGATCTCTCTCTCTTCCACTCTCTCAAATTTAAAAAATCTTAAAAATAGAATTAACATCTGTTATAGATATATTACTCCTTTTACATAATAATTGATCAAGTTTTAAACTTCCCTGATTTCAATAGAATAATGAAGCTAGTTATAATTAGATATCTCTAACTAAGGGTTCTGGTCTTACTTTAAATTTAGATTATGATTCTCCCCTAAAATACATACTTTATTAATGGGGAGATAATTTGTTTTTACTAGTTAATGGTCACATGGTTCAGAATTTAAGAATAAATGGCAAAAAGCCTCACACCCCTGTCACTCAGATACATAGCTCTCCTCTCTAGAAATTACCATACTTGTCAGTTTGTAGTATATCCTTACAGATATCTTATAAATATACAAATACATGTATGTATTACTTTTCACTTAGAAATTATTCCAAACATTAAAAAGTAGCCTGTTTTTTTCCTTAGCTGCATAGTAACCCTATTGATGCAGTTTTTAGGTCGGTTCCAATGTTTTGCTGTTACAGACTGCTGATAGGAACAGCTTTGCCCAAATACTATTTTGCTTATGTGCAAATAAATATGTAGAATATATTCCAGCATGCAGGATTTCAGAGTCAAAGGGTTTAGGGCATTTATAAATTTGAAAAATACACTAAATTGTACCCTATAGAGATTTTAACAGTTTACCTCCCCTCAGCAATGTTCGATGTCTTAAAATATTTTAAGACAGTGCTTGGCAGACTCATTCGGTAGGGCATGTAACTCTTGATACCAGAGTGGTGAATTTGAGCCCCATGTTGGGCATAGAGATTACTTAAAAATAAATATATAGATAAATAGAGCTCACATAATAAAAATTCTTTTTTTTTTTTTAAGATTTTATTTATTTATTTGACAGAGAGAGAAACCACAAGCAGGGGGAGTGGCAGGCAGAGGGAGAGGGAGAAGTAGCCTCCCCGCTGAGCAGAGAGCCTGATATCCCAGGACCCTGGGATCATGACCTGAGCTGAAGGCAGCTACTTAACCTACTGAGCCACCCAGGCGCCCCTCACATAATAGAAATTCTATCAGAATTTTTTTTTTAATTTTTAAGACAATTAAATTCTTAAAATACAAGAATTTTAAGGCAAACATTTCTTTTTTTTTTTTTTTAAGATTTTATTTTATTTACTTGTCAGAGAGAGTGAGAGAGAGATCACAAGTAGGCAGAGAGGCAGGCAGAGGCAGAAGCAGGCTCCCCACTGAGCAAGGAGCCAGATGTGGGACTCGATCCCAGGACCCTGGGATCATGACCTGAGCCGAAGGCAGCCGCTTAACCAACTGAGCCACCCAGGCATCCCAAGGCAAACATTTCTTAATAGCCTTAATTCATATGCAAGTTAAATATGCAGAGATTATACATAGATGCTAAACTGAGTTCAGTTATAAAACCATTAATGTTCATTTTTAGTGATTTTCAGAAGGAAATTTTTCTATTAAATAATGTGTAATACAATTAAAATGGTAAAATTAGATTTTTTTAATCAAATTTTTTTTCTGTGCTTTGTTCCTTCTATCCACAGTACAGTTTCTGAGACAGGTGATCAATATTACATTTTTTGCATATACAAATATGGTATTGTTACTTTTTTTTCTTTTCTGCTGTTTTTGTTGAGGTACACTTAGGTACACAATGAAATACATTTTAAGTGCTCAGTTCAGTGAAGTGGAGGATATGGAGCACCTGGAACTCAGTGCAAGTGGGAGAATGAAATGATACAGCCACTTCGGAGAACTGTTTGCATTTCTTTGAGAGTTAAACATACATCTACCCTGTGACCCAGCTGTTGTGTGTTCCTAGGTGTTTACCCAGCTTTACCCAAGAAATGGAAAGCTGTGTCACAAAAAGGCTTGTATAAGAATGTACATAATCACAATAACCAAAAACCAGAAACAGCCCAAATATCCATCAACAAGAAGATGGATAAATTGAAGTGTATTCATAATGGAGCAGTACTCAGCAGTTTAAAAAAAAAATTACTGTTTCAAAATTACAGATAAATCTTAAAAACACTATGTCAAGTGAAAGCAGCCAGACTCAAAAGAGTTCATACTTTATGATTACATGTACTTAAAATCCAAGAACAAAAAAAAAAAAAAAATCCAAGAACAAAGATAGAGCACAGGAAATAGTTTGTATTTTCTATTGCTGTCATAAAAAATTGCCATAAGTTTAGATGTTTAACTGTCTTTTTTTTTTTTTTTTAATAACACTAACTGTCTTATACTCTGTACATCACAGTCTAATATGGGTCTCACGGTGCTGCAGGATTGTTTCTTTCCCGAAGCTCTGGGGGAGAATCGAGTTCCTTGCTCATTCAGGTGGTTGCCCAAATTCAGCGTTTGAGGTTGTAGGACTGAGGTCTCTGTTTCTTTGTTCATGTTCCCAGTTTCTAGAGGCCACCTGTATTCCTTGGCTTCTTCCATCTTCACAGCCAGCAACAATGGGTCGTGTGTTCCTCATACTTGAAATCTCTCCTGTTTCTTTCCACTGTTACATCTTCTTATGACCTACTTTTCTGCCCTCCTCTTCTACTTTTAAGAACTCATGTGGTTCTACCAGGCCCATCCAGGTAATCCAAAATAATCTTCCTATCTCACAGTCTTCAAAGTCCCTTTGCCATGTAACATATTCAAAGGTATGTTCATATTCTCAAGTTGTAAACATTCTGGAGGGGGAGTGGCTTGTTATTCTGCCTACTACATGGTTGCCTTGGGGAGATGGAATTTGTTGAAAATGGGCAAGGGCCTTCTTTTTTTCTCTTTTTTTCTTTTTTTTTTATTTATTCGACATAGATCACAAGTAGGCAGAGAGGCTGGCAGAGAGAGGCTCCCCGCTGAGCAGAGAGCCCGATGTGGGGCTCAATTCCAGGACCCCAAGATCATGACCTGAGCCGAAGGCAGAGGCTTTAACCCACTGAGCCACCCAGGCGCCCCAAGGGGCATCTTTTTGAAGTGAGGGGAATGTTCTATATCTACATCTAACATAGGTGTATATAATTGTCAAAATCTTCTAAATTATAATTTAATTCCTATATTGCATATTTTTTTTAAGATTTTTTATTTATTTGACAGAGACAGCGAGAGAGGGAACGCAAGCAGGGGGGATGGGAGAGGGAGAAGCAGGCTTCCCACAGAGCAGGGATCCCAAGACTCTGGGATCATGACCTGAGCCAAAGGCAAAGGCTTAATGACTGCCCCACCCAGGTGCCCCTGCATATTCTTTTTTAAGTGTTCTCAAAATTTGTTAGTGATTATTAATTTAGAAGCTACTATATGCTAGGCACGACATAAGCAATTTACATAATCATCTCATGCATTTTTTTCTCCTAGTACTCTGGCAGTATCAAATACTAAGTTTGCATTAATGGCTATAGTTCAAATAATGCAGTATGGTAGAGCAGGATTTTCAGTTACATATTGTTCCACTTTATTGCTATTTTCCATTGGAATGAAAAGACCAAGGAGGTTTCCCCATGCAACAAAGTATAGTACAGGGGCGCCTGTGTGGCTCAGTGAGTTAAGCCTCTGCCTTCAGCTCAGGTCATGATCTCGGGGGCCTGGGATCGAGCCCCGCATCGGGCTCTCTGCTCAGCAGGGAGCCTGCTTCCCCCTCTCCCTCTGCCTGCCTCTCTGCCTACTTGTGATCTCTTTCTCTCTGTCAAATAAATAAATAAAATCTTTAAAAAAAAAAAAAGTGTAGTACATAGATCAGTCAATATTAATATTCTCATAGGGAAAATCTACGAAAAAAATAAAATTCAGTCGTTTGCGGTTTTTTTTAAGCATTCAATAAATTCTTTTTTTTTTCAAGATTTTATTTATTTGCTTGACAGAGGGAGACACAGCGAGAGAGGGAACACAAGCAGAGGGAGTGGGAGAGGGAGAAGCAGCCTCCCGCCAAGCAGGGAGCCCGATGCAGGGAGCTGGGATCATGACCCCAGTCGAAGGCAGATGCTCAACGACTGAGCCACCCAGGCGCCCCAAGCATTCAATAGAATCATTTATACTCAACAAAAATTTACTGAAATTCTTTATACCACGACACTGCTATAGGGCTGAAGTTATCAATGAAACAAAATCCTACCCTAATGGAGGAGACAGACTAATATGTGAAAAACAGTTTGTAATAAATACTAAAGAAAAGCAATAAATTATTGATCACTTACCATGTATCATATGGGCAATGTCCAAAGCAATAAATAT